>OY292277.1:19171281-19796281 GCA_958496175.1 Sisyra terminalis | reverse complement strand
TTGTTCATTCATTTATTTTTTTTTTTTTTGGGTGAATAGAATATGCTAATTAGATGTACGATTTAAAAACGGCGTCGTTCTTGGGAAATTTGGAAGATATATGACTTTAGAATTTAGAGCATTTGGTTCATTGAGCTGGAATAGATAAGTTTACTATAATATGTACCATATTTGTTTATTGTTAGGTTTTTAGTAAAAGTGAAATGAGATATTGGGCGTTTTCAATATGATAATTTGTATAAGTTACATAAATAAATTTGATACTAGTTTTAATTGATTGATAAATTTTGACAATTGATTTGTACATATTTTTGGATGTAATTACTGAGAATAACTGTGATCACATTCGATACGCTTTTTGATATTTAAATACAAAATCATGTGTAAATGAATTAATTTCAATATTATCTAACTTTCGATTTGAACTCAAGTTTTAAGTGAAATATTTTCTGGTTTTTATATCTTCGGCCACATGGTAGTATTTTCCTTATTTCGATCTTATAACTTTATAGATCAAAAGTATTTAGTTAGGGCTATTTCTACAGAATAAAAAAATAATGTATCATTCTTCAAAACATCACAGTTTTTTTCTCAATTTCTAAGTTTTAATTTATGCTGTTGTAATCCAAACTACAAATGAGAGGTTTTTTATTTTTTAAAATTTAATTATTGAACGAATCAATGCAAAAAGTTTTTGTTTGAGAAATAGTTTCTGTCATATAGATTTTCTGATTCGAAAGTATCTGGATGGGGTCCTAATTCCAAGGCCCTAATATACCTTTTTCCGTTAAAGTCTCAATTATTTTTTGTCCCTCTTATTTTATAATTTGCCAGGGTCCCCTCGTTATGCGTGGAATCTTATATAGTCGCTTCGCCTGCCAAGTTCTATATGTGTGTAATAGTATTTGAAATTTTATAATACATGTGTAGAATAAATATTTTGGAAATTGCATTAAAATGTTAGATCTATTTCCTTTTCTTTATTGAATAATATGTTTTTTGCTGTTGCTTCAAAACCTAATGAAAATCACATATAGAATTTATCAGCGACGATATGGAACCGTAACTCCATATACGGTTGCTGATAGAAATTGGGATAAAGTGGATTTGAAACTTTTGTTCATTGGGAATTTATGTTTGAAACTTTTGTTTCCATACCACTGGATGTTTATAACAAATTAAAGCTAATAAGTTTATATATTTTATATTGTGCCCCAAAAAATCTAATGAAAGTATCTTTCACTAAATCATTTTTGCCCCAATGGTTCGAAAATTGCAATTATTGTATGTATCAATGGTTTCATAATTAACCAGAGTTCCCTGCATTGTTTGTATCTTCATATAAATTATTTCAGAAAAGATTACTATGACAATGAAGGCAGAGATGATTGAGGATTTTTATATTTTGGGATTTTTGTATGGAACTTTTGTCTTCCTATCTTTGATTTATACTTATTCCCCTATAAATCAGAGTCCTCAATTATTGCAATACCATTTAATGTAACTTGATAAATATACCACTGCAAAAACATCATATAAAATTAATTTGAGCAGAGGTTCTTAACTTTTTTATACTTAAGAATATAGCTTAGAATTATGCCGGTCAAGTTTTGGGGATAATTTATATTTTCAAAAATATTTTACGTAAGATAACATTGATAATACTCATGTAAAAGAGTTTTTTTAATGGGTTTCATGTGGTATATAGGCACCATAAGGTTAGAGTTAGGGTTGCTTGAATTAGAGTTATCATTCAATATATAGGACTCTTATTTTCTTACATTTTTTCATTAAATCTATTGATAACATAAGATGTACATAACTTTATAAACACATTCGGTGGAAAAAAAAATCCTTATTTAATTAAATAATTATGTTCTTAATTTGAATGAATTTCTTTCTTGTTTTCTTTCTAATGGCAAAATAAGTTTTCCACGTGCTTAAACTTCTCCTTCCAACGCTGCCTATTCCTGGAAAGGTCCTTCAAACCAAAGTAGTCTATTTTTCTTTGTACCGATTAGATTTAGGATTTCAATTCTCTTTTTTATTCGATTCTTCCAGATTTCTTTTTAAAACATCCAATATGAACCCCTTTTTCCAAAATATAAGCGATGTAATCTGTCGAATTAAGTAACTTTTTTGATAAAAGTACATCGTGGATCCTTCTTTTTTCGATGACTTTTTTTTAATACTTAGGCATTTGTGATTTGATGTACTCGTTTGCTTTTTCCATTTATTTTCCACATAATGTTCCAAAACTTCCGAAATACTCCTTTTTTCTTTTTGTACCTTGGGAGTCCATGTTTCAATTCATCCAGTGTTTCTACCCGCTACTGTTCCTAGACTACTGTTCTACCCGCTACTGTTCCTAGGGGTGGTCAACTCGCGGACCCACGGGGCCCGCGTTGCCCATATTCCGGTTCGCGAAATTTATCACACTTTTACAAAATATACAATTGGTATATGTTATAATGGCCAAAATGGTGAATACCAACATTTTAAATTTTTATACAGTGTATCTAAATTTAATATGGAGGATTGAAGATTTATAAATTTTTTAAGTTACCCGGGAAATTATGAAGCATTTTCAAAGTGGCCCGTAATATTATTTGGGTTAGTCACCCCAATTCTAGATCTTAAGTAATTTTTCCTGAATTTTCAGTTTTAATTTTCTCATCAAGCGATTTTCCTTTCCGTGAAATCCAATTGAATGTATTTTGCCTTAGAAAAACGTGTTGAAATTTGGACGGTAGTTTGTTCGTGTTTGGTGATAATACTTGCTAAATATTGAAGTAGAATAGATTTCCAAAGTTAGTTTACAGGTAATTTAATAGAGTTCTCTGAAATTCTTTGAACCAAACATTATTAAATTAGCAGTTGAATATTATTTTGTAAAATGTATTCATCAAATGGCTGAAAAATAAATAGAAAGTAAATATGTAAAGTAATGAATTGCAATGTTGATATGTTAGCTATTTTTAAATATTTTGTGTTGATAACTTCTAAAATATTTTTAATAGATAACCAATAAATTAAAGTATAGGCATTGAGCGATTAATTAGTCACCATTTGATAAAATGAAATTCTTTATTCTACTTACAAATTTGTACACTAGCTCTTTTGAATTTAAATTTATTGACTCAATGGGATTTTTTTTAATTTATGAATGGATGAATACCAAAACAATTAGTCAAAAATTGCTATTTTCAAACCTTTTAAACTGTAGCAATACCTCAATATCCACAAAAGTCGTTACAATATCTTTAGTTATACCCCGTAATAACCACAAGTAGTAGGTATACTAAACAATGTATTTGTAAAATAAATAGTCGAAATGGATTCAATCTATTGCAAATTCAGCTTAGTTTATTCAATGCTTCACTAAAATAACAGAGATGTACGATAGAAATACAATGCAACCATAAATTGTGCCATTATGCGACCAGCAGCATAACTAAGTGGAACTCGTCCAGGCCAATTGTTGTGTTGTTTTCCAATTTGCCGCCCTCGGAAGACCTTGAAGAGCTTTTTATAAATATAATATATTTTTTAAAAAAATATTTATAGTCTGAATGTTAATTTATTGTAATACTTATGTAAATTAATGAGAAAACGTTATTGAGTTATTCAAAAATCTACTAACTATTTTTATATATTTTTAATTGAAGTTTTTTGTATTATTAACTTATGATTAATCATTATCTTGTTTTCTGTTATTACCGATGAGTATAAATGTTGAGTTATTTAAAAATTGTTAAAAATAGATTGAAAAGAAGTTCCAAATCATAGGACTTAAATGCTAAATCGAGTTTCTCATTTGAAATTTAGCTGTATAGAGTTAAATGGGCTTTACGAAATATCACTAAGAAATTAGGCTGTTGATGTGGGAGATATACTTATTGTAACAGTAGTTTTCTTTTCGTGCAGTAAAACGACCTACATTTTATACTTTGCTAAATTAAAATTTAGGCTTGTTCAATTTGCCAAGAAGCTTTATAAAATTGATCATACTATTTTCAAATATCCCAAATTCCGCCTATATATGACTTTATTATCAAGTATTTAAAGGCAACAGGGGATGTAATGGATGTAAAATGGGATGCCTAGATAATATTGGGAATGTGCTACTTAATGCTGAACAAATAGTCTTTGAAATATCAATCGATATAATAAGAAGACAATTCAGGTTATTTAAGATCTTTTTCTTTTTTTTTATTTAATATTTTTATTATTCAATTAGCTACGTTTCGTTACTAATCGTAACTTCATCAGGCTTCTTGATTCACAAAAATAAAATATGTTCAATTTAAATTCAATAAATAAATAAAATTTAAATAAATTCTTATTTAAAAAAATAAAAGCTGAGATCTGAATTTTATCATCTACAATTGATATAATGTTATGATCCTTTGGCTTATGTTATATGTTTTGTACTTGGTTTGGAACTCACATTTCAGGCTTATGTATTTCTTTGAGCCTTTTTTGTAAATTTGACTTTATGTGCATATATGCATTGTAACCATGGTCATATAAGATGAAAGATTTTTTTAGTAGTTCAAAATATGAATAAATTTTGTATCTTTTTGGGAAATTAAGTTTTTAAAATAAAATAGTTTAGATGAATGTTTTAAACTAATTAAAGAAATTGTTTTGTAATCCATATCGAAGTTTTTCGTTATTTGAAAAATGTATTCATTTCTTGGCAAATTTAATAAATCTTATTTTAATTTTATTTATTAACTAAAACCATTCTTGAATCCTGAATTGTTTTGAATATATTCTGTTTGGCCATAATAATTTCTTTTACATTAAATTTGATCACCATGCATCTAGTGTAAATCTGTTAGTCTTATTTCGCATTAAAAGCGTCCAAATCAGAAAAACTGGATGGGGAATACATGAGTTTAATTGACTAAATTAACGATATTGAACATTTTGGGTATGAAATAGGCCTATTAGTTAGTTATATAATTATTGGCAGATACTTATTAAATTAGAACGTTTGGAATGGATAAGATTGGCTGGTATAAAAATTCACTGGAATTTAGTATTGTATTCTGCCCATACCATAAGAGATAAGATATTTAATTCCTATACGAATAGGGTTTGAATGACACTTTGGTCATTAGTAAACACTATCGTTTTGAAAACTTCAAGGAAGGAATCGGATTCAAGTTCTTAGTTTGCAGGGGAATTTTTAGCGCATTTTTGTTTAGACGAGAGAAAGTTACAGGTCTTGTTAGGTCTTAATTAGGATTCCCTATAGAATCCCAGATTTAAATGTAACGCAAAGCCCCGTTAAACCCTACTAGTGCCGTCCTAGTCATGCCTCGATTGGAAAATCCCTAAAAGATTTCATAAGGCCCATCTTAACTCAGAGTCTAATAGGAAAATCAAGACAAGAGGGTGAAACTAAAAATAAGTTAACGATAATTTAATGATTAAAAACCTTTGATTTTTTTATTAATAATTTCGTGTAACCGTTCCGATAATAACCATTTTTTATATTTATGTTTGGTCTTAGAGACCATTCATTAATTACAAAAGAGTACTTAGAGGAGGTTGGCTAAGAAAATCTTTGCATGTCTTTATGTTGCAGGGAGGGATGAAACTCATTCTTACGTAATACTTTGTAAATCAAAATGCAATATTAAGAATCTAATTATAATAATAATGTTTTAATCTTAATTTTATAGGAGTAGAAGATTATAGTTTGAATTATTATTTGTTAAAAAATGTAAAGTTAGTCCGACTGATCCTGTTCTAACATTTTATTATTTAGAAGAATGAGACAGAATCTTACATAAGAAAGGGAAGGACTAATTAAGATTTTAGACTTTTTTATGGCTATTTAGTATTTTTGGTGTTGGTTTATTCATGGAAATGGAATAAACATATTTTGGGCAATTTCATTCTAATCGGTTTTGTTTTATATCGTCAAAAGTAATTTGAAATTTTTTGCTACAATTTTTAAAATGTGCTGTATCGCATAACGTGACACTTACGGGCTGTGATCCTTTGGATAAATAATTGCATCATCATAATGGTTTTCTTTTTGTTGTTATTCATCGTCGCTTTATTAGCCAAGGTTTTTAGCGACTCTAGGAGTTACAAAAAAATGTCAATCGAGAAATGTTGAGAATTGTTCAATACGAAGATCAAACCCAACACCCAAGGTTTGTAAATTATACAGGTTGCTCCATTAGAAAAAAAAATGACGTCATACGAAGAATTTTGAAATTGAATCAGTCTGAAGATATGTACGAATTTCTTCTGGATACGTCACGTATCCATCTTGTAGCCACTATGAGGCCACCTGTGTATTTTATAAACCTTGCCCAACCCCTACCAGTTTCAAAGCGGCCACCTTGATCACTTGGCCACCAGTACGCTTTCATCGTACTGTTATTTTGATTTGGTTATGGTTGCAATGCTAACTTCTATTCTGTTTTTCACTGTTTTTAGGCTTTTAAAACAATTAATTCAATTTAAGAAAATGGAATTGGGAAATCAGGAATCAAAAATTTTGAATAGGAAAAGATATGAAAAGATAACATTACGATATTATAAGATACATAAGTATGAAAAAGATAACTCAATATTGTCTTATAACAATTCTTCTTCAATCACCATACATCAGGGTTTCCCAAACTTTTTTCCTTGTAAATCTTTCCGGACGTTGTCACAGACCATGAAATCGTTAAATCTATTTTTAATGAAAGTGAATAGTAGTTGTTTAGACAATTTGACTGAATTTAACAAAGTTTTTGAAAATGTACAAGTAATGACTTACATTGATGGTTTGATGGATTTTTATGATCAAGAAACCCCAAAATCTTTTAAGGACCCTAGAGTTCCATGAAACCCATTCTGGTGTCAAGGTTTGTAAATTACACAGGTTGCTCCATTAGAAAAAAAAATGATGTCATACGAAGAATTTTGAAATTGAATCAGTCTGAAGATATGTACGAATTTCTTCTAGATACGTCACGTAGCCACCATGAGGCCACCTGTGTATTTTATAAACCTTGCTCTGGTGTGCCTAGATCATACAATTATCATAGAGATTAAAACCGAAAAGATTGCTCATAGCCCGAATTTGAATAGAAAGAGGGATGTGGATTCTTTATTGACCAAATTGATTAAATCAATTTCTTGACAAATTTTAAGTTTTAGTGTCATAGAACTTGGTTTAGCCTTGTCTCTTTAATTTATTATAATCTTTTTTAATAATAAAAAGTAGTTAATATAACTAAACGACAAAAAAATGTTGAATCTTCAATGATAAATTATTATATCTAGTGAAATTTGGAATCGTTTTTGTCCTTTTTTTGTTCAATGAAGTTAATGGATTTGACAAGTGAGTCATCCATATATGGGTTCATACCATTGAAAATTTTCTTCCGATACAAACTTATATGGTTACTCTTACTCCTATTTCTATCCTCTTTGAATTAAACTATATGCTGATCTCAATACGCATAAAAATATACTAATTCCACATCCGGTTACCTGCGATTACCTTCTCCGGTAGGAAACTAGTTTGGTAACATCTGCAAGAATTTTTTTTGGAATAATGTTAAAATTTGGTGATTTCAAGTATTCAGAGCTTTGAAATTTGTCTCCCAAGTACCAAAACTATGTGGGAGTTGGGTCAAGCACACTCCATCATCGTTGATTGCCTCATCAAACTTGCGCCAAAATGAAATTTTCAATGCAAACATTAAATGGCAATTGACGTTTTTTTTTTGGTTTTATTTTTTCCGTTTAAATTTGAATGAGGCAATAAACGATTTGGAGTGTGCTTACAAATTTTCGGTACACATGTAGTGGTGTTTGGAGGAGTTGGTACACAAGTAACAGGTCGTTTTAAGAGTGCGGGTCACGAAAGAGAGAAATCATGACGGGCGCCACGGCGCCTACGACCCAAACCATCTTACATTAGACATATGAATATATTTCCACCTATGGGGGCCACCGTGGATTTATACAAAATATTATTGATTTTATTCAGTGAGACTGACGAAAAAACTTCATTAACTTATCTATTAATTAATTTAAATCTATTGTTTCATTAGCCTTTGAAATCTCCTGACATCGTCATTGACAAGTTTGAAAATTGAGACGGTCCTTTTAAAGAAGTCGTTCGTTGTTAATGATCGATTTTTTACGTTCTGTTTTCGTTTTTTTTCAAGCACAAAATCATATTTATTATTATTAGATATTTCGTTGATATGTCACATTAATATAATATACCGAAAGTGACGTCACTCTACCTACATCCATAAAAGTAGAAAACAGGTGGGCTTTCATATGTGTAAATCGTAGCCTTTTTTTGATGGCGAGTATTTTGTTGCGAGGGCGGAAATCAGATTATCTCTATATACTTATGTGTACATATAAATATATATATATATATATAAAAAAAATGTAAAGCCGATTGTTGTTCAAGTTTTGGATTTTTAAGGACATGAAAATCGGAATGAATTAAAAACTATAGATACAAATTGGCTTTTTTTTTCTTGAGATTCTTCCGCTTTGATCAAACAATGTCGATAAGATTTTGTTTTTATAATTAGGGAATTTCTATTAACTTTATTAATTTATTATGGGTGGTTTACAGTTTGTAGGTGTTGATATCTTGAAATTTATTCGATTGGGATTTTTTTTTAAATGTTATAGCTTTTGTTTATTTTTTTCTGTGACCGTATTTGGAGTTTTTAGCCATAATTTTTAAAACCTAATGGTTATCGCTAAATTTAACATTTAATTAAGGCTATTATTGTTGATGGGAATAATGGGTAATTGAGTATTAAGAGGGATGCGACTATTAGATTAATCAAATTATTATTTTTAATTTTAGGTACTATAGACCGGGATTTACAAGATTTTTGGTATTGGTAAAAATCATTAAAAAATCGTACCATTTGATAGATAATTTCCATTATATTTATGCTTCAAAGTTTATTCTCTATTTACTTTACAAGCTTTACTAATTATATATTCATAAAGAAAAATATAAATATTTATTTTAACTAGAGATACCACAAATAATCGGCTACTATTCGGTATTTGACCGAATATCGAAAGCCAATTTGCTCAAAAATGTATTAAGAGGACTGAAAAGTAATATCGTTTTAACATAAAATTAAAACACAAAACTTTTAAACAAGTTTTATTTTCCAATCAATGATATAATCACCCTTAATATCATCGCACTTTTGATATCTAGGAGGCCAATTTTTAATAATAAAAAAAGCAATTACTAAGCAAAACATCTGTAAATTACATTTTTAACATAATACTTAATTATGGCATTAAACCGGTCACCCGCAAAAGGTACTAAGTGTCACCGAATATTCGGCCCAGAGATTCGCTGATTATTCAGTATTCAGCCAAATCATTATTCTTTCCATCTTTAATGCTAACGTCTTAATTATAAACCCTATATATCCAAGAAATAAAATCGAATATTTATTTACATATCGTATGTATAAGTTTAAATTAGCCACTGTAACTATTAAACATTGATACTAATATTTATTGACACTAAGTAAGAATAATCAACGGGCAATTATACGTTTGACACTTTGCTAGGAAATTAGGGAAAAAAATTGATTTATTAAAAATCGATTTTTCTCTTCTCAATAATAATTGTCTTGGAAAAAAAACTTTTTATTAGAAAAAAGTAATAGAAATTGGAAATTTTTTTTTTCTTTTTTGGGTGATGAATAGAAAATAATTAATAAATATCTATCATTATTATTAATTACCGAAAGTCGTGGAAAAAATAAGTACTTTTACCAGTCCAGTACTCCTTACCGCTCCGGACGTTTTTCTGGATTCGGGAGATTGTGGAAGTAAAGATCGATAGTGAACTGTAATAGTGAAATCGATTCCTTATTAATCGATTTTTTAAAAATTTAAATCGATGTTTATAGAAGAAATAATCGATTTTTTTTACATCCCTAAACAGAACTGACTTATTTAAGTTTCTATGAAATGTTTGACATGAATCCAATGAAAACTTTTATTTTTATTTCGATTTTTTAGTGTTCTTTACAAAAGTATCTATTTCTTTTGAATTCTTTACAAGTCCTCTCATTATCTCCAATTACAAAAGCCCAGCTTCAAATATTTGCTTTTAGGAAATTATGCTTCCAGCGTCCAAAAAGATGCCATTTTTTGTCCTTCTTATCTTATGCTCTTTCTGAGACCCAGTGGCGTAGAAAATTGGTTAAAGTCAATTATCTTTAAATTCTTTAATCATTAAAAATGCACTTTTCATGTTTTTTAAACGCTAAATCTTTTATAGAATTATCAATTTCAATATGCCACCCCGTTTTCATGTGCTGCCCAAATCATGGACCATGATTCATCCTGTACCCACCACGCTACGCTGCCGAGACTTTGTTTTTTAAACCTTTTTCAACTGTCATTTTTGTTGGGTTTACTTTGTTGTAAATTTTTCTCACTTTTTCATTAAATTTCTATAGTTTCGTGTAATATTCGGAAAAATATTTGTTTTGGTTTGTATTTGTATTACGGCTAGTATTTCTGATTAAGGTTGATTTTTACTCATTCTATATGAAAACCACCGTTGGAAAAAAAATTAATATCAGATATTGTCAAATAAAGTATTCCAATTACGGCCCTTTTACTCTTGAGCCATTATTGTGGTCAATTGGCTTAACTATTGGAATGTTGGTTGGTATATTAGTCAATGATCTTTATGGCTTCGGTTTTTGAATACAGAGCAAATGGATTAGGTAGAATAGTGGACAGGGCATTGGTAGAATAATGGTTCAATAAGTTTATAGCTTCACAAATGTTTCGACCAATATTTGACCCAACATGTGTTCATGTATAGAGTAATCATTAGTTATACAATTATTTAGGAAATCCTGGGTCAGGGATAGCGAAATTTTTTAAAACGTAGGTCAAATTTTGTTCATATTTCTCTAGTACTAGCTCATGGGTCACTTAAATGCATGGTTCTCATTAGCATCTTACAAGGTGAAACAAAGAGGGAGTGATACAAGTACAATGCAAGTCTTTTTCTAGAAATTTAACTAACAAATGGTTGCCTAACCATCGGGGGTCAGTTAAAAAGATTGCGTCTGACCCACGGGCCATAGGTTCGCCATCACTGTCCTAGGTGCTTTGGTACTATACGAATTAAAAATATCCAAAAAACCAATGAGCTCTGAGGCCCTTGTAGGAAAAAATTTAGGCAGTTTCTAGATATGATTGAGTCTGAAATTTGACGATACCTACAATTAAAAAAAATGTTTAAAGAAACGTTAAGAAACTCATTATTTGTAATTTAATCAAAAGATCGAATGTAAGATTAGTTGCATTTTCTAAAAATTCCTCCACCAAACCCAAGGCTTATAAAATACACAGGTGGCCTCATGGTGGCTACGTGATGGATACGTGACGTATCCAGAAGAAATTCTACATATCTTCAGACCGATCAATTTCAAAATTCTTCGTATGACGTCATTTTTTTTTTCTAATGGAGCAACCTGTGTAATTTACAAACCTTGCATCAAACCTATGTATTTTGGTAATAGTGGTCGCTACTGTATTTATGGATTCTATCAATACCTACATTACCAATTGTTTTTTCGGCTTTGGATATGATCTACACTGAATTATTCTTAGTGTTATGCAATGTTTTTTCTTCTCTATAGGAAATGTTCCGATGGTACACATAATGTAATGACACAACAATTTTTAAGCTGGATAGGTCGTAAAGTTGATTTGACCATAATTTGTTTGCAAAGTTGACCCGTTAACTGTTTAACCTTTACGGGAGAAAGATCTACACGTTACAAACACAGATTTCCCGGCCGATTAAACTGATTGCCTTGATATTAGACCCAAGAAACAAGCATTGATTGAATGATTGAATAGTAAACATTTTTCTCGACTTGTTAATTTGCTGCAGATATTTGCATATTTCATCATTTCCAATTTGAAACTACATCATCTCGATGAAACTTTCCGTTTGTTTCCAGAAGAACTTGTGGACTCCACAATTGGACTACCTATATTGAACATGCATGTGTGCATGCATGGTAGTGTATGTTTTTGATCTTTGAATTTACGGAGCGAAATGTTGAAAGTTCTTGACCAAATTTATGGTGAAATTTTTGCTTTTGTATTCAGTTGGCTTTATCTCGAGGCGTTTTTTATCTATCTGTAAAGCATGTTTTTACAATTACCATACAGAATGGAAAATCAATCGGTGAGGAGACGACGATTATATTGAGTAGTAGTAAAAGTAATGAGGTAAAAGAAAGAACCTTGCCAAGTGGAAGAGATGTTAACTGTCGAAGAACACAACGCTCGGATTCTCTGGCTAGAAGATTGCCGACACTTTGTATAAATGCGCCATCGATAAATCCAGTACGAACTTATGGACTCCTTTTGCCCCTTTGCCCGTTGTGCCTGCGTTGCATTGCCTTATTGTAAAATATGTTTATCGTTTTATATTGTCAATTTATCTGTTTAATGGAAATTACAATAAATCTATATACTCACTCACAGCATTATTATTATCATAATATAATAATAATAAAATCAATACTTCAGACTTTAATAGATTCTCCCTGTATGCATTTTACCACAACTAAATGCTTGCTGTATTGAATTACTACTTGTATTTATTTACAAATGCAACAATACATTAATAAACCAATAATATAAGCAATATGCCAGCTTTTTGATTTATAGATAAATTGGTACATCTTCAATACATTCAGTTCTTTGCATTGATATACAAAACGACTCTAATTTTACGACTTGAAACATATTTTTAAAGGAAAACAAACCGACTTCGTACTGAATTGAATAAAAGAAAATATATACTTAAAGAAAAATTTTTAAAAATAAAAGATTTCAACTTTTTCGGGTGCTTTTATTTGTAACTGTTGTTCCTATTTTTGACAGGTACATCTAAACGTTTCCAAAAATCTGTACTATTAATCATAATTAGGGTACCCACCTGCATATTTTGGTTTTAAACCCAATTTTTGGATGTTCGTTTTAATTCGATCCCAAAACTATTTTTACTTTGGGCTATGTCTATGGGCTTACTATTGTCTGTGTGTTTTCTTTTAACACAAGAACAGTTGAACCGATTTTGATGAAATTTAGTATTTGGATACTTCTCATTGGTTCATTCAGAGTAAAAAATGAAGAAAAACTGTTTTAATGGATGAAAAAAGTTCATCATAATACTAATAATAATAGGCAAACATTAAAATGTACATTTATATATGTTTATCTCTTATTATCATTACATATATCATATATCATAGGCTACATTCTTGGGTTTAAAGGAAACATATAGAACGACGCAAAAAGTAAAAACAGTTTTGGAATCAGTAAAACGAATCTGTAAAACATATCCAAAAATTGGGTACATTTTCATAGTAAGTTTGTATGTTGGCAAAGACAAAGGACAAGTATTGTAAACATATAAGTGTGAGTGAAATACAATTATTGTCTCAAATTTGAACTAACAAATTGTTGTTATGGTTTCAACTGTCATTTTGATTTCATTCAATCGCCAATTTTAACCATTTGTCAGTTGTTTCAGTGTTGAACTGTGAATATTTCACGGGAAGCTACTATTTTATAATAATAGCGTAGACTTGTAGAGTATCATCGAATAGATCATTAAAATTTAAAAAGAGGGATTTAAGTGTATCGTTTATTCCTAAAAGTGGAAAGTGGAAGTTAGTACTAAAAGGACTATTTTTCTTCTTCCTTAGGTGTTTTGACTGATATAATCGTTGACTATGATTGATTAATAGATTAACTATCGTTATTTTATTTACTACATTCCAGAATAGTTGTGCTAATGACCTACCAAATCACGTCCTTACATTTTTCAGTCTACACTTCTGTTTTTCATAGTTTTGTCTTGAATTATTGTAATAAGGCGTATTTTTCTGGGTATCTCATAACAAGCTTGAAATATTCAAGTTTCTAATGATTTATGAAGTTCATCAACCCGGTTAATTTTTTGAGTCGTTGTAATATTTCTTCATTCGTTATTATATTCACCCATTAAATTTTAGAATTCTTATCTCGAAAGTTTCTACTCTTTCCAGTAAGGTGTCTATTACGGTCCAAGCTTTTACTCCGTATTAAAGCACTGGGAAAATAGCATTGGAGAATTCTGATTTTTAAATCAATGTTTATATCGCCTCTGCAAAAAGCTTACCTCATTTTTAAAACGTTGTTCGTGCTTTGGCTATGTGATTTTTAATATCCACACTTGGGTCCCTTTTATAATTTATTACAGTTCCTAAGTATGTTAGCGTTTCTCATAGACTATTACGTAGCGTTAGTCTTGGTTTCAGTTGCCCAGATTTGCTTCTAAGAAAAATCCCAGAAAGCAATCAATTGGGTTCCTATAAATATTTCCTAGTTCATGTCTAGGTGGTCTTGGAGGGGGATGGGGAATCAAATGGGATAACATATGGGAAAGAATTTCCTTCCCCTCTTAATATTTCCTACATTTTCTTGACTCGGAATTTATTTCCCTAGCGTGAAAATATATTTTTAGATGAGTGTTCTTTTAGGCCTTCAAACGTATTATTACTTTCCAGGTTTCATAATCTCGAAGAGCTTTTCTTCAGTAAAATTTTTCCATGATTTTCTTTCTTCACTTATTTAATCTAATGCTATATACTGGAGTAGACTTTAATAGCTGATTCTGGACCCAAGAATGACCTACTTGAACTTGTTTTTTTCCAGTCAACCAGTGTTTTCATTATCTCTTATCTTAGTATACCTTGGCAACCAAGCATTATTTACCTTGTTAAATGTCGCCGTCTGCAAGATGAGCTGAATACATTTTTATGCCACTTAGGTAACTTTCTGGAAATTCCATAGCTAGAAGAAAGTAATAAAATCAGAGTAGTATTTTCAAAGTAATTTCAGAACAAATGTAAATTTTTAGTCCTTTAAAAATTAAGAAACTTAAGTATACCAACCTATCAATTTTCAACAACCTAATTGAATAAACAAATCGCTAATTATTGTGATAAATTTCAAGTTCCGATTCGCACGTCTTCAATTCCTTAATAGGACACGAGCCCTAGACCTCTTGAGCTGTTGAAGAAATAATGACCCAGCTGACACGCCAAATAGGTACATGCCGGATGACTTATGTTAATTAAATTGTAATGGCCATTACACACTACCTATATATTTTGATTTTTTTTTTTTGGTTTACCTGTCGAAAACTTGTTTTATTATATTGGTAAGGCTTGCTTAATTAATAATATGGGTTGTAGGATGTAAGAAGCGTGGAATGGATTTGGGCATAGAATGTTTTGTGTGTCCGAAATTACACGTGCAAAATGCATTTTTCTGTACTCCATGACTTCATTTGAAATTGTCGATGTTTTGAATTGATTGATTGATTGAGATTTATTTTTATGGGGCCAATGTATTTTGTATTTGGGATTTTATTTCGGCTTAATGCCTCATTTATTTGACAATGTTGTATCTTATGCGTTTTTGGTATTATAAATATGTTTTTTTTATTACATACATCTATCTGTTTATTATAAATTAATACGACAGTTTTATGTAGGTACTTAGCCTTTTTTTTACTGTAAGATATGTTTTTTTACTATATAATATTTATTTTTTAGATAATAAAAGTAGAAAAAAATTCAATACTAATTAATTTAACATTATTTAACACCCATCATGTCTCTAACAAAAAATAAAACGATTTTTTTTTTGGTTATAAAAACCATAAGCAAAAGTGCTTTTAAGGTTTACCTGATCAATGTCCTGCCATAATCCTACCATAAATTACAGCGAGAATATCATTAGAATTCTACCTTAAGTTTTTAGTAGATATGAAAAATCTACAAATTTCTCATTTATTCTTTTATTTTAATTATTTTTCATTTGTAAAAATAACCGCAATTAAATATTTGTGGAGAATACAAACTTATAAAGAAGGATGTTCTTGTGACCACTAAACTTAAAAAAAGCTTATAAAGAAAAATATTCTACACCCCTAAAAATAACCCGATATATTTTCTTGAAACCAATTTTCATTGAAAGTATTTTTGAATATTATCACCTTATCTTTTTTAATAATTTTTCATCGTATAGTTGAAAAGTTACCAAAAGGTTACACTTTTAACTATTTAGAAGTATATATCATACAAAATTTTAAATTCGAATAGTCCTATTAAAGCTTCTTTATATTTTTTTCTAAACTTATCTAACGATACTTCATTTCCTTATGTGCCTTGATTTTTTTAATACATAGTTTCTTGGGTATAAATCGCTATCTTTATTTTTCCCTAATTTTTCTAGACCAGTGTTTTTCAAAATTGGTTCCGTGGAACCCTAGAATTGCGATGAAAAAATGTAGGGCTCTACGGGTTTTAAGTTTTTGTATGATTTTAAAATATTCTTAATAAAACTACAATATTTTCATAAAAATGTATCAAATTATTAATGTAAGGTATTACTTGTACACTTCTAATAAATTTGTCAAATTTTCTTGCCCAAAGTATTATTCAACACGGATGGCACCCGTTTGTATAATCTCTAAAATATTTACTACTACTAATTTTTTATAACAGCTTTAGGTATGGTAAGGGCTTCATTATCCTTAAAAACTTTTGTAAGAGTTTCACAAAAAACAAAAAAAAAAATGCTGAGAAAACCCTTCTATAGGGTATTGTAAAGCGGTTCATAGAAAGTACTTTTTTCCAAATTTAAGCTTTATAATGCCAATATTCTTTAAGTTAAATAGTTATGATATACGAACCAATGGACAGAACTAAATTATGAGAATTCATTTTTCTAATTTGACAACGAAACTCTAATAGTACAATGAAATTGAAAAGGGTATTATCTAGATTCTAGATCTCTAAGTATAAATTCATAATTTACATAAAATATAATAATTTATGAAATATTTATCAACATTTAGTTTGTATGTCAAAATTTAAATTTATTATTATTATTATCTAAATGTCGGTAAAAACAATTACTGTAAGCACATTCGGAACAGTTCCTTTTAGTGCAAAACGTCAATGATTAAGTTTTCCATTGTTGAATGAATTCTTTTGTTTTTTTGTTAATTAGTGATGGCTTCTTAAAATGTGAAGTGTTTAGTGTAACTTATTTTAAAAGGAAAAATAAATATAATGGCTGGTAAATATTGTTTATGACAAATAAATTAATAAACCTCCAGAATATTTATATTACAAATATGACATTAATGATTACATATTGATTATGACCAGTTTGTGTAGGTTATATAAATCTCATACAAAGCATCCTGTTCTTCGCACATATGACAAATGATTTTATAATATAATAGAGCGAAGCATCGATCTTCAAGTAAAATAACTTATTAAGCTCAATTCAACACTTATTATGCTCGGCGAGTTGATTATTCTTGTTAGTATCAGCTACAAAAATCACCGCCAAGAAATTCGCATTGATTCGATCGATGATTAAGCCCATTTGCCCTATCATTTTCGTTACATGTGTATGAGTGTGATCGGTGATTATTCCGCTGTGTAAAGTGAGAATTACACTGATATATATGATAATGAGGATAAAATAACGTCACATTATAATTATCCATGTCGAAGAGGGATTAGAGCCGCTCGCCATCACCTTGTTAGGAAGCCAGTCGTGCCGGCCATCATTTATCTCTCAGGTGTTTAATACACGCGCAAGTTAAATATTAGGCGTTTCGAAAGTACATAATACATAATATAATCGCTTTAGAACAATATTGTAGACATTGCTCTTGATTCGGTTATTTTTTTTAAGATTCAAAATTGTATTTTGTCGTTTTTCTAGTGCGTGGGAGGATTGAGGTTTGAGAGCGCGGAAATGTAGGTACTTGTAGCTGGTTGGTGTTTTATGTGCTTTATGGTCTTGGCGTTTATAAAAAAAACGTGAGAAGGGCATGTAGGTCAATAGCTGACAAATGTAAATCAAAATTTAAGATGGAGACAATAAATATTTATCAATAACTACGAAATGCTGGTTTTTATGGGATTGTGTAGGTTTAGTGGAGAGCGAATTTATTAAATTGGTAGAAAGTTTTGAGTTTTGAGGAAGAGTTTTAAGAGTTTGGTAACGTAGCGGGTATGGGCACTGAATTTCGATTAGATCGTTAAGTTGTTTGGTAATGTAAAGCGGAAGTGATTGAAGGAAGTGCATGTTTGAATTGTTCCAGGCGTACGAGTTGTCGACGTTGACCGGCACTCAGGTCATGCTGTTGGTGGCGTCGGAAACCGGCCACGTGTACACATTTGCAACGCGTAAGCTACAACCGATGATCACATCCGAGGCGGGCAAGGCGCTGATCCAAACGTGTCTAAACTCGCCGGATCCGGCAGGAACTCCGGGTCCTTCAGGAGCCGATCAACGCATGTCGGCTACGGGTTTCGAGGAGACAGAACTTACGTACAACATTTCTGACGACGACACCAAAGTAAGACAACTTGTGTATGGTAGTGCAGGCATGGGAGGTGGTGCAGGCTCGTCGGGTGGACATTATGGGGCGCACTTAGCCGAGCAAGCCGCTGTAGCGGCGGCTGCTGGCCATCACTTACAGGGACTTAGTCCTGCTGGCACTTATGGTCAATGTGCGAGCCCGCTACCACCTCACCACGCACAGCATGGTTATCATCCCCATCACACGCAACATCCTTCTCCCCATCATCCCCATCACACGCACATGTCGCACTCACATCCCCAACGGTAGGAAATCACCTGGATTGCGTTTGATTAAGCATGAAATACCGTTGCATTTTCTCCTCATCCCCAAAACCACTTATTTCACTAGTCGATACAATTTTAGCTACATATAAGACTTTTTTTAGTTTTATTTGAATAAATACTCACCGTCAAGTCTCATAGCCTTTATTCTTTATAATAAGTTAAAAATAAATTGTAATATACCTTTAAATTCTATTTAAAACGGCTAAAGTTGATAATTTCAAAGTTCAACTTATTTTATACCTTGGTAAAAATAGATAAGACTAAAATTTGGACTGTATTTTAAAATTTCAAACTAAAATATTAGTTTCAAAGAATATTTTGAAGACAATAAAAGTGATTAAAATTAGCATACCTACTTCAAGCTTGGTTTTCAGTAAAAATGAATCTTTTGCAATTGGTGGTTTTTATAGACCATTTTTGTTTAAGCTAAGTTGAGTTAAGTAGAGATCACTTGTCTCACTTTTACTCTTTACTTGTTTCATATTAGTTAAACTAATTGGCGAAAAACTAATGGTCAAATAGATAGCATTATTTAATCTTTATTATTATAAAAACGAATTGAAGTTGTAAAGATCTTTAAAACTTAAAAAAAAAAATTGAGCTTAACTTCTATGGATTTACAATTGCAAACGAATTCAGTATTTTTTCCTGTAAAGGTTCATTCATAAAAACAAATTTTGCTCTTTTTAGACTTTATTACCGTTAGAAAGACAAATTAATAACCCTTTTGTAGGTCAAAACAAGAGAAGTAAGAAATTTACGACTTCTGTCTACAAAGTGCCTTACGTAATTTATGAACGACCCCTTATATATTATGAAAGATTTACTACTACAGTTATTACAGAATTTTAAAAATGTTTTCGAGAAAAAGTAGTTTCATAGTTACCATAGAAGTATGGTAACTATGAAATTTTAATCGCTTTTATTTACTTCAAATAAATATATTCTAAAAGTTGAAAAATTGTGAACTTATACTTCCATAAATGCATATTGAAAAAGTTTTTCAGTTATAGACATAGTTTTGAAATTCTTTTCTTAAGCTCATGTTTCAAATCAAACAGCTTGGTCATTTTTTGAATGGTTCTATCTCTACAAAAAAGTTTTGTAGAAATGGAACATTTTTAAAATACAAATAAATTTTCTTGGCTTATAGACCTTAATTGATGTTCTACCTCTACAAATTAATTTTTGTGAAGGTGAAGCGAAGCTAAATGAATATCAAAGTCATGTAACACGAACAAGGTCTCAAAGGTTGATCTCTTATAGTAGAAAAGAACCAAAAACTTAATGACCCATAATGGCCAAAGTTTTTCATTCTTTTTGTAGATCCTAGAAGTCAATATTTGGAAACGGTATTGCACAAAATACCTTTAATATTTTAATTTTATAATTGAAAATTCTAATATCTTAGCCTTTTTATTTTTACCAAGGACAAGAAGCTTTGAAGCTCATACTTTCTAGACTAGTGCTGTTAGTGTAGTTTTGCGGTTGTATCCTCGAGTCCTTTCCATCTCTTTAGTTAGTGAATTTGTTGTTGTCAGTCATAAAAAAAAAACATTTAAATCTCTCCATTTTTTCAAAATGAAAACTCACTTATTGTATAGGAGTAATATTATTAAATGCAGCTCAAATAAAACATTCCACATTTGTGCCAGTAATTCCATTATTTTTTTTCTTTTCTTTTTGGTTTTGGAAAAATGGCCAGATTTAAATCAATGGAATAGTACCTATTATTAAAATGTATATAGAAGCGAAAGCTTTATGCACATATTTAGTAATCAATACGTTTTATTATTAGTAATCAATTTCGGTGCTTTTCTTGTAAGATTTTCACGATTTAAGTCATTTATTTCTTCGTTTGAAGAAGGTCGTTGTACTTTTGAAAATTATTTTTAACGTTATTGTCATATATATAAATGAATATTTATTTAATTCGTTTTTTTTTTATTTAATGAAAAAAAAAAATTAAAGAAAACGAAATTCGTTGGTGCAGAGCTTTAATTTTGCTTCTGTATATAGAAAAAATGATTTTAAATCAAATTGTGCATGTACTTAGTAAATGATGCACTTAGTGTTTAGAATATACGTAGAAAATAATTATATGTTAATAATTTAAAAAAAATGTGTGTTTTAATTAAATTAATTTCTAAATGTTCAAAGAGAGAAATTCAATAGTAAATGTGTGTGAATATTTCGGAATTGATTTAGTTTAAATTTTTGTATTTTTGTATATTAAATTGTCGATTATTTGAAAATGATGCATTTGTTGGGTGTTTGATCTGCAAAAAATTTACAAAAATCAATGGCAAAAAGGTAAGGTAAGGTGGTTTTGCAGCGCCCCTTGACTGAACTCAATACTCAGGGTTTCCATTTCCATCTCTCTTATTAATTCCGTCCAAATATAGAAACGACATTTTGATGATAAAAGGAAGAAAATACAAGTACTAGAAAATATGTATTCACATAAATCAATGCCAAAGTCATGCACAAAACTGATTTTATCTCATCATCTTGACAAAGATTTCCACGTGAAATTGATGCATATAGTTAACAAACCCACCGATTGCCAGTTTACAAATGCAGTCTGTGGCTTGTGCGATTTTTAAAATGGGAGAAAAAATTGTTTTATATTTCATTAAAATCCTAATTAAATAAGATATTGCCATTTGCTGTGACAATAAGACGATGGACGTTGCGTTGCTTTGTGCGGTTTTTTTTTTTCTTCGGTTGTCTATTATGTTTTTTGATTGTAGCTCGGAATGAAATTGCCCTCGCGTCTTTCTATAGCTCCCTATTTGGAATAAACATTTCATTTTATTTTAAGTCTCATTTACTTTCTATTACAATACAGTTAATGAATAAATAAAACGATATTAATATCCTGGCAATAATATTTCTATAATCAAATAATTTAATAAAAAAGTTCTGGCCCACTGGCCTAGTTTTACATTTAATTACCAATTTAATTCAAAATTATTTTTCGGTTATAATGTCAGCCTATTCTTTTATTAAATTTTAATTATAAGCACATTATTAGCTAATACCTGTGACTTCTTCTGCGTGTCATACTAATATGTCGACAATACTTTAACCAACTGGTTAAATGTAAAAGAAAGACTCACCAAAAAAATCTTTGTAAACAATGTTCTTAGTTTTCATTTTTTTTTATCAAAATATTTGGTATCAGAGTTAGGTCGTGAGGAACTGTTTCACAATTTCAATAGTTTCATTCCCCGCCAATTATAAACCTATAAAAAATTGGATTTTTTTTTCTCTCTATTTATAGTCGATTTTTTGTCGCAACTTGCGACTTTCAACTATGGTACACTTTTCTAGCAATACTTAGATCTCTGTCATATTTTTAGGTATACAGTTTCGACTTTAGATAACATCGACTAAAATTCCGCCGAAGTTTTATTTAAGCATCTAAAACTTAATATGTATGAAGTAACGGGGGTTTTTACTGATGTCATTGATACGATATTTATATCAATATAATATTTTCCTTTGTTAACTTTTTTTAATGGTAGATTCGGAAGTTTTGGTCTTTCAGCCCCATTCCACCCTCGCTTCACAATTGGAAACCGGATTGAAGCGTTTTAGTTTTTGTTACAGAGAATTTATCATATTCGATGATATACTGATACACCGATACAATTCATTGTTATCCTTATGACAGGGTATACCGTCTGTATTAGGAAATTAACTTGTTTTTATATTCACTTATTAGATCAGTGCTTCTCAAACTTTTTCATATCAAGGCTTCCTAAATCAAAAAAAAAAAAAACAATCTAAGGCTCCTCTCCCCAAAAATGTTAGACTTTAATGATCTACTTAATATGTGTACTACTTTAGAGTACTTTTTTTTATTGTTATTTACCGTCGCTTTATAGCTACTAAGGTCTTTAGCGACTCTAGGGTTAATAAAAAACCGTAATGCAGTAATATCGAAAATTTCCTCGATACGAGAGTCGAACCCAAAACTTATCAGTTTTGGAGCGGTCGCCTAGACCACTCAGCCACCAGTAGGCTCATGTACTTTATTTGTGTACCATTAATTATTATAATAGGTACATTTTTATTAAAAATAATATTTTTGTTCAAAAATCAAAATAATTTATAAATTTTAGTAGATTATCTATCTTTATCGGGTCAACTCTTATGATCGTGTGAAAATTCGACTGATTTGTATCAGCTCTCGTTTCTCTGATCACCTTTTTATGTTTTTTTTTTATAATACTGAAATATTTTGCGGTTCCCTGGCTAGAATTCGAGGACCCCCTAGGGGGCCGCGCATCCCAGTTTGGAAAACTCTGGATTAGATACTCGTTAATTAATCGGTTGAAGTTAAATTAATGTTTCGAGAAAAACTATTATTTTAAAGACTTTAAAACCTTAATATTGACGCACAAGTAATATTTTAGGCTCCGCTTAGCGTACATTGAATTTTATTATTGGGAATAATAATTAATTAAGAACTGAAAAGTATTCAAATAAATAGTTTCAAATATATTACGTTGGCGAAGTTGCGGGTGTCAGCTAGCATTAGTATGATTAAGTACGGAATGATAATAAATGAAACCATTACTGACTCTTTATGGCAAAAAAAAAACTTCTTCAATATTTTTTTTGAGCTAAATTTTGGTTTAGTCAAGTTAAGTTTTATATAAAACGTGATAGACATTATAATTACACACCAATTACTTGCAAGTCGGCTAATTAAAATTAATCTGCATATTCTTAAGCAACAATTTTAATGAGACAAAAACGACATCGTAAAATAGCTACTTCATTAGCGTTGCAACATTCCCTAAATGTTAGCATCGGTTTTGAGGTATTTTTGAGAAATACATACCCACAATAATTACATACTTTGGAAAAAACGAAATGGTTTCAAATAAGAAAATGTGTTAGGATTTTTATTCATTATTTCTGTAGGTGTAGCTCGGAAAAAAGAAAGGAAATTATTTTGCTTAGAAGAAGTTGTATTGGCAAGAACTAATGTCAGACTAGTTTAAAATATTAGTTGGAAAATTTTATTAAGCTAATGGCTTGACGACTTTAATTAGATACAAACTCCCTCAGCCGAAGAGCAGGGTTAGTTCCTTACGATGTTATTCCATAAACCACAAGTGGAATAGCACCGAACTAAGATAAATGTAAGAATTGGTGAGAATCAGTGAAAAGTTCTTCTGATATTGTAGGTAATTTTTATGCCATTCAGGCGAACGAACAGGTACTTGCTAATGTTTTAATAAATCCTAGTTTCTGGTTTAACTAATTTCATTCCGCAAAGCTCGCGATATTAAAATACAATACAAATACATACAGGAAAGCTTTTCATCAATGCAATATTTTCTCAAATCATTGTTGAAAATTTTGATAACTAAATCGAGAAAAACTTTATTATTCGATTTATTTATCGAAAAAATGGCAACAAAAATATATATAAATAAAAAAAACAAATTTCTTTTAAAAAATCAATGGATGAATAAAATCAGTTTTGGACATTCTGAGAGGGTTCCATTGGAAACCGTTTTATGTGATTCAATTATTGTGCTCGTAAATATGTTTGTTTGAAAAATATATTATTTTATGATATTAATTATTAACTATTTTATGTATAAATATATATAATTTAAGAACCGAGTGTTGCATGAGTGTATATCTAGAAACTTCAACATTGAAACTCAAAAACAAACGACAATCCAACAATAATTATAAATTACAAAAATTGATAATTTATCAATTATTAATCGAATACGTCGCTCGTTTTTGTCAATAGAATATTATTTTTGATTTTTTTTTTACTGCGTGGTTGTATTGTTTTCTTATGGAAAAAATGTGCAAGTGCATTTTTGATATATTTTTTATTTTGTACAAATATTTTAATAATAACTTTAATGGATGAAACGAAGTCGGATGACGAATGCAAAGATGATTTTTATAAGTGCATATTTAAAAAAAAATACAAGTATTTTTATTGAACAATTTGTTGACATTTTTATTTTACAATTCTAGGTTACTGTTAAAAATGCCTAAATAAAATACATAAATTCTACCAATGGTAATTATGTACAACCTGATATGTTATAATTGAAAATATCTTCCACTATATGTTCTTTCCACTTCATTGTTCTGAACTAATATTAATGTCTAAATTCTTAAGGTTTAATATCTACAATTTAAAACCCATACCTAGTGGTCCTTCCTTCTTAGTGCTGCCAGCTAATATTATCATACGGAAGCTCCAAATAAATTTTCAAGTTCTAAGAATAGAAATTATTATAAAAAGAACTGCAACATCCGTGTTTGTGATACGGATCAGTTTAATTTGATTTTATCACTAATTAAATTTAATTTTAACGTTAATAGAATATGGTATGTAAAGATGTTAATTATGATGTGTGACATAGCTAATTATTATTTCTTTTGCATGAAGAACGAATAGCAGTCTTATCTTTGCCAATAATAGGTGTATGCCCCTTCCTCGTAAACGACATTTATAGTTACATATAATTTAACTTAAATTAAAGTTATATCCAAGAATTCTACATGAAAATATATAGACCTAATAGATTTCTATCTGAATAGATGGAAAATAAGGTACTATTAACTTATTTAATATCAATTTGATTTATTTCTGAGATATTAAAAGTTGGACAGAACTAATACTAACTTAATACTGGATTCCTTCTTTACATTTAATTATCATATGTGAATTAAATAAATACTTTTAATTAAATGTTAAGGAAAAGTGAAAAAAGCAGATTCCTTTCAAATGGGAATGTACTGACCTATCTAGTAATAACCTTGCTAAGCCGTAAATATTATCTGCCCTTTTACTGGCATGTTCTTGGATACGTACGAGATTTCTTCTATGTACGTTTTTTACTTCCTTATGCTTACAATAAAGTATTTTTATTGTTATTTACCGTTGCTTTCGAATGTTTTTAACGACTCTAGGGTTAGTAAAAATCCGTAAATTGAGAATATCGAAAATGTGTTCGATACGTAATTCGAACTCAACAACTACCAGTTTTGGAGTGGTCATCTTAACCACTCGGCCACTAGTAGGCTTCCAGAATTATTGTAATCGCCAAAATGTACAGTTCTTACATACATTTTGAATTTTTTTGGAATGACATCTAAGGATATCTAGAAGTAGTGATTAGATAGTCTACTGTTTGTTCTCTCCTCATTTTCTATTACCTCATCTTTTGACTCTACTTTTTTTTTGTAAGGATGAATAAATCAGTTACTGGATGCAACCCTAATCTTTTCATTTGTAATCAGACGATAAAATATAATTCAGGCACTATGCCTTTTTCTATATTTTTTACAATTTTTTCCATTTTCCCAATATTAAGTAGTGTAGGTGTATCTACAACTAGTGGCCAATTTAGGCATTCTCCTTGTATCGGAAACACTTATTTAGAGATGCATTTCGAATTTTGATTAAAATCAACTAAATCAAAACCTTAACAATTGAACAAACAGAGTCCAAATTTACGTTAACATAAGTTTACTAGTCGTGTTTCTCTTTCGTTGGTGAATTTACAAAAGTAAGCTTTAAGCATAAATTTGGACAAAAGCTCAATCGATCTGGGATTACTTTGTGGCTCATCACATAGCAGTTGTGGAGTGATCCGATACTACTTGATGACCACGAAGGAAGGTCGCTTGGCAATCGAAATACGTATCTGGGCAATACGCCTAAATATATTTGTTTGAGCTTTTGTTCATATTTTTGTTTATTGTTTACTTTTGTAAACTGTATTACACAAATAAGACGGTAGTATATTTTATAAACAAAAAGTTAAAATAGTTCTTCAAAAACTCTTTCCTCAATTGGTCTATGTAGCCATTGCTACTCCGTTAGAAAATTCTAGAGTTAACAAGGAAGACTGATACCGTCTTCCACTGATACCGATTTCCTTGTTTTTAATAGTTTCAATTCATTTTTAAAGTTTTGGAATTATTTAATTTTTTAGAACTTCAGAAATGAAGTGTAATATAAAATTCTTAAACCATTTTAAGACAAAAAAAACAATAGTAATTTAAATTTAAAATTATTTACTAATTTCCCTAAAAAGGAAACAGTTTCTGCTAGTTTTTTACTAGAAATTTTATGCCAAGTTCCTGTGCCAGGCGAATGTTGGTTTGAATTAGTAACAGTTGGTATTTTGGTATCCATGTTTGCAATTTTCTTATTGAAAATGTCTAAATTTCGTGCTTACTGGTTAACGAGTGGCCAAGGTGGCCACTCCAAAATTACTGGGTACTGATTTCGAATTACTGGAAATTTTTCTCGGTTTATAAATTTCTAAAACCCAAGAGTCGTTAAAGATCTTAATCGTTATAAATCAACAAGTATCGATTAAAAATATCTTCACTTGTTTGATTTTCTATATCTTCACTTGTTTGAAATCACTGAAATATTAAGAAAATTTAGACTTTTTTAGATGACATTATTTAGGAATAGGTTTTTCTGTAGATAAAATTTTGTATAGAGCGTAGATTTGAACTCTGGTCCTCCATAAGAAAAGAATGTATTTTTAGTAGCATCACATTTTTTATATTCAAATTCTTCGTATTATTCGCTATTTAATTTTATGAGTGTTAAGGTGACATTTGTCTGGCATTTAATTAACATACACTTGCTTTATTAATCGTAAACGATTTTAGTGTTACTTAACGATAGCTGCCTACTCCACAATCTTTTCTTCGGCAGTCTTCCTACATCTTCATAACTTTCGGTTCAACTGCCAGTAGTAAATGAAAGGTACGGCTACCATTATTTAAACGACAGCTTGTTCGTTTTGGAGTTAGATATTTTTTTTCATCTTTGGTGTCGTTTATTTAATCTTAAGTAATCATTTAAAGTTACATATTAAAGACTAGGAAGAATGATGCCGGCTGTCTTCTCTTTTTTGACGGTTTTGGCTGCGCCTTCAACGAAATAAATAAGTTCTACTCAACACCTCGGACTTTTTGTTGATTTTTATGTCTCAATAGGGTCATTTTTTATGGATTTTTTTCGGTGATGATTGTAATTATATTCTTCTTTTTTTTTGGAATTACATGATTTAAATAATATTTGTTATTATCATAAAATGAATATTTATGTTCGGTTGGTACTTTACTGGTGTTAGTATGGATATGAATGACTCGTTGGTTTTTAGGGTGTTGACAAAAAATTGAACTATTTTTACACTGAAAATAATTATACAAAACAAAATTACTTGTTTGAAACAAAGAAAATTTAAAGGTTTCAACTCAACGAATAGAACACGTGTAACAATAAAATACCCTTAGAGATTACAAGGATAGATCAAAGTGGTTCATTTAAAACAAAGTAATAATTTTGCAACGTTTCGTAATGTTTTTTTACTTTTTAGACGCTATCATTTCCTTTTTTGTATCAACAGCATGAGAAGTTCAAAAAAAGAAACATAAGTATCGAAAGAAGAATAAATAATAAAACATAACGACGAAATATTGCAGAGTAGTTAGTTTCTTTTGACTCACTTAAATCTTCCCCAACTTGAACATTTCTCTACCCTTAACAAAAAAGTCAGTAGCTAATCCTATAATTAATGTAACTTAAAATAATTAAACTGTAAAGAAATTTTAATGAGAAATCACCTGATTCATTCGATTATTTATATTTATTATAACTATTTAAATCAGTCAAATATTTTCTCCATTTTAATGCAAGGGAATAAGTCCATAAAAATAAATTACCGACCATTTAGGCTATTATAAAGTTTTAAAAACTAACTGTTGGTACTATTGCAAATATGGACGCAAAAGAGAATTCAGTACTGCTAAATAAAGGGTCGCAACACTTAGAATAGTCAATTACTGAACGAAAAGATTTATTTAGAAAAAATTATTTGTGTGTTATAATATTTTTTCTAAACAAATTTAAAAGTTCTTCGTTCAGTAGTTCTTTGGCTATTCTTTTAAACCTACATTTAACAGTGTTGCAATCTTTTGTGTCCAGATTTCCAAGAGTACCAACTGTTAGTTTTCAAAGCTTTATAATAACCTAAATGGTCAGTAATTTATTTTTATGAACTTATTCCCTTGCATTAAAATGCAGAAAATATTTGATGAGGTTAATTGGAGGACTAAACCACCAACATAATATTTCACCTCTAGTATTCAATTGGTCCCCTGCACAAAATTGGGGTTTAGGAATTTATTACAATAATGATAGAAAAACCTTGTGTTTTTAAAATGAAGATTAAGTGATTTACACTTACACCACTCTGATTTGAACCCTCTTATTTGTTCAATGATAAATTTAGTTCAATGTTCCTCAAATTTTAAGATTAATGGAATTTTTCGGTAATATCGCCCCTTTCACTTCGAAAAAAAGATTGGTTGATGCCATTTGCCAAAAAGTAAACTGTTACCAACCATTTCTTAAGCATAAAAAGACGTCAAGAGGGATTTAATACTGTTCCCGTTAAATATTGATTTACATAGTTATAAATCTCATTATTAGAAATCACTATAACATGACTTTAAATCAATGACCTAATAATCCATTCCCCTCTTACCTATAACAATTGTAATATCAATTTCTTATAAAGAAAATACAATACCATAGTCACCCTTTCTTTTGATATTTTGTGGAAATTTACTGTTGCTTAGAAAGTTCGATTTCACTCAGAGGGGCGATATCGCCCCCGTTAGGACCTGTTGCTTTAAATTATGTTTTTTGGTAGATATATTTTGTGTGTTCCATATATTCCGCTGTTTTATATGTAAATGTTGCGGAAAAATGATTATCATGAGAAATGTTATAGTGTTGGAATAGTAGATATTGAAAATTGCTTAGATTTGATAGTGATAGAAACTTTAGGTCAATCTATAACTACTAAGGTCTTTAGCGACTCTAGGATTAATAAAAATCCGTAAATCGAGATATATTTAAAATTTGCTCGTTACGAGATGTGAACCCAAGCATTTCAATTTTATAAACTCCTTATAAACTTGATGGCAATACTGTGGTGTGAATTTTTGTGGAACCAGAGTTCATATTCAAGTCTTCTTATATTTCCAAAAATTGATGCTTTTATATATACCTTATATTATTTTTTTATAATATTCTGAACATTTGGTAGTCTCTCTTTTGAATAACAATTCAAAGAATGAATTATGCGTCTCCCTTAGAATTTAATATCGGTAGCGTTTACCAGAACCGGCATAATATTTTGTGAGAATGAATTATGATTTTAATAAATTTCCGTAGACCACAATAATTATGCTTAGTTTGTTAGAACTAATTCATTGTACAGTCGTAGAAAACCACAAAATATTGTTATGTAAACCGTTAGGCTGTACCAAAATCTTATGGTAGACGCATGCGGCTCCGGGAGCGCATGCACGACTTTATGTAAAGTTAATAGTTATTATAGAAAGATAAGCGATTTTTTTATAAAAATAATACAAATTTAAGACTAAATGACGCCAATTCAGTAAAATATATTTCATTTGGTGACTTTGACTTGATTTTTTTTGTTCCGAGATATTTCTTATAGTTTCATTTAGTGAAATATTCAAAATAAAACTGCTTTTGAAATTTCTCTAAAAATCACAATAATTTTATGCAAATGTTGCATTTCAAAGTATCAAAAACCTCTTGTACCGTTAGATCGTTATCTACTGCAGAGTATCATTTTAGCAATTCTTCGAATCAGTTTCAGGTTTTTGGTGTAAAATGCAATTAATTTTATTTAATGTCTTTCACATTTATAAATTATAAAAAAAAATTAAAAGAACATTTATTTGGAGCGAAGTTATGTAAAATTATAAAAATATTCTTACCTTCAAGTTCCACTTACCTTTCGTATCTTCTTCTCTTTACCGTAATCACTGATTTTACTAACCGGAAAATCTTATTTTTCTCATTAATGAACTCAAAATATGCTTCTTTATTTATTTAGATCCAAATTCCACTTACCATTGAGATTCATTAAGAGTCACTCTGGTTTGTTATGTTAATGTCGAAATGTTTAATTTCTTCCACAATCCTCTTCCATATGTCAATCTTCCAAGTCAAATAAAACATGTCCGGTTGTACAAAAAAATTTAATTAAAATTTCCATTTTTTTTCCTGATTGCCGATATTTTCACATCGAGATAGTGACATTTATCTTAAAGATAAAATTATTATCTGGAGGATAGAGAAAAAATGCGTGTTTTCACCTGAGACTAGTGATATGTGTAAGATTTATCTAATAGATAAATTTGTATTTCTTAAAACTATCCATGAGTGAAAATACCGGCCTTTATTATTTATTTTCAAGGAATAAATCGAAAAAATGCTCTAATATTTCATGAATTATGTATTACTTAGTGTAAACATTTTTGATTTACTGAAACGAGATACGCTGGTTCACTTTAGATACGTAAATCTATATACGTAACTCAGAGTTATTGCTCTGTAATCTTAATGATTATAATAGTAGAAGTGGCCAGATTAAATTTTATCACGAACCTGCATAGCTGAAGTTTTGGAGTGATTGATGGTGGCTCAAGGATTAAAATATTATGAATCTCCAATTGTTTTCGTAGCCCCCCCCCCAGGGGTGAAAATGAATGATGTGGACATGACGTTTTATGGTTCTTTTCTGACCCAAATATAAAAGAAGCTAATTTAGAATGACAAAATTTACAGACTTAAAAGTTTTTCAGCATTCTTATTCCCACCTTTGTAAAAGCGTGCTGATCAAAAAAATTATGGAAAAACCATGTTAACTCGTAAGCTGGACGTCAGTAGCGTAGCGTGGTGGAAGCCATATATTGGCGTTGATAATTCCATAAAAATTTTCGCTTTGAGAAAAACTTAAAGAGTACATTTCGAAGTAATTAAAGAATTTAATTATTTAAAAAAAAGTTTTTACCAATTTTCTTGACTAATGATGTAAATAGGGGGCGTCAAATTTTTGGTCGGCCCCGGGTGCCAAAATTGCACGCTACGCCACTACTGGACGTCCAAGGGAAAAATATATACCACAAAAAATTAGTCTTTCACCAAATTTGAGATAGTAAGAATTTACGAAAAAATCGATTTTCCTAACTGTTTTTCCTGTATACTACTCCAACCATTGGGAAATTTTTCATGATGGTTAACGTAAATATAAAAAAATAGTCATTTTGATTGGTTTTCCAATGCTTCTGGTGTGGTATCCAAGAAATTATTGGAAATATCTTTTCTTTCGCTAGAATCATTTTTCTCCAACTTGATAAGAAACATTTTTTGTTGAAGATATTTTACTAAATTTTATTTTTTCGTTCAGCACGATTTTAGAGGAGGGATCAAGGATTAAATCTTGAAAATTGTTGAACTTCAAATTTTGCTTTTTCTAACAAGTATATCACATAGGGTGACAAACAAAAAATAAAACGTCATTACAAACTAGCCCAGACTCTAAAGTAGACCATTCACGCTCCGACTTGCAGTACTGCTAGTCGGATTACTAGTTGGATCGCCTAAATGATCCGACTATATATCCAACTTCCAACAACACCATTCACGGTCCGACTTTGATCCGAGTTCGAAAGTTGGACCACTAGTTAGACTGCAAGTCGGAGCGTGAATGACCTGCTTAAATTTTCAAATCCTTCTGGAGGGTGGATGTTACTTTAAAGATTTGTGGTGCCTTATAATTTTTTTGATCATTGCACCACTGACAATCACTCTTCGAACTACCAGCGGAAAAAAGTGAATACATTCAGAAAAAATGAGAATAAAAAAAAATGGAAATTTTTAATTTCAATTCAAAAAACTGACTTTTTTCCCAACTTGTTTTTGTAACAATAAATTTGTTTAACTACTCCTCCATTATGCAGCGGTAGTATAAATCATTCTTCTGATTTATTGTGTCTGCATAATGTTTAAGATAAAAACAAGGCATTTACATGAAAAAAGTCCATCGTAAAGAAGAAATGAAGAAAATGCTAATTGAAAAATTTTAAATGTTTATTTATTATAATTATTTTTATTACATTTCTTCATGGCATTTTTAACAGTAGCTCGCGATTTTCGGTATTCAAGCAAATGTTCAACAATTTGTTCGCTCCTTCAATTGATAAATGGGAATAGTTGCGATTTTTAATTTTAAATGCAAGACTAAAAGCTTGCAATGCGTGGACGATTTTTCATACTTGGATGAGCACCACGTGTTATAATTTCTTTTTATAGAAATTTATCAGATGATCTCACACTCTTTACTGGCACATTTTTATAGAGGAGAATTATAATCTGAAGAGAGAAAAAACGATTTTGATCAATTATGAATAAAAATCATTGATCATTTTAAGGGCGCATTTTAATCGTATTTATAATGTTAATATCAATATTAATAATTAATATTTTTATTGTGATATATTGCATCGATAAATATTAAAGAAAATATCTGGAGGGAATTGAAGATTTCATTCCCGGTTTTATATATATATATATATTATAAACGTGTTATTTAATGAAAATTTATCTAGAAATAATTAATTTATGTTTCATATTTAATTATTTTATATACATACATATATTTTTAATCAAAAGATTAACTCAAAAAAATGAATTGAAAGAACTTACCTACTGTCTGTCTTTCACTTACCTTTTACCATAATATCCACCGTTCGATGAATTGAAGAGCTTGTGCTTGGTGTACGAAATATGTGATTCGAAAAATTTGTTTCATAAATAAAAAAAAATATTCCAAAATCAAATCAAAATACCCAAAAGAATTTTGGCTCAATTGAGTTGTTAGAATAGTTCATGATTAAATTAATAACATAGGTTTTTAAACTAATTTCACCTTTTTTAGTAAACTCTTCTAATTGTATACATATAGAGATGAATTTACTTGGCAAATGATGAAGTTGATTAGAAAAAAAATTCAGTAAAGTTGTATTTTAATTAAAGAAGCATTAGCAATAGATTTGAAATGAATAGCCATAAATTCCAAAAATATGTTTTCCCGTCAATTTTTTAGTCAGTGTTTGCTAAGTACATTTCGATTTAAAATATGGCTCGAGTATTTCAATAATATTAAAAGAAAATTTAGAATACAAAAATATGTTTTTTAAACTCAGTTAGGCTTTTATCGTTTTATAAATCGTTTTTTAAGTATTCAATTCCAATTGTTATATCCAAAAGTTCTTTACGGTTTCGAAAATATCTATGATATGCTATTTGTCTAGTAAGATCTAACCCAGGGTGTCTAACATGATGCAAAAGACCAGGTTTGTTATTTTCATTTCCGCAGTGGACCAAAGGAAATATCCAATAGTAAAGCAATAGTAATAATTATACACAGATGACTTAAAATTTAACTAGTTTACGAGTTGGATGAAGAGCTTTCGAGCACTAGAAGGTCCGCGGGCCTATATTGGACTTCCCAAAGATCTAACCCAAGTTTCGGTTTTGGCTTAGGCTAAAAAACCACCTTCGGCTTCGGTTAAAGAACTAGCTAAAGTCAAAATTTCTTATTAGCCCCCGAAAACCTTCTAATTTGTGAGAGATCCGTATTACATATAGATGAAAAATATTGGTTTTGGAATTCATAGTCCATCGAATAAAGTAATGTATTCCGGTTCTTATTTGGCTTTCTTGATTCTTATTCTTTTTTTCAAAAAACAAATAAAAATTGATGTTTATTGTCTTAATAATTTAAACTACCCTTATAAACAAATGTTTTCCAACTTTTTTTTGCGCTATAGTTCTAAAGTTTGGATACTTTTGCATATTAAACCACAGAATTTTAGATAGGTACTGAACATAGCTACGTGGTTTAAGTACTTAAATTCTGAACAAGTCTATTTTTAAATTGCGTCCCCCCATTGACTTAAAAAGTTCCCTTGTAGGACCCACTTTGGAAAATAAAGCAAAACAGTACCTAAATCTATGGTCGTAGGCACCATGATACCCGATGAGTGCCCACCGCTGGGTCACCATACTATAGAAATATTGTTTTTTTAACCTTTTTATATAGGTGTATTATAAACAATTTTCAATATTAAATTTATTTTGAAAAACAAATGAAGCCTCCCGCTTGATTTACATCCTAAGATATGCTTTTAAGTTCAAAAAGGTTGGATCTTTTGATTATCAGGTTTAATTTTCATTGCCGTGCTTATGAAGCTGAAATATTCTGTACCGGGCCTTATCATGATTTAGATAAATAATTACTTTGAAAACACCAGGTACCATGATTATATGACAAAACAGAACAAGTTGTATTTATATCGTTTTAATTAAATTCCATGTGCTCTTTTTGATATACGTCTCTCCTAAGTATATTTTTAAAATTATATATATATATCTTTAAGCGCTTCATGGAGGGAAAAAATATTTCAATTTTTGGTTATTATATTTCTATCGTTCTATTCTATAAAGATTGAACCTTTGGAATTTTAGAATTTTTATTTTTCATTGCCATTTGTCTATGAAGCTTAAATAATCAGTTCCGGACGTAAACATAATTTAGTAATTACTTAAGAGGCGCCATATGCCGGATGTATGACAAAACAGAACAAGTTATATTTATTTTGTTTAAACTTAATTTCACACGTGCTATTTTCTGATATATATCTCTCTTAATACTTGAGTTTCAAAGTACATGAAATTCGTACTTCCTTTACTATTATGAGTAGTGTTCTGTTTAGTCCTGTCCCGCCACATAACATTGATCTTATATTATAAGGTAAAGAAATAAAAGTTTTAACTTCTTTTTCAAACAACAATACAAAAGGATTATGAACTAGAGTTTTTCGAAATCATGAAGTCTAGTGAAATGAAAATTGAGATTTAGAATATCATATTTTTAGGCTTTTGAAATATTTTTGTTGGAATTGAAATGTAAATGAAGAAAACATAATTGGTTACTGTAGGCTTTTGACAAAGTAATAATAATTCAATCAACACAGCCATAGATTTTTAATTACAAGAGCAAATTATAAATATGATAATTTATTTACGAACCAGATTTCTCGAATCACGTTTTTCGAACACTAAACAAACAAAAAATATATTAGAGCAAAATATAATTAGACAAAAAAATTTTTTTTTATTAAAATCAGAAAAAAATACAAAATTCTTTAGTACACTGAAGAAAAGTGGCATTTTCCGGCCGTTGGAGTAGGCTGGAACTTTCCGAATCTGAAACAAAGAAAAACAATATTGATTTTATTTTTTTTAAGAGATTTTATACTTTTTGTATTCTTAAAGATCATTATTTTGAAGGGAATTTAGATTGATATAATTTCTTTGATTGAAAGTCGCCCGAGATTTCAACTTGTCATACAAACAGGTTTATAATTTTTCGTGTCGTAAAAACACTGTTATATAGTGCAATTTCTTGCTTGAAATTATTATAAATCTTGGTGATTTTTTTATTAAATCATATCGGTGACGCAAATTATTCGATCTGTGTAGGTTTTTTTTTCGTTAATTTTTATTGTACATGAGACCAAAGAAATCGATAATTTATGAACGCATTTTGTTGCTTTCAATGTACAAGCATTGTAAAGCGCTTGTGATTTTGAATCGGTCATACGATCAAGTCATAAAAATAAATTGCTGATGACTGATATAACTATATAAATAAAACGATATAATAAAATATAGCTATGATGAAAAAAAATCTATCAACTAGGCAAATTATTCGATCTATCAGGTCGGGAAAACAAGGCTTGAGCAACAGCGCAAATAAACGATTACACTTAGAATCACGTTATATTGATAGAAAGGCAGCAGCCGCTATTGAAATCAAATAAAAGAACCAATTTTAACAACAATTTCCTTGTGATAATGACGATAATATTGTACCCAATGATAGTAATAGGAATAATAATCATAATTACCATCGAAAATTGTTAGTGTTGAGTTACGAGCAGCGTATGATCAAGCGCGAGAATATAATATCTCGGAATGATTTTGGAAAAAATCCGTCGAACCACTTAGCTTTCTCGATTTCAATACGTTTCGTTATTAATTTTTTGACTCTTTAATCCGGTAAATTAAGTTCTCGAAAAAAAATCACAGCCAATTTATGGGCAATTTTATTCAATTATACGGTAATTGATTGAATGATATTTCATTTTTATAAATTCAGTAAAAAAATATCTCAATAGAATCTGCTTTAAAGAAATACATTAAATTTATCGTTATGTTCACGAATTTTTTTACGATAATTTTTTCGAAATAACGAGGGTTTTTTTACGTAAAAATATCTGTTAAATAATTAGCTTATAACATTTGCAAAAATAAATTTAACCCTTTTATGATTAGTACGTCAAAATCGGTTTAGTACATCGTTTTGAGAAAAAAATGTTTCAAGTTTTTTTTTTTGCGTAAATTAATTGGATATTCAATTCCATTGTTTTGAAAAAAAAATACTATATGATTAGATCTTTCGATGAAAATTTAAGCCAGGAATAGTCAACCTAAATGCTATTGTGGGCCAAGGTTTGTAAATTACACAGATTGCTCCATTAGAAAAAAAAATGACGTCATACGAAGAATTTTGAAATTGAATCAGTCTGAAGATATGTACGAATTTCTTCTGGATACGTCACATAGCCACCATGAGGCCACCTGTGTATTTTATAAACCTTGATTGTGGGCCACTTTAGAAATGCATCATAATTCTGCGGGACGCAGAAAATTATATATATTAAATTTAGATACATTGTAGACATATTGGCTTTCACCACTTTGGTTTAAATTTTATAAAAATGTGATGAATCTCATGGACCGGAAAAATGGTCAAGGCGAGTCTTACACTGCCCGTGGACCGCGGGTTGGCTTCCCCTGTTTTAAACATTCATTGTAAAAATGTGAAGAACATAACATTTAAAAAATTGTTTTTTAACTCTAAATTTCAAAGACTTCTTAAAATAAGCGCGTACTATATAAAAAAGGCATTTCCCACAGGTGGTTACAGGTGGTCGCTTTTTAACAAATGACAGTTATTAGGGTAGAAAAAGATGAGAAAAGCATAATTGGTAATGTAATGCTATGTTAAAATAGGTCTTATTCGTTTTAAATTCAAAATTTTTGCAAAAAATATTAAGCCTGATAAAGCACAACCGGCTAGGCTAAACTTTGCCACGAATTCGTTATATGCTGGTGGTTTGAAAAGATTTTCTGTGGTTCAAGATCATGATAACTATAGATATTGCTTAAGAGAGGTACTAAATATTGGTTGGAATTATTTTTCGGTAATGATCTTAGATTACTTTAACTAAAGGTTTTAAATTTTTTTCGAAAATTTTTTCTTTGAGTATAAAAGTAATCTAAACTCGGTTTATTCTTATCAAGCAAGTTAGATTCATTCGTCGATTAATAAACGAGATAATAAAAAAAAATAAAGCAAGGAGATGATTACTTTTAACTGGAGTAATTTCTTTGTGATGTTCTTAAGACAATTCAGTTAATGATTTCAAATTTAAGTTGAAAACTTTTGTCTTATGTACAATAAACTAACTATGTAGTATCCGCCCTTCAGAAGGGGTTGCAAACTGGGGGGGTGTGATTTAGTTTTATCATTTAAATTAATTGTTACTGGGATGTTAAAGATGTAAAAGTTTTAGTAGGAAAAATTGTAACAAATCCCATATTTTATTACGCCAAATATAAACAATCGTTAACAAATTTGAATACGCCACGTAGATAAAGTTAGAGTATCAGCAAATTAACTATATTTTTGGATTATTAAGAAAAGTTTTGGAGATGTTCTCAAAATGAGTGTTTTTTACGCAGAAGCTACAAAAGAAACGGGGCATATAGTTGCAGAAGCCAAACTTTTGATTTTTTTTACTAAACAAATAGATTGGATAAACTCAAAAACATTGAAATTTTTCATAGAATGGGAAAAGTATTGAACTGGGATAATAGACCTATTCAAAGATAGTCAGTTAGAATTTGATTCAAGGAAATAGAAGTGGGAATATATCTCCATCCCCATATACATTACAAAAGGGTAGTTCATTACAAAGGTAGTTACGGAAATATTCCATGAAGTTTGCTTGGCAATCGAAATATGTATCTGGGCAATACGTCAAAAATACATTTTGTTTAAATTTTGTTTGATAGTTTATAATATTACTTTTAACTTGTTTATAGAGTTTAGAATATATTATTTAAAAAGTAGAAAAATCAGTAGCAGTTATGATTAAGTAGTTCAAATATTACGTTATAATCCGTAAACAAATTGCTCGACATTAAATACCTAATTTTTTTTCTTTGTATTTATTTGTTATTAAAAGTAGCGTAAATTAATTTAATTTTTGATGAAAAAGTTGTATCTTGGAAACATGGAGATGCCAAAATTTTAATTTTAACACAATTTATTTGATAATAATCATCGCTACCTACGTACACCAATTTTTTATGTTAATCAAAATTTGATTAGTGCTCGATAATTAGTTTTTCTCTCATCACTTTTCCCATGTTTTTAATTATTTTTGTGAAAAATTAAGATTTTTATTTCGTCCAATTTATTTGCTAATTTAAAACGTCACTAACTTTGTCTTTTCATTAAATGTATAGGTAATTTTCGAATGTGGCGTGGGCTTTGGAAGGATAATGACTTGTTCGTGAAGGACATAGTCGAAGTTGCTGGAAACGTTTCTAAATTGTTTGTAATCATCTTGTTTATAAATGCAATAAATACGAAAATTTTCCTATAAATATATAAGCTTTATTATCGTCCCACATTAACAAAAAAAAAAAATATATATGTAGATTTGTTGGTATTCGAATGTGGTGCCTATCTGCCCACTTTGTTACCTCTTACCGCCTTTAAAGAGGCCCTCAATATTCGTGATACATCTTCAAGTGTTTCAAAATTTATCCGAAATGTTATTACAATTTATATCACCAATGGTACAAAGACTTCGATTGTATGTATCCGAAACAAAAGCTTGAAACAATTTTAAGTGTAACATTGTTTTTTTTTTTTTTATAAATCTTGCGAACATTAACCTAAAGACCTTATGGAAAAAAGGTTAATCTCACACGTTCCAATCATTTTCTATTGGATATCAGTGAAAAACGGGCTTCAATCTCATTTTTATCATAACCACAAAAATCTTGAGGATTAAATTAGGTTTCACACCTTTTCTCCAAAGCATACATCCCAACATATCTGATTGATTTTTTTTTGGAGTCTTTTGATTTTCACCGTGAAGATAGACGAGGCGAAAACAGATATAAATAAAAATCTTTATATTTTCTAGAAAATAATTTGTAACTATATTACGATACATGTAGTTAGAGATTGAGGGATCTACGTGTGCGTTAACGGGCGTTAAATTATCATATATCGATATTGAGGGAGACACGATATCGCCTACAGATGTTTTCTTATGTGTATATATTTTTTTATTGGTTTCGATCGCGATGTATTTTTATTGTGAAATGATCATAATTTTAATGTCGATTATTGGGATTTTATAGATATCGGTTTCTGATTTGTGTGAAGGCAATTTAATATGCACACATATGCTTAAATGCCGCTTATTTTCACATCAAGTACTACTTATGTTACTGTGAATAATAAAGTTACTTTCATCATTCTTTTGCATTGTACCTAGTTGTAATAATAGAACAGATAAATACAAAATTTGCCTACAGAACATTTTATAAAATCTTTGCATTTTTCATGTCTGTAAAACATAATCGAAGGGATTTATGGAATTTAACAAAAATGATCTAGCAAACAAAGCTCTGTTAATCTGATTTTAAATAGCTAGGAATTGAATTTGAAAAAAAATAGTAAAAATTTAAAAACTATAATTTGTAATTTTGAACTTGCGAAAAAATATTGCCAAGTCTTTGAATCTATTCAGATAACATTGATAAGTATCACCCAGCGATTGGAAATTTAAATGTAAATTATTTTTTTTTCGTTCTTTAAAATCAATTGAAACTAGGGAAATCAACATTAGCATTGCATAAATCCTTTGATAAAGCAAAATTTAGATTTGTCAACTTTTAAACTGCAATTCATACACTCAAACTTTCAAAGCAAATATTTCAGTAATTTAACCTATTGTAAAATTTCTAATCTATTACTCAATTTTAGAACAATGAAAAGTTCAAATATACCATAACCATACGTAATACTTTAACAGATCAAACATGAAAATTTTCGCTCTAAATATGATGAGGTAAGCATAACATGTGAAGTAGAAAACATTAAAAAAAATTGAGATGAAATTTCATCAGCATTTATTTATTTTATCTGACGATATTTATGAGAGAAAGAAAGAGTATATTTTGTACTATAAGATCAAAAATGATAAATACATTATGTGTTTTTTCAAATATATTAATATTTAGAAATGTTTGTCACTTAAATTTCGCTATGAAGCACTTAAACTTATATAAATTTTATTGTTTTATTTCCTGATTTTTTTGTCACTATATTCTTGAACTGGTAGTTGCGAAACTTCATTCATAAGATAATTAAATTTTTAATAAATTGTCCAAAAATGTAAACATTTTTTTATACACTCAATCTGTGTATAAGTTAAGCTTCACATCTTTTAAAAAAATATAAAAATATGAAAAATATAAAATAAAAGTTGATAAATAAACAGCACTGACTAGGTGGGTTACTGATTTTAAATTTGCCGGGGTCCCAGAAAAACGCATGTATAAGCACGAAATTTGCTTAAAGATTAATCAAAATTGAAAACAAATTGGTGTCGTGGTTAACGTTTATAAATATTTTTAGAATAAAATCCTAAGTTAGTCATTAGCACATTTTATCCCGAAAGATTTTTTGAAAAGTTGACTCATTTCATTACTGTTTATTTTTACGACCCAACTTCAACAAGCAGAAACGATCAAGATTTTTTACAATATTTCTCTTGAAAACTATTTCCTTGGTTACAACACTGTTTTAGTATAGTTTCTATATGAATTTTGAAAAATTACAAATTTAATATTTTCTTCTAAGCCTTGTTTTCCTTATAATTTTTCCCCACATTTTTAAAATGGATTTATTGTAAATTTAAAACTTAAGCCTCAATTTATTACAAAAATTACAACTTCAAATACTAAAGAAGATTAAAACACAGCAAAATTGGGCATATTACGTCATTAATAATACAGAATGAATCAAAATTAAGTGCACTAAATAAATACATTTTGATATTTATTATACACATATGTACCTATAGTATAGCTTATGCTCTATAGATTAATATGTGCCATCGAGCGATTGAAATTTGAATGTATGCACCTAAAAAGTTATACAAATTATTAAAAGTCTAGTTTTTTATGGAAATAAATTGTTTCAACCGTTTTTATTTTATAATGAAGTTCTTAACAGAGCTATGCATGATCTATAATTCAAAAACTTTAAAGCATTGCATTAAATAAAAAAATTAGTTTCTATACATTTTTGACTTTGAGGTTTTAAATAATGCCACTAGAGGCGTAAGTGTAGAGCTAAATCTGTTAAGACCACTGATCTGTATAAATGGATAGCGCATTTGGAAGAGAAACTTATATATGGAAGTCTCCTCTGATGTGGGCAACTAAAGTAATCGAAGCATGTAAGCGCTTGTTTCAAGCGCTTATTTGTGTAGGTTAGTGCTCAGCGGCACTCAGTTGCCAGCTTTTGTTTTTAGTTACCATAAAAACTGTACCCACGTAGATGGCGCTTCGTACGCCTCACTAGATTTTTAAAATTTTTATTTGACAGATGATAAAATTCAGATCTCAGCTTTTATATTTTTTAAATAAGAAGAAAATTCTATTTGACGTCATGTGCATTTTCTATCTATATAGACAAATCAATGGTTAAGGCCTATTTTGAGATTGATCACTGCATCATTAAGGGTATAATACACCCACTAGGTGTCTTTGTTTTATAGCAAAAATATAGTAATTTGTAGACAATTCATTACTGTATGAATATTATGAAGTTCCGTAACAATAATCAAAAGTATTGAATAGTCGGAATACACATTTATTCGAAATCATAACCGAAAGATCTGGTATGAAAGTTTCGAATGATTTTGGATAGGAACAGAATTTAAATGAGAAAAAGTTACCTTATTTCAAACAAAGATGTTAACTTTAAATTTTGCCTGAAGAAGCAGAAATAAAGTCTGCGAAACGTCCCAATTTTTATAATTTAACATTTTCATTTATAAGTCCAAATCCCAAAATAAAAAACTTATTGATTGATACCTTGTAATTATTAGTATTTTCCCTTTACAATCCCAAAAAAGTTTAGTATTTATATCTAAAACTATTCAAAACTATCTGATAGCTAGGAAAAGTTTCGTATCCGATACCGGAATCCAAGTCGGTATATACACTGTAGAAAATTTGTTGGACCCGGTATAGTGTATATGTCTCGGTGTAAAAACTACACCAAATTTCTTGTTAAATTGAAAATTTATTTCGAGAGAATTTTACACCGTTATTTCCCACTACACCGCCATGAAAAGTGCTTTAGGTCCATTTTTACATCGATATTTTTACAGTGTATCCCTCATATATCCAAATCCAGAACTTCCCCAACTATAACTAACATAAAAGTTTTATAATGAATTCAGTAGTTTTCAAAGCAAATTGGGCAAACATTTCTTGTTAAATAGAAAACTTACTCCGAGAGAATACTACACCGTTATTTTCCACTATACCACCGTGTAAAGTACTCCGGGTCCATTTTTACACCGATATTGTTACAGTGTATCACTCATATATCCAAATCCGAAATTTCATATCTAGAACTTCCCTAATTTATATAACTAACATAAACTTTTGTAATGAATTCACTAGTTTTCGAGGAAAAAAATGGGGAAGTCTGGGTTAATTCAAATACAGTATTAATGCATTCCTAGGTTGGCAAATAGAATTTGGAAATCATTGGTTTTTAAATTGTTTTAAGAATACTTTTGAAAGTTTGCGTACAGAACTTTTACCGATACTTTTGTAAGACCAGAAATTTGTTTTGTTCTCCACAAAAAAGAAATGGTTGGTGCAGAAAAATGCTTGTTGTCTTTATTATAAATGCAGTAATTATATTTGAACCATTAATCAGTCGGTTTCGTTCTAGTTTGTTTGTTTGGTTGCTTTTTTTTTGGCAATCTTTTGTGCCCGCAGTTCAATTATTATCGAGAAGCAGTCAAATATTCGCAATGTTCAATCGAATCTGTCGTCTTTTTTTTTGGGTTTTACTTTTTTAATGACCGACAAGAGATATTTGACAAAAAGTGATTCACAATCGAATTGAAATCCAGATCGACCGGCTCCGTTAAAAACTAATAAGAGACACATGCCTGTACTACTAATAGTGGTGGAGAAGGCTTCTTTATGTAATCATTGTCCTGCGATTGTAACTTGTAAACGTTTTTCTTTTCTGATACCCGCAACAGATACTTTAGTCGTTAATTTCTCAAAAGACTACATATTTTTTCTAACAACTGCAATCAGACGTTTGCAACGAATCACTTAGCAATTTATACCTTTAGCCCTTCAAAATCTTAAGTTTAAATTTTTAGATTTTTAATAAACAACCAATATTAACGAATTAAATTTCATTTAAGGGGTTATATACAGTTAGAAGGCCGAAAAATAGCGACTTTTCCAGAATTTTTTCAGAGAAAACTTTTAAATTAATTGATCTAAAAATTTGTACACATATTATGGTATCTTTTAACTGTATTTTAAGACTTAGTATTAGTAAAAATATTTATTTGGAAAGCAGCTACAGCTGATTTCCGGGAGCTCCTCTCAAAAAAGACGTTTTGCGGTGACCACTATATCTCTGAACTGGATCCTCTGAATTTAAAAAACCAAACAGATTTCGTTAAAGTAATGTTAAATCTAGTAATTAATCGAAGGAATAAGCAAAATATTTTTTTTTGACCAAATGGCGGTTTCTCAAAAAAAAAAAACGATTTTTGACCAAAATTTCGGCCTTAAATTGTTTATAAAAAAATATTTATCGGTGAGAAAAAATCTTCGATTAATTACTAAATAGTATATTTCAAAAGCTCGTGTTAAAATCTGAAACTAATCGGTTTAACCGTTTTGGAGTAATGTTGGTCACCGACTTTGAAAACACCATTTTGAGAAAAACGCGTTTAAAGTTGGAAAAGCACTTTACATACGATAAAAACGCCTTTTCAAATTTGCGTGTAACTTCGAAAATATTCACCGGAACGATATGAAATTTTCTGTATGTATTCTTAAATGTATGTACATTAAGAAAAGAAAATAAAAAAAAACGATTTTTTGAAAATTCTAACTGTATATAACCCCTTAAGAGAAACAACCTATACCAGAAATGAAGTAGATATACCTACTTAAATCAAACACTTCATAAAAAAGGGCCACATGCTCTTGAATTAATATAACGAAAAGTTTGACTCGTTTATTGTCAAGTAGGATATTTAAAATTAAAATTTTCCCCAAGTAGTGTACAGTCTCTTGCGGTTAAAACTATATAAAGCCGCATTTTCAAAACGGAAAATGGATATTTTTTGTCGTAGCTGATATTCAAATAATTAGCATTAGGGCTATAACTGAGTCTAGGTTTAATAGTGTTCTATACTGAGTTTATATTCTTAGTTTGTCTTTTTAAGGCATTAAGTCATTCTATTCAATTAAAATTATCATAAATTAATAGCTCATAAATTATTGTAATTACGATGTTTATATATTTTAATTAGTAACACACATTTTATTATAATGTCGGCTTGGAGGTGAAAAGAGATTTATTGCGTGAATTTTAACAACACAAATTTATAACGATAAACTAAAATCAAAGTAAAAAAATTTGGCATTTGCTTTAGAATTAAGTCTTCAAAATCATATAATAAAAATTCTTGATTGTAAGAATTTTTGACTACTTTTTAAAATAAAAACTATAAATTAAATAAGATTTTTTCCTTGATTTTGAACAGTTATACTGTTTAATCAATAAATAAAATATATTGTGGTCTCATTTATATAATATAACTTACAGAAGTACACTGTAAACATGAATTTGAACAAAAGCTCAAACAAATGTATTTGTGATGCATTGCCCAGATACGTATTTCGATTGCCAGATTGCCAAGCAACCTTCCTTAGTAGTCATTAAGTAGGGTTAGATATCTCCAACCGACTTCTCCGACCACTGAGAAGGATTGACTGGCAATCGAAATACTTATCTGAGCAGAATTTTAAGACAAAAATTTATAGGTTTCAAGTATATTTCAAGCATATTTAAGCATATTCGTGGAAATCAAATTCACATTTTAACAGATTTATTTCTATAAATCTAAAAAAGAGATTTTTTATAATTGTTATAATTTAATTTTGTTATCTTATAGAAAAAAAAAGTAATTAGCTGAGATTATTAAATATACCTACAATCTCTACATTATAGGAGAATTTTTTTTTATCTAATATTAAATTTTGCATTGCATTTGAACAAAATAACTGTCACAAGTATTAATAGTTACGGTTTTTATGTTCATTTCTATTCAATTCTTAATTCAAAAATATATTTCACACTCTAAGTTTCCTATTTACGAACTTAATTAGAAAACCTTATCTTTAAACGTTAAATATATATTGCTACGTTTAATGAAGTGAATATTAAGTAGAGTCATGAAAAACATTCTTTTTTATTAGCCGTTTGTCAATTTTTTATTAGATTAGTAATTTACCAATTTCTTTTTTATTAAATGTGGTTGATTTGGATTGAAAGAATCATTCAATAATTCAGTTGATTTGGTCTTCAGAATTGAAGGTTTTTTGTTGTAAAAGTTTTGAATGGAACCAAAAATATTATAATTTGTTATAACAAGATTCGAAGAAAAATTATAGTTGGAAAATTGACAATTGAAGCTACAACAAAAATCAACGCAAGGAAAGAGAAGCACAAGAACAAATTTAAACTCCACTATCAATTAAATAGCATCATATTTATTTTGTTATAACTTGAATTTTCCACTAACAAAGTATAATTTTTCTTAATGAATAATAATGTCTGTCCTATGACTCAATTTCTTTCTTGATTACGACGCGTTTCAACAGTTTTTGGCTGTCATCATCAGGTAATGATTATTTTGTCAGTTGTAAACAAATTTCATATAGGTTGTTTGTTTTAAATAATCGTCAAGGACAATTAATCAATGTTAAACATGACTTATCTGTTCCTTTTAAAATTTTTCATCGAAAAAGTTACCATTTCTAACGAGAAAGTCAATTGAGTTATTGAATGATTCTTTCAGTCCAAACCTACTATTTTATAATAGGCAAGAAATTGATTAGGATGAGATTTGAGAAGGTTGAGTTTTCGGCGTAAAAATGGAAGTAAACTGTTGTACAAGTCATTAGGATTTTTATATAATTTTTTAGGGTTTAAATTTTAAAAATACTGATTCAAATTTTTTAGGTAAAATTCGGAATTTGTTCAGATTATATCGTTGATAATGAAGTTATCAAACCTTGAATCTTTTTGTTTAAATAGAATTCATATTGAGAAATTCTCAATCCAGTTTTTTACTTTATCAAACCTAAAAAAAATTTAAGTTTGATCTTTACCAATGGAAAAATTTGCTTCTAATCCCAAAACAGTTTCGTAGTTGGGGTGCATAGATTTGACATGAGATTTAATATGAGAGATTTGAGGAAATATTTTTCAATTCTTTGTAGTAGAGTTTTCGAAAGGGAATTTTACCAATTCAAAGTGAAATTCTTTTAGGTTTCTTATGGAAACTAGAGGGCTTTACCCTTTGCTCATTTTACCCACCAACCCACGTATCCGTACAATGTACATGTACTTACAAACAAGTATTACATATAAAAATATTTTTGAAAAAATTTAAATAAAAATTCGTAGATCGATATCACGGTTAAATGCTATAGAAAATACCATCTAGAAACCACATTGGTTTTTTTTAACCAATTTTCACCTTTCAAAACTAAATTACAAATCAAAACCATTTTTTTTTTTTGAGAATAGTAAAAAACACAATAACATTTTCGTCCAAATGATGGAATTTTTTTGTAGCAAAATATCATTCGTTAAAAATGATGTAACTTAAGGGTTGAAATTCTTCCTGATATTACACTGCGAGATATTATTGCTTTTACAAAAATAGTAAAGTTTAAAAATTTGATTAAATGTTAATCCCATAGGCTTTAAGACTTTAGAATAACTAGAATTTTACATAAATAGTACATATATTTTTAACATATATATTATAAAGTTTTAGATAATGTCTAAAATAGAAGATACAGTCCCTGGCTGTATTGATAAACGCACTATAGGTTTTGTATAAATCCTGAAGTAAGAGCTTCTTTATTTTAGGTTCCATATTTTTGATTGGGCTTAACTTTCCTGTACAAATTTTATTTATTACGCTTATTACCAACTAGCGTGACCAAAAATCATATTTACTTGAAAAATAAATTTTCACCATCAAATTAATTAAACCTCTTCTTAATTATGGCGAGTTGAATTGTTTAATATTTAATTGAAAGCCCGATTACTGATATTTAAGTTCCCATTCTGCGCAGTATGCTGTCTATGTAGGACAATACCGTCTGCTATATTTGTGGATGATGATTCCATGCGTGAATATTTTTTCTAAGGGCTATTTTCTATTATGGCCACCTCTTTAGCTACTTTTTTCTTAAACAATTTCCACATATTTTCAATGGGTTTCAAATCAAGGCTATTATCCTAAAATAGGGTAAAAGGGGTAATAAACAAAGTTTTACCCTTATCCAGAAAATATATTTATTAAAAACCAATACAACTTTTAATCATGTAAAAAGTAAACAGTATTAAATTTAATAACTCGTATGTACTTTAGCACACCCACAATCTGGCAATGTTTCGTTTTCGACTTTTTTTTTAGTTTAATTCGCGAGATTAACTTTGATTAAATCGGTCTATAATGAAAATTTAGCCACAAAAGAGAGAATTATACCAAATTAGAATTGAATTAACAACAATATCGCGAATTAAATTAAAAACAAAATCGAAAATGCAACGTTGCCAGATTGTGGGTGTGCTAAAGTACACTTGAGCCAATTTAATTTAGTAGAATATGTACATTTTATATAAAATCTTAAGTGCGTCTAATAATATGGCCAGGGACTGAAGATGTATATACTTTTGAATATAGTAAATAAAGGCTATAGGTTCAATTTAATAGTTTCGATTTTGAAATTGAAATAACGTATAATGTAAGAGGACTGAAATTGTGGAAAAAAATTAAATAAATGGAGCATCAACGGAAAGTTGCAGTATTGCTGTATGGTAGTAGCTCGTGGGCATAACTCGTATATTATGTAGATTAGTTACAAAAAAACAGAAATGTTTGATGTGCGTCCAGGGCTTTGCTTTCTTCTCCTCTTAGATCCACCATACCGCCATCGCAACCACCGTCGATGACCGTATGACTCACGATGACCACCACATACACCTAAACTCCAGATATCTTATTGTATACTCAAACATTTGTATATGTTCGTACATTGCTATATATCTATATAACCGGCCAACCGCCCCCCGTGCCGCCCCCGTAAGAGTCGCGCGCGTTTGTCCACTTACCAAATAAGGCTATCACATGTAACAAGAACACCCTTGTAACCAAGCAAAACATCATAATGCCGGATTAGGTGTCGGCACGCGTCATATTTACCCGATAAATATCCGAAATCCACCCCGATCGCGGGGGTGGTGCGACCGCTAGTGCGATAACGACCCTTTTCTTGACGCATATGGCCCGAAACGACAAGAAGAAGAAAAAGTTTATAAGACACTCATACACTGTATGTATTCCGCGGCTAAAGAGCGACATATGCGCTGTACTACGTTCGCTATTTGACGGTTCTTGTGGCGTTGGGCCTCTTGTTCTTCGGCTGTGGCTGTCGCGAACGCTGTTGTTAAGCTACCGATCGCTTGCCTCTCGCATTATTATTACCATCGCCTCCCGTTCCCGTTCCCAGCCTTTCCAATCTTCCGCTTTGTATCCTATTTTTGATGAAACATTCGCCTCGTACAGGAAATTGTTCCTATTTTTGCTCACCTACTCGGCTTGAATATTAAATCGAGCCAACTCAATGCGTGTAATAACCTTTTTAAGACATTGACTTGATGATGACACTTTTTTTATTGTCTTTGATTTATTTCATTGAAAGTTTTGATGAAATTCAACACTGACACTGATCCTTTCGCCATTTTCGCTATCTATAATCTTTATTTATCAACAATAAATTCAACGACACATCATGCGGCAAATGCGGAGGAGAACATTTTCAACTTTCAAATTTTCGAAAGAAAAATACATTTCTTGTAGAATTAAAACTATAATTCACAATTATAAAAGAAGACACAATAATTTTGCAACTAATTGACTTAATATTAAACATTTTTTTAAGTTATAACCGCAAATAGGCAAGTTTGTGTAGTTGTTAATTTTTTTAGAACTATAATGCAAGTTTTTCTACTATGATAATAAACAAATTTTATATATCTAATCAGAATATCCCAAAATCTTTCAGTTCTTTAGGTTAATAAAGTACTATGAGTGTATATATAGAGTAGGGTGTCCGTTATTTCCCAAAATGATTTTTTTACAGCGATGGCCCCTTGAATTTTTAGTTTAAGATATAAAAAAAGGTATGCAATACAATTAAGTTCTTAATTTCTTTATTAAACCGTGCCGGAATCATGTTACTTTTACCATTTAAATAACATGGGATAATTTGACTTTTTACTTTTAATTTTTTTTCTCAGAAATAAATGGATAAAAATATTTAAGATTAAATTATTCTGACGTAAAATTTAACGCTCTACAAAAAAGGTCTCTTATGAATTTTCGATTAAATCACTCTATTAAAAGTTATTCAACATTTAACTTGTGCCTGATATAAATCTTGCAATATTTTCAACTTTTTGCTCATTTTTACTTTTTGTAAGTATAAAATCATTGGAAGAGAAGATAAAAATTATTATCATTAGAGCGCCAGTGATTATTTGTGTTAATTTTATGGCTTGAACTGAAAATTGAACAAAAAAAAATCATTTTTTGACAATTAAAACAGGTGACATAAGATCCGAATTCGCTATAGTCGTGAAATTCAATTTATCCAGGATAAATATTCGTACTTTAATCAATATTTTGTACCTACGAAGTGTATTTCATACTAATTAATGAGACTATCGACAAAAGTTCGATTAAAATTCGAATTTTTACCATTTCACCTGACGCCAACTATGAAAAACTTGAAGTCAACATATCCACAAGTTAAATGTTGAATAACTTTTAATGGAGTGATTTAATCGAAAATTCATAAGAGACCTTTTTTGTAGAGCGTTAAATTTTACGTCAGAATAATTTGATTTTAAATCTTTTCATTTATTTGTTTCTGAGAAAAAAAATTAAAAGTAAAGAGTCAAATAATCCCATGTTATTTAAATGGTAAAAGTAACATGATTCCGGCACGGTTTAGTATTGGTATCTTAGTTCCTTTATTTTTTGACAAAAAGTAACTAGTGTCTTAGATAAGATACTTTTTAAAAAGAATTGTATCTTATTACTTAAGAAAGTATCTTAGATACTGAAAATAACTTATGTACCGAAAATCATAAAAAAAAAGTATGCAGTAAACAATATATATAATGGGGTACTTGATTATTTAGTTTTAAAAAATATTGTCTACTGTGTAATTTTTTTGTTTTAACAATTTTTTTTTTATTATTTTATTCAAATTAGCTTTAGGTATGTTTTGATGTTTGTATATATTGTTCTATTTCATTTAGAGATTTATTTTGTGTAGTTTTATAAAGCTCAATGTATTCCTTTTATATTAACTTTTTATCGTTTTTTTTAAGTGTACTGTACTGACAGAGGTTTAGACATATATACTTTCCTTTTTCCAAAACCAATCAAGATATGAAATACATTATCTGATTAGCTAACAATTTGAACTAATACGTAACGGAACTTAGTTCATAAATAGTATAAAAAGTAAGTAAAGATAAGTATTTAAGTTTATTTTTTTGAAGAGTAACTAAATACTTAAAGTAACTTCAGATACTTTTTAAAAAAGTATTTTTTCTAGATGCTCTCTCAAATTATTGACAGCTCTGTTTATATCTCACACGCATTAGGGATGTCTGAAGTGAAAATCATATTGATATATCGGTTAAATTTCAAAAGATTTTGCGTTTTTAAAATAATAGTGCATTTAGCTCAATATTATCAATTACAATTATACATTATCAATATACAAAATGTACATTATTTTAATGTATACAAATTTTAATAAAAATGATGGTAACCTTATCAGTAGGTATTCCTTTTTATTAGGTATTGATTACAAAGATATCAAAAACTAAACTTTACGGTTTTGGATTCTAGTGACTTTAGTTACATAAATAAAAAAAATGTATCGGTTTTGATACAATTTTCGATATTGGATATTTTGTATTGATATATCAGATCAAAATGTATCGACTATCGATACATAAAATATCGATGTTTTGGATTAAAAATATTTCTTAAATTTTTTTTTTCTTTCTTGCTTTTTTTTTAAGTTTTGTTTGAAGTATTGATTTTTAGGGTAATAATTAGGTTAATAATGATTACCTTTGAATCATTTTAGCGTTTTTTTGAAATTACACAATTTCAATGACTTTTATATGGTTTTGTCAAAATTTTTGAACCTGAATTTATGTTGATAACGAATTTAAATTAATATTTAAAGTCCTATGGAAGTACTTCATACGTCGCCTTTGACACTGCACTACTACTACTACTACTCGAACTACCTTAAATTATAAAAGGTTGATTTCTAATTGATTTTTAGTAAAAGCTTATTAAATTAATGTTTCACATCAAAAACCGAAATGAAATTATTAATTTGAAAGTACACAGAGTGTAAAGAAATGCAGGGAATGTGGTTAGGGCTACACAAGTCTCATCACACCATTTACGAGCGATTTTAGCATGGAAATCTCAACAAAAAAGCGAAATTCTCGCCTGCATATTATACAATTCATTAGTTTCGAAAAGAAACATTCAAATGATAAAAAATGACACGATGTCGAATGGAATGTTTATAATTGGCTGTAAATGTAAATGAAATTGACTCTCACTTTTTATCATAATATGCAAGATTTTAAGGATCGTAATCTAGTATTGACTAAAATAAAAATACTGAAAATGGCAATGATTGGATATCAAAGGGTCCTACAAGGCAAAACGTGTCTGCACCGATAGCTCGCTATGGTCAAAATAAAAATGAAATAACACGCGTTTTTACATACTTGGCAATATTGGAAAAAAACAAAACTAAAGATATACACCTTCGATCCTTGGAATAATAAATAAACGCAATAATTTTTTTCAAGAAAATTGGGACGCGTTTTTTCTTTCATCAGGGAGTGACAAATTAACATTAGTTGGCCAGCCCAAGAGATGGACTTGAACACAAATTTTTGTGTTTTGTTTCGTATCTTGTTAGTCGAAAAAATATGATAAAATTATGCACAATGAATGGCTGAGATAAGCATAAAATAGATATAAATAATTTGAGAGAAGAAAATTCAAAACATATGTTTAATGTCTGAGTGTATGTTTTTTCCTTATACAAACAGTGACATTTTTGATTGATGACAAAGATTATAATAAGAGAATAATATAAAAATCACCACGAATCATAATAATGTGCCGCGCTTGAAAGACTTATTATGAATATATTTTGAAAATATTTATTCGTTTTGTCAAACGAAAAGTTTTCATATCACGTTTTTTAGTTGAAAGATTGATTAAACACCTTTTTCTGCCATAAGTAGCTATCAGTTCAGATATTATCCAAATATCATGCACATGGATCAATTGCAAATGATTAAAAATCTAGAATGGTTCAACTTCTTCTTTCAAAGCTGATCCTCAATAAAGTCCTACAAATCGGAATAGTCCTTTCCATATTTTAACAGATCTACGCCTTCTTTTGGATTCTTTCAATTTTCCTTTTATAATATGAACTATTTTCTTTTAGTTAATGTTTTTCTTTCTATTTCTGTTTCCTGCCTAACGGAAGACTTAATTTCTTGGGTTATTTCTTTTTTTTATATTCAACATATCGATACATTTGTTTTTTCTTCATTGAATTTTCTTAATATTCTTTGATTCGATTAATTTTTTTATCAAATTTCAAAGTGTTCTAATCATTCCTTTCTTGTTTCCTGAAAGTTCATTTTTTCCTACCTATACTCCACACATAGAACTTCATAGGTTTAACGGTAGCTACTGTTTGGAGAGTTTCACTTATAATTTACCAATTAACATATTTTTATTGCCGTGAAATCTGATTTCGTCATAGCAAGAAGATCTTTAATTGCATGGGTGGACTATTTGTCTTTAATGATGATGGTTTCTAAATATTTGAATTAATTCAAGTTTTCTAGTTCTTCTGTGATACCCACATGCTTTTTGAGTTTTCTATATTTATATGAATTCCGCAATTCCAATTTCGCAAACTTCTTTAATGGTAACTTATCAAGCTAACATCATTTGTGCTTCTTTTTGTCTTTACCAACCTTATCAATTTGGCCACTCATTAGCATAGGGGGCGCTATTCTTTTTAATCATTGACCCCTACATAATTTTTGAAATCCCCCATCAACCCCCATAAAAGTAATTTTCAGTTAATTTAAGAAAACTATCTGTGTTTGTACATTAATTTTATGATTTTAAACATTTATTTAAGTACATTATTTAAAAATAGTTATGTATAGGTTATGGTACATGCGGTTAGATATGTATTTGCATATTAAGAACTATTTCCTTTTCGATCCCCAATCGACTCTCTTGATTAAAGAGGGTCCCAAATAATGTTCAATCGACCCCAAAGGGTCTTTATTGACCATTTTGGCGACTCCTGCATTAAAATATCTCATTTATCCCTTAAACCAGAGGTTTAAGCCGGAGAGCATATTTCAGGACGTTAGTCAAGTATTGAGCAAAAGTTTACTTTTGAAGATAAAATTTGTTGTTGAGAATTATTCAATGTTCACCGTACATGTAAAAAACTTCAATTTTTTTAACATTGGAACCCAACGGTGGGCACATATAAAACGATCTGCGGGCACTCTAGTGCCTGTGGGTATAAGTTTGGGGGAAAACGGGTATAATTTTGGGGTCTTAAACCATATAGCACAAATGGGAAATTATTGAAATCTTGATGACCACAGATGATGACTTTATATAGGAGATCGAGAATTTTATTTCATGTTCGTCGATGTTTCCCGATAACTTTTGAAATTTTTACATTGTAAAATAAATGATTTTTGCCACCTTGTTGATATTGTAGAACAGGAGTGGCCATTGGCCAAGCCAATTGATATTGCGGGCTACTTTGGAAAAGTATTGTAACTTCGTGGACCACATATAAAATTATATATCCCCATGTTAGATTTAGATACACTGTGGCAAATTTTTAATATATTTGTTTATTAAGCAAATGGATCATTTTAAAATAAATACGTTTTGTACAAGTGTGGTTAATTTGGCGGGTTAAAAAAATAGTCAAGTTGGGCCTCATGAGGCCCGCGGGTTGCGATTTAGCTACCCCTGTTCTAGAATGTGCTTTGAAGCTTAAAAACGTTGGAGACTTCTAGTATAAGGTATACCCAAAGCTTTGGAAAAAATAGTTTTTGAAATCAGTTATTTGGTTTTGATTTTAGGTAGTTGAACTATTTGAAAATTTTGCGTTTAACTATGAAAAACTTAACTTCAAAATACAAAGGTTTATAAAAAAGGGTAGATTTCTATTCAGCATTTCGTCATAATTTTAACACCAGAGTTCGTTATGCAATGATGATTTTTATTATCAAATTTATATAATCGTACCTAAGTGAATTACATAAATCAAACTAATCTCCCGTAAGAATAACATTGATATTTTTTAACAATAAAGGTAAATCGCGTATTTTTCATTTTCAATTGATTTTTTCTCCTGCTACAATAATCCGTGATTAAATTGCGGTACCAGAGATATAAGTAATTTGATATCGAATAGGATACCTCCTGTTCTTAGAAATGGATTTAAAACTAAAAATTTTCTTCTCTTTAAGAAAGTTCTTCAGGCAACCCTTATAACCGAACATATTATCTGTATAAAGACCCAAAAACTGTGAAAATTTTCAGTCCCTTTGAAATTAACTTTATTTTTTATGGTAATTGAATTTTGGCTTAGAAATCCTGATAATCATAGTATATGTCAAAAAATACATTTAAAAAAATCGTATTGGCAAAAGACCTAGCTAAGCTCATGAAGGAAATATAAAGATTTCTTCCATATTGATCATAAATATTCTCCACTTCAACAACCAAAAAAAAAAAAACAACTAAGAACCAAAAAGAGAAAATAAAATTAGCAGATAATTCATGTAAATTAATAGAAAAGAGCTAATGATTGGCTGATTTAGATCAGAGAACAGTTTTAAATATTCGCGGACTATTGTTACTCTAGATCATATATATTAATTGTGACCTTAATAATGACGATGATAAACATGATCCAGAGGATTTAATTATTGTTATTATTTGGCCAAATGCTGATCATTGCTATGAGTGAGTGAGTGTGTATGTTATGTAGAAAAAGTATTGCGTCATCGTATTTCAATTAAATCCCAAACAATTGCTATTGCTGCAATCACGTCCTCTTGTCCTCTGAATGCAAAACAATTGGAAACAATTGGCACACACGTTGAGTTAAGATTATAAACTTAAATCATCCTCTCGTAATATTCACTTAGTTATAATATATGTTAGTTATCAAATCAAGTTTTCTTTTAAAGTTTCTACCGCGTAACGGAACTCATTCTGATTCATTTGAGGTATTAATAACCGCGTGTTAACTCATAATCTAATCGAATTAAATACAATAAAAATGGAAACTCGTACTTTTATACCTTCAGAGAAAATCTATTAGCTATATGAAACATAATCGTTCTACAATATAAATTAATAAATAAATCATCTAACTGCGAGCTTATACAACTTGTAGTAAAACCATATAAATTCTTCGTTAATGGGGTAAATACGGGATTTCTAATAGTCTCTATAACACGAAATATTTAAGTACTGGATTTTCTATTTCTTAAAAATATTAAGATTTTAATGTAGTTAATTTTGAAAAATCAATGAAGGAATAAATACAATTTCTATTATTCCATTGATTATATTAAACGTTTCAACAAAATTTATGACTTCATCAGTTTGATGCTAAGTGCCAATATTTTCATATCTAAATAGTAAAATTTATATTCCAGTTATTTTTTTTTTCCGAAGTATAGAGAAAATATACGTCTACATTTTAAAATGACAAAAAATATACTTTCTACTCATTGAATTAGTTGACCCTTAAATGTTATCTATTGCTATCCTAAAATATTGCCTTTGAGTTTGATTACAATTAACGATTAAACAAAAAAATATTTTTTGTGAAGAATCCTTAGATCCTGGAAATCTTTAATCTAGTCCCAAATGCGCTCAAATATGTGAAATTATTTGTATTTGTAAAATTTTGGAAGATAAATTTTAATTGGAGTATAGAGAAAACATACGTATTTTCATCCAAGAACAGTGATTAAAGGATTTGATTTATCTATTCACGAATGAAAATAATAGCTATAAATCTTTTCAAAAAAATTATAATAATTATCTCACGATTTTCTTTTATTCGAGTACATATTTGAGTGCACTTGAGACAGGATTAAAGATTTCCTGGCTCTAAGGATACTTTATTAAAAAAAATGTATTGTTAAATCGTTCATTGTAACCAAATTCAAAGGCAATATTTTGGGATAGCAATAATTTAATCATTTAATAATCAATAAATATATTTTCTTTTAACTTTTTTTCATCTACTTTTACTCACCCGGAAAAGATGTTTCGGTAATTTTTATGTGTAAACAGTCCAGAATCATAAAAATAATCGGAAAAAGAATTAGGTTTATATCTAAAGATTCGCTGCAACCGCGATCCTTCAGTGGTTACACCGAATTTTCTTTATGCAGGGTGTCTAGCGGAGAAAGTTGGATCAGGAAAAAAGTCATGGAATTTGATAAAAATTCTGGAAAATTTCCAATTCCTTTAAATTGTTATTAGTATTTAGATTGAAAAAGATTCATGCGTCATCGTAAATAAACATACTAGAATAAAAAGTCTAAAAAATATATATAGACGTATGTAAAATCGCAAGGTTTAAAATAATTATTATAGGTACGCGTATTACATTGAAAATGGTTTAATGAAAGCTTTTTGATTTTTTTTAAATAGTAGAAGGTTGAAGTCTAAAGATGAAAGTAGAAGCATATGGCTCATAACTCTCAAGATGAGTAGAGGAGGTTTTTCTTCAGCAATGCCGTTTGAAATATGTATAACTGTTTTGAAACGATTTTTTTGTTGCAACGAGATAGACAATTTGTTAGTCTAGTGACGTCAAAAACTTGGACATAGGGTTAGTTATTTTTTCGGTCACTAGTGGCGCATTATCGCTAAAAAACTTGGCACTTACTGAATGCTTTGTAGCTGCTTAGTGCTTATTACCATTGTTATTAATTCATACTTAAACCAAGAGCTCGCAAAACTATTAAAACCATCAAAAATACTATTGGCACCCTTTGCACTGTATCCTAATTTCATGGACAAGTTTGCAATATAGTGTTCGTTCTCCTGTCATTTATACTTCGTGGTTACAATCATCAAACTGTACATGAAACTTACATGCCCCAAATATAGTCAAAAAGTTTAGCTGAATTCTGTAAATCAGTGGTTCTTAACCTAGATTAATCGAACCTCAGAGGTTCGGTGAGTCAGTCTCGCGGGCTTGGTGGATTTTTAATGGTTTTGTTAATTTTGTGCGCCTATATTTAAATATATGCTTATGTTTTAAGTTTGAAAAAAAAATCCAATTAAGAAAGATTCAGAGATTGAGGACATGAAACTACAATTTTTAAGTTATGAATTTTTAGACAAATTTCGATCTTTTCGTTGTTACGTATATTTCCATCTCGAATCACTATAAAGTTAAATTAATAATTATTTTATTTTTCATAAAAATTACTTCAAATTAAGATAAAGTTTCAGTACTCAAAATTGATTAAGATTGGCCAAGTTTGCCGATCTTTTTTTTCCAATCTTTTTTTTTCCAATCTTATTAATTATTCAATGGAAGATTATTAAAGAGAAATATAGAGCGAAGGCGTTTTAATAATCCTGATGTCTTCATTCGTTTTAAATAAGAGTTGCGTAAAGAACAAGTCAATGTCAAATTGGATTATTTCCCAATAGTCATTGATATCAATTTTGTGGGTTGAGTTCTCGAAATCTCAAAATAAGGCATTAAACCTCGGAAATGTTATGGGTCATATAGCATTTACATAGTTTACATAAAGTTGACAATTATCGCTCAATTATGTAGGAAATTGCCTCGTGATCGGATAGTGATTGGACTTGGGAAGTTCTTATCGCACCCTGTCCACGTTAGTGTTAAGGTGACGAAGAAAGTCTTCTTGTGTTGTGAATGAAACATTCGATGGAAAGGATATTGATCGAAAGGTCCCACACACGAATTTCAATTCAATTAGAATCGGTGTTCTTCAGATCTGTTTATTTGAGCAGCTCATTAAGATAAGACTGTTTGAGGCCTTACCGCCGCCAAGGAAACTATGAGAAATATAACCATGGACACATGTAATGGTTAAATCAAGTAATAAACGTTGATAATGTAATTATTTGGGCGTAGCGTTCAAGTTGAAGGAAAATTTCTTGTTGGTTTTTAGATGTGTTCCACCGCGTTTTAAATGATTGGCATCATCATCATACAATATTGTGGCTATTCTGGCCTTCGTTTCCAACATAATTTAACATTTTGCAGAAGTATGGAGGCGGCATAAGAGACAACCATATGTGTAGAGTGCGTGAGCGTATTTTGAAAATTATTATTAATGTACCTTGTGAAATATATGAACGAAATATTCACATAATCTCTCAGGTACGTCTGTACACGGAGATTTAACAGAGAAAAACTTTGCAAATCCAATCTGGAAAATGTCCAAATGCACAATTGAGTGAAATTGACCACCTTCCATACATCAGTTAGATCCAATTTCTTAGGTCTGATTAAATTGGCCGTGAAACTAAGCTATTTCAAAATGTTTATTAAAAACAAACCTACATAAAATAAAACTGAAGTAACATTTTTATATAGCTCAGTGAATATTCACTGAACTCTTTTTTATGGTCAATTATTCAAATAGATCTAATTTAAGGTATCCCTTATATTGGTCATTTTTGAATTTGTTTGTTCTCAATTCATATTTAAAAAAATCAAGATTTATCCTTTTTCGATAACGTTATCATGTGCCACCCAACGATTCAAAACTCATAAGGGAAAAACATTTTTTCAGTGTTTTAAAATCATTTTTTTTAAATTATTTCAAACAATTGAAAAAACTTTTCAAGTGGATGAGAATTTTAAAAATAAAATCGAAAAAAACTTATAATTTCAAATCTCAAACGTATAAAGTTATAAATTTTATTACAAAACAATATATTTGATTTTTTCAATATTTTTTTTTGCAGAATTTCATATAAAGTACAAAAACTACCCTTAATGTAGTAGAAAATTTTTGGAACTGTTATCAAGAACTAAGAAAAATAAGATTGTATAACAGTGAAAAATTTGATATGAATTTCCAATCGCTCGGTGGTACGTGTTGAAATTATCAGAAAAATTGACTGAAATTTGACAATTTTTATTTAACATGAATATATTTTTAGGGTAAGAAGATTTAAATTTAAAAATAGTTTAAACAAAGGACAAATTTATACATGTCGCTACCTTTGGACTGTTTAACCATATTTCTGCAAAAATGTGCTTCCATATTATGGAGGAATGAAAACTTGAGTACTCTAACATATAAAGGGATGATTTTATCAGTGTTCTAAACACCATTAAGAGAAGTAATTTATTTTTTTGAATTCTTAGTAATACCCGCAACTTCATCTTTGTGGAGTATAAGTATATCACGGGACTCATTTATTCTATTTATGACATATTATTTAAAAAAAATTAAACTTCGTACAAAATTAAGATTTATACAAAATTCACAATTAAAGACAAATAGAATAAACATATCTATGGTTAATAAAGGATCACAGTTTCTTTTTTGATAAATCTTGATTTAGTTAAATGATCTTGAGACTTTGGTTTCAAGGAAATAAAGTTACTTTCTGCAAAGAAGCATTTGGAATAAAAATTCCTTCCTTTGGACCAAAACTCCCGATTGTCATCCAAGAAGAAAGCTTCGTTTTTGGCGAAACTTAATAAAACTTAAATCAAGAAAATTTTAAATTTTTGAAATCCAATTGTTGGAATATAGTTTTCCAAAAGTTTTATGGATCTATAAATTTAATATTTTTTGTGTTTTTCACATTACAAAATAGTTTAAAAGATTTTTTTTTTTGTATTCTACTAAGGCTAAAGGTTTCCAGATCGTTTTGAACCAAAGGTTTAATACAAAATGAAACTATAACATATATCAATTGGACATTTGACTATCGGTCATACTCTATTGGTTACTTATTACAGTATTTCATTGCATATTTGACAAAATTACAGAAAATTTCAATTTCAATTCGGGAAATTTTTCGGGAATAATTTTTGTATAGAAAAATTATAATTTTTGAAAAAAAAACAACAGAATCCTTAGACCTTGAAAATGGTGCAATCTGTGAAAATTTTGGTAAAAAGTTAAAACTAATAATAACAATGATGACTTGTGTAAAAATTCACCTAAATGTTCAACCTTGTACTGCTTTCACAATATTTACAGTATATTGTTATTTAATCTTAAATTTTATAGAATATAATTTACAAAAGAACACTATAAACATAAACTAGAACAAAAGGTCAAACAAAAAGTATTTATGACGTATTTCCTAAATACGTATTTTGATTGCCAAGCAACCTTTCTCAGTGGTCATCAAGTTGTATTGAATTGAACCATAATTTGTTTTTGTTTGAACTTTTGTTCAGATTTATTTTTTTTTTATTATTAGTCTACTTCTGTAAATTATATTTCATAAAATTGAACAACACCATTTTTTATATATGGTTCAAGCAGTATAAACTGTTTAAAGTCAGCGAAAAAATCTAAAATTGTGTTAATACAAATTTACGTAATTAATCAAATGAAAATTACTCATAATACAAAACTAAAATTAACTACGTAGTAGATATTCTGGCTCCTCTCAAAGAGGGCGGAAGAGGTACAAATAAGTAAAATGTTAACTAATATATCTTAATTTAGTTTTCCGAGCAAATAACATTAAAATTCTTTTAATAAATAGTCATCAGATCCATTTGAAAGTGAAGTTATTTTTGCGTTAATCCCACGTCACGACAGCTTAATTAGCCGACATTTTGAACAAACAATTTCATTATCAAATGCATTTAATTCAATTTCCTGACGCACAATTATCATTAAATAAAATGATTCAAAGTCTCAATCTAAGAATTTCTCACGTCAAGTTCGTCACTATCTTATATTTTTACGGGTGACGTAAGGACAAATGGAAAACCTATCACTATCGCTCTATAGACAATTTATCTATTATTTTTATTTCCCTCACATTTCCCCTTTTTTGTACATTGTAAATTACAGGGAAAAAAACGAAGATTTTCGTAGCTTTAATAGATTATTTTCTATTTACGCCGTTGTAAAATAACTGTTATCGTTCATAGAAAAAAAAAACTAAAACCCAAAGCCGAAAAAGGAAATAGAAAAAAAAAGAGTTCAATGTTCAATGTTTACATTTTTTCGAATAATTGGAATCCTTATATAGACAAAATATTAATATAAAGTAACTGCACGGGTTACATTAATTTGAGATGAGATTGCCTTTAAAATTGGATATTTTTTTTGTTTTAAAACGTTTCTAACTGATTTTACTTATTTCTTCTTTTGTATGAAAAAAAATTAGTTTAGGCCGCAAAAATATTAATGTAAAAATAAAACAGTAACTATTGAATGCAAAATTCAGATAATTCAATTTTTTAAATTTGACTAAGAACATGTGGGGCATAATTTCAAAAGACGAAGTATAGGAATTCATCATGCAGGATTACATTTCAAAATGATCCTGTAATTTTCGTTTTCAACCTAATAGAGCATTTTGTTTAATTTATAAAAGACAAGCATATTTTAAATCATTTTTAAGGTAATAAAAAGTTTCATTTTTTGTTTCATCTTGATGAAGTTTGATACCAAGTAATCTTGAGGCCTTTCATCTCAACGAAATAAATAATTTTCCTAATATTTTTTAATCAATTTATTAAATAAAACTCTCGAACCTATTGGTGAACAAGTGGTCAAGGTGGCCACCCCAAAACTAATAGGCGATGGGTTCGAATCTCGGGTCGAGCAAATTCCCAGTATTTCCCGATTTACCGGTTTATATTAACCTTAGAGTCGTTATGAACTTTGGTAGTTAACGATGGTAAATAACAATGAAAGAAAATGCTCATTTTTCTATACGGTTCTATTATTTTACGTTTATTTTCCATTTTTCGGTTGATTTCTTGATTTCATTAAATTTTTGCAAACATTCTTGTACCACGAAAATGTTTAGACTATTACGTTGTTCAAATTAAATTAAATCCCAATCTCTATTTTTATTACAATGGCGTCACAGTTAAATTCGCTTATATAGAGCTCTCATTTTAATACTCACTTATTTTTATATGTCTATTATTTTTATTTGGCTTAGGAATTGTTTTATAGAAAATTTTCATCGGAACCGCCCGGCCCCGGTTCGACGCTCCGCCTGTCCACTCAATTCAATAGAATTTTTTTAACGAAATTTTCACCAGATGGTTCGAATATTGCCAATATATTAATACCATTATTATTGAGTAATGACGTTTTTATCCACATAATATTTCCAATGAATTTCAAATTATAAAAGAAAATCTTTGTTTCAATGTGCCAAAACCAATTATTGACTTCAATAGGAAATAATAAGTTTGGAAATAATTTCATGTAGAAACATGTAAGTAGATAGGTTTAAAAAAAAAGCAACTAATGTAATAATAGCCACAAGAAATAAATAAAACAAAAAAATGTTTTGATAATTTCTAAATATAATAATGAAATTAGATTTAAAATTGTTGTATTCGAAAATGTTTATTAACGAAACAAAAATGCCTCTTCACTGTCGATAGACACAATTAATTTTTATTATTTTTTTTTTTAATATAGATTTCCGTATAACTTATTAACTCATTATCCAATAGATTTTCAAACATTATTAGATTAAGATTTGATAAATTCCATTATAAAACATTAAGTGTTTTAGGCCAAAATTTACAGTAATATTAAGTGGATGAAATTAAGTTCAGTACATCCCCTTTAAAAATAGGCATTAAAATTTAAATGTTTTTAAATGTCTTGAACAATCTTTTTGAACATATTTTAGGTTGTTTAGAAGTGCAGTAAGGAATTATGAGATTAAGGGGAATTTCTCTATACTTATAAGTCGGCATTGTAGATATTTCTAGCAAACTTTTATGCACTCATATTGGATTTTGACACGATTTTCTATCATTACGTTTAAATATTTTGCTTAGAAACCCCCCCAAATTTTAAGGATTTTAATATTGATCGACGCGGAAAATTTCAAAAAATGCATCGCTTTTTTTTCAACAAAAGTTCATTTCTACGAAAAAAGCCATCATGAATTTATTGCGATCACGTATAACTTTCTCCATTTACTCTGTATTAAACGGTCCAAAATTACGCAATTTGACGATTTTTTTACTCCGTTAATAAATCCCAAATCGAATTGAAATTTCACAGAGACATGGCTCAAATAGTTCACTATCTACAGAATTAATTTAAATTTTTTATCATTACTTATAATTCTCTTCTAACCAACCTTAACATATGGTTGCATTTTAACAAGGTTGATATTAAAATAAGTGATAGAAAAGCTGATATGCATTTTACAAAAAAGGACAAACATATAACTATGGCCGGTGATCAGACATACTACGAAACGCTATGCAATCATTGCAAATTTTTACCATTGACTTCTATATTTCCATATATTCTAATTTATTTCATAGCGCATATTTAAGTTTTTTTTTTGTTTCCTTACAATACCAGAAATACAACTTTAAAATATATTTATGAATATATACATAATTAAGATTCTATTAATTTCAAAACAACTAAGAATTGATAATATGTACTAATAATCTTTTAAAAGTTAAAATTAATGATTCCTTAATGATCCCTAAAATGAATGACGCCATTAATGATTCCTCCCAGCTTCGACTCCCAAGAAGTAAATTGACAACTCCTGATAGAGTATAACAAAGACACCATATACCCTTATCTCATGATTTCTTAGCGTTCCATCAATATTACAGTTGCATTTCCCCCATTTTGAAGTGGTAGGGGAAAGACATTAATAGGTAACTTATTGCTCAAAAAGTTCATTTAAAGTCGTATAAAATTATTAAAGGCATTTTAAATGCTATGATTTCTAAATGCCTCTAAACATCTTTTTATAACAGTGATTCTGTAGTTCTGCTTTTGTATAGTTGATATTTGTGCAAAAAGTTGTACAGTTACGAAAACTTTCAATAATTTTTTTCGGCATAAAGGGGGGTGTAAAAAGGTCCAATGCGACTTGATGACCATAATATGCTTTGGGTTATATAATATTTTCCATATATTCCAAGAATATTGAATATTGGAATATATTCTAAGCTGTGTTTTTAATTAAGTGACTACATCAATAAGTAAATGAGAATTTTTTTCGTGTAAATATATTCCTTTATTATAAACTTTTATTACTCTAAACTAGGGGTGTCAAACTCAAAAGCTTACTTGGGACAAATAAATATTACTTAACTTTAGGTGGACCGCAAAATAAATTTTCATAGAAACAAATATTTTTTTATTTTGAATAGTGCATTGTAATAAATATTATGTAAAGTTAAATTATTGTTTACATCCTGATACATGTCTTCTCTGCTACTATCTTTCCTATTTCGGCAGAAATTGTATTGGCCGAGACTACTTTCAAAATTAACCTAGGCGTTATTAATACAGTGAGCGTTATTACTATTACTATAGCGTGAGCGTTATTAATACAGTTTAGTACAGCTTATAAATATAGTACACCTATCCCCCGATTTACACGATACTCGTTTTACACGATTTCGCTTTTACACGGTTTATAAACTAATGAAATTCGGAAAATTTCTAAAAATGTATTTTTACATATTTATATCCACAATACATATGTTGAAATTATTTTTGAGTTTCTTTCATTTGGCAACACTGATTGCAATAACAAGGGATTCCCCTTTCTGATAGTTCCTCAAAGTGATGGCGAATAAATTTCGAACATACCTGAATTTGTTAAGTTTCAGCAGGTACTTTTTGAAAAAAAAATCGTTTCTATTTTTGTTTTCATTTTTACATAAGTTCACAATAAGTTCACTACGACATCACGCCATTTTTTGGACAAACTATAACTTTAATAAAATATAACTAATTTTATACTTAGTTTAAAGTTTCTGGATATGTTTTACTCTTGTTCCATTTGAATAAATGACTTGATTGCGCAGATTTTTTCGTTTTACACGGTTTTATATAGGAAAAACAAAGATTTCATTTTACACGGATTTGTCTGGAACTATCTTCAGTGTAAATCGGGGGATAGGTGTATATTACAATTTTATATACTGGTTTCGGTTCTATGCCATGTTATTTTTCCTTTGCATAGGATATATTTATTGGTTCGCAAAAATATTCATTTCGGGCCGCATGCGGCCCGCTCGTTTTTCCTCTGCTCTAAACTATAGAACCTTTCACTGTGGTAGGTTCGCCACGCTAATAACTATATATTTCTTTATTTTTTTTTAATACAAATTCTCAGAGAACTAGGATCAAAATAAGCAATTAAAACTTGGTTTTTATTCGCGACGTTTCGGCCCCTTTATTGAGCCTTCCTCAGGCGTTCATAAACAATCGCTTTAACTTTGTCAACAATAATTGCCATGATTCATTTTATAGATACGCTACAGTTAATAAAAGTTATAATAAAAGTTTCAAGGATAAATAAAAGTTCAATAAAGAAATAAATAAAATTAGTTATAAATGATACTCCTTAAACCTCGTTTAAAATCTGGGAAGAAACGTAAAAAGTGGAGATATCGTTTTCGTTAATATTGTGAGAATGTTGTAATTAAAATTGTGAAATTTCATTTACTTTAAATGAAAGAAGTAAAAGTTATAGAATGTGGATTGTGGGCATACAATTAGGAAATAAACGTGAATCGAAAACAAACATCGACCGAAATGTCCGGTTTATCTACTCACCCTTGAAGTCGGTAACGGTATTGAAATGTGGTCGCAAGAGAAGTCCGTGTCTTGAAAGGCCTCGAGGTGTGAACCCGGCGTGTCTTACCACCTGTTTACATCCGGTGTCAGGATTCGCATTCCTGGCAGGAGCAGGACGCATGCGGCTCGTCGCCCGTTTCCCTGAGGCGCACTAGGTCAAGGATCGCGACGCCGGTCGCACCCCCGTCCACCCACATGGCGCAACAGGCGTCTTCGCTCACAGGTGTTCAAATCTCGGTCAACCAAAAGCCAGCACTCATTCCTCACGTTTTTCATCATTATTCTCGACAATCGCTCCGTCTCGTTTCCACGCTCGTAACCCACAAATCGCCCGTTTCATTTCGCCGGCCAGGAAAGCACGTGAAGATGATCTCTGATTATTTAGCGGTCCGGATGACGCACACCTTCCCATTTCTTCTGACCTGTCGATCAAAAATTCCCTTTATTAATTCATTTATTCGTCACAATTGCCGTGAAAAAGTTCATTAGACTGGCCAAAATTAATACACGTCCATTCCAATGCGGCAGAAAGCCGACGTTTTCGTTTTAAAATTATAATGCCTCGCCAAGATTAATGTTGAAGATGATATCTTTGCTTTTTACCGTATTGAAAGGAAAATATTTATTTTTTTTTTATTCTTGTCAAGAAATACGTAAAAGCAGCTATGACTTAAAACAAATTTCTTAGCGTAATTTGTTCAAATATTTACCTTCAATAGGTAAATAGATTGATAGAAACATAGAGGCGGAAAATTTACTGTTTACCCTGGGTACACATAGTAATTCGGTTTTAATAAATAATTTAAGAATTGGACCTGATACAAACATAATTTTTAAATGATGTTTAAAATCAATAAATCATTTTTTGTCTGTTTTCAAATATGATTTGATTATTTTACTATTAATATATGTGAGCAAACGCTACTATTGACTTAATAAGATTCTCACGAATTTTTACGCAGTAAAAACTCATTATTCTTTTGAACAAATGTTGCGATTCCATTCCCGGCCATTTCCCCGACTTCAACTCTCTAAATTCCCATGTTTCCAAAAACCGTATTCCTCAATAATCTATTCCCGAAATTTTAACCTTACTTATAAAAAATAAGAAACAATAAAAAGGATAGAACTTGATGTATTGTTTATCGTAACGGCTAAGTGAATAATCCGGATAGCGTATGTATTTGGATTTTCTTAGTATATTTAATGAGCCATTATATTTTGATCCTCGCGAATTAAAAAAATACTGAAATACAATAAAGCAGGCCATTCATGTTCCGACTTGCAGTCCAACTAGTCGGACCACTAGTTGAATCGCCTAAATGATCCGATAGATATCCAATTTCCAACACCATTCACGGTCCAACTTTAGATCCAACTTCAAAAATCGGACCACTAGTTGGACTGCAAGTCGAAGCGTGAATAGCCTGCTTAAGTATGCATATTTGAAAAAGGGTCTTAGTGATGAAATTGGAGGAAATATTTACTTCAGAATTAAATCTTTATTATAATTGCTTGAATTAATCTAATGGGTCCTACATCTTGAACACATTCATTGTATATTAAAACTTCAAATGTCTATATACCAAGGGTGACCAACCTAAATAATCTTGGAGAGGGGGTGGGTCACTTTGGAAATGCACCATTAAGCCGCGGGCCACATATAAAATTATAGGCTCAGGTCCCTTTTAGGGACATCAATATCTGGCGAATTAAAAATATACAAAACTGAAGAAATAATTTGAGTTTGGATCTATGAATATCACTAAAATTAAAGTTAAGATTGTAACAAATTATATCGATTGTTACAAAGACTCCTTAAGTAAAAATCTCTAGTGAAATTGAAGAACAATGTAAAACTTTTCAATATTTTAGTTAAAAGTGTTCCTACGGAAATAAACAGTACTTTTGACAAAGATCTGAACTTTCCTTTTGTAAATCCAAAATAAGAATGTTACTTATAGTTCCACTCCAATTTTTAATCACTTTAATTCTAATTTCCATATCCTTTCTTGCTGATTTCACCCCAACAACTCCTCAAGTTGACCTCGTGCCTTTAGACGGCCTAGCTTTGGGTCAAGTTTTCTTCACATTTTGTTTTAATAATTCGCTAGGGTTGTTGTACAAACTTATAGCTAGGATACGGATTCTAGGTGATTATTTTTTCGTTAAATATGTTGTTTGTATGTATATAAAATGTAGGCATAAATGTAAATAAATAAAACTAAAGAAATATACTATTGTAAAAACGAAACTATAAATATTACAATAACTCAATAAAGTACACTTCTTTAGTTGCTGAAGAAATCAAATATTATCACGGAAATAAGTACCTATTACTTTCTAGAACTGTTTATGTGATTTATTTTCTGGATTTTTCGGTTATTAAAATTATATTTGTCAAATATTCTATATGTTCCCTCCTTTAAGTACTACTTATGTATGTATGTATTTGAAAGAATCTAATATTGTTAAACTGGAGCACCTTTCGGTTATTGTTTCTTGACTATCGAATCAATTAATTTATGTAATATTGAAGTTGCACACGTTGTTAAGAGATTTTTAATCGATTATTTCAATTTCTCGTTCAATATTCAATTTATTTTAATTTAACAACTGCTCATAGTTATGTATATTAATAATATGGAACCTAATTTTAATTAGCTGAAAAATATAATTGAAAAATAAATGAAAAATAGGCGTGTCTCGTCTATCGATTTTTTTTTCGATCGTGTGCTCCTCATTTTTTTTCGATCGATCTAATAATATTTTTTTTGTGTCTCGTTTTTCCGTTTCTAAGAGTTTGCTCAGTTATGTCCGAAAGGTAATTTACTTAATAAAATTAATTGGAAAATTGAATTGAAAATTACTCATCACATTCGCATAAATAATATGCTAGTATTTTATTGTTGTTGGAGATACTTGTAATTACATAGAATGGAGAGAAAAAATGTGGCGTCATAAACGAGAAGTTTTTCTTTATTCTAATTAGTTATGGTGTTTAGTGGTAAACAGCTGGTGTTTACTTTGCGTAGGAATAAAATTAAATTAAAAGCAATTACGTTTTAGTAGATTTTTTAGTTTTTATTTAATTACAATAACAAATCATGAATATGCACATAATGCTGATTATATTATATGTTTGAGGCACCAATATCAATTTAATGAGTTTTGGCTAACACAGGATATCCACAACCCCTAGAAAACTGAACAAGCTATAAATAAGGGACAGAAATTTTTGTTTGAATTTTTTTAAAAACAAACTATAACTATTCACATATTTGAATTCGACGCCTAATAGCTACAATTTATAAAAATATTAAAAATTGCGCATGTTTGCAAATATGTAGCAAAAGAAAATTGTTATACTCCAGAGACACTTCCAAATTGATAAAAAAAAATGTCTTGAATATTTCAACGTTTAATATCTGTTCTACGATAGTACATTTTCCTACTTCCATTTCTTAAGGAAATAAAATACAAAAAGCTTTCTTTGAAATTTAATAAGTCGTTGACGAAAAAAACAAGTTTTCGTATAGTTTTAATGTTCTATAAAACTATGAAAATAGTTTTTATAGCTTTCCAATAAATTTATTAGTCAAACTGCTTTAAGTTTTTCACAACTTTCATTTTTAATCGATGTTTTAATAAGGATGATTTAATTAGATGATTTACTTTTTTGTAAAGTAACCTATGAGAAATATATTATATAACGTATTAGCTAAATCCGGCAGATGTCCTGCCAGTATATATTATACTACCTACAAATAAATAACCGGAATAAAAACAAGATCGTGAAATATAACAACACCTCCCTCAACAACCTAAAGCACCCCTTGCTGTACCTATTGTAAGTTACTTTCAAAATATACAGTTTTCAGTTAAGTTTTGTGAAATATCGTTATACCTTTGAGTATAACGATTTTACCACGAAAATAACGATTAAAAAACGTCCATTGATAACCTGCAGCATTCTTTGTTATACCTGTTGATGTGAGACTATATTGAGTCTCTTTATTTAATATAAATAGGCGCGTATATGAATACAAAGTTGTGTACAAATTTCAAAGCATTCGGTAAAGAACTTTCGGAGATTTGTGATTATGAACAAATAAGCATTAAATTTTTATGTATATAGATTACACAGATATTACTATTTGATTTGCAACTATGTTTGATAAAGTTAACAAATTTTTAAAAATTAAACTTTGACCTTAAAAAATTCTTAAATTTTTAAAATGAAAAATTCGTAAAAGGTCTTTTTTGTAGAATATTCCACAAAAATATTCACTTTTAATTATTTTAAGTTCGTTTATTGACGATTTATAAACTTTAAAGGTTAAAAAAAGTTTTTTTGCATTTTATTCCCATAAGAAATTTTAGGGAACAAATGAATTATCTTGGAGGTAATTATTCAAAACTCAATTTTACAGATTTTTTATCAATTTGGAAGCGATTAAGTCTTAAAGAGCATTCTAATTAAAAAACATCCCTTTTTTTTAAAAATTACCGTAGTTTGTATATGGATAGTATTTTATACCATGCACATTCTTCCTACCAATAATCGTCAAATATTGTATCTTTGCGTTCTTCAAACTATTTTTTGTAATAAATTTAAAACAATGGGAACAAGTTCTATACTTTAATCTTCGAAACCACCATTCATAGTCCTTTAAATCAAAATAATTCTAATTAATATAAATAATCTGATTTGAGAACAATTATAAAGTTTTTCTGAAAAGATTAAGAATTCAAAAGCATATGCAGCTAAGTGAAAAAGTAGTAAATCATACGATAGACTAGCCTTCGGTTTCGGCCAAAAAATCAGACAAAAATTTGGCTGAATCCGAAGATACATTTTTGCTACTAAAATGTAGGAACTTGTACGCAAAAGCGCAAACTATGCACTGTTAATTAAGGAATAAGTACTATATTAATATTATAGTATAATATTAGTAAATATTATAGTAGGTATTGACTTTCTTTTCTTGACTCTTTTGATTGTAAATATGAAAAACTTTCGGTGTTTAACTCAGTGATTAATCAGGATTAAAGTTTTATTTTCCGATGAATATATGACTTCTCTATACCATGAAATTTTTAATATAATATTTATTATTAGTTGCACCTATTTATTTAAATCCTTTAAGTTAAAGTTGGTAAAATTAAAGAACTTTCCGATCATTCGGCTTCGGCCAACATCTGATTTTCGATTGAACTCTAGTAACGGAAAAAGACGATCAAGACGACTACACTTAAATTCGATAATAGTGAATTTGAATACAAGTAATAACTACATTTAAAAATTTATTTTTCATTAATCTTGTCTATTCTATTTTTTTCCGACCCATACGCTTTAAATTCTTTGTAATTTTTAATAACGTCGATTACAATATATTATCTATAAACTTTTGAAATTTTTATATCAACCGGCTTATACTCAAACAAATTGGTATTTCAAAAGTTCTTTGAAAACAAGCGGAACAATGAAGTGAAAATTGCCAAGAAAATTAAATTGCCGAGAAAAATCTTTAAGTATACTATTAACTTCAATTCCCACTTAAATCATTCACTCAATTAAAATCAATCACGGCGGCAAAAAATTAATCAATTTTCGAAAAAAAAAATCCCATCCTTTACACAAATGTTAATTTCAAGTTCACATATATTGTATGTAGTATATTATATAGTATCGGTATTATAACTACGAGATCACATCAATACCGACCAAATCTATTAATCTTGTCAATCATTTCCAGCTTGACCTCTGCTCCACAAACACTAAATCAAATCATTCGACAATCCGATTTTCCCATTCCACATCTTTGCTCTACAATTAGCACCAAAACCCTCTCCGTCCACCGTCATTCTGTCAAAATGAATCATATGAAACATTAAATAATTAACACGTTAAGCGCAAAGTATCTTAAGAGATTACATAATTTGATATAAATATCCCGAAATTAGACTCTGGTCGTAACGGTTGTTGCCACTAAACGTTTTCGATAAGAAAATTTTGATAGACATCGATTGATTCCCTGTTATACTGACAATGAGATAAAGAAATCTCTGTAAAATTGATTGCAATTTTAAATGAAGTATTAAGACATTATCGTTACATTGGCACAGCTTCCTCATCAAATTCGATTCGATAGGCTTTAATCAGCGTTTAAATTCGAATTACTCGCATAAATGGCCAATAAAATAATGAAAGCGAGTTTATGCGGTTATTTAGTTTACGTGACCAACAAATAATCTTTAACAAAGTATTTTTCAAAAATATTTTTTTAAGCTATTATGATGACAATTGATTAAGTATTGTATACTACTACACATAATAAAAATAAAATCTATACCTATAACTTGGTAAAAATATTCAGAGGACTAGGATCAAATAATAATCAGTCAAAACTATTTATTACATGTCAAATAGTTTTGACTGATTATTATTTGATCCTAGTCCTCTGAATATTTTTACCAATTTATCATCATCGAGGATCTAAAACTCTACAATAATATACCTTTAACAATCAACGTTTAAAATATAAGTTAATTATTTCTAATATGGGAGATTTTTAATTAATTTAGTGTACGATTACAGATTTTTGCGTTTTCCACGTAGAGGGGTTCTCCCCCCTATAGCGGCCTGTTTTTTAAGCAATTTTGAGATTTTTTTTTGAGGACCAATGAAAAGATAGAAATTTGATTTTTTTATCATTTCTTTATATTTATTTTAAGCGTATATACATAAATTTTTACTTAGTTTATCTTATATTAAAAAAAGAACGACGCTTTAATTAGTAAACTTAAAAGTATGGAATGAACTAGAATCAATTGAAAATATGAAGAATTGGATTTTTGGCAGGTTTCTGAAGAAGTAGTTGCAAATTCTCGATTTTTTGTGTCATATTTTTGTCATAAAAAAATATAAATATTCGGAACTTTTCTAAGGTTTTAGTTCATTCCGTGCATCTTCTTAAGCTGAATCTACCCTTTAAATTGGAGTTCAGTGGAACAAACCGTTCTTGAGATATAATGGAGGAAAGTTGGAAAAACACAGTTTAGAGAAAAAAGCGTTTAAATTTTCAAGTATGGTTAAATTACGACTGTATCCTTATAACGACTTTAAATTTAAAAAAAAAAACACTTTACCACCATATTCTAGACATTTTAAGGTAGCAATTTATTTAAAAAAAAAAATGTTTTTAACTAATTACTCTGGAGAACTCCCTTAAGACCATTATATACTAACAAAAATTAAGGATGAGAAATTAAAACCAGAAGAAAAGTAACACCCATTTCTTAGGATTCCGTATAAAAAACGAAACTTTGCTAATTTCGTAATGTCTATCCTATATTACAACTATTTTAATGGAATACCGTCAATAAATTATTAACTATGAAAGAAAACTTAGATTGCATACTACTCTTATAATTAGGGGATGAAAATTGTTTTAGTACACATAAACATGCACTCCACTTAGTATGATTTCTATAATAATCTCAAAAATATTATTTACTACTGAGGCCCTTATAACATGAAGTGATTCAATTAGCAAATTGGGCGCTTATAGTTATTCCTTACAACAGTGGTCCCCAACCGTAAGCTCGGGGACACTATGGTGCCCGCTGACCATTTGGCATGTGCCCCCCGCTAGGGTACTATGATAAAAATATTGACGGTTTTTTTTTACTTTCTATGTATGTATTAGGTTTTAATAATTCGGTACAACTTTATCTTCAAAAATAAATATTGCTCGTCATTTGACTGATATCTTAGAATGTGCTCTTAGACTCAAAATAGTTGGGAACCTCTGCCTTACAAAATTGTTTCCCAAAGCGTAGAATCTATACCCCGAGGGGTACAAGAAAAGTTTGGTAGGAGTGCAATTACGGCAGTGGCGTAGCAACAATGAAGCAATGTTTGGAGGCCCCCGGCTTTAAAGAGCTCCTTTAAAAATTAATTTATTTGTTATTAATATAAAAAAAGATTATATATTTTAAAAACTTTTTATAAAATATATTTTATCAGTAATACAATTACAATAATGACAATATTTACGTTAAGTCGATATTTTTTATGCATTGTGAAATTATGAATTTAAATTTTATTTATTCAACTTTTTATTTATTTAAATGTTGTTATTAACTTAGTTAAAAGTTTAAAAAATAAGTTTTCTTTGTATAAACAATTGAAATGTCCGTAGGAGCCCCGTAGTTTGAATTTGCTTATGGGCTTAAAACTCTAGTTACGCCACTGGCTTACACTGGACTATGCTTGAAGTCGCAGTATATATTTTGGAGTAATAACTAAATTACATAAATAATATTTCAGGAATGAATAGTACTCAGCATTATGAAAAGAAATCCCGAAAGTTGGGAAAACACTGCTTTAATTTAACTTGGCATAAGGGGCCATCCATAAGTTAACAAAAGCACATTGCGAGGAAAGGGGGAAGAGTTTTATAGTTTCTATTTTTACTAATAAAAAGGATATTAATTTGTCTTAGAGAAAAGAGAGGGACGTTAAAAATGACAAAATTTGCTTTTGGTTATTTATGATTGATCTCTAAGTAGTTTTTATGAGTTGGCACTTGTTATACTATAAAGTGGCTTATATGGCAGGATTCATGTAGATATGTTCTGATGATTGAATTTTATAAAAAAGAAATATTTAAATTAGTGAAAAATTTTAAATGAATTGAAAATTGTTACTTTTCCAATTACTTTTATAATAACAATTTGTCATATCATTCTACTTGTAATTATCATTTTTTTCTTATTTTACTCGTATTTTTTTTATAAATTCACTAAAATTAATGTACAATAAAAATGATAGAGCAGTTTTTTGGCGGGTCATTTATTTAATTGAACTCGGCTGATAAAATTAACTAATTGTTTCCGCCAAAATAAAATAAATAAAACGAAAATGTGGCCAATTGAAATGAAGAAAAAGGAAAATGTAACAAAACGAAACATTCTTAGAAACGGAACGGTCTCATGACACAAATTACAATTAGTTGAACGTTCAAATTTACGGTTTATATAGCTATCTAGCAATGTTACGATAATTAATCAATCTCGTCTTTATTAATAATATTATTATTACTATTACTTGGTCGCTGGTCATTAGTTAATGTACACACATGTAATAAAGCTCTTTGAATCAGACTTTTAGTTCATTAAAATTCTTCGGCGGCCCGGATTATTTATCTACTAGAAAAGCAACAACTAACGAACTCGCTTTCCTTGCTTCTTAAATACGCGATTGTCCATCTCTCCTCATCATTCAAATCAAATCAAATAGAAATTATTTTGCAATCAATTATTTCATCGGCTGATTAAAATGAGCATATAAATATACAAAGTGTTATTTATGACTACGAGACATGGGACATATTATATAGGTACGTGTGGCGCAAAAGAGAGGAAATGTAAATTCATAATTCTTAGTCTAGAAATTGTTTATTGAAAAATTTTAAGAGAAAGTATTAAGTACTTAAAACTTACAATTAGGCCTATATAACTGAAACTATTAGTTGAAGATGTAATATGTATTCAGATTTTTGGGAAGATGAATTGATTCTAAATCTTCTTTTATTTTTCATAAATGGTACTAGAAAATTGTTGGGTTCAAGTATCGAGGCAAGGAAAAGGGTATTTAAAACAATTTCACTAGAACCGTATGAACTTTTCATTAAATGAGCATACATACTCTCAACATATTTATAAAAGTATAAGGTCAGTCAAAATGGGAGAGGAGGGGTTCTGAAGCCCGGAAAATTAGGAAAATAAAAAAAAATCCGTATGCTCCGTACGATTTCGTTCACCCAAATTTGATGAACTTGTTCATTTTCTGATTTTTTAATAAAAAAAAATGCCAAAAGTTTTACTTGATTAGTTTTACAAGCTAGAAATAATTGAAAAATTCGAAATCAACCCTTAGTGAAAATTGACTTTGAATTCTTCAAATTTTAAAGAAATGCTTACCAAACCAAAAATATTTGAAAATTAAATAATTTTAAGTTTATTGGTGATATTTTTGTGATATTTAACTGTGATAATGAGGGAAATAACATTTTAAAAGAGTTTTCATAACAGTGTTTTTATGTCTCGACAATAATTTTAACTATATTTTTAACAATATTGACTTATAATAGTTAACTAAAGAAAAACTTTTCATTTTGTAGTAAAAAAGTTTTTAACGATAAACATTTTGATCAATTTTTTTGAAGATGCGAATACCTAGTAACCAAATATTTAATTTTTTTTTTGTTTCTATAGTAAGATTATTTTTTTTTTTGAAACTTCTGACTTTAATGAACAGTTATTAACTCCTTGAAAATCTTCCTTCTTGAGATCTTAAAATTTAATTGAACTTTAACAGTTGAGAGTAATTTTTCAGGAAAGGGTTGACTTTTAAGCTTTACAACCCCTTTTAGGTTGAAATGCTTGGAATTTTGTTTGGAAAAATAAATTCAAAAGTGAGCAAGTTCTATTTTCCGTAATTCCTGCCCTTTTGGATCAAACCTTTGATTTCTTTTGAACCTTTACTTAAGAATATTTTATTAGGATCTACATAGTTTAAGTACTTATGGACAAAAAAGAACGAACAATTCTGCGGAATGTATAATGAAAATTCAACAATTGTACCTAAAATCTATAGTATCTTAAATCCAAATTAGTTACTTTATAGTACATATTATCTTAAGTACACTTATGATAGTTTGGCTTTCAGTATGCGAAAAACTTCTTTAGTAAATTGTTGATTACTAATTTAAAATATAGTCTATTGGAAACTGAATGGGCAAGGTGGCCACTCCAAAATTGGTAGGTGTTAGGTTCGAAATTCGTATCGAGCGAATTTTCTGAATTTCTCGCTTTGCGGATTTTTATTATCCCTAGAGTCGCTAAAGACGTTAGTGCGACGGTAAATAACAATAGTAATAGTAATATGTTAATTTTAGATGATTTAGTGCTAAAATTCACAAAATGGATTTAAAATACTATGGTTGTGAGATTCAAATATATACTTTGATTCGTTCCGCATTTTATCAAAATATCAAATTGTTTTAAGATTTTTTTAACCCCCGTCCCATTCATATATTCAAGCTCAACCATTTTTCGTCTTATGTGCACCCAGGGTAAAAGTTTAAAATTAATTCATCTTCGGACGGTTGTATATTTTAGTTTTCATGACAAGGTGCATTTTTATCTAATAACAAATATTTTCTAAAATCTTTTAAAGGTTGATGAAAATTTGAAAAAAATTGGGAGATGGATTTAAAAAAAAAAATCTTTCCCTCTTTTATCTTTATAACCTTTCATGGAGAGTGTCATATAGCCGCTGGAGGGCGATCTTAAAAATTTTTTGAGTTTTTTTTTCATGAGTTTCGTGAAAAGTAAGGAATATAATTTAGGAAAACGGCTTAAGTTAAAGTTTCGCGTTATTACTAAAGTAAACCCGGAAAATTGAGGAAAAACAATTTGCTAGGAGCATAAGTGGAAAAAATCAACATTTGAACTTTGAAAAACTTTCTTTGCTGTATTTCGTCCTATGAGATGGTATTTTCGAGTAGTTTCCTTAATTCAAAAAAAAAATGGTAATCGACGGAAAACAATTTGGCCAGCTTAAGAGGGGGAAATTTTTAGAAAATTTAAAATATTGTTTTGAGAAAGTTTTCCAAAATTCCAGTGTTCGAAGTAAGTTCACCTACTTTTCCACTTGGTTTAACCAACACGTTTTTCCTCAATTTTTCATATATTTATTTCTGATTTTGATTTGGTCGACTTAGAGAATTGATTTTTGCAAAGCAAAAAAAAAAAATATTAGAGAGTCTTTTATTGGTGCAAATAATTAAAAACTGTGATATCGATCAAATCTTTGGTCTATTCTACCAAATGTTTTTGTTGGCCAAATAGATGGTAGGGTAGGTACATTGGTGAAAAGTGCCAAATGGCCATGATGCGGCCTTTTTTCTTGGCAAATTTAAACGACTCCCCACGCTCCGTTCCCTTCAATTGGATGATGTGATAATAAAACTATTAACTAGACACTTAAATCTTAATATCTGCTAGTTGGCCCGATCGGTATGAATAAACAAAGGGGGTACGGAAGAATTGAAATTAGAAGAAAGAAAAGACGAAGGAAAAAAACCAACCAGCTAAACGAGGCGAGGGAAGCGGAATAGGCGGCGAGTGGCGGTCAATTTGAAACAAGTTCTTCATTACAGATATACCGCAATGATTGATTCAATTTCGAATGAGTCGTTCAACTGAAGTCCCTCTTCAAATTTGATTATGTTTACACGTGAATTTTTCGGCCACTTTTTATTTATTTTCCATAATTGAAATGAGATTTATTATTGAAAATAATTGGATCAAGCTCGCTTGGATACTAATTCAACTGCAATTAAAAATACAACATTAATTATTTGAGAGGCTTTCTAAAAATTCGATTCGTGAACCATTTTTTTTTCTTGCTGTTAATATTTCAATGCAATGAACTGTTGCTACTTATTACGCTATGAAAAAAGTGACGATATATTTATTATTTTCTTAATTTATTTTGAATTTCAGTCAACTAACTAGCTCCAGCCTAGTTAATGTCGAATTTTAAAAAAATCTTTTGGTCGGTAACTAGATGTAACTAGACAAAACAGAACATCGTCAACAAAAATTGAAGTACACATATCTCGGGCTTTGAAATTCATTAATTTAAAAAAATACGCTTGGGGTAAAAACCGTAAAATTAAATTGAATTTCATCGATATTAATGCGACATGTTCTGTTTTGTCAGTTTTGAAGAATCATTCTATTGTCACAAGCTTTCAAGCCTTGATATAGGTAGATAGGTAGATTATTATTTAAAACCATAGTTTAAATATGGTTGCTTTTTGACTGCTACGGTTCTTTGAAGAGTTCGACCGAAAGAAAAATCAAATTTTGGCTGAAACCGATTATTTGATTTAAACTTAAAGCTCCCACCAAAGCTGAAGTCGGAGATATTCTTCAATTTTATTGATTTTAAGCAAAAATATCCTAAACATTAAGAAAAAATATTTGTAGTTTAGAGAAAAAATTAATTGAAAATTCACATCATCCATTGCAAAACCAAAAACTCTTCAATCCGGTAGCACATTTATAAATCAGACCAAAGATTTTTCATTCAATAAATTCAATACAAGAAATTATTAGAGTATTGTATGTAGTATAGTATTTTGTAGTCCTGAACTGGTGATATTCAATTTGGGGGTCGCTGAACTCAATTTTGGATAAAATATCTACCTAACTAGACCCAAACCTTCGATTTGGGTTGAAATTACGGAATTTAATTTTAACCCGGCCGGTTTATAAAGCAGTAACTTACTACTAAGTGATCTACCCTTATATTAGGGGGCCTGAAAAGTAATGTCGTTTCCGAACCTATAGACATTTAATTACCATTTATCGGTTTATAAGATACTTCAAAGTTGTACTAAAGACATTTTTTGATTAAAGAGACTAATTAAATCTTAAAAATTTGAAAATATTTATTACTAAATTTCAGAGTAATAAATATTGAATATAGTTCAATATATTGAAATAGTTAGACAAGTAACCGAAGGAACATAAATTCGGTATTCTATGCTCTTCTAGTTTCATAGGGTCGTAACGCAAAGTTGTTGTTAAAAAAATGTTCAATATTCGTACAAGTGCATTAGATATTAATGCAAAATGAATTTTCTAAGTTCAAAAACAATAATTTTGAGTTTTCCTATTCGTACCAACCAGAAGTGATAAAAACTTTAAACAATAATTTAAGATTTTAAGATAATAATTTAAGAGAAGAAGTGGTACCAAATCCATACCAGATAATCGAAGAACTGTAAAATATTCATATTTTTTCTGGTCGATCAACTAAGTACCCAAAAGTTCTCAAAAATTGTCTATAGTGAAAACTTGGTTTGTAAACACGGTAAATTAGGACTTATCTGCACAAAAAAAAAACAGGAAATATTTGATTAAATTAAGGGTGGGTGATATTGCCTTACCCACAATAATCGTCCAAAATTGTCCCATCGGATTTCTAATCATTTCAATCGTTACAACAATTATAAGTGGTTAAAAAATTGAAAACTTAATTGATGTTCAAAATGTGTCCTCTTGTTATTTAATGCATATAAAGTGCTTTTTCAAAAGCTTTCAATATAAAGAATTATAATAGTACCTGACGAAGTCGGAAATCCGATGATACGTGTTATACAAAAATAAAAATGAAATAAAATAAATAATAATTCCTAATAAAAGAGAATACAAATTACTGTAAACTAACTATGGAAAAGAACCATTTAAAGTATTAGCCGTATTAGCTTTCAAAAACTATAACTATATTCAATCCATTGACACAATACACGTTTTTACAGCAAAATTTTACCCCTTCTCCTCTATATATCTGGTATAGAGTTTTCCCAAATGTCTTCATTTTCATACTGTTAAGCCCGAAAGAACTGTTGTAAATGTTTAAAAAAAAATAAATCGATTGACGAAAGTCCCGGTGAATAAGCTGGATACGACAAAATCAGTATATATATTCTTTCATTTTTTCAAACATTTAAATAGTCTTTACAAGCTTAACAGTATGAAGTTTCCTTGGAAAAAGTATATTAGAAAAAATGAGGCATATTTTGATTAATGAAACAACTTTTGAAAAAAGATATATAATTCCAATATATACTTGTATACTTAAAAATCCGATATTTCATATTGGTACACCAGTCTAATATTTGTCATGCAATTATAAAACGCTATACATATTGATACCAATTTTCTACTGAGTAGTATCCCACCCCACAAGTTAATCGATGATATAATACTTATGACATAATTAATCGTTATCTAGTTTTTGATTATTGTGTTGCAATTTTAATTTTAGATACTTCCAACTTTGTAGTTTGTGATTAATGATTGACGAAATATTAAACATATTCAAGAAAAAAAAAATAAACAATCTTTCCTATGCTTTCATTACCTATTAAAAAGTAAGTCAAAAATAGATATGAATAAACCTAAATAACTGTCATTATTATTGTATGCGTTTCTAAAATGATGTGCTTTATTTAAGGCGTTTAAAAGCTCGCCCATAAGAATTAAGGGTTTTAAAGGTATTTGCTTTGATCCCGTCATTGGCCAAAAAAAATTTCTGTTATGTGTACCAAAAATCATAAAATTTTAATCGGAAATGATAATTTCAAAGCAGAGACTGGAATACAAGCAAAAAATAAATTAAATTTCAGTTGTAATTTCGTCATTTAATTGTAATTATGTGGCAGTGAATTGCAGTGAAATTTCATTAATTAACATTTTACTGTGTGTTACAATTAAAAATAGCTATAGTACCTATCGTAGATTACATTTTGTTCATTATGTTATAAAGGCAAAATAAAATAAAGTAATTGAGTGCGCGTGTATCGAAAAGTCGATTTATTTTATTTGCTATATACAAAAGTAATAATGATGAGAGCTCGTTTAAAATAGACAAAGACCGCCCCAGGATTTTTCAATGATATTAACTGTGCTAAGAATACATTTTTTCCAAGACAATGCCGGGCAGCGAAGTAGTTTATTGTGTGTTTCGCCTTTGAAAAGCCTTTTTGTCCATGTTAAATAAGATGTTATTTTATAATGAAATTATATTACTTGTAAAATGCGTGGCAGCCATTTTCTAGTATGTACTTACAATTAGGTTGATTATTTCAACAAATTTAGAGGCTATGAATAGTAACGGACCTTTATTCACAATATATTTAAAACTAACCTACCTAAATTTTCAATAGGCAATACGAACATTTTTCTAGAAACCATATTATGGTCTTGAAGTCAGGGTTACTACATACCTTATTCGCGTTGCAAAAGTAGACCTGATACTAACCTAAAATTAAATCTTAATAACTCAAAAATTTTGATCTAAACTTTACCGTTTAATTAAAACCTAGTGCGAAATCAGGAAAGTTCCATCAAAAGTATTTTGGAGCATATGGAAATATATTTTAACGATTGCAGTAAAAAATCTTCTAGAAAGGTCATAAAAATTTCAAACGGTATTACCGAGGAAAAAACTTCCACCACTCGCCTTGCAATCAATGAACCATGCTTCCCACATTTTCGTCTTTGTCATTTTTAAGAGGTGACAGTAAAAAAACTAAATTGATCAAAATTGATAGACCCGAAATACAGAAAAACGTTATGAATTACACCACAATAGAGTCATTCAGGGTAACCGATAACCGTACACAGTGAGTAAGTGTGCGCATCCCGTTTATCCTAAAATATTAGAGGGATAACTCGTATTATGTGTAATTGACTTAAAAGTACGGTAACGAGGAACTAATTAATCTAAAAGATCGCGACATGGTGGCATTCATTTTTTTTAAACAATAATTATTAGAATTCGGCACTGTAACTATAACTTTTGTCATCACGGCAAAGATTCTCATACCGTACTAAATTCACTCACCATGATAAATCTTTTTTTTTCATGTTAGTTAGCTATTCAAGTTTTCTGTTCATCATAAAATTTAAGGGTATATTTAGTATGAGCAAAGTTATATGAATAAAAATCAAAAATCTCGGCCTGGGGTAAGTGTGCGTGGGTAATTTGGGTCCAGAACATAAGTATGCTAACATTGCCACCACATGGCAATCACAAACTTTAACCACTAGCAGAGCTTTTTTCAGTCTTCGGAAACCTAAACATTCTGTTGCATGCAATAAATTCATGTCAGGGTACCCTATAAAAGCTATTACCCAATACCATGTAGTTCGGTTATTCAATGAAGCTTACAAAAAGGTCGCCACATTAGGAAATGCTGAATTTGGCTTTAATTTCGTAATTTTTATTCAACTTATTTTATGTGCTTTTATATTTATAAGTCGATATCTAAGCATTATAACTATAAAAAATGCGTACATTTACCTGAATGATTGCGCACACTTACCCGCAAGTCGGGTCAAGTGTCCGCATTTGGAATCATTCTAAATAATCTTTTTTATTTCTTTAGTGTCAAGGTTTTATGTGTTATTACTTAATTTAATTATTAGTCTAATAAATATTTTATCATATGCAGGGTTTCTTTTTTCTTATTCCTTATTGTTTAATTTTTACTCCGGTTTAAATCCTTAAGTGCGCATACTTGACCCGAATGACTCTATAGTTGGTAATTTAAGACCTAATTTAATTTTCTCGAAAGCACATGTGATATAGAACATATATTTTTGCTATTATCTATAGTTAAATTTTTCGGTATTTCTAAACAACATATCGCGTACTTCTGGTTGGGAACCGCTGATCTAGAGTTATAAGTTTAAGAAAGGTCTATACTTATAAGGCTTATAAGTACAGAGTAGCCTAAAATCTAAGACTTTCTCTAAACTGTATCCTATTAGGATGGAATCTTTCTATCATGGGAAATTTTTAAAAACTAAACTAAAGAAGATAATCTCATTTTAATTGTAACAAAAATTTAAATTTATATTAGAGACATTTTGCTTTAACAAATTTTTTTTTAGTTTGGTTCCTCTTATTTTAATAAATTGAAACTGGTATTTGAAGTTTGAACCATAACAAATATTAACTACCAAGAATATGTAAATGCAACTTTAAAGTTTCACACATGCGCGGTGCGATCGAAAGAGCTTTCATAGTTTCGAACTAAAATTCACGTTGCTAATTTAAAAAATTTAATACATTCTAGAAAAGAAAATTAGCATAAGCATTTTACTAAGAAAATATATTGTGAAAAGTATTTAAAAATATATAAATTGTTAAGATATGAATTATAATAAAGGGAAATTAGTTTTAAAAATTCTTCATCAAAAATTAGTGAACCACTTTAATTAAAAAAAAAAACGTTAACAATTACTTTGGTCTATCAAAATTTTAATAGACACAATAAAAACTCGTTTTTATAACTTAAAGAGTTTTAGTTCTTTTATAACTTCTAGTGATTTCAATGAGCGACGTTTAACATTCTTTGCAATCCTCATCCAAATTGAAAAGATTTTTTATCTCTTTAAATTCGAAAAATTTATGTTTACAACAACAACAAAAAAATATTCAACACTAAATTAAGTGATTATTCGATAAAATGGATAAAATGAAGGTAAACTAGACGGAAATATGCACAAATATAAAAACAAAAACAAAAATGTTCAGTTCAAATTAAAATTCCATATAAAATCAGTTCTTTATTATACCATTCCTACTTTTAATCCTAGAATGATTTTTTTATTCAGTTCTCTACTTATAAATAGTTATATCGAATAAATAAATGTTGTATTCGGAAACGTTCTTTTCTACTAAATATGCACTTCTATTACAAATTTTCAACTGAACGCAAAATTTTCATAAAGAAAACCGTTTTCATTAAAATTTGAATATATTTCCTCTTAAAGATTTTTAGAATACTAAAACATTAATACTTAGTTTAGTATAAATAGTATAGTTTCTAAAAGAATTGTTTATTATAGAATTCTATGGGACGCATTGGTGGAAAGCTTTTCAAGCTCTTTACTATTAAAAAGTTTAGTACTTATTTTTACGTAAAACAACAACATTAAACTAATTTAAAATCAGTAAATATAAAGCAACCCTTAAAATATTTTTTGAAAAGAAAACAATGCAATATAATTTCTTTCACTTAAATCAATGTTCTTGACCTAGGGTGCCCGCAATCCTAGGAATACGAAAAGGTATTTTTGGGGGTGTGGAATAAGCCCCTAACAATATATATTAACTTTATGCTGATAAATTTCAACAAATTTTGAAAAAAAAAATATTTCGAAACTAAAAAATCGAAACATATTTTTCAATGGGGTGCGGAAACCTATTTTCAGATTCCAAGAGGTGCGACTCACTTAAAAGGGTAAAACACACAGATTTAAATGAAATTGCTTTTTTAAAAATTTAAATTTTAGAGTGATTTTATATTTATCTCTTGTCACAATATGTATTTGGCTAAATATATTATCCAGGTACATAATTATTTAGCCAATTGTTATAGGCAACTATTACAGGATTTTCGATCCCAACAAATATCCATATGTGATTTTCGTAAGGTTTTGGAGCAACAGCAAAATACATATTATATAATAAACAAAAGGAAATAAATCCAATATTTTAATGCCATTTCTTAAATATTTAGTCTATACATGATATACTTGAAAAATGTACATGCTATTTAAACATATTATTACCCCTTATTAATTTTAAATAATAAAATATATAAATGAACATATGGAACTTGGCAGGCGCAGCGACTATATACTCTTGCATTCTTATATACTACATAAATCAGATTATATATAATTGGGGGAAATATCATTCTTTTTGGGCATTTTCTCTAGGGTCGATTGGTTCTGTACAACCACTGCCTCCCCATCCCCCATTAAAGCTACTTCTATCCAAACTTCCGCATTACTTATATACGGTAGTACCACAAGATACATTATTATCATTTGGGGACACGAAAAATATAAATCCCTTGCCTTAAAATTGCTACTGGAGTATTCAAAAATCACTCAAAACACCTTCTGAGTGATTTTTATCTAAATTTAATAACTGTAAAAAATTCTGTAAAAAAATTTAATAAACCAATCAAAAACTAGTTTATACAAATCAACCCTTCTACCCTTATTTTTGTTAAAGTAAAAAAACCAGAAATTCAAGTTTATATACTTTCTTGGAATGGAAAAAAATTGAATACACAAGAGAAATTTTGAAATCGTGTCAGGTTCAATGAGAACTGTTATTTATTGTTGCCTAAACTTAAGTTATTAGCGTCGCAATGTTACGGTTACGTAATTTCTTCAAACAGGGCATGGTGAGGGTAGTCGAAAAATTTGGGGTAAACTTTGGTTTATTAAATTTTTTTTTGGTATCGTCAAAAATTTGCACTTACTTGTATCGATTGGACGGCAGAGCGGAAGTAGTTAGCGCCTGGAACCGGAAGAAACCGTGGCTGAATGTGACAGGTGGTTGTGAGGAAGACGTGTGATGACGACACGTGTCGTAATTTTTCTCGTGGCCGAAGACGATGGTGCGACACAGGAAGCGACCCGTCCACGATCGCGTATCGCGCGCGACTGCATCTTGCTATACCATTTACTTTCTGACCAGCTCCCTCCTACGAGAAAAACTAGTCATCTCTCACTCGGGTCCATACAAGGTTTCATACCACCACCCATGGTACCAATGAAACCCAGCCCACATCCATAATAATCATAATCATTATAAATCATTTATCGAACATTATATTTGATAACTATATATCATTATCTATACTTGGTAAATGATCAAAAAGTTCACAAGTACGGCATAGAATTTGAGAACCTTTATCAACTATTAAGCTTTCAAAGCTCGATTTTCAACTATACGAATCGAGGTAAAATTTAAATTCCATGTACCATATACATTTTTTAATAAAATACTAAGAGCTCTTTCTATAAGGAAAAGTAGACTACTTTCTAGCCTACTTCTAGTGTTCTAGGGATGTTACGAAGGTCGTAATTCCATGTACCTTACTCATTTTTTAACTATTAAGTTCTTTCTAAAAGGAAAGGGTTTCTTCTAGAATTTTAGGGTTGTTGCAACGTTTGGCTTTTAACGGAACCAAAAATTTTAAATTTGATTTTTTGGAATTGGAATTGAAATCGGACGTTAAATCGGTGATACCTACATTAGTTTATCGTGTTCTAATGAAATTGTAGAAATGTAATTAGAAATCTATCCTTCGGACCAGTTAATTATGAAGTAGATAATATATACGTAAGATAAAACAATAGTTTAACAAAAAATTCAATCGCTTTAGATGATTCTTAGCAGCAAATTGTTGTCGTTTAAAAACCTAATAACTTGGTCTCTTGCTAGCTTTGCCTTCATTTAAAAACTTTCGGAGTTTAAGTCAAAGTTGGTGGTAAAAAAACAATCGAAAATTTGACTTTTTGGAATCAAAATCAGAGTTCCGTAACCGTATTGCTATATTCTACTAGGATCTCAAGATATTTTGGGATACCGGTTGATGAAATGCCCAATTGTAATTATAAAAAAAATAATCTTCTTTTCCTTTGCAGCTTAGTGCAAATGGGATCATTTTATTAAGTAAACTATTTTGTTACTATACTATATTAGAGCCTCAATCTACAATTCCTGGAGTTCACTCAAATATAGAGATATATTTTACGATTACGAATTTATTCAATTCATCAATAATATCATTCTATTATAGAACAAATTTGATATTTTTCTGCTATGTTATTTGTACCACCGAGCGATTAACAATAAATAATAATTAATAGTTATATAACAATAAATAAACATATTTTTGGTGGTGAAATTTAATCATCAACTCATCGTTTTTAAGAGTAAACATTTCGGAGGCTCAATTTTTGAGCCTTTTGTTGAAAAAATCACCTAAGTTCATTTCAAAAACATTTCATATGATAACCTTTGTGTTATAACTAGGCCCAATTATGTTGATATTAAAAATATTAAATTTTCACAAATTATTGCTTCATGATTACTTTTGCCACAACATTAATAACTTCTTTGATACTTAAATTTATGTCCTCATAGTTGAAAAAAAAACTTAATATGGGAATTATCCTTATAGTGAATCTAGACCACTTTCAAAATAAACGGCTTACTTTGTAATTAATAATTATTTTTATTCTTTTCTTCTTTTTTTTTTGGATTTTTTATTTATTTTTGTACAAAACAATTGATACAATAATAAGGATCTTGTTGCAGAGATGTTATTAAACGTTGTGGTTAATTAATCATAATCATTGATCATTCGTCAAAAATCCCAAACAAATCAGTCGACTAATTATTATTCATAACTTTTATACTGCTTTATACTGCTGCTTATAAAGCAGCAGGATTTTCTCAATAGCTTATGGTAGTTTGATCTTTAAATATTATTTTAAATAAAGTATATAAAACTTAATTTACACTTTACGAAAGATAGTCGTAAGGATAATGATTAAACATTTTTTATCTTATTTTATTTAGCAATTGGTCATTTTTGTATAAACAAGATTGGGAAAAGAAAAGCTTTGAAAAGTTAAGCAAACTTTTAAAGCGTTTAGGAGTCAAGGAAATCTGGAAAGTCAGGGAATTTTATTGGGTTTGAGTAAAAGTTACGAAGCCAGGATACTTGACGAAATTTTTTGGCATTTTTTATTTCTTCATATTTTTTCATGTTATTTATTGTCGCTTTATAACTGCTAAGGTTTTTTGTGACTCTAGCGCTAATAAAAAACCGTAAAGTGAGAAATATTGAAAATTTGCTCCATACGAGGATTGAACCTAGCATCTAATAGTTTTTTTTAATTGTTATTTACCGTCCCTTTATGACAACTAAGGTCTTAAGCAACTCTAGGTTTAATAAAAAATCGTAGTCGAGAGACATCAAAAATTTACTCGATATAAGGATCAAACCCAAAATCTACCAGTTTTAGAGCGGTCACTTAGACCACTCGACCACCAGTAGACTTCTACCAATTTTAAAGCGGTCATCTTGGCCACTCGGCCACCAGTAGATTCTTACTAGTTTTGGAAAAGCCACTTTGACCACTCGGCCACCTAAGTTTTTCTTCATAATTTTATGAGTATTTAGGTCCGATAACATGTAGACATAATCGTAAATATATATATTATATAAATAATCTCTACGTAGTACAGATGTTGCCGAACTTTTAAATCCATCATTCTCAACGTGGGGCGCAGGCCCCATTGGTGAAGCATGGTAATATTTTGGTGGATCATGGTCAGGACGTACATCCTTCGTCTGACTATACCAAAGACTATGGGCTAATTAGACAATGATTTATTAACAGCGAATTGTTTTTCATTAATTTCAGAATAATGTTTCGTTCAAATATTTGCTATTTCTACATTTCACTTCTCTATTATATGTTTGGAAACTTTATTTATTTAACTTTTCTTTAATTTTTTCTTTTTTTCTTTCATGGATGACTTATTCTTTCAAAGCTTGTTTAGTTTTCCAGTTAATGGTCTTCAAGCTTGCTTCAGGTGAAAAACCGTAAATTTTTGGAAAACAAACTTTAAATATCACTAGGGGGGCCTCAGAATTTTAGAAATGTCTAGGTGGGACATGGCCCAAAATCGGTTAGAAACCACTGTTTTAAATCATCAACCCCTCCACGATTTTTGGAATCCCTTTGGTCCTCCATAAAAGTAATTTTCAGTTAATTGAAATAAACTATCAGTGTTTGCACATTTATTTTATGGTTTTAAATATTTATTAAAACATATTGTTTAGTAATAGTTATATAAAATATTGAATTATAAAACATTCAAAGTATGTATTATTTGCATATAAAGAACTATTGATTCTTCAACCCCCAATCGACTATTTAGATCAAATCGACATCCGAATACTGTTAAGTCGACCCCAAGGGGTCTATATGAACTTCTTTAATGACTCCTGACCTAATACATTATTATATCTTCTTAAGGAAATGTTGCATAATTATGTATAGTTCCTTAGTTACCATTATTGTATGATTTTCATCCGGAAGCCTTATTTGTCAGATTTGAGCCTTTTTAGTCATTTGCAAGTTTATGGCTTATGTTAAATAATTCTGGGACTAAGCCCAAAAATCAGCATTAATCTTTTTTGGGGATGTTATTTTCGTGCATTTGTCGATTTTGATTTTGATATGGAATCGTAATAACGTTGATAAAGCCATTAAAAATGAAAATTTAACGACAGATGGCCGTACATATAATTTGTATTGATCGGATCGTATGACAAACTGGCGTTTCGAGATGGTTGTCGTTGGTCAAAGTTGCCTGTTTGTTTATTGATTGTATTTTTTTACATAAATATTTGTTAATTGCCCAGTTAATTATCCTCCGAGTTGGATTATTTCCGATAACGTATTCTGTGCAAATCATATCCGTGGAATGCGAAACTCGAATCAAAAATAATTCGCCTTTGTCGTCGATCTTGGCTTGAGTAAAAACGCATGTTTTCTCATCCAATTTTTTACGCGAATTCTTCACTTGTGTGCATCATATTAAATGTGCTGGTTGTTGTGGTTCTTCGGTGGTAGTAGTGGGAGCTACTGAGGAGGTCGTAGTAGTAATTCTCGTTCTGTCGTCGTAGTATTGTAGTTGGAGTATTTTTTTGTGACTGATGGTATTATAGACAGCGTGGTGGACGTTGGTCATAATGTGGTGGACTTCACGGTTTGCCTTATACGGACCTTCTCCAGTCGTATATTGCCTTTTATGGCTACTTGGCAAAAGAGCCGCGCGTGCTTTGTGGTCACTGGCATTTCGTTTTGCGGCTACTGTATGTATGTCCACCACCATGTCCAGTGCTGGCTTTTCCATCGTTGCGCCCATTGCAACCCATCTCTCTCGTACCCTGTCGACCAAAAGTTTTAGATCTCCACGAAAACCAAGGATTCTTGGCCAAAAGTTGCTTCTGCATTTAAGTACCCCAAATTCTAAATTTCTCACCCCACCAGAGCCCTATCTGATCAAGTACTAGTCAGACTCACGTTTTCTTAAGAATCATTTGCAAACTAACAACGAGACCTTTTTCACTCATAAGACAAAATAACTAATATATAAATATTCTCTTAGTAAATAATATAGTTTTTCGCAATTATAGTCGATTTGAACTAAATTAAATTGATAGGAAAATTAATGGGTACTAGAGTAAAATATTTATCGCCCACATCAAAAGTAGGCAACTACACTTTATATTAGGTCTACCGGAATATAATTTCGTTTTTAAACCTATAGTCATTCAATTATCATTTATCTAGGTACTTATAAGTTATTTCAAAGTAGTACTAAAGACATTTTATCATTAGAGTGTCCAACCGAACTTTCGGTTTCGGCCTAGTTTTGGTTTCGGCTGTCATCAAGCCGAAACTACGACCGAAACCTTAACTGAATTCGTAAGATAAAAATGTTAAAAAATTATTGTTTTCAATTTATTATTTGATACTTCAAATATTAATACTCATAAATCAGTTCTTTAAAATTTTGTTTAAAATTATCTTTAACATTTTCTTTTTTCAGTTCGAAAGAAAACTGATCAAAATTAAGAAGAAATTATTTTGTTTTTTATGTACTTTCTATTGTGTGTACCTAAACATATTAGGTAAAAAGTAATTTTACCAATTATTATATAATTAACCAAGAACCTTAAATTTGAAAATGAAAAAAAAATGGTAACGAAAGCCTTGAAGTAACAGTAAGAGTAATGTTAAATAACATATGCATAACTAACCATACTTGGGGATGAGTGATCAATATGGTTACTCTGAAATCAGTAGGAACCAAAGAAATTGTTTGACTTGAGTGCACCTGGACATAAATCTATCAAAGTTTTATAATGCATGTCATCGGGCCCCCACTTTCTTCCTTTTTTTTAAAAATTAGCGCTCTCTCATGGTCGTCTTTAGAAGAATTCTACTCTGCTCCATATGCCGATTTAGTGAGGAAAAAATATATTTTGTACAAGTATGTTGTGGAAGGGATACGAGCACTCGGCAAATTTAGGGGAAATGGTAATTTAAATTTAATATGGGGCTTATGGAGCACGTTCCCCCTATAGTCCAGTGTTTCTTAACCTTTTAAGTGGGCTGCACTCCTTTGAACCTGAAAATAGATCTCTGCACCCCATTGAAAAATGTGCTTGGTTTTTTTTAGTTTAGAAAAATACATTTTTTACGAATTTAGTATCGAAAAACTTCATAATTTATATATTGTTAAGGACTTTTCCCGCACCCCTTTGAATCTGAAAATAGATCTTCGCACCCATTGAAAAGTGTGCTTGGTTTTTTTTAGTTTAGAAAAAAACATTTTTTACGAAATTTTGTATCAAAAAATTCATAATTTATATTGCTAGGGACTTTTTCCGTACCTCCAAGAATACTTTACCGCATCCCCAGGGGTGCAGGCACCACAGGGTGAGAAATACTGCTCTAGTCATATAATCTCAGTAGTAGGAACTGGGTTCGAATCGTGACGGGGAAATTTTCATTATTTATCGGTTTACGAATCTCTATAGACTCTAGAGTCGCTTAAGATCTTAAAAGTTGTAGAGCAACGGGAAATATTAAAATACACCCAGATTTTGCACTAATGGTCTTATGGTCTTAAACTTTTGGCTGGCAGTGTTTTTCTTCCACTGCAATTTTATTGTCCCACCAATCCATCGGATACGCGAATGCCTCTATTCTGCACATTTCTACACCCATACCAACACATTATGCAAAATCAAACCTTCTGCCTCTCATTACAGCCTAATAAATGTATCTATAGCCATTTAAACGTCTCTCGAGAAAATATTAAAATTATTATGTTATTATTTTCACACGTTTTACATTAATATCCTCATTGTCATTTGTATAGAGAAATAAGAAATCAATACTTCCATCCGACTTCGTTTAATTTACCATCAACTTAGTTTTATTGTGGACGTTTTTTTTTCCTTTCGATAGTCAGTTTTTGTCTTTTCAATTCTTTTATTTCGTTTTAAATTGAATTCTTCTTGTCGTATTCTTCGGTTTTTGTCCTCTCTGGCCAAGACTGGCCATCAACCAAATAATTTATTTATTGTCCAGTAAATGTCAGAATATTTGACAATGGAATGGCGTCTTTGAAATTCGTTGAATATTTTAAATGGAGATATAAGGAATTAAACTTATCGAAATCGTTTTAAACAATCGTAAAAATATTTGAGTAATTGATTTTTTGACTTGTTTTGGATCTACAAGAACAATATTAGCTATTGAAATTGTTATTAGTGTGTTGTTTTTTGGCTATAAATTAAAACCTCTTAAAGATTTATGGTAATTTCTTATGTATATCTTAAGATATTTTCCTTTATGATGAAGTGTTATACTCGTATAATAATCTTATAGCATTATATAATTTGCTATTTACGCATGACACTACGTTTAGTAGCAAATACTTAATTGGGTTAGCAAATTATTTTTTAGCTATTTACAAAAAAAAAAATATGAGATAGTTGTTTTAAAGTAATTACTTACAATGGAGCTATAATCATTAAAATTCAATCTAGAAAGCTTCACCTATTGCCTCAACTCTTCGTATCTACTGGTTATATCTACCCGTATTAAGTATTTTTTCCTATAGTCATTATTATTATAAATAATTTCAAAAAAAACATCTTTAAGAGAACATTAGGACCAACCCTTCAGGATTCAACCCTTAGGAAATCATTGATTAACTCTAATGTTATTATTTTTTAAAACTCAGATAAATTAAAATCCTTGATTTCTTAATGCAAAAGATATCCTTAAATAAAACTAAAATGCAGATAATAGCTAATCAATTATACACATGTTAATTGATTTAGTAAAAATTGTTTTGATACACGAATGTGTCATATTAAATTGCTTATACTAAACTTAAGATGATCTTATTTGGTTATTGTATGGGCGTTTGGTTCAGTGAAATTGTTTGTAAAATATTAATTAATTATATGTTTTTATATTTTACTTATGATAAATAATGGTTAGCTTAATATAAGCAGACTTTGTTGAGTATTAAAATATTGTTAGGTACAGCTAAGCTATGATTAACTACCTGAATATTAAATGTATTTTTTCAATGCTTATTTGTTTTGAAAAATGAATGATGAATTTGGTTGGAACATAAAGAGAATCTCCTCATTTGGGAATTGGAGTAAAGAAATTTGCTGTACCCTCTTTAAGGTGGGGAAGAAAAAAAATGCTTATTAAATTTTATTAGAAAAAAAAAACAGGTGATTTCTAGAAATAAAATCTACTGAAATTGAAAGCATTTTGATTGGTATACAAAACTGTCCCAAAAAGTATCTAAGATATTTTAAAGGCTTTAAAGTATCTTGGATACTGTATCTTACTTCCTTTATTTTTCGGCAAAAAATAACTAGTATCCTAGATATATTTTTAAAAGGAACTATACCTATCTTGTAACTTAAAAAGTATCTTAGATTTAAATCTTAGATCTTTATCTTAGATCAAAAAGTAGCTTAGATACCAAGATACAGAGTTTTATTTTGTTCTGTTCTATAATATTAAATTTATACATTTTCTATTAAACTTCTATTGCTTTTAAAGTGTATTTATATAGGATAAGACATACATACTTTCCTTTTTTCCTAAATTAATAAAGATAAGAAATTCATTATCTGCTTACCTAACAACTTCACCTAATACGTTACAAAATTTAGTACATACATATAAAAAGTAACTAAAAAGTATCTTTCTTTTTAAATATCTTAAAACGTAACTTAAGATAAGTATTTAAGTTCCTTTTTAAGTTGATTTTTGGTTTTTGTTCCTTTTTGATACCCAAAGTAATAGTCTGAGAGCCAGTGAGTCACTAAGTCCAACGTGGCGGGCGTAGGTGTTGCGCAGGTACCTCAGGTATTAAAAATTGATCAATTTTAAAAGTATTTGACCACGGCTACCGTTTGGAAATTTAAAAATATATTATTATTGAAAAATAACCATGGCACAACATTATCGCGCGGTTAACGTAGTGGCAGACAATTTTAAAGATACCAAAAAATATGACATTTCGAAATTTAATTGTTTAGATGCGCGACTCTATTAGTTAGATAAGGATGTTGAATACCAGCAGCATGCGTTTTTTGAGCCATTGCGCAAACTCCGATAAATGGGGCTCTCAACCAACGATGTAAGGTCGATTCTATTTTATAAGGAGAGTCGTTTTTACTACTGAGACCGTCTTACTACTGGACCCCCATTTATCGGAGTTTGCGCAATGGCTCAAAAAACGCATGCTGCTGGTATTCAGCATCCTTATCTAACTAATAGAGTCGCGCATCTGAACAATTAAATTTCAAAATGTCATATTTTTTGGTATCTTTAAAATTGTCTGCCACTACGTTAACCGCGCGATAATGGTCTGCCATGGTTATTTTTCAATAATAATAATAATAATATATTTTTAAATTTCCAAACAGTAGCCGTGGTCAAATACTTTTGAAATTAGTCAATTTTTAACACCTGAGGTACCTGCGCATCACCTACGCCCGCCACGCTGGACTTAGTGACTCACGAATTCATGTATGGTCGGTTATGGTGACCCCCTGTACAAAAATCTAAGTCTGGTCAATTACATACAGGTAGCCAGCCACTGGCTCTTAGACTATAACTTCGTATACTTTTTAAAAGATTCTAGATCTAGGGTCTATATCTAACATATAGAATCTAGACACTTTTGTACAGAGCTGTCAAAAATACTTTGAGAAAGTATCTAAATACTTGAATAGTTACTTTTTTAAAAGGTACTGAAGTTACTTTGAGTATCAAGTTACTCTTAAAAAAAGAAGTTAAATACTTATCTAAAAATTACTTTTAAGATATTTAAAAAGTTACTTTTTAGTTACTTTGTGTATTATGTATGTACTAAGTTTTGTAGCATATTAGGTAAAGTTCTTTGGTAATCAGATAATGTATTTCTTATATTTATTAATTTAAAAAAAATGAGATTTAGCTATCAAGATAAGATATTTAGAAATAAGTTCGCCTAATCCTCTGTAAACATAACCCACTTTAAAATGATAGAAGATTATTACAAGAGGTTTAAATTGAATTATGAAATAAAGCAAAATATATAAATAGATACTTTAAAGTAACGGAGATACTTTTTTCTGAAAGCTCTACTTTCTTATAGTACCCTCGAAAGCTCTGTAGGTATAGTGTATGTATTACCCGTTCAATACGCCGATAAAGCTAGATTGAAATTGAATCCATACATTGGGACCTAGTCTTAGTTAGTAAAAGGCAAAAGTCAGTAAAGTTCTTATTAATATAAATCAGAAGAAACATTTTGAATTATCTCTTATATAGAATATAGAAAAACAATAACAAACCCTTACTGATGTGATTGTTGTTATATTATATTGTTAAATTCTCCTTTTCCTTGCATTTGTTTTTCTAATCGTGATGAAATTAATGATGTTACACAATTAACCCAGAGTATTTTATTCATATTTAATAATTAATTATATTAAATAATTTCCAATAAATACTGTTAATGAAACCTTATAAGGTTTCATTAAATGGTATTTTAATATGAACTTCGATTTATTCTGTTATTATAACTTATACAATGTACAATGCGGCCCGCCGGAACAATGCATTTTGCGACTATAAAAGATTTTCAACTTGGCCAAGCTTGATTTTTGGAATTACATTTAAGATTTTTGGAAAATTTGTAGCTTGCATTGTAGTAAACATATGGTAACCACGTTTCGCTTGAAAAAGTTAGCAATTAACTGATGAAACGTTCTATATTTGATTTTTTAGATTTTTTATTTCATCAATTAAATTATAAATAAAATGAACGAACAAAAGCTTGTAAAGTGACCTAAAGATTGAAGAAAAACATTTGGTTGATGAGGAAAATTAACCTTTGCTACTTATTACAATGGTTTCTTCTTTAAAAATCCATAAAGAAGTATAAGAGTCTAAAATTAATTTTTCTGTAACTATAGTTTTGAAATGATCTACCTACACAATTTTCAAAAGTTTACCCCTATAGTGTTTGAGAAAATATATACCTTTTTTGAAAAATATATTGGAATAACTATAATGAAATTAAAAGGCAGTTTTATTTGCCATTTTGTTTTATATTAGGAATAAATCGACTTATTAAAAGTAGTGTGTGGGCCGCAAAATATAGTAGCCGGGTACTATTTGTGATTTGCAATGTAAATAGATTTTTTTGCGAGGCTTCTTCCCCGTACAAGTTAGCGAACATGGTTTCTTTGTTTGGTATGCTAATTTTATTGTGCACAAGTGTTATATAATTTAAGTTTGTTGATTGAAAATAAAAATGGTCGAGTAATATATTTGGAGAATGTCTTAACAAAATTCTTCAGATATCATCTGGTTGGCTCATGAACGCACTCTGCATTAAATACTTCCCCGTGCTGTCTGCGTTTACAATGCAATGTTAACATTATTATAGCGAAAACTAGTTGAACTACGAGTGTAGGTAATAATTACGATGCAATAGTGGAAGTAGTAGTTTTAGTAGTAAACGATGTGGATGTGGAAAAAGATATGGTCGCGATGGATTGGAGGGCAGACTGCTTGGTGTCGACTGTTCAGAAGCTTTTCAGAAGCTCGAAATCAGGTTGTCACTCAGATTCTATATAAGTACTGATTTCTGTGGCATAACTAAATGCATCCACACATACAAAAGCATGTGCAACATATGCACTTCATATACCCATACGAATGTATTGCTTTGGCTTATATATCTGGTTTTTAGCGCGACATTTCCTATTATAGACATGTTGCACCAGCTATTGTACGCATTCCGTATAACTTTTGTGCAAAAGTATCCTATTTAAAAACATGTCACATCCCAATACTACATTACCTTCTGGATATGTTCCCATCGAACCAGTGTACATAATTATTGTGCGTATGATAAAACACGTCGTCGCGAATTATGGATCCATAATGTGCTTGAACTCGAACCCAACTCTCGGACCAGCAATAATTTAATACATTCCTATCATCGAACAAGCCTTTTTTTCCAATCAATAAAACATCATCATATTTGCCACAAAAATTCTACACTCAATTCCGAATTTCTCTTCCTCATTACTCCCAAACATATATAATGACAAAAAATAAATAAATAATAATCAAAAATGCATTTAAAAAATCATCTGCTTTGATATTTTGAAGAAAAAAAACTGATTTTTTGCATACTTATTTTAAGTACAAACTTGGTATAGGCATATCTCTTTATAAGAAAACTACAAAATTTTAGTTAAAAATTGTTCACAGTCTCCAAGATACAACCTGTTGTAAAATTATTATGAGAATTAAAATGCATTTAAAAGAAAGATATTTTTCTGAAGTTATTCAGAATATTAAAAGTTATTCTATATTTTTCTATATTTGAATTAAAAATCAGTTTCAATACATAGATATAAATGGCTAAATAAAATATACAATCACTTTTAAAAAAATGTAATTTTTAAGACATCGTTATTTAGGATTGTTTATACATGATATTTTATGGCAACAATCTACTTCTATGTGGTAAAGGTTTTTGATAAGTGTTTTTCGAACATGTGACCCAAGCTGTTAATTCGGTTAAGCGGTTAATTCATATAATATGTAATATACATTTTGTGTAAGTAACCAAATGTGTAAACATACACTATCTATATATAAATAGTCAATTTAATCTTTTATTTGAAAACCAGTTTTTCGTGAAATAATCCCAACCTAACACTGACACAACTGAAAAATGACTAAAACTAGGAATTGAATGAAATCAAAATGACAATTGAAACTAATGACATGGTAATTCAAATTTGAGCTAATAATTATTATATTTGTATTCCACTAACAAGGATGTATTTAAAATTTTATATTCTTTGTTCTTGTCTTTACCGCAACACATACATTTTCTTATTATGTATTTTGATATTGAAAGAAATTTGTGTTTAAAATTGTATCATATTTTAGTAATCACAAATCTTATAACTGATGTGCCATTTAAGTAATACCGGAAGAGGCTACGGCAGTGGATTAAAAAACCTATTTTTATCTATACCAAAGAAGTATAACTTCTCACGCGCATAAGTACACACATTATTTTATTTGGAAGAAATCAAATTATAGTTGGTTAAGCAGTCTATTCATACTGCGACTTGCAGTCCAACTAGTGGTCCGACTTTCGAAGTTGGTTCTAAAGTCGAACCGTGAATGGTGTTGTTGGAAGTTGGATATCTATCTGATCCAACTAGAAGTTCAACTAGTTGAACTGCAAGTTGAAGCGTGAATGGCCTGCTTTTTACTCTCTTTTCCTTGATCAAGATACTACTAATAAGTAATAAAAAAAAATTATTGCAATCTACAAAACTGTTTTTGAATGATAAGTAGGTATACAGTATAACTCAATTGCATGGCTTATACCCCTTTATGTTTCTAAATATATTTTAATATATGTACGAAATCAGTTTAATTCCATACGGGTCAGGAATGCAAGCGATTCAACTCTCAGTTGGTGATATATAGCGAGATGATAAAAGTTTAATTAACTAAATGTTTACCTGGTAGGTATTAGAAGGTAAACTACTGTCGATTCAAATATGTCACTTTAGAGGCTCTAGAGTCTAGAAAACCATGTCTGTACAGTTGTACTCACTGCATTCACAATAATTGGTTTCAGAATAAGAATAAAATATTTCTACTAGAATCTACTTTCGTTTATCTGGCCTTATCTCTCGTACAAATGTTGGTACTCAAGGTTTTATTACCTGATTTCAACCCTCGAAAGATGTGTTAATTGCATTTTCACACTTGATTGGAATGTGATCATTCTGAATAATTTTGATATTCAAGGTTTTATTACCTGATTTTAACCCTCGAAAGATGTGTTAATTGCATTTTCATACTAGATTGGAATCTGGCCGGTTTAACATATTTTGAAATTCAGGGTTTTATTACCTGATTTTAACCCTCGAAAGATGTGTTAATCGCATTTTCACACTAGGTTGGAATTTTTCTGGTCTTATTTTTTGTGATACTCAAAGTTTTATTACCTGATTTTAACCTTCGATAGATTTGTTCATTGCATTTTCACACTACGTTGGAATTCGACCGGTTTTAGCATTTTGGAATTCAAGGTTTTATTACCTGATTTTAAGCCTCCAAAGATTGCAATTGCATTCGGCATTTGCCAAATGCTGAATATAGCCATTTTACCATAGACCAGGAAAATCTGGAGTTAGCAGAGAATTCAATTCAATCTGGATGTATCACAGAAAGATCCGAAAATTAAAAAAAAAAACAGAGACTTTAATTGTGGCATTTTATATTTATATTTCAATTATTTTTATTTTATATCTCACATTTATTTCCACCGTGAATGTTGTTAAAAGTTTTTTCTCAAAACTTGTTAAATAGTACCTTTGGATAATTTTTCGAAAATAAAATCACCAAACATGAATTTAAATAGCTACCATTTCTAAACTAGTGATACGAGTTCGATCAAAGAGGGTTTAAATTTAATTTCAAATGGTACAAAAATTGTGTAAGAAATTGATATTTTTGATTCTTTCGGTAAATTTTCCTATGAAAATAATTTTTCTTTAAGTTTAAGCAATTCGATATGTCTGTCGGTCGATTGTTCATAGCATTATTGTATATAAAATATAAATGATAGTCTTCAGTGCTCATTTACTTCCACAGTTCGTAGAAACATAATAAATATGATCGAGGAAAACCAAGTTTGAGAAGTCATAAAAATTTATTTGTATCTGCCGTTTTTGCCTAGCTCGAACCAAGTATTGACAGTAGACAAGAAATGTAAAAGTTACGCACAATATATCAAAATGCACTTGACAATATCTCGGATTAAAGCGATTTTTTCCACAAGGAAAAGAAATCTGTCTTTGTAATGTGATTGTTTGTGTTGCAGATATTATTGCGAAGACACGAGACAAGATTTCTCGAAATCGAACGCATAATGCTATTCTTGTTAAATATATAAAACAGTAACTGTTCCCAATGATCGCATAATAACAGTAGCCAGCCACAATAATAGTATAAATTTTGTTTGGATTGTCATTTACAAGCTGGCTCATTACTCTTCATAAAATAATTTGTTGTCTCATGACGGAGGACGTTTTCTTTCCAAGTCGAAAACGAGTAAGTTGTCAACTTTGAGAAAATATATATATCTATGCCAGAGCATCGGGGCTTTTCTTCTTGCTCGTTATATTAGCTGTGTTTCGTGTTGTTTTCGGTTGTTAGCAGGAACAACACAACATTGCAAATTATTTATGTATGCAATACCAACGACCAGAACAGGGAAATTGATTAAAAAATGTAATGTCCCTGGAGAACTGAAACGTGTTGTTTGTTCTTAACAATTCAGACTTTATACAATAAAAAAAACTTCAATAGAAAACTTGAAATCGAAGAATAGTTTGGACTGTGGATACATAAATTACACTATGTAGGTTCCACCTTTGAAAATGCTACAATAAAAACATGAAATTCAGTTTTTACTAAATCTACTTTCGAAAAGTTACATAGGATACTCGCTCCTAGTGAATTTCATTTCAATTTTCATAAAAACAACATGACCTATGTTGTACCTACAGGGATTTTCTCTAGAAAAAATCCGTGCAATTACCCAGTTTTAAATGATTCGTTAGAAAACAAATATAGTAATGAATATATACCAACGTAATTATTACTACCAATAAGAAATTCTTTGATTCCAAAAGCAAATTTTGTTTGTTGATTTTGAAGTTATACTTCTTTAGTGGCATTACAGAAAAATAATGAGACTGAATTTTTAATAAAATGATGCCGTGACGCTACAGTAGGAAGTTGCTGGCAAACGGTTAACGAGAAACTTCCAGCGGGTAAAAGCTGGCCGATTTTAGGGAACGATATGCATAGTAGTAAAACGACTAAATATATTTTTCATTTGTCGGAAGGGGATTCGATCATCCCGAACAATTCTGAACCAGATACGAAATTACTATTGTATTATTATAATTTTTAGGACGTTACTATGTAGGGTTGTTTATACATATCTATACATGATATTTAATGACAACAATCTACTTCTATATGGTAAATGTTTTCAATAAGTATTTATCGAGCATGTGACCCATTCTGTTAATTCGGTTAAACGGTTAATTCATATAATATGTAATATACATTTTCTATAAGTAACCAAATGAGTAAACATATAGTGTCTATGCATAAATAGTCAATTTAATATTTTATTTGAAAACCTTGGTATCAAGGAATCATTTTTCATAAATGCTTTTACATACTACTATCATGAGTGTAAAGCACAATATAATAATAAGAATAAACAAACTAGATCTAATTTGTTAACGCTGCCTAAAACTAAGAAAACTATCAGCACTAAAAATCCATATCTTATTGCGATAAAATTTTTTAATAAATTGCCCAACCATCTTAACACACTTAGTTTTAGGCGAAAGAAACTGAGGAAAATATTAATAAGCACAATGGGTACCTTTAGTGACTAAACACTGACAATTAAAATTGTATTTATTTATTCTATTGGTAATTCTGTTTTAACTTTGTATCTTTTAACTTTGTAACTTTTAACTTTGTTACTTTTAATTTTGTTAAACTGATTTAAATATATGCAATTGTATATTGCATTACATTACAATTGTAATATTCCAGTTCTATGTACAGATGCTTTGCATCTCTGTAGAATGCCTCCTGGAAGTAAAAATAAATAAAAAACCGTAATTTTCCGTGAAATATTCACACTCCAACACTGGCACAACTGACAAATGGCTAAAATTAGCAATTGAGTGAAATCGAAATGACAGTTGAAACTAATGACATGTTTGTTCAAATTTGAGCCAATAATTATTATTTCTGTACACCACTCAGATGGATGTATTTAAAACTTTATATTCTTTGTTCTTGTCTTTGCTGCAATACATACGTTTTTTAATTATGTATTTTGATATTAAAAATAATTTGTGTTTAAAATTGTATCATATTTTAGTAATCACAAATCTTATAACTGGTGTGCCAGTGCAGGCACTACCGGAAGAGACTACGCCAGTGGATTAAAACACATAATATACATAAGTACATAGGTTGTTTTCTTTTCTTTATATATATATTATATATATATATATATATATATATATATATATATATATATATATATATATATATTGGGGTGGTCCTTAATAGGGAGGTTTTCGAATTTCTTTTCTCCCAGGGGCTCAAATGCTTCCAAATTGATAAAAAAAAAATCTCTGAAAATTTGAGCTCTTAATTTTAACTTTAAGATAGTCCGCTATCCAACTTAAATTTCTTATGGAAAGAACGTGGGAAAAAATTCATTTGTTCTTTAGAATTCCATAACTCAGCGACAAATAAATCGAAAGCAACTAATCGCATAATGTTTATTGACAATATATATATATATATATAAATGTTATATAGGTATACATATATATATACCTATATAACATACTCCAGCTTAATTAGTTTTTGAAATACATTATTTTGAATAATAGTACATAAATTGTGTTTATACATCAAATCGATAGATATTTAAATATGGGTTTCGATAAAGGTTCCCATTTGGGGGCCAACTCGCCATACTGATCCGGCTAAACCCTTTAACAAGCTAATAGAAGCGAACATATTTGTTATAAGTTACATTTTATTTTAATATATAATTCGCATGACTAGATTTTTCTACCTACAGCTTTTTGAAACAATTTAAAAAAAAATCGAATTAATCAAAAAAATAAATAAAATTAAAGTCTAAACGTTATAAAATTCCTATCCTTCAAATTGTTCATTCCCAGGATTCAAGACTACAAAATTCTTATTTATTTGGTTTAATTTGAATTTCGTTTATGAATTTAAATTTTTAAATTCAACGTATAACCTAGTGTAATTACCTGCGAAAGCTCAACTAGTTTTATATTATAACTAACAAATAAAAAAACGATTTATCCTGATGACTCATTGTTTATGATTCATTACAATGGCTCATTTAATAAGTATAATTAAGAAAGCAACTGCACTGAAGAGAAAAAAAAAATCAAGTTTTTATCTCTCGACTTGATAAATCTTTTGCAACAAAATATTGCGATATGCATTATTAAAACGTTGAATTATTGTTTCAAAAATTGCGCTTTCTTCATCTGGCTGGCTGAATGTTAAACTTGCAAATTTTTCCCTAAATAATTTACTGTATTGTCTTGTAATGAAAAATAAAAATGTTTCAACATGTTGGAGTAGAGCAAAAATAATAATAAGTAATTCGAATTGTTGTTGGGAAGAGAGAAGACATATTTTTCTGGTACGAGTTGGCGTTGTGAGTCACCTATTATGGTTACATGTTTGTTACAGGACGATGACATGTCTCCTTTCGGCGAGTCCAGCGATAGTGGCAGTGGGGCCGAGTCGCCGCCACTACCATCAGCAGCACCACCAGCCTCCAATACCGAGCACGAGTCGCCTGCACCAGCCCTCGATATTCACGGTAAACAAACCACTACGATTCTTTATCATTATATTTTTCTTTTATTGTTTTCTAGACGATTTTAATCAGAGCATAAATTATAATAATAAATATATATATAGACTTGAAATAAAATACAAAAGACAACGAAACCTAGTTCTGTCCTCTCTATCCACTCTCAAGCTTAGAGGGTGTTGAACGCAATCGACTATTTTTAACATTTTTTTTTCTTTTTCGTAGATGCTAAAACAAATGGCACGAGCTCAAACTCTCAAAATCACACCAGTGGCAATAAGACAACAAATACAGTTGGGGATGAACCAATATCGGGAGCTTTTCCTCCAGGTCTAGCAGTATATCAAACAGCCGAAGGAACAATGTACGCGGCTCCCTCAAGTACAGCTGGCACGGGCGGTGTTCCCACAGGAGCTGGTTTCATCCTCAGTCTACAAAGTAGCACACCTGGTGCACCACCCCAATTAATCACAATCCCGTTATTAGGACCTCCTTCGTTAATTCCTAAATCATCACCTACCTCATCCACAAACAGCAATGCTTCCACTTCCAATTCTGTAAAAAATGAACAACTTGATCTCAGTATTAAAAATGAAATTAAAAATGAAAAAAATTAAGTTACTTTTCAACATTTTTTTTAAGTATCAATATTTATTTTTCGGTAATTGGAATGGGGATGTTTACTTTTGATATTTGGGCTGAATTATGATAATATTATTTTGAACGCTTTTTTTACTTTATTTAATAAATATTATAGGAATTAAGTCAAGATGAATATCCTTTTTATATAAAAAATTAAAATCGAAAAACCATACGCATATATTATAAAATATATCAATCACTATTTACTAAAAGCTTCCTACAATTACAAACTTTCTAGTAACTAAACAAAATATAATACAAAGATCTATAATCAAAAAGCAGGAAAAAAGAACCATTCGGCCTAAAGTAGTTTTATTCCATGTAAATTTAAAATGTTTGAAATTTTATTTGCTATTATTTTTACGTTATTCTACAAAAATGAATCGTTTATAAATCGAAAGCCAACTTCGAGAAAAATTCTGATTTATAACCTGAGGATATATAATCTATAACCGAAGGAATCTAAGTAAATCATAGTTTAGATATCTCTATAAGATAAACAGGAGAACAGTTGATATAAATGGCATTAAAATTTATGTTTAATTTCTTTTCTTTTCGTAAATTACAATTGCTTAAAAATTCATTTTTTATATCTTTTTTGGCAAAAACAATTTTAGGCTGTGTTTTCCTTACTTTTTTGATGAAATATAACCGAAATGAAACATTCTATATTAAAGCAATAAACATGTAGCAAATATTATTTATAATTTTTATAGATTCTCTCTAAAATCTAGTCTTCACTAAATTTTTCTAAAAAAAATAAATATAAAATAATAAAATAAAATAGGTAAATAATATATCCTAAAGAATATTTTTTATAAAACTAGTTGCTTAAAGGAAAATCAAGTATGAAAAAAATTGATATATCAATACGCCAATTCTGTACCCTAAGATCCTAAAGGATGCAGAAAAAATTGCCAAAATCTAGCTTTATAATATTGACTAACTAATAAGTTTTCTTTTTTATTTTGCATGCGAAAAACCACTTTAGTTTTTTTTTTGTTACACACAGGACAAAAATACACATGGAAGGAAATATTTATGGGAAAAAACGACTTCGTCCACGTGGCACACTATTACATCAACGATAGGTTTCTTTAAAAAAAATTCTTAATGTCTACCTACATGGGGGGAGCTGAAAAAACTTTAAAAAAGTTTCTTAACGAACAATATCCGTCATTTTCTCTGCAGTATGACATGAAAAAAATACTGTTGGTAATTTGGGAGAATGGTAACACTTTCTGGAAATAATTTACAATTTTATATATTACAATTTTACATTTTTAAATTTACAATTTTAAATTATATAATTATCTTTACAGTATAAATTCATTTTTTATGTAGTTAGTAGTAGTGTGCATTATGGAATTGATGAAACTCAAGCCGCTCGAATACTCAAGACCATATCCGATAGAAGTACTTTCGAATTTCGGACTTAGCTCCTCAAATATTGAATTCATACGAATGAAATCGGCAATCCACTGAATATAGTTGATGACTACAATCTCTATATACCAGTGTATCTTAATATGTGGTTCGCGGACTGTTGGGGGTCCGCCAATCTATTTACTGGAGTTTGCAATCTCATAATTTTTTATTTCATTATTATGAAAAAGTATTTTTTTTCGTCTTTGTAGCACTAAAATAAATGGACCGTCATTTTTACTGTTTTTTTGTTTTTTTTTATTAAAGAGGTCATTGAAATTCTGCTTGATTTCCGTAGAGGTCCGGGGACTGAAAAAAGTTAAAAACGCTGCTTATACATGCGTAGCATGGTGAGTTATGGGTTCGGGCGGCATATGAAATAGGGGGACACATTAACATTGATAATTCCATAAATGAAGAGTACATTTTTGAATAATTAAAGAATTTAACGGTATTTGAATTTTTACCAATTTTCTTCGTTAATGATGAAAATAGAGGGTAGCGAAATCACACGCTACGCCACTGACTACATATAAATATTACCTATAGTTGTTAACTATATATTACTTAACTTCGTATCCATTATTTCTATTACTATCTCTTCTTTTTATTACTGTTTTTAAAACTCTTAAAAGTAAGTAAGATACTAAGTAATTTGAAAATAAACTAATGAATCGATTCCAGAAGAGTTTCTTTCATTTGGAATTCTATAGAAGTGAATTCGAGTGTATAGTTAAAACTATTTGGGGTAGTTTGAATACATTGCATTCCTTATTCTTATCTGTAGTCATGGAATTCGATAATAATTGAATTCACTATAAAAAAAATCGATTTTCAAACAATTTCATGTGTAATTTTTCTTGTGTAATTATATCCTTTGCAATACTGTCCAAATCACCGAAAAGCTTTCTGTTTGTACAAATATTTTGTTGTAATGTTTTATTGAAGCTGAATTTCCTTTTAAAAAATTGACGCTTATTTTATCTATGTCGTTTTTTTTATGTAAAAAGAGTATTACTTTTTTATTATCTTGAATAGACAATGTCGAAAATTATCTTATTTTAATAAAAAAAGTTTTGCAACTTTCCTCAAATATTTCTAATTCGAAGTGAGCGGAATTTGTTTAGTTCTTTAAATGAATATTCATTAACTTAGGTACTTAGGTAATCATTGTTTTCTGTTTCGAAAACTGATTTGCGAAAAATTCAATTTGTAACGGAAAATTTAAAAAAATGTATTTTTAAAAGTGCACTATGCATATATTAATATGACAAAATAATCCAGTGACTATCTATTTCAATTTCCAGGAATATTCACATATTGGTTTGATATCTTTGATTTTATTTAGCAATTTATGGGAATACACTTGTTGCTTCTGTTTTATTGCAGTAGTAAATCCTGTTGTTAAAAGAGGGAAGAAAGATGAATGAGTATTACTGAAGAAATTTAGAAGAAGAAACTCAACATCACATTATTGAAAGTAACATTTTGTACGAAAATAAGGAAATTATTGACGTTACTCTTTCTATTTTCTAGTCACTCGTAAGATTTTCAAAATTGTGCTTAAAATTTATTGACTTTTATCTTCTTTTGATCTTATTAATTTTATATTATTGAATACGTATGTGAAGATTCAATAACCAAATCCTTATTTTTAGCTTTTTATAACTTTTCCAATCATTTAGCTTACATAAGTTTCCGACCATTCATAAAGTTTTTTTTTTTTTATATATTAAAATTCAAATCAAAATCATTTTTTCACTCCTAATAACTTACATAAGCAATAACTATGTTTTTAGCGAGTTGCTATTTTTTTGAAAAATTTATTCTATAGTAATAAAATCTTTTAGATCAGAAACAACCAACAGTATATGCAATACTTGCTAATTTTATTTTTTTCATCCCAATCGCAAAAGCTAAAAAGTGGTGATAAAAAATTGTCTTGTTTAATTGAAATTATTTAAGAAAAGAGTATAACTAGCAAGTAAAAGGTTGGTCACTTCTGAATTAGACAGTGCCTTAAAACATATGATATTTAATGTTTAGAAAGGAATTAGTAGTCTTTACATAAGGCTTTATTCAAAAAAAATGTAAGTAACTTAAACAAAAATATATATTTTTCCGAATACATCTTAATACTAGTGTATCAAAAGCATTAATCTAGTTTATATCAATTATAAACTAAATAATTTGTAATTTTCGTACTTAAAATATTCTGTATATTCATATTTAAAATAAAATTCAGCATTTTTTTCAAAGTTTTTTTTTAGCCTAAAGAAACCAGACTATACTTATACTAAAAGTCGCAATCAATACATCCTTTATTTTAATTTTCAGATGATGCTTCATCCTGAATATGATTTAAGGATATTAAAAATTCAATTCGTGACGGGCAAATAATAATAATGAGCTTTTATTTCAAATCGTTTTTATTTCATGTCTTCCTCTGTAAACCAAACGAAAATGCCATCAAAGATCATTAACGAATAAAAATTGATCAATAAATATTTGTTTCATTTGATTTATGTATGTATGGCGTGTGACTTGAACAAAAAATCGCATCCCCCTCAATACAGCTTAATTAAAATAATTAAACGTGAGCAAATGTGTCGGCAGTGATAAATATTAGCTGGCATGAGCCTTGAAGAACCTGATTTGGAGACTTTGGTGCCGTTTGAGTTTCCAAACGTGCCGGAAGTTAATTCCATATCCAGAACAAATTCTAGCGACACGTTTAATGTACGTAATTGTTGTCGTCGACGTGGTAACATTATTATTCAATTATTTCGATAATTTTTCATTGTTTTTTCCTACATTACTAACATTTTATTAGTTTTCACTTCGAGAAAAAATTTCTACTTGGAAATCTCATTGTCGCTGAGCGAATTCGCGGAAATTATTTGAATTTATCCATTGAGGACAGTTGCGCCATCTGTGATTTTCTAAATAAAATATTTATTTTAAAAAACGCGATTATTAACTTATTAATTTTATTAATATCGAATATTAATTTAATTAATAATCGATTGTATTGCTCTCTTGGATTCTTTTGAAGCATTTAAGTTTTACTAAATTTTTTAAATTTATTTATACATCTTATATATAAAGTAAAATATAAAAGGTATCTTTTACGATAAGCTTTCGTGACCTAATATCCCTAATATTAAATGTAAATATCGTAAATTTTATTTATCTTCTCATACTTGAATGATAATTTTAATTGTTTCCAATAAAATTTTATTTTAAAAAATACGATTTTTTCTACATTTATCATTCTTATATTGTTGAAAAGTTTCTTATAAACTTTTGTAAGTTTCTCTCTGAAAAAAATATATAAAGCCATTACAATTGCGTCAAGAAATATAACATAATATTTAAACGGCACTTTATTTATAGAAGTATAAATAAATCATAAATAAAGATAAGCAAATAAAATTTATAATTGCAAAAATCGCTTAAATTATATTATTGATATTATCACCTTGTTTTGTCGCAGATTTGTTCAAGTAGAACGTACGTCGTTGCTTGATTCGGAAAGCTGTTAAAACACCTGAATCGAGTAAAATGGAGCCGTGTAAGTGTCCAAACAAAATTCATATTAAAACTTAATATAATTCATTTTTTTATGTTTATTCTTCAAGTTCTTTCGTATTTTTTGGTAAAGTATCGAAAAAATGCTAATGAAGCATTTTTTGTTTACTTATTGGTGACCATGTAAATGCCTTATTGGCTATGGAAAATGCTATCTTATGGGTAATACTTCATTTGATTCAAAGACTTGGATTTCCTTTGTGGAAAAAACCGGAAAGGTTTTCTTCAAAATTTTACTTTAGTATTGTCTCCATACTATCGAATATATCTTCAATATTAACCAATAAATATAAAAATTAGGAAATGTAAATATGGCAGAAGGACTGTGACAAAGTTTTCTTTAAGGATTCTTTGCCTATTTCAATCGAAATATTCCTCGAATGAAACAACTTTCAATAGTTAAACCTTTTCTATATGAAAAGAACGTATTTGTTTCAAAAGCCAACTAAATAGAAAATATAATCTTCACTGCTTTTTGTGACTCAAATTACTATCGGACAAAACAGAACAACACAAATAAAACTTTAAGTGCTTACTGGTGGCCGCCGAGTGTTCTAGGTGACCGCTCCAAAACTGGTAGGCTTTAGGTTCGATCCATATATCGAGTAAATTTTCGATTTTTCTTGATATACGGCTTTCTATCAACCCTAAAGTCGCTAAAGACCTTAGTAGTTTTAAAACGACAGTAGATAAAAATTAAAGTAAGATAGAAAACTTTAAGTGGGCATGTCGTCTACTTTAAAACTTACGGATTGAAAAGAATACATTTGGAAAACACACGAAAAAAACAAACGAAAGTGAACTTGAACGACAAAACATCCCATGCTCTGTTTTGTCATACAACCCTTCTAAGTGTTTGCTTGTATATATTATTTGACCGAAGCTATGACTAACGTTGAAAAACCACCATCGACCGTAACTCAATAACCAACCGGAGGAACATATTTCCTAGTATCATTGGATTTTTATTATCACTAGTATAGTTGACTCCATAGTACCTAATGACAAAAGTATAGTTGATTATCCTACATTGACTTTTTCAATTGAAATTTTGAAACGTTTCATTTACGAGGATTAACAGAGTTGAAGCGTTATAATTTAAATTTAGTCAAATTTTCCAAGCATCTTGAAAATAATTATACTAGAATCACGTTCTTTATTCTGAAAGAATTGCTGGAAAATGGACAAGACAATGGATCATTAAATAATGATTCAAATAAGACTACTTGGGGTAGGACCATATTTTTTTCTTACTAAAAAAGACGGAATTAAAAAGGGTAAAATTTTCCTCGCGTAATTACGAATATCCATTTCAACAATCCAATGAAGAAGCTGTCGGAAAAACTATTATACTTTCTCGTCATATTAAAAAAAACTGTATTTTAATTTATTTTTTCTATAAAAGGTAACTTTGGAAGAAAATCTAAATACTAATGAACTTGAAGATGAATAGTATATTGTAGGATGTGTGAGGAAAGGGAAGGATATTTAATAAGCGTATAATTGTTATACGAGTTTATAATGAGTTAATCTGTGAATACATTTTAAATATAACAAACAATCAAGTCAGATGTCCTTCTTTTTCTCACTCATTATACACATTACTTCTTGTAATATTCATATTTAAAGCTTAATTTGAGGTTACTAAAGTTAGAGATATAAATTGTATATGAGGAAATGAAAAGTAGATACATATTTTCTACATATGAAATATCGTTACATAATTATGATATAAGAATTTTATCGCTTTACTGTGAATATTATAAGCATTAAAATAAAACTAATAACGAACAATTTTTTGAAATTTTGAGATCTAGATATCTTTATGGAAATCTCCTCTCTGTTTCAAACCATCAAAATTATGTCAATTTATCATTAAATATATTTTGAAAAATGCTATATTTAAATTTGTAAATTACTAAATTATAATCAGTACCTACCATTAATTAAAAAGTAAAAAATTAAAAAAAAAATGGTTAATTCAATTGCCATGTTTGCAGCTGCCCTGAAAAGTGAATTGATTACCAAATTCCGAAATGCTTTTTACGCCGACGAAAAAAATATATTAGCTCAAAATGTGTGTTCCCGAATGGACCCGTTCGATGTGTGTCTATCCCGGAAAAAACTTGAGGAAACTCTTCATGTTTTTCAATCTAAGGTATGTTAAATATATGCTTGCTTTTATTCTATACAGTATTTATTCTATACATTTTTAACTGTTTATGTTGGCTTCTTTACCTTTCATGAAGAAGCCAACATAAAATATTTAATGAGCTTCCGCTCTATACGAGTGTGCCTCATGAAGATTCCATAAAAAAAATTTAAGTTAGTTCCACCTCTACAAATCTAACGCTTTAAATAGAATTTCTCTATTTACTTACGAGGTTGGAACAAATTTATAAATCTAGAGACTTTCAATAGTTTTAAAGAAATAAAATTTGGCATTTTTTCCTGAAACCTATTTTATTGACTAATCTTCTGCAATTGATATTTATTAATTTTTGTGTATATTGCAGTTTTATTTTGGTAATTCATTGTACTTGTTTGATTTTTCTAAGATTGTGAATTTCGGAGAGGTGAGATTTTATTTTGATTTGCTGATGATTTTCAAACTGTTTTCCATCTAATTTGTTTTACAATTTGTGATTGATTGCTCAATTTCAGGAAAAAAGTTTGAAAATCATATATTTTTTTCAAGTTTTGAAAAACTTATTACTTTTACTTGGTGAGTTCACTATTTTCGAATCATCAGACAAAGTCTTTACATAACAATACGATATAGAAGTCAGAAACCAATATGAACCATAATGGTGAATTTCTCATATTTTCTGAGAGCTTTTAATCAAATACAATAGGTCAGGCTTAATTTTGTCAGACAATACCTCGCAAATTTAAGGAATGATTGTTGGATTGACCAGTGGCGTAGCATATGATTTTACCGCCCGGGGCCGATTAGAAATTCGCCGCCCCGTATTATCATTATTAGTTAAAAAATTGGTAAAAAGTCAAAAAAAAATTAAATTAAAATTCTTTACTTATTTAAGAATGTACTTTTCGTGCTTTTTTGAAGCAAAACTTACCATGGAACTATCAATGTCAATATGCTGCCTCATTTTCATGTGTTACTGAGATTAACATATTTAAGAAGTGGAAATTTCAATCGCTAATTTAACCATGGAGAATTATTTCTCATCACATTGGGTACCAAGCAGTACCACTCAACTTGATACTACTTTCTCAATTTTCAACTCTTCCTGAAAAATGAATGCTATCTAATGGACATAATATTATAACTTTGATCTTTAAGATATTGACAATCATTCCATAAAATTGCGAATTCAATTATTAAAAAATTAGTTGGTTATATTAACATGTAGAAATCTTTGTTTTGGATTTATTTATTTGCTAAAGTAATTGATCGAAAAAGTTTTTTTTTGGTCGCAAAATTTTCATGTTTAATAACAAATAATGAGTTTTAATGAACGTAGTACTAATGCATGTGTATTTCCTTTGAATAGATAGACAACGAGGGCAAACCGGTAACTAACCAGAAAAATTCGGGACGATGTTGGTTGTTTGCTGCACTGAACTGTGCCCGTTTACCGTTTATAAAACACTTCAACTTGGATGAATTCGAATTTTCACAAGGGTACCTTTTCTATTGGGACAAAATCGAACGTAGCAATTACTTCTTAAACAATATTGTTGAAACAACCCGAAGAGGAGAGGCGGTCGATGGCAGATTAGTTGCTTTTCTTCTAAACGTATGTTTAAAGAAGACACGCTTTGGTAAGTTATCAAATATCATTAATTAAACGTTTAAACTTACATTAAAGGATCCAATTTCGGATGGTGGCCAATGGGACATGCTGGTTAATTTAATAAACAAGCACGGCCTCATGCCGAAGAAATGTTACCCGGAAACGTATAGTTGCGAATCTAGTTTGCGTTTAAATGCAATTCTCAAAAGTAAAGTAAGTTGAGCAAGAATTACTGTTACATGGAAGATATTTTTGTTAATTGTAATTTTATAGTTACGAGAATATGCTAAAGAGCTTCGAGATGAAATATCAAAAGGTGCTACTGACACAGAAATTCAATCGAAAATTGAAGACCAAATGAACGTTATTTACCGAATAGTTGGAATTTGTTTGGGAATTCCAAGTGACACATTCACTTGGGAATATTACGATAAAAATAAGGTTTATAATTCCATTGGACCAATCACGCCATTAAACTTTTATAAAACTCACGTAAAACCTTTGTATAACGTTGATGATAAGGTATGTTGGTGGTGTACTATTTTCTTTTATCCCCTTGAAATTTAGAACTATTGAAATTTTTAAAAGACGATAACCTGTTATGATGATTGCTAAATGTGGCGTAAGTCGAAAAAAATTAAAGATATATAAAATAAACAAAACATCTAGACTTCATATATTATTGTAAACTTTTTATATACCTGCTATTTCTTTAGAGACATAAATTATCATTAATTTTCAACTACTTTTTTATTTACATATATTTATTGATTTCTTTTTATAAAGATTTTTTTCCATAAGATATTCGATCTTAAAACATTTTCGTATAGTTCCTGTTAATCTGCCCTGCAATCTACATTCCAAACTAAGATAATATATGGGATTTTAATTTATATACCCCAGATAATATATGAGAAATGTGTCAAGACGTAGTGCCGTCACAAATGTTTCGGGAATACTAACTTAAACCGAAACTATATATTTTTATGTATCGTAACTAAGGCAATTTAAGTTAGTACTTCAGACATACTTGTGGAGGTACTACATCTTGAGGCGTTTTTATCATACGTTGCAAGATTGGAATACCTTCTTATTCCTTACCCCAAGCAAATAGTACCTATATAAAATATCCCAAGTTAAAACTCCTGTTTTACTTTTTCTAAAATAAATAATATTTTTAAACGATATTTTTCCAGATTTGTCTTGTAACAGATCCACGAGAGAGTAGTAAATATGGAAATACATATACCGTAGATTTACTTGGAAATGTTGTTGGAGGTCGACCATGTATTTATAATAACCAACCAGTGGAGTTATTGATGAAAGGGGCTGCTGATAGCATCAAAGCGGGTGAACCAGTTTGGTTTGGATGTGAAGTGGTCAAACGTTTAGCTAATAAACAAGGCGTCGAAGATTTGGAAATGTAAAATTCATGATTTAGTAGCATCTTCCACACGATTTGCTTTCAGTACTCAATTAACATTAATATATGTTCTGTTTTGTCATATAATCGTAAAATTCATGTAAATTCTAAAATGAAATTGAATCGTATGGGAGGCAATATCATATTTTGACTTGAAAAATATATTAAATAAAAAATAAAATTTCCAGACATGATTTCAAGCTGGTATTCGGAACGGACATACAAGTGGGCTTAAGGAAAGCCGATCGACTGCTATACGGCGAATCGATGATGACCCACGCCATGGTTTTCACGGGTGTCTCATTTAACAAAGACAATGAAATAACGAAATTCCGGGTTGAGAATTCATGGGGTGACGACCGGGGCGAAAAAGGGTATTTTATTATGACGGCCGATTGGTTCAAAGAGTTTGTATTTGAAGTGGTTGTCGATAAAAAGTACGTTACCAAAGATGTACTCAGTGGCTTTTCGAAAGAACCAATTGTATTGCCAGCTTGGGACCCAATGGGAACACTTGCCGAATGAAGTACAATATTAATTATATACATATTATAAGCGAAAAAAAAATTGGTACTGATTATATTTTAGCAATTACGCATTTTATTGATAAAAAGAAAGAAAAAAATCACTGCTTATTTTCATTTAAAAAAAATATATGAACTGGGAATAAATATCACAAATTTTATTATCCTCAAGATTATTTAACAATGTTTATCTGTGTGTTTAACATTTTCGGCAACAATTTGCCTTGTTTTTTCAAACTAAATTCATATTTTAACTTAGTCCAAATGCCTTGACACATTTTTAAAAGTCTGTAATCGATAAGTTTTTCTCTCTTTGCAATTTCGTATTGGGATAATATCAAACGTTTTGCTAATTTGAATGAGCCTTTTTGGATTAAACTTAAGCTAAGATATAGTTTGCAACGTGCCACGGTTAGAGGATCGCCGATGCGGAGAGCTAACAAGAATTGGTTGTAGGATATTTTCCCGGCAATGTCTGCACAATTTGTGAAGTGGTCTCCAAGGGCAGAGAAGGCACCGCCTAAGGTCGAAAACCAGGACATGGCGTGTTCAAGCTCTTGCTTTTCCTGGACCAGAAGCATCAAACGTTTACTCCTTGAAATCAAGAGAATTATTAACAGCAAATTTATAATACGTGTAAAATTAATGCTATACCATTTGTAGTCAATGAACTCTTTTTGTGGAGGCACTAATAAGATTTTAAATTTGATATTTTCGAAATACGATCCATTTTTGTAGTTGAAACAGTTGTAAATTCTACTGATAAAACTTTTTCGAAATGTTCTAGAAACGGACAATTCTCGAATCAAAAAATAGACCAAAATCGAATCAAGTGTTGTCTGCACGATTTTGCATTTCGTTGTCTTCACTAGAGGACTATCTCCGGCACAATTGTGTATCAATTTCGGTCCATCCTGTGATGGGGAAAATTTTCGTTTTAAATTGTACAGCAATGCATTTGAGGTTAATAACAATGTTAATTTTACTGTCTCGCAATTCACAACGACCACTTTAATTGGACCATTCAATTTTTCTGATTCTACCTCTGTATTTTTACATAAAAGTGTTTGATTCATTATTTAGTAGATAGACCTTTTTCCAGTCAGTGATTAGGTAAATAATTTTTCATTTCCATTTTTAAAAGTACTAACAAAGCGTGCTTCAAACGTATGTTAATTACGAAAATTCATCATCGGTATTTTATCAATTTACGTATAAAAATTATTGATAGAACATAGCCGTGTGATTCTTAATTTTCCTAGCCGTGACACAAACCATCTGTCATCTTGATTGATCCAGGTTGGAATTTTGTAGTGGACGTAGAAAAAAATGGAGCAATACAGTTTAATTTGCTATTTTTAATCAATCCATAAATTATATTCCCTTATTTTTATCAATTTAAAATATCACTGCCAAATTAGTTTTCTTATTAACTTATCTATTAGCTAAAAAATTTTGTTTACCTTAACCTAACAAAATGTCTTTAAACCAGCAAGTAACAGCTCGCGTTTTTAAAGCATTACAAAACATCGATTTAGTAGAACTATTTAAATGCTCCCAACGCGAAATTCGTCCCATTTTGCCATGTTTAGTTCGAATGAGTTTAATTTCACCGCAAGATTCAACGCGCGAATGCATCGACCGGCGAAAAGAAATCCTAACGTTACTATCCGGAATAGAGTTAGTCAACTCAATCGTAGCTCTACTATCCATAGATTTTCACATTTTAGAAGTAGACGTCCGCAAAGAGCAGCAATTGCGGCAAAAACTTGGAAGCACCCAGCAAGACTCAATCTTAATCCACAATCTTCCCAGTGGCTTAGCATTGGAATTCGAGCGAAGCGATTCAACCCGACGACTGCGACTGGTCCTCAGTGAATTACTCTTTATTCAGTCCCAAATTCAAGAAAATCGCTCCAACGAGTTTCTGATGAAGCAGAGCGATTTATTCGACAATGCAGTCTATTTGGGAGAAATTTCCGATGTAATTTGTATCGCTTTAGCAGAACTACCGTCCATTTTACACATTCAAGACATTGTCGAAATTCTATTGCATGTTAAAAATGGGCCAATTCTTATTTGCTGGGTGGTCGCCAACTTTCCGTACTGTTTTCGAGAAGGTAATAACGTTGTGCTGTGCTAATACAGCGCTTATTATATTTCATAAAAACCACACAACTATTCCTTGTTTCTTTTTAGTTTGTATAAGCCTGATTCAAAAATCCGATAATGATGAAATGTGCAGTAAAATGCGAATGCAAGCATTACTGGCTCTTTGCCAAATGAACCCTCAGTATTCCCTAGCTGTACGACAAAAATGTACCGAGTTAAGTCGCCTTCCAGCTTTGGCTGTAACGTTAAGCTTACAAACGCAGGCTGATCAAGAAGGAGACTTAGTTCCATTCATTTCGGGGCTATTATTGAGTAACGATCAAGTTGTACGTAATTGGTTCACATTATTTGTTCGCACTGGACAAAAACGAAAAGGAGAATGCCACACGGCATTGCAACAATTGCGTGACGAATTGTTGCATCGGTTACAAAATATCATCAAGGCTTCCAACGATGGTCAGTTACCCGAAGGATTTGTGATTCAGTCATCCGCGTTGCTTCGGCTGTATTGTGCGTTGAGAGGAATTGCAGGAATTAAGTAAGAATATAGAGAAATAATACTTCTAATTCAAATTAATAGATTACTATAATTGCACTTAGAATACTAGCACTATTATATTACTATGATTTTTACTGTTAATTGTGTCATTGGACACAACTAACTCACAAGTGTTGAAAATGTGACACATTGCAATTATTGCCAAGAGGCAGATGGCGCCTCTATAATAGATGTGTACAATTGTTAATTTTATTCGTAAAATGTTTAATTTGAAGTACAAAATCAATGTTTTACCTGTAGGTTTCAGGATGATGAAGTTAATTTAATTATTCAATTATTGACGTCACGTCCTCCAGCTACACCTGCAGGAGTTCGGTTTGTTTCAATTGGACTATGCATGTTATTGGCGTGTCCAGCTTTAGCGGCTCAACAAGACCATGAAAGGAAAGGCGTAGAATGGGTGCAATGGCTGGTTAAAGAAGAAGCCTACTTCGAATGGTATAGTACTTCTTTATTTTGGAATAAAAAAAAACTAAAAGTATGATATTCAATAACCCAAAAATGTATTTTTTCCTCATTAATCATTTACTTCTTCTTGAATTCATTACTCTATACAATGTTTTTAATTTCATACATCTTACACTTAAATTTAAATGCTTAAATAGCTATATGTAATGGAGATCCGGAAACAAAATTTATGTAAAGTTCTCATAAGATAATATACTTTATCATTAACAATGCTTACTAGTGTATCGTTGCACTATGTATTAGTAATTTAGAATTTGAATAGATCACAGGCTTCCAAACTTTTATGCCCCATTTTTAAAAAAAAAGTTGATAATACTTGTAATAAGTTCTACTTACCACTTTTTAAAAAAAAGTTACAATACCACAGCACATCCTAATCCACTCTACCCCACACCCCAATTTTTCTGTAAAGTCGCTGATTAGAGATTGGAAACCATTCATTAACCATTTCGTTTTTTTTGAATTCATTATTCGTGAATACTGCGATTCTTCCGGCGCCACGATTTAACGACGAATTCTTATAGATTTCGACGAAATAAAGCGAAAATGAAGAATAATTTTTTTCAATTTCTCACTTAGCTTACACAATATCGATACTGATTTTTTTTTCACTTTTTAGACGGATTTCTCAGATTTTCATGAAAAAAAAGTAAATGCTTACAACCGTAGCTTACCACCATATTTTTACGTTAAAAAATTATAAACAAGGAGCGATGTCCCGGTGAGGGTTGCGGAGCGAATCCCCCTTAAAATAAATTGAGATGTTTTTTTAATTATGGCCGGACTTACTCATGAATTAAATTAAAAACAAAATAGAAAATGCTGAATATTGCTAGATATGGGCAACGCTCTCCAGCTTTGACCGGGGTTTCGCTCCTGTACTCCTTTTTTATAACTTTTTTAAGCACAAAAAATGGTGAAGATACAGTTGTAAGCATTTGGTTTTTTTATTATTTATAAACTAGGGGGTAATTCAAGAATGAGTTGTTAACAGTGAATTGTTTTTCATTCATTTCAGAATAATGTTTCATTCAAATATTTGCTATTTCTGCATTTCTTTCATTTCTTTCATGGATGAATTGTTCTTTGGAAGCTTGTTTAGATTCCAAGTTAATGGCCTTTTAAGCTTCCTTCAGGTGAATAACCGTCCACTTTTGAAAAAAAAATCTCACGAGGGGGCGTCAGGATTTTAGAAATGCCTAGATGGGGTATGGCCCAAAATCGGTTGAGAATCACTGTTCTAAATGCCTAATTAGCTGTATGTAATGGAAACCCAGAAACAAAGTTTTAAGCAGAACATTATGCTTTTTCAGTAGTAATGCTTCCTAAAGTTTCGTTGCTCAATGTATTACTGTTTTAGATTTTGAATTAGATCACAGATTCTCAACCTTTTATGTCCTCTTTTCACTTTGTTTTTAATTTAATTCGTGAATAAATCGGACCATAATGAAAATTTAGCGACAAAAGAGAAAACTATACATTAGAATTTAATTAACATAAAAATCGCGAATTAATTTAAAAACAAAGTAGAAAAGGCAACGTTTCATATTTTGATGTCTTTAAAGGAACATGAACCTTGAATTTTAGTTTAAAAATAATATTGTTTTCAGCGCTAGCGGCGTAACAGCGTCTTTTGGTGAAATGCTTCTTCTGATGGCAATTCATTTCCACAGTAATCAATTGAGTGCCATTTGTGATTTGGTTTGCTCGACTTTAGGGATGAAAGTCCCTATTAGACCAAATAATATGACGAGAATGAAACAGATTTTCACCCAAGAAATATTTACAGAACAGGTTGGAATTGGGAATTAACTAATGGTTAAGGGTCATTCATAAATTACGTAAAACACTTTGCGAATAGGAGATAGTAATTTATCTATTTTTACTTACAGAGAGAATCGAAAAATAGCAAAATATGTCTTACGTAATTTATGAATGGCCCCTTGTCTTCAATAAACTAAGGTATTATTTTTCTTTAGGTTGTTGCTTCGCATGCAGTCAAAGTTCCTGTTACTCCAAATTTCAATGCAAACATTCCTGGATTCTTACCAGTGCACTGTATTTATCAGTTATTAAAATCGCGAGCGTTTTCCAAGCATAAAGTTCCAATCAAAAATTGGATCTATCGACAAATTTGTAATTCTACATGTCCATTGCATCCCGTGCTTCCTCTTTTGATTGAAGTTTATGTTAATTCGATATTAGTACCAAACTCTAAGGTCGCTACTGAACACACTAATGAACCAATAAGTGAAACTGAAATTCGTTTTGTGTTTCAAAATTCAGTTTTTGGAGAGTATTTTGATTCGAAAAAGAAAACGTTTAGTATCACGGACCTTGATGTTGATATGAGAAATTCGTATGATGTGACGATTTTAAAACCAAATTTAACGGCTCAATTGTTGCTGTTGTACTATTTATTGTTGTACGAGGATGTTCGTTTGATGAACATTTCCAATCATACAAATGACAAAAAAATCAAATGCTACTCGTCGGAATTTTTAAGTGAACTTCCAATAAAGTATTTGTTGCAACAAGCGCAGAAGGATCAAGGAAGTTTTGCAGGAATTTTCAGTCCATTACTTCGTTTGTTGTCAACTCATTTCCCGCATTTGTCTTTGGTGGATGACTGGATTAAGGTGGATGAAACATATTCTGATTCCGGAAACAAAATTTACATATCGAAGCAAAATTTGATCGATGCGTTTGATCAAATTGAAACGTGTCCATCGAAAATTGGAAATATTTTGAAGAAATTGCTAAAGAAGAAACCGATTGATATTTGGCCGTTTGCCGAAATAATCACGAGCTACTTTAAGCAAATTTTGTCCGATATCCCACGATATATTCAAGAATTATATAAACAAGTTTGGTTACGGTTAAATACAGTTCTGCCGAGATGTTTGTGGATTATGACGATAAATGCGCTACGTGAGGATTCTTACCGGCAGAATATCTTAATTACACAAAGAAATGTTCTTGTCGATCCATTGCAAGTTCTTCGTTGTGATATTAGAGTCTTTCGATGCGCCCCCATTTTAACCATTGTTCTTCGAGTTCTTCAGGCCAGTTTGGCAGCATCTCGCAGCCAACTATCGCGGCATTTACTCGACGAAATTGTCGTCGAAAAAAATAGCCAAACAATCGTTGGTGAACCTGAACGTGAAGAATTAAAAAATGCTTTGATTGCAACCCAGGAAAGTGCAGCCGTTCAGATTCTGCTTGAGGCTTGTTTGGAAATCGACGAAGATCGAATGCGACCTGGCCAAATTTACGCTTTGAAGGAAATCCGAAGCTTAGTTTGTTCATACTTACATCAAATTTTTATTTCGGATATTTCTCTAGCCAAATTGGTTCACTTTCAAGGATATCCGCGAGATTTACTCTACGTGACTGTTACTGGAATTCCGTCCATGCATATATGTTTGGATTTTATTCCAGAATTGTTAAGTCAACCATCACTGGAAAAGCAAATTTTTGCTGTTGACTTAATTTCTCATTTGGCTGTACAGTACGCTTTGCCGAAAGCGTTGTCCGTTTCAAGATTAGCTGTGAATACATTGTCGACGTTATTAGGAGGTAAATGTTATAACGTTTTACTATTCGTGGATTCATTTAAAGGTGCAAGGGTGCAAATCCCTTTTAGAACAGTTAAATCTGGTAACGTTGCATTTTCGATTTTGCTTTTAATTTAATTCGCGAATAAATCGGCCCATAATGAAAATTTAGCCACAAAAGAGAAAATTATACCATACTAGAATTGGAATAACAAAAAAAACCCAAGCAGAAAATGCAAGGTTACCAGATTTGATGGTTCTAAAAGGGACATGAGCCAAAATTCCTTATAAATCATTCTTGTATTTCATAAATAATGGACTCAAGTCCCTTTTAGAACAGTCAAATCTGGCAATGTTGCATTTTTGACTTTCTTTTTAATTTAATTCTTTCAATAATGAATTTAATTTAAATGAAAGAATGAAAAATAAAGTCGAAAATGCAACGTTGCCAGGTTTGACTGTTCTAAAAGGGACTTGAGCCGAATAATGAATGAAACGTATGAAAAACAGAACATGTTATTAGTAAATTTTTTAAGTTTAATTTCTCTTGCTTCTTTTTCAATATAAGTACATATCTTACAAGTATATTTGACTCAAGTGTACTTTAGCACACCCACCATCTGGCAACGTTGCATTTTAGATTTTGTTTTTAATTTAATTCGCGATATTTTTGTTAATTCAATTCTAATATGGTGTAATTCTCTCTTTTGTGGCTAAATTTTCAATATGGACCGATTTAATCGCGAATTAAGTTAAAAACAAAGTCGAAAATGCATCATTGCCAGATTGTGGGTGTGCTAAAGTACACATGAGCCGTAAATTTTTTAAATTCGTGAGTTTTAGGTAAAAACATTCATATTTCAATTTTTACTGTGGATGTTCTGTTTTGCCTAGTTAATGAAATTTAGTACTGCTGATTTAATCTAGAGATTTAACTTTGGCGTTAGTGCTTTGCCTTTAGTGATTTTTAAGGCCAAAAAAAGACATAATTAACATTTATTTTTTTCATTTTTGCAGTATTACCGATTGATACGAGGATCGATTTATTTTTACCAATTTTACCATCGTTGATTCGAATCTGTGAGGCGTTTCCTCCTCTTGTGGAAGACATAATCAATTTGCTAATGTTATTAGGCCGCGTTAGCAAATCGCAAGCCTCATTAAACACCAATACCGACACAGATAAAAACCAACTTATTTGCTATGAAGTTAAGAAAACGTTTAATCTAATAATGAGTAAGGCAGTATTGAAAGGAAATATATTTTAATTAAAAAATCGTCGTTTTTACTAAGTTCAAAAAAAATGTAATATATAAAATAAATTATTTACATTAAGTATACAATTTTTCATAGTATGTGGGTTCAGTTAATTCTAAGGTACCATTTTTTGTTGATTTGTAGTAGAATGGTTTCCGTTTGGTGCGCTTGGACCAATTTTTGGTGTCTTCCTTTGATAAAATATATTCGGGAGAAACGGCAGATTGGGATATCTTCTCTGGTTCGTCCGGATTTGGATATTCAGCGTAAATGGATTTGATTGTTTTATGTTTTTTTAAAGTTCTTGGTTTTTCTGGAACAAATTCTTCAAATTCTGGATCGTTTTTCGTTAGTAAAACCGTTGAAGCTTTAAATAGTTGAATTCCTTCGTTTAAACTGCTTGAATTTTCGCCAATTTTGGTCCTATCTTTTCGACTAAAATCGACAGTTTTATCTAGTATTTTTTCTAGTTGATTTCCAACATATTTTTGGAATTCAGGGGTCACCCCAAGTTGATTAAATTCCTCTTTGGTATCATGCGACAACGTTTCCCTTATTGATGGAATTTTAATTGATTTTTCTATTTTTAAATTCCTTGAATCTAAAAAAATGCGTCGCAATATAATGATTGGATATAATTAAAACATTAAAAACCCTTAGTATAACATGAGATATGTAGTGCACAAGTCGTTTATAAGTAAAGTGATCAAGTAACCACCAGGAAAAACTATCCTTATAAATTAAAGTGTAAAAAAATTAAACTTTCCAATCAGCTGTACTTCTTAATGAGAAGGGTTTGTTTCATTTTCATTAATTACTTTCTACTTTTAAAAAATTGTAAACTTAACCTAAAAAAGTTTCGTTTTTATAGTTACCAGATTTGTTTTTTTGGCCTATTTCCTTGTACATAATATCATTAATTAATGATGGGTCTAAAGCCTCTCGTAATTTAGCAATATTTTCATCTTCGGAAGAATCAGAACTCATCTTTGGATTTTTCTTTTCGCAAGCACTAGTTGGATGTCATTTAAGTGCAATAAGTAAAAATAAACTAAATATTATTAAATAGGAAATTTTTAATGAATTTTTTCAATCCCTAAACCAATAACAAATGATTTCGGCTCATTTTTTACTGTCATTGTTATAAAATCGTAAAAGCAAAGGGGAAACATAGCTCATAGCTTACAAAGCGAGTGGTGGAGGCTTTTCCTTGACGATATGGCATTTAAACTTTTATGAAACATATGTTTATTACAATAGGAATCATTCGTCCTTACTCTTTGGCATCTTTTTTTAGTTTTTAAAATTACAAATAATCTAATTGTTGTAATGTCTTAACCGCTTTAATCCAGCGGTCGGGGAATCGGAGCAATTTACCCGAAATAGGGTAAAAATGAAATTTTGGGAGGTAAGAAGGAAATTTTTCTAATTTGCTATTTTATAAAAGTGTTACTATTTTGCAAAACCATTCTTTAAACTTAAACAATTCACCGAGATCTATAAAGTGGCATATCTCGCGCACCACTACTTTGAGAGGGGTGAAAGGGGAAATATCGACTTATGCAACAATATTTTGGGATAATAATTAAAAAAATTCCCGACCAATGTCTTGACCACTACTGTCCAAGGTGTTCAACGGTTAGGGAAATCTGAAAAGTCAGGGAATGTCCGGAATTTCAATGTAAAGATATGCGAAGAAACTAAATAGAATATTAACGACTCAAGTGTACTTTAGCACACCCACAATCTGACAACGTTGCATTTTCGACTTTGTTTTTAATTTAATTCGCGATATTTTTGTTATTCCAATTCTAATATGGTGTAATTCTCTCTTTTGTGGTTAAATTTTCATTATGGACCGATTTAATCGCGAATTAAATTAAAAAAATAGTCGAAAATGCAACGTTGTCAGATTGTGGGTGTGCTAAAATACACATGAACTATATTAACTTTAATGAAATATATATTAAAAATCGTAATGTAGTTTTATTTTATTAACAATCCTTGGCACAAAATTGATTAAAATCTTTATTCGAGAAGATTTTTGTAAATTTGTAAATTCCCTGAAAGTCAGGAAATTTGTATTGAAGAAAAATTGAACTTTCTATACTTAAAACGAAATTTATAAATTTTGGTATAAGATTAGAGGGTATAGCTTTAGATTTCACTTATACAAGGGACCTTTTTCGGCTCAAGTGTACTTTAGCACACCCACAATCTGGCAACGTTGCATTTTCGACTTTGTTTTTAATTTAATTCGCGATATTTTTGTTAATTCAATTCTAATATGGTATAATTCTCTCTGTTGTGGCTAAATTTTCATTATGGACCGTTTTAATTGCGAATTAAATTAAAAACAAAGTCAAAAATGCAACATTGCCAGATTGTGGGTGTGCTAAAGTACACTTGAGCCCCTTTTTCTAATAAAAAATTATTGTCGCCACAAAATTTTTAAAATGCTACCCTTAAAATCTTCATATAATCTTAAAGACTACCCCAAAAAATCTATAACTCTTAAGGTTAATTTATATTGATCATGGGTGCGATGAGTTCCTGAATTCCTAAAGACTAAATTAAAGGTCTTCAAATAGATTCTGTTATGTTCTTTTCGAAACTCACCAGGTGGCGATATCTATCGTAGAACTATCGTATAGCAATTGATGTAAATAATAACTTTCGTAGCATCAATTTATTTAGTTGTTAATAAACGCCTTTTGTTTACTTTACATAACTGATAATTAATTTTTTATAAAATATTAGAAATTGAAAATAGGGTCAAAACATTCTTTAAAACTTGATAAAAGATTCATTAAACTTTGATTAAAAAGCGACTTGCAAAGAGTCCTAAGTATTAGTAGCGGTAGTAGCATTTTTCTATTTTCTTTAGTAATTGAGCAATGTTAGTCCTTACTTATATATTATTTAATACATAGTAAGAAAAATTATTAAGAAAGGGTAACTTGATTTTTTTAGATGAATATTCAAAAATAGTTCAAATCAATTATATGCAGCATACTGGTGGCCGAGTGGTTAAGGTAACTGCTCCAAAACTAGTAGGTTTTGGGTTATCAAATCTTATACCGAGCAAATTTTCGATATTTCTCGATTTATATATTTTTATTAACCCTAGAGTCTCCAAAGATCTTAGTAGTTTTAAAGCGACGGTAAACAACAATAAAAAAATGATATGTTGTAGTTATAATGTAACAAATTAAACTGAGGGTCACACACCATTAGAGTCAATTTTAGTCTTGATTTCTATGCAAACAAATTTTCTGTAAATTAAATTAAGTATTAATAAATTCAAGGCTCGAAATTCCAAAAGAAATCGCTTCATTGAATATTTATTTATTGTTATCAATAAATGTAGCATTTGCGTACAATCGTATTCTACTTTGAACAAAATCGTTAATTAAAATATGATTTTATGGATGTGGTTTCTCAATTTTATTCAATTAGTGTAAATTAGTAATTCCGATTTAGTTACATACTTTTGCTTGTACTACGTAATAGATGCAATAAATGTTCAATAGAAATGTTATTGTGGATAAATGCTATCACTATATTACGTACTTATATAAAATTTAATAGGAATTTCAAGGTATTTTTAGTGTCTATATATGACAAGAAAAATGTTGCATTTCCAAAAAAATAATCTTAAAAAAATTAATGAATGTCTTTTGTTGACGTTTTGCATTAATAAAATCATTATAATAATTTTATTCTTTTAGTATGACTCTTTATTTGTTAATCTAAAGTTTAGGTTCTAAACCTTTTGTTAACCATCACCTTTGATGAGAAGAAAAAACATTTGCACAACCCTCTTATCAAAAATTTCTTTTCCCTAATTTTCTCTTTTTTTTAAAAATAACCATGGAAAAAAAGAGTTGGACGAATTGTACTATATGATTTCAATTCGTTCGCTCAATAAACTTTAACTTTTTATTACACACTTAAGCATTTTGGCTTAAACCTAGATGACGAATAATTTCCCAATAGTTAGCATATAAGTGAGAAACAGGCCTCACAATTCTCCTTTCTATCTATGAAATCGCTGCTGTCCATTTAAAAAATTCCAGCACCCACTACAGCGGAGGATATCACCCTCTTTGACAACTACTAGGTATTACCTACCGGAGTAGGAATAGACCGGAAGTTTTTTCTGAGAAATAAGTTTTCATTGTTTCTACACAAAAATCCTTTTTTTTATTTAAAACAATTCCTTCTTTTAACTTTATATTTTTGTCACCTTTCTGGCAATTTGTGGATACAATACCAAAAAAATTGTTCATCTTTTAAGCAAAACCTTTGTAGATCTTTGTACGATGTGAAGTGCTGGCAGTGGCGTAGCTACAGGGAAGCAACTGGAAGCAATGCTTTCGGTTCCCCCACTTTACGGGACCCTTTTTAATTCCCTTATATTTTGGTAGGGTTTTGAAAAAAAAGAAATCTATTTGCGATTTTTTGCAATAAAAGATCAAATTGTCGCTGTTGAGGATAAAGAAGCAATTCAATTAAACACGAGAGCCTAATTGATAAATTTGTGGCTGGAAAATCTAGCCGAAAAATCATTTGAATATATATACGTTTCATTTAATATATCCATTGCTCTATCAGTTGATCGTAAGAAATAATATTTCTTTGTATAAACAGTTGATATAAAATAAAATTTTAGTAGGGCCCCCGTAGTTTGAATTTCCTTATGGACCTAAAAAATCTAGTTACACCACTGAGTGATATTCAGTAAGTGCGAGTCCTATCATCCAAATAATCTAAAGGAACCAAATCTCTTCAGTAAGCCGTATACGAAAGTATTTCCAAATTAAATGTTTCAATCATATTCTTCACTCATTTTTCTGTGTAACCAGGGGAATTACCATGCAGCAAGATCTCTTTGTATTGCCTATTTTGATATTTTGGCCGTTTTTTACGCTATAGCTTGGTTCAAATCTACTATCGCAAGTTGTTGTTGCGTTTAGTTACCATTCTCATCCAAAAATTCTTACAATTCAATATCTTCCATCTTTTTTGGTAGTCTTCCACCTTTTTCATTCTTCACGTCGATAAAGCCATTTTCAATCTTTTAAAACCCTTTAAAACACTGAGATTTCCTAAGAGTATGCTCAACGTAAGTTTCGACAAGCATTCGATGCGATTCCGTAGCAGTTTGTTTAAATGATAATGGAAAATCAAAGCTATTCGCGAATCGTACTTTTTAGGCACAAAACTCGGTATGTTCAATGCTTATAAAAATGATAAAGTCGTGGAAAATTTACACTTTTGAGAATTGAAAATTTTTGTCAGATATCAAAACCAAACCAAAAAATTGCCTTTATTACATGGTTTGGTAGATTCTTTATAGGTAGCCAACAGACCAACAGTACTTATTGGGAAATTCCGGTTTCACATTAACACACCAGTAATCTTGATTAATTTTGTGTATCTACTTTTGTAAAGCTTATTTTTAACTTGAGTACCTATAGTAATATGTACGTACTTATAGTATAATGTATAACTTAATGTATCTATAGACGATAATTAGTCTCGTGTCAATGAAGTCGAAAATTTTTAGAGATACTTCAATAAATTAAACTTTTATTAATCTGTAAGCTGCAACCACCAGTAATTTTGTTATCGAATTACGTGACACATTTTTTATCTGTTTAATAATTGTTAAACACTTCAAAATATTTCCAGATTTAAAATATTAGAACATGTTGAAGAAAAATTTATCTAATTTTAAATTAATTACGAAAGTATACGTATAGTTTATTACTGATAATACACCATATGGTTTTCATCGGCTGTATGTGGTTCTGTTTTTCAAATGATAAAACACCGACAAAAAGAGTTTATTAAAGTTTAACAATTAAATCTGACCAATCAAATGAGCCATAGATTCGCCATTCTGGAAAATCGAATGAACTTTTGAAATCGAATAATCTTTTGGCATTTATTATTTTTACCCCGTAGATATTATGAAGTATTGAAAAATAATTGCACCTCATCAATGAAACGTTTTGACCGTTCAAAGATCGACGTAATTTATTGAGGGCCCCTAAGTTAAAGAATTGAATATTTTTCAAGAGACTTTTGATCGGGTTACCTTTTTCGGTTTAAAACAATTGTATTACTGAATTAAAATTAGTTTTTTTTTTATTCAAGAAGTTTTAGGCAATTTTATTTATTTTAGGTAAATAAGCCATAGGAATAATCGGAATAATAGTTCCTTTTGGTAACCGCTTCAAACCTGGGTTCGAATCTTGTATAGATGCAAATTTTCAATATTTTTATTTACCCTAGAGTCGGTAAATATCAGAAGTATTATCGTTATATAGCAACGGTAAATAACAAAAAAAAAGGTCCTTTTGAATGTTTGAAAATAAAATTTATGAAACTTAAACATTCAATAGGTGACATTTTTAAGAAATTTACGATGATTACTTTTAATTAGCTAGTAATTATAGGTTTGGTAATAAATTAGTTATTGTTTTTGACCTTCAACGTTTGAATACATTTCCTTTATCAATTTATCAGTTCCATTACAAAACTGAAGGGTTTCTCAATACAACACTTAAATTAAATCGAAAATTATAGCGTTCGTAAAATATCTTGAATAATTTTTCTTATTACAAAAAAATTTATGAAAAAATATGCTAAATTTAAAGCATTGCTACTTAAATTGTAAAGACATAATGAAAAAAAGTATCTTTCCACCATACTTTTAATAACCTAGGGTGTGAATTAATTAATTAGAAATATCGACAAAGTGTTTTGCGTTTCATTTAAAATGTTTCACTCTATGTCACAATAACTTCGTTCCGGAAATTAAGAAATTTCAAATTACTCTAAAAATGAATAATTTCTTTCTACATTTTTTTTCCGCTCGATACAATTAGATATTTATCAAACACATTAATAATTTTCCCCATTTGTATTCAAAGAAAAATTGTGAATTTTACATTGAAAATTTCAGCGCACATAATTCCAAACGTGACCGAGCAAAATTTATGCATTTTTGATATTTTATAATTTGCCAAGGAAATGCTTTACCAATAATCCACAAACATATTTTTGTAAGCAATTAAATGATCTACGAAAAAAGGCATCTTACATCTCATATAAATCAAACTCTTTTAATTTAAATAAAAACATAATGGTTTGAATTGTTATAAACTGTTTTTCAATTCTGCATGTTACTTGTTTTTAATAAGATTTTAATAAGAGTTCATAAGAACCTATTCAGAAAAATTTATGCGGTTCTTAAATAATTCATTTAACTATGCAAATATAAAAACTAATGCCTCTTAGCTCCGTTAAAAAAAGACATTTTAAAATCATTACATTTAAAATGCCTTTAATAACTTTAAACGATTTCTAATAGGTTATTTCTCCGTTAAAATACCCTTAAATGCCTTTATCTAGTGTTCGACCGAAACTGGGAGTCCAAAGTTAACTACTTTTATGAATTTTAAATTCACCAACAAAACCTTTTAAATTTTAAATGTTCTATTTTAAGGAATTCCATAAATGATTAAGGTTGGTGCAATTCAGGTTGGAAGACTACAGCAATTATGAAAACATTGAAACCATTGAACAAATATTAATTGAGACTAGTACCTTTGGGATTTTTAGCGATTAGGATTAATTAATTGGTAATAAGTCTTTTCTAAAAGTCGTTAAAGAAGTCTTTATATTTTAAAGGAAAATTATAGTTCTATAAATTGATTTGATGATCATATATCAGTTAAAATATCGTAGCATTTATTATAATAATGTGTAATTAATAGTATCCAACCAAAACTAATTTTTACGGCCGAAACCGAATTTCGGCATCAGTCTCAGTTTCGGCCGAAACCGAAACCAAAACTTCCACATAAGGTCATGTTTTCGTAGAAAAAAAGTTAATCATAATTAGTCAGTCTTTAATTTTAAATTCTATAGGTATTCATTAATCATTTAATTCTTAATATTTGAGCTAATAATTAATATAACATATAAAGAGTTGATTTGAAAAAGATACACCTAATTTTTTTTAATATTAGTTATGAATAGCATAAAATAATAACAAAAAAAAAACTATTTTTACCTAATATGTTAGGTAATATAAACACAAAATATAAAGTACGTGTTCTTATATCTTAAAAACAAAATAATATTTTTTTTTACAACGCCTGCTCTGGAAGTTGACTTTCCAAGCGCTGTATGTCACCTTCAAAATACACAATAATCGCATACTTGACTATTTGTGTTTCATAAACGCACATGTTCGGTTAAATATGACATAACTGCACAGATTCCACCTAAACTATACGATTATAGAAATATAACCTTAGGAACACAGTCTGTACTTGACTCGCTCTATCTTTCTCACTTTATTAGACTACTGAAACGCCATTTGATGCCGCGACAATAATTTACTTTTTGTCGTTTTTTTTTGCAATGAAATTAAAATTTGAAATAGGTACTAGAAAAAATATTTTTTTAAATTATCCCATTTCTCTCAAATTGAACTTCCAGAGCAGTAGTTGTAAAAATTATTGTATGCTACTGGTGGGATAAGTAGCAAATATGACAGTCGTGATTACGACATTCGCTGTCAGGTTTATGGGGCATTCGTATGAAGACTCGTGTGACTATCGCAACTCGCCTAACGGCTCGTTGCGACATCTGCCACACTCGTCTTCATACGAATGCCCCATAAACCTTACGCTCATGTCGCAAAGCACGACTGTCAAATTATTTGCTACTTATCCCACATGTAGCATAAATAACTATAAACTTTGATCAGTTTTCTTTCGAACTGAAAAAAAAATATTAAACAAAATGTTAATGAACTGATAATAATGAACTGTTAATGATCAGTGTTCATAATTGAAGAATCAAATAATAAGTGGAAAACAATGATTTTTTAAGGTTTTTATCTCACGAATTCAGTTTCAGTTTCGGTTGTAGTTGCGGCTTGACGACAGCCGAAACTCGATTTTTGGCCGAAACCGAAAGTTTGGTTGGACACTAGTTATTAATTATTTTTCTTTCCAATATAAGAATAAATCAACTCATACCTGTGCGAAACTCTGCATACCCAAGAGCTATAGCTTTGTGGAAGAATCAATCGTATATTATTAATATCGCAGCAAAATCAATGGTGATAAATATGCAACTGATGAGTAGTGTTTCGTAGCATGCCTGATCACCGGCCATACTTTTGTGTTTGTATCACTTATTTTTATATACATAAAAATAACTAAATGCATTTGGAAATATTTAAATTGTAAATGCCTTTTTTTAACAGGGAGGTGAAGTGGTTGATATCAGCTAACAAAAACTAAAAAAATCTAAACATAAACAATAAAATCGATTCAGTTTAGTGTCAAGGGCTTACAGAATATTGCTAAAAATGTAAATGATATAAGAAATAATAAAAAAATGGTTCTAATTTATTGAATTATCACTTAGAAATTATTATATTTCCTATCTGATAGCAATTTTTCAATGAGACATGTTTATTTAGTTGTGTCCTTCTAGAATGTAGAGTTTATTGCCACACCTGTTGGTGTAATAACGCAGAAATTTTTAAAAAATTATATGTTTCATTAATTTTATGAAAAACATTGCAGATTCTGTACTGGACGTGGATATTAGCCAGTAACCTTGGGGTGACCTAGTCCCTAGCGTAAACTATTGAGAGGTGCCGCCGAAAAAAAAAAACGAAGAAATCGCCAAATAGAAGGAGAAGAAGTTGATGGAGGGATCCGAAAGAATTGCGTTACTCAACAGTGTCTGACTCAACAATGTTGGTAGATGCAATAGCAACACAAGGAAAATCCTTTCACTTATCAATGTAACTTGATTCGACCAATAAGTGGTGCGAGTATTCAAGATTTCAAGCGGTGAATGTGAAAAACCAATGGTAGTATTCCGCCGGAGTTTAGTACTCGCGCAACGTTTGTTCCACCCGCATACATTTTCCCATTTTCGTACAGCAGAGGACACATTGAAGACGCAATTTTTCCACCATCGCAACTTACACATCCCAAGAAATTCAGGCCAAACCGGATCCAACAGGTGGCTGATATCGGCAACTGCGGATTTTAAATCGCAAGTGATCAGAATGGGTTCGTCGAATTGTAAATCGTTTTCACCTTCAAAAGTTGGTGCAAGTGGTACGACCAAATTTATAAGTTTATATTGCTAAATTTACTATTTAAATTTTTGGTTTCCAAGTTATTAGTTTTTGTAAATGTGTCATTGAAAAAATTCCTAATTTAATCAAATCACCAATTTCCTAACGTGTCGGCTCAATAAAGTGAAAAAAAATATCGACAAGTTTGTTTTTCTTTTTTGAAACAGCGGAAAAGGAAGTTGCGGTCTTGGGGTTTCTATTCTTTTGAAATTTGTGGTGTTTCCCAGAAAATTAAATGTGTGAATGTAAATGTAAGAATAAAAAATCAATATTGACCCACTTTCAATTCAGTGCTTGCTTACAATTCGGCTAAAAAAATTAATCTGTGAACTTTAATTTCTATAAAGCTATTCATCAAAAATGAGTTCTACTTCTGGTATTTCATTTAATTTTTTTCCGTATACTTTTAAACGTTTGTGTTTTATTGGGAAATTCACATAAAATTTAAGGTGTAGCCTTCAAAATCAAATAACAACTTATACCACCATATCTAATGGAACTATGTAATTTTCTATTGTACAAATTTCCGAGAAAATTGTAACGAATGTAAATTAGACTTAACTATTAATTAACGAACGGAAAGTAAATACTACATTACTTGTCGTTATCTAAAACGATTTTTAAAGATATAAACCAATAGGTAGTACAGTGAAATCTCGGTTTGTATTACACTTTAAAGTTGCTGGTAAATTACTTGTTAAAGTAGTTTAGAAAATTGAGATAATTGGGTAAAATTAGGTAATTTAGATTCCCATTAAAATAAATATTGCTTCATAGCTATTTTCAATACACTTATTTAATTAAAAAAATTGTGTTATTGTATTATTTATTTTTCTACTGAAAAATTATACTTTTCTTTAGTTACTCTCGATTCATTACTATGATAGCGGAGCTTTAAGCTTAACATAATATGTAATATGTGCAACCACACAAAACTTGATGGGGGAACTTAAAGGTTATCCATGATAACACTATAGGAAAAGGGACTAAACTTAATACCTAGCACTTGACTTTTCATGGGTTATTTACAGCACTACCTTTAGGTATAAGCTGAACAACTAAATGTTGGTTTTACTTCCTTGGCTTGTTTTTTTTTACGTTGACTTAGTGAAGTGTATATATCTTAAATATTAAGATTGCTTATCGGTGAGATGTTTTTATTGCTGCGGAATAATATTCTAATATATCTCTCTTCATCCGAATATATTCCATGCATATCTCGCCCACTCATTCTTCTCCATCAAAATTGCATTTCGTTGTAGTTAAAGCAGCTGATCTCTGTTCGTAATACTTTTCGTTAGGATGGAGCCTAACGGGCTCTACACTAGTTCCTATAATAGTAGAACGTAAATTTAAATATTTGTTCTATTATGGAATGTTCTGTTTTGTCATTTATTTTAAGCTGATTATCCAGGATTAGGTCAGCTGAGCCTCAACACTACAGTCTCAGGGCTTATTGTCTTTCCTAGGTCAATACTTTACCTAGCTAAAACCAAGTACCTGGGCGAACCTTAGCGACCGATTCACTAAGTACTTTCCGACTATTTCAGTTCTAGGATGTGATATTCCAAATTCTTAATATCTCCCATCATTCTCGCATTCCCACAGAACGTAAGAAGCGGTTTTATTTTCTGCCTTGCAAAATCTTCACTTTGGCCTTACAAGAAAGTAGATCAGAATGGTAATGGGCCTAAAAATCAACCACTGCGGAATGAGAATTCATCTGCACACGATGGGATTACCATCCACATGTATGCAGGTGATTTCTTATTCCGTAGTAGTCGATTTTTAGGCCCATTCTACACTAATCGACTTTCTTGTAAGACCAAGTATTTTAGTAGTTTGTTTCAGTCATGATTTTTACATCATCCTTTTACTGTACTTTTGTCCGCAAGTTTCTCCATATTATGCGCTGATTTTTATAAACCTATTCTTTGATGAGTACTGTTTTGTGACTTGTTATTTGTTCTGTTTTCTTCGACTCAATCAATAAACTTTACCGAATTTAAAGAAAAAAAATCAAAACCAAACTCAACATTTTGAATGAATAGTTTTTATGTTTTCTACCTAATATCAGGTTTATGTTTCCGTGTAACTATTTCTTAAATTGAGAGGATTATATCAAAGGATCTTTTGTAGGCTACAGGAATTTTCAAAACGCCAAGCTAAATGGAAGATAATGCCATTACCTTGTACTTATCTTAGTAGCAATCCATAAATCCTATTTTAAGTTTGCTTTTGTCCTGATTGGTAGTTTTTATTATATAACAATTAACGACGAGACAAAAATCGAGGTTTTACTGTAACTGAGTAAACGGAATAGTTTTCAATGGCTATTAAATATTTATTTAAGATAACTTTCCAGCAATTAATCATTTGAGAGAATAATTATTTGTTTCTTTTTTTAGTGAAAACCAAAGATCCAAATCAGGGGCCTCCTGAGGAATATATCGAGGGCATAGTGTGCCAAGAAAATGACATTGGCGAAAATGAAATGAAATCATTTGATCTGGGCGGCGATGAGGGTGGAAAAGTTTTATTGGTGAAACAGAATGGAGTTTTGAGTGCACTGGGCGCCAAATGCACCCATTACGGCGCTCCTCTGGCAAATGGAGTCCTGGGTCACGGTCGTATCCGGTGCCAATGGCACGGTGCGTGTTTCAACATCAAAACCGGTGATATCGAAGACTTTCCCGGCCTCGACTCGTTACCATGTTTCCGGGTATCGATTGATAACGGTTCTGTTAAAGTTCGTGCAAAAAAATCAGAACTACAAACAAGCAAAAAAACAAAACCGCTGACCACGCAATGTTCAAACGAAAAAGGAACCATTGTCGTCATTGGTGGTGGACCTTCTGGTGCGACATGTGTCGAAACATTGCGTCAAGAAGGATTCGGCGGACGGCTGGTTTTCGTTTGCAAAGAAAAACACTTACCGTACGATCGAGTGAAAGTCTCAAAAGCCATGGATTTCGATATCGAAAAGGCACAATTCCGAACGATGGAGTTCTACAAAAAGCATCATATCGAAGTTCTACTCAACACTGAAGTTCTGTCGTTAAACTCAAAAGATAAACATCTTATTTTAAGTAATGGCGTCACTCTGCCGTTCGATAATTGTTATATAGCGACCGGACTTACTCCCAACGTTCCCAACATTCCTGGAAATGACTTGAAAAACGTTTTTACCATGCGGAATTATGAAGATTCGGTTCATGTTCAGGCACAACTAATCGAAAATAGACATGTGGTTGTTTTGGGTTTCGGTTTTATTGGATTGGAAGCAGCTGCATATTGCAGTGGTAAAAATTTAAAAGTTAGTATCGTCGGTAACCAGGACATCCCGTTGAAACGAGTTTTCGGAGAACATATCGGAAACCGAATTAAAAGCTTGTTTGAAGAAAAAGGAATTGAATTTTACTTAAATGATGGAATTGTAAAAATTAATGGAGAAAACGAATACGTTAGTTCAGTCGAACTTAAATCCGGCAAAACTCTAAAAGCCGACGTACTTATTCTCGGTGTGGGCTCCCTTATGAATACCCGATTTTTGGTTGATTCGGGAATCACAATGAATCCGGATGGATCTCTTCCGGTGGATCGACATATGCAAACGAACATACCGGGTATTTTTGCCGGTGGAGACATTGCTTCTGCTGCTGTTTATTCTAATAATAACGAACCAGCGGTAATCGGTCATTATGGATTGGCTCACTACCACGGACGAATTGCCGCATTGAACATTCTGAAGAAAGAAGTTGAAGCTAAGTCTGTACCTTATTTCTGGACCTCATTGTTGGGAAAAGGTTTTCGATATTCCGGATATGGCGATTTTAATGATATTATCATCGATGGAGATTTAAATGAGATGAAATTCATAGCATTTTTCTTGAAAGACGACAAAGTCGTAGCCATGGCGTCTTGTGGACGAGATCCAATCGTATCGCAATTTGCAGAATTGTTAGCACAAGGAAAGCATTTAACTCGAGCAGATATTCAGTCCAATCCTCTGGGATGGACGAGTCGTATTCACAATAAAATTTGATAAACCTAAGTATTAATTAATTGTATGAGTTAACTTTTTTGTGTGATCATAAACCTGGTACAAACTAGCGACTTCATTGGTACGCAACTGTTAGGTCGCATATCTAAAGTCGTATTGTTGTAAATGAAACTTTGATTGGAGAACGTAAAGTGATTCTAATAAAATTGTTGCGTGACAAAAAAGTTGCCTGTCTGCATCCGGCCTAACTAATAATTTTTAAAATGTATTTTTGTAACGATTTTACTTTATTCAGATGTCTTTTTAAAACTAATTTGTATACAATTAGTTTATTAATTCTAAAAAAATATAATCCGTATAATCTGTCTAATAAATTTAATATTGATATATTTATTTATGATTTATGTAAATATTTAGAATAAAATCAAAATTACTTAAATAAGATTTTTTTACATCCGTTTTAAATTATTGTTCGTCGATATGCAATAATCTTGAATATCACAAACGATTTCGATTTCGAAGAAAATAAAACTGTACCCTGTTAAAAAAGATAATTAGAAATATTTAAATTTAAAATGGCTGTAATAATTTCAAATGGTTTCAAATTATTTTTGTGAACATCAAATTATCTTAAATTGTCTTTCCCCTACCACTTCAATATGACGGAAATGCAGCTTATAAACGTAGAAAATAATGAGATATAGGTGGATGTTATCTTTGTTTTACTCAATCAAGAGTTGTTAATTTATTACTTGTAGGAAGAGTCAAAGGTTGACCTGGGAGGAGTTATTATTGATGGCAAAATATAAATTCAACTTGCATCTTTTTTATTTCTTAAAAGTTCACTAAATGTACACATCCTGTTCCAAAATCGAAGTTAGTCGAAGTAAATGAAAGCAAATGCAACCATTGCATAGAAACATATGTACAGAATTCTGTTGTAATCTTTGTCTTTTTTCGTTAAATGCATATCAGCTTTTCTATCAACCTAGTTAGAATACGTCAACCTATTGTTAAATAAGTTCAAAAAGATCATTAGAGGCAATTTAAAACCATAAAATTTAAATTACCCGTTTTTGACAGGGCTAAAGAAAGCCCCACATATATTTTCAGGGATTTTTTTTAAATTTCAAGTTAATTAGTTTTATTTTCAAGTTAAAGATTGTTTTTATTTACTATTGCAGAAAAGATATTTAAATTAATGAATTATTATAATATCTTACATGACTCAATTTCTTTAATAAACAGTATTTAATAAAGAAATTGAGTCATGTGACACATTCAATAGTTTATTAATTGTGACTCGGAAATAATAAATAAAATAATTATCAATGGAAAAGATATATTTCTTTGGTTTTTCTGCATAATAATATTACGAATATTACCGTTAAAAAGACGGAAATCATCAAATTTTGAATGCAAAAAAATACTGTAACATTTTTACTATTGATTTCATAAGATTTGTGAAATAGCTAGATAATATTTATGTTTATATTATTGTTATTTACCGTCGTTTTATGAATCAAATATTTTTAATAAATCTATAGGGTTGAAAATCGTAAATCCAGGAATGTTAAAAGTTTGCTCGGTATAAGAAATGAACCCAATATCTACCAGTTTTGGAACAGCCACCTTTACCACTCTGCCACCAATAGGCTGTATTAAATATTTATTATGAACTTATTTTTCATTGTTTTTCAGATAATTAGACCAATTGGACGAGTTAGACATAAAAACAAGGTTTATATTTAGAGTTTAAATAATACATTATATAAAAAGCTTAATGAACGTTCTGTAGAAAACAAAAACAACAGTTTTTGTAAAAATAAAATATTTGAGAAAACCTCAATCAGTTTTGTTAGGTTTTAAACATTTAAATAAATTCAAAAACACAAGGTATGTAATCACCAGATAGCGCTTTAATCGTTAAGAAATTTTTTCATTGTTGAAGTCTGTGGTTTTCAATGTTGGTATTGGTTGGTATTTTTAAGCAATAGAGGTTATAAATCTAATATCCCTAAATAACCTACCAAGTAACCAGGCACAAGGCGAAATCGAGATTCAAACGTCAAAAAAATTTTCAAAATGAGTTTCTCAAGTAGTTTATATAATATTTTCTTGAAGAGAACTTCAACTTTCGCACTTACGATTATCACTGGAGCGTTCATCTTTGAACGAACCTTCGATGGTATAACGCAAGAAGTATTCGACTCCATAAATAGAGGAGTAAGTCAAATTACGTAATTTCAATATTTTATAAATAACACATCTTATTAGGGAAAAACCCTCGTGAAATTCGACCCAATCCTTATATTTTCCATTTGTCAGTAGTGAATATCACTCCTGATTTAATTAATCGTTATTTGCTTTTAGTGCTGTATAATCACTTAACTAATCATTTGTATTTTTTTCAGAAACAATGGAAGGACATAAAGAGCAACTATGAATAAATCCTGCATAACTAGAAAATTTATTAGTCCTTAATGTACATTATGAATATACAAATAAATACAAAAAATTAGATATAGATCTTATTAATGTTCCCATGGTTTTGGTGGTCTGTCCATATCCCACGGTCTATACGGCTTAAATTGTTCTGGTTCTGTAAGATTGATTCCTTCACTAGTCAAAGTCTTAAGGAAAACATCAAGTTTTCCTCCTTCCTTGGCCTCAATATCCGAAAGTACTTGGGTGATTCCAAAAATGTGGCATCGTTGTGCTAACACTCGAGCTAAATTTATGTACGCTGCCGTATCTTTGGTTCGATATAAATTCTTCTTGATCGCCCATTCGTTTGTGCTGGCTGTAATAATTGGTCCATTAACATGGTGAATGACTTGAGCGTTGACATGACGACCAGTCGATTCGATTGTCAACCTTTAACAAAATTAATTGATGCTTAATTTATACACTATAATGATTAAATTATCGATGGAAAAGTTTGTGTCTTTATTATCTTTGTTGTATAAAGTAAGAGATGATAAGTCACTTTAATATTGTTTATAAAATATATTGTAGTCTTATTTATGTATGTAATATAATTTACTAAGGTAAACTATAAACACAAATTTAAAGAAATGAATTATTGACGTATTGCCTTGATATGTACTTCGATTACCAAGTAGCTGTGTGATGAGTCATGTCGTGATGAAAATGCTTGACAATCGAAATAAGTATCTGGGCAATACATCAGTAATTCATTTGTTTGAACTTTTGTTCTTTATGTTTATAGTTGATTTTTTAAAAATTATATTACATAAATAAAACACAATATATTTTATATATTGTGTAAATAATATAATTGCCCATTAATCTAATTTGATTACTCTAATAAGTTTCCAGGATCAACGTATCTTTTCAATATCAATATGAGGCTAGAATTTTCATCCCTCATTCGTTCAAATAAGGTCAAAAATTTTGTTTAAGTATATTAAAAGTAAGTAATTAATTACTTGTTCCAAAAGCAGCGTCCTGGTTTTTCCAAGTGATATCCTTGGGGTTTGTATCCAATGGTCATACGTTCTAAATTTCTTGGATTTCGATTGACAAATGTTGCACTAATGTTATCGTTGGAGCTAACACTTGAATATTTTCGAATATGACATTGATTTCGAGAAAAAATTCTCATAGGAAACATTTTTAAACCTTTTTAGGTTATAGTAAAAGAAAAGACAAAGAATTACAATTGTTGGATAACTTTCGATAGTAATTAATTAAAGAAACTTAATTTTAAAAATTCCAGTAAGATTTTAAAGTTAATTTGCAATTGAATTGATTAATAAAATTTTAATTTGTTTGAATCGTTTGAATTTATTTTTGGTAGGTACCATTGGTTGACTATAGTTTCGCTAGAGGGCGTACTGCTTGAGATTATAAATTTTACCTTCAATTTGATTTCTATAGACAAGTTTTGAATTTAATATTTAAAACTTAAAGAAATAATTTGAGAAATCAATTTAAGTGTTTAAACTTTGTTTATATGGTTTGTATGAAATCTCAATTATGATAATCAATGTTTTACAATTTAGTCTTATTCTAACCTCTATATTTTAGTTCGTCTTGGGTTTTTAAAAATATAGGGTCAATTTCTAACAAAACAAAATGCGACTCGCCCTTGCATTGTTTAGAAGAAAGGGTATGCCTGGGGGTCATATATATCGAGGTAAATATCGAATTGTCAAGGAACCCACCTCAGCCGATATTCTTAAATTGAGGGCTCAATTTGCGATTGAAGAAGAAAATATGTTATATTTAAGACATCCCTACTTAACAGCTGTAAGTTTACAATTTATCAAAGAAGAGAAAAACTTAAACATAATACTTATTTTCCAATTTATTAGGAACAATCCCATGGACATGCTCGAGCTCTTGGAAAAGCCGAACAACGAATGGAACGATTAAAAAGCCTGAAATTGGAATTTAAACCTCACGTGCGATTAGAAGATCGACTAGCACATCTTCGAGTCCGTGAAGGATGGGATTAAATATCAATTTTGATGACAAATGTTAAAAGTTACTAATTTTTACTGTACCTTAGTTAGATATTATTATATTGATAAATAGAAAAGTAAAAAAGTGTTTCTTTCTTATGTTTTTTTTAAATTAAATTTATTTCTAATCTATACCAAGTACAAATTAAAATTTCTATCTACTACCGGTTTATGTTTGCTTTGACCTTCTAGACTTACATAGCAAACTGGTAGAATTTTTTTCAATAACCTTTAGAGAATTATTGTCACGAGAACAAGTTTTATTTGTATTATTTATTTTACCGAAATTTATTTATTGTAGATTATCTCGGATGCTTTCCATAAAAAAAAAAACACCAAAATGGGGAAAAACATAAACATACGATTGTACAAATAAGTTTTAGTATGCACATGCTATAAGTATAATATGTAGTGTCCGACCGAACTTTCGGTTTCGGCAAAAAATCAAGTTTCGATTGTCGTCGAGCCGAAACTACAACCAAGACCAAAACTGAATTCGTGAGATGAAAACGTTGAGAAATTATTGTTTCTAACTTACAAGATTATAATATTACAATCATTACAATCTTCAATTATAAATACTGATAATAATCAATTGATTACAATTATAATTTTTTTTTCAGTTTGAGAGAAAATTCACCACACTTTAGAAGAAATTATCTTGTTTTTAAGGTGTAAGAAAGAGTACTTTCTGTTTTGTGTACCTAAAAATATTTGGTAAAAAGTAATTTTGTTTTTAATTTTATGTTATTCGTAACTAATATCAAAAAGAAATATTAGATGTATTTCATTCAAATTAACTCCTTATTTCAACACAAATAATAAATTTGAAATAAGAAGTGATATTAATATGTTATGCTCATAATTAGCTTAAATATTAAAGACAAAATGAAAAATTAATACCTATAGGGTTTAAAAGTAAAGACTGAGTAATTAGATGATTTTTTTTTAAGAAAAGATGACCTTATATGAAAGTTTCGCCCGAAACTAAGACTGATGCCGAAATTCGGGTTCGGCCGTAAAAACTAATTTCGGTTGAACACTATATATTGTACAACAAGTAATAATTAGTTATTAACGTTATTAATGTGATTGATAAATTTGAATGATAAATCTTTTTATTGCATATAAATGTAAAACATCTTTGAAATAAGAGTTTTTCAAATGACACAAGATAATATAATTTTGATTAACTTAAATACTTAAATGATTAACTTAAATACTGGTCGGCACGCCGACCAAAACGAGAAGGGGATAAGACCCCCTAGCGTTTTTCATTAATTTTCATAGAAGATACTCGTTTTGTCTTTTAATGTGTTCATTGGCAATATAACAATTTTATTTACATATAGTATAATGATTATTTTTTTAGTAAAATTGGTAATTATAAACGTTGTTTTCATGCTTTATACAAAGTCTATTGATAGATCGGAGGTTCCTAAACTCTAAGGGAGTTTGACGACTTGAAAAGGAGGGAAACGGGAAAGTTAAAGAAAAGGAATATTTTCGATATTTTTCAATAAAAAACAACTATTTGTTGTTTTTCAAAATTATTTTTAAAAATTTAATAATTATAGTCATTCATTACCCTGTTAAAGAAAAGCATTTTAAATGTTTAAAAAATTCATTAGAAGTCGTTCAAAGTTGTTAAAGGCATTTTAAATGTAACGATTTCTAAATACCTTTTTAGCAGGGTATATTGCTATTATATAATAGGGGAGCTGCAATGGAAATTTATAGCACTACTGTGTTCGGATGTGATTTTTATTACTAAAAAAGGAATCAACTTTAAATATACTGCTGAAGCAATAGGAGATTCATTTTTGAGGCACCAGCAATGATTTTGTATACTGAAAAATTAGTAACTATGAATATATAAAGTTCAATGGCGTTCAAACAATCAAACTAGTTGTGCAACTAGTGTCGTTGTGTGCACAAATTATGCATTGCTTTGAAATTTAAATCGGAAAAATTCGTTTGAGATCGTGAAATATGTTGCGCAACATTTGCCCGTTTGACAAGTTCCGTGAACATTTATGGCATGTCTTGATGATCTTATCTCGAGTAAAATTTCTATTGTGTTTCCAATTTTAGTCTTATTACTTTATTATTATAACAATAATTTTTAATATATTTTTTTTATTTCATTTCACTACTATCTTCTATGATAGTAAATATTCCGTAATATCTTTTATGCGTAATGGCAACTGCAAAAACTGTTGAAGACAAGGATTTTTGGCGAGAATTCATTGCAATGTATCGCGATTTTCCGGAGTTGTGGAAAGTAAAAAGTGACGATTATAAAAACCGTCATAAAAAGAATATTGCTTATCAAAAGTTGGCAGAAAAAATGAAAGAAATCGAACCCAGTGCCGATAGGACTATGGTGCGCAGCAAAATTAATGCTCTTCGTACTTCATACCGACGAGAACTGAAGAAAGTGAAAGACAATGCATCATCTAGTAAAGATGCAGAAGATGCCTATGAACCTGAACTATGGTATTTTTATGACATTGATTTTTTGAGAAACCAAACTCAGTTGCAAGAAACTTCTACAATGGACGTCGATACAGAAAAAGGAGACGAGTATAGGGAAGAAGCAAATGATAAGGTATGCATTTCACTGCTCAAAAATCTTGAATGGTGTTTATGTTTAAAATATGGAAAAGAACCAGTACGCCTTTGTAATTTATTAGTAATGAATGTATTCTTCAATCTTCAGGTACTAATAAACTTTTTTTCCATTCTTTCAGGACATTGAATATAGACCTTCCCTCTGTTCGGCACAACAACCTACACAAAAAAGAAAAGTGGTACTAGAGAATTCTTCTCAAATTAAAGAAATGAAAGCAAATAAACTATTGGACCTGGCATATAAACGTCTGCTTCACCCTCAGTCTGAATCCCAAATTCTTGCACAGGGATGGGCCATAGAATTTGGTAAAATGAAGGCAGATCAGCAGTTGTACGCTAAAAAATTTATCGATGATATTCTTTTCGAAGGACGTTTAGGCAATCTTAATCGATATTCCATGAGTATAAATCATTCATCTCAACCTCTAAACCATCGTTCTTCATTGGGCTATCAGAACGACTTAAATTCAACTTATGTAGACCGATCTTCATCATGTGTATCCTCACCTTCGCATTCTTCTCACCCTGAAGAATCAGTACAATTACACTCACATATAGTTAAACACTCACCTTCTACATCACTATCGCCTTCGCAAATGTTACCTGTTAATACATCCAATTGTGTATCATATTCCTCTTTCAAAGAAGAACCTTCATCTGACGAAGACTTCTAGTTGAAATCAAGGCTGACGAGCTCTGGCTCTGGAGTTAATGTTTAACTCTCCGATTAGCTCCAACTCCGGGTTCGCTTCCAGTCAAAATCGCTTTAACTTATGAGCCATAATTTATGGGATTTATTAAAAGATTTTATTAAAGATTTATTAAAATGAATGAGTCAACAAAAATAGTTTTAAAGTATTTATTCTACTGTTTTCAAAGAGTTTGTTTGAAGCTGAAACGAGTATAAACTTTGATGACTCCGGCTCTCTCTGAATAAAAGTTTTACCTCCAGCTCCTTCCAAACTTTTCGGCTTCAAACTCTAGCTTCGGCTCTTTAATTTAGCTAAGACTGTTATTTGGTGAATCTAAACTTAAGAAATAAATTATGTACCTTTAATTCTTAAAAATAAAGATATTATTTTTTCAAAACTTGAATTAAACACAAATGTTTCTACAATTATTTTTAAAGATTCATTCAATCCCATTTTAAAAAGCAATCCTTCATCCAAGTCATTCATTCCAAGTTTAATGTTATTACATTAAATCCATGCTGGTATTGTAGTTTCTTGTATATTTAAAAAATGATTAGGGACATTTAAAAGTTATCAGTTTTTTCGACCGACGTAACTAGATCGACTAGATCTATGGTGCAAATATTATAGTAAGATTCAAAATATGATTTCGAAATATTCGAATTCACAAAACGAAGTCAAAAAAGAATAATTCACAAAATTCGAAATATTATCGCAAAGGATTTAGGGTGCGTATTCTTCCATACCGTTTTAAAAGGAATATATCGAATATATCGCTGATAACAATCAGAACAATAAGAACAGCTTAAGGAGCTTAAGGATTTTGTTGCCATCTGTAAGTAATACGGTGAACTATTAAAAGTTCAATGTTTGTTCTTGAGATGGCGTTAGAATCTTGTATTAATTGTTACAAATAGAAATTTAAAATTTAAAATTTAAAATAGTGACTTAATCGAAGAATAATTTTTTAAATCACAGAATTAATTCTTTCGATGGCTCTAAACTTAAAGGAATCCACTTACCGTTTTATTGAAGGTATCATCCATAAATAGTGTTAAACTGGAACCTTTTTTCCTCATATCCAAAGCGTTAGAAATATAAACTCCCAGCATCTCCCAGCCTTTTTCGTTTTACTTTTAATATTATGATTATAATTAAAAATATTAAAACATGCTTATTTATAGACGAAATTTTTTGAACATTTTTTTAATTTTTATTTTTGAGAAGGGGGTTTTAGTGCTAAAACTTTCAAAACTTACTTCAAGACTTACGGTACAATTTTGAAACCTCCTTTGACTCTAATAGGTTTACTAGTTTCTGAAATTTTTGGGGAAATGAAAATAATTGAACACTTGTTTTCATATTAAAACAAAATTGATTTTTAATAATTTTACAAAGCTTTATTCCAACATCATCGAAAACTATCACCTAACTAATATCAAATAATCTACACCATTGTTATATGATTTCTCTCTGTAATTATTATAATATTTTATATTTATAATAATTATACTTTACCATAATCATGTAATATATTAATGTCAATAATGATAATTATAATTAAAAAATTAATAAATATTAAGTTTTAATTTAGAATCTACAAATTTTGTGATTCGATTTTTTTATTACAGACTCATTTAATTAATTAATTAGATATTTAATTAATTAATATACGATCAACTAATACACAATATTTATATCATTTATTCACTTTTGAACTTCTTGATTTTTTCATATTTTATTTATTTTTTTTACATTTTCTTAGTTAAATATATATTACAATCGAATTTACATTTACATTACTAAACTAGACTATCATCGTCAATTAGATTTGCAAGTGAAGATTGATTTTGGCAAAAAATCATCACTTGGAAATTTAACATGAAAAACATTTTATACAAAATTTGTTAACAAAAACTAATTTTATTTGTTGGACATTGAAATTTATGTTTCCTTGGAAAATAATTAAACGAAAAATATGAAAAAGAAAAATTAAATATTGATCTTCTTTTAGGAAAATAGACAAATAAATTTTAAAATTGATTTTTTTACCCTCCTCGTACATAAGAGCTAGAAAACTCTAGTGATTTTCCTGGCGAAAATTTCTTACGAAGATAAAAGAATTTTAACGAAATTTTCGCAAGTTTAGATCACTTGACATATAGAATATTGTATTTTTATTCGTATAAAAACAATTTATTTTCTTTTTATATTTCTATTTGTATTTTTCACTATTATAATCTGTAAAATACGTCTTTTTTTAATACCCTGTTGCATTATTTGCATTGGACCTAGGAAAATTATTCGAAATCAATTGTTCGAAAATCAATTATGTGACTGTTAATTGTTCGAAAACAAATTGCCATAGCGAAGAATTTTACAAAGCTTTAATTTGTTCAATAATGAAAAAATACGTTCTGAAATTTTTTGAAAAGATGGTGGATTTTTTTAGGTTAGCATTAATCTTTGTAGTTAGTTCAATTTGTGAACTAAATTTAGAGTTCTAAGAAAAAGTAACTAACTTCTAAGATTGAATGAAATCAATAGAACTCCTTTTTTTGAGGAAAATTGTCTTTCGAACAAATGATTTTCGAATAATTCACATAGACTCATTTGCATTGGTGATTGTACGAGGTGGTTTATACTATATAATATAAATGTTTTTTGTTTCTTCTTTAATTTATTAGTATAAATATTGCATATTTTTTGCTAGAAAATCTATTTTTCATAAAACTCTCTTCAAATCAGTTTTCCTTTTTGGAATATTTTTTTTCCTTTTATTAAATGATTCTAAAAATGATTGCACATACTATACATTATAATTTATATAATAATATTTAATATTTATAGGTACTAATACATATTTGATTTTTTTTACATTTAAATGCAAAGGATCCGTTCCTACTTGAAGATTTTCATCATTCGTCGATTTTTCAATTTTATATTTACGATATACTCTAATGCTAATTTTTCAAAATTTACAAATACACAAAGTTACATTTTGATAGTTTTATCTTATTTTTTGTTATTATAATTTTTTTTGCCAAAATTTTAATTGGTGGCAATTCACCGAAAGTGTACAAAACGAAATATCATATTTTTATTTTTGGGTGAAAATTTTCCAAAATCTCTTTAAAATTTCAACCACCAAAACCAAAATCAGAAATTGAAATTTTTAATCAAATCGTTTTGATATTATTTCTAAAATAAAATTCACTAATGAAACACTATTTGGTGAGTATTTTTGCAACCTAATGCAAAATCCTTTCGTGTAATGTATTGTAGAATATTTTTTAGTAATTTTTTTTTAAATTAACTTTTTTTTAATTGTTTTTACCGTCACTTTGTAGCTACCCAGATTTTTACTGACTCTAAATAGTGCTTATTAGTGTTTTTTCATTAGAACATAAATTTACACAAAAATCATATTATAGGAGAAATAAAAATTAAAAGGTAACAAAATGTGCATTTTACCCTGAATCCGTTGTGTTCATTTAGATTAATAAGTAATACGTATTTATAATTATATTTTTACTAACGTTTTTTTGTGTTTTGTGACTGTAACTAGAGAAATACAAATAAATAAATATACCTTAAAAAAATATTAATTGATTTGTAATTTTTCCAATCAAATTTACACGAAAAAATTCAAATAAAACTTACCAACTAATAATACTTGAATAGGAATGTCTGTCTTATTAAATTGATAAAATAAATTAAAAAATACTAAAGGCTAGGACAAAGGGTAAACTGTAAAATAACCATAGTGACGTAACCTTTAGAGTTCTGAACTAATCATGAATTCTTAAACTGAAGTAAAATTAAATATTAACTAAAAGGAACTTTGAGAATTTTTTTAACGAGGATTATTGCTTAGGGAAGGCGAAAATTTGCTGCTATTTTAAAAATAATAATAAAAACTTTGGAAAAAATTCTCAAATGGTTGGTGGGGGGAGTAGATACCTTTAGGTAAGTCAAATTCAGCTTACATGCCAAAAATTAACCAGATGCAAATATAAACCACGAAAAAGGATTAAACCAAAGTATTGAACACTTGACTTCCTAGTGATTTATGAGTTTTTGGTTGTTAGTTACCAAAATTTTTAAATTTTTAGAGTCCTGATTATTTTTGCGTTAGATTTTCAGGTCCTTTGAAAATTCCGAATTTCCGGTGGTACATCAAAAATTAAACGTAATTCTGTCTTTATATTCGAAATCATCTTAAGCTATTAAGAAACTAATATAAAAATAAACAAAATCGGTTTTCAAAAATTTTCATCAAAAGTTCAAGTTAAGCCTCTCCGCAAAAATTTTTAACCCCCAACCCCAATGGTTAGTTATTTATTGTTCATTCGTTTGTTTCGTGTTTTATACTTTGGTAATTTTGAATTTTGATCAACTGAAATTTAAAAACTTCAAACTAAATAAAAATTTAGTGGGAAATGGTTTCGTCTTGGGGCTTCGCTTGTTATTTAATATGGTTGTCTTTATACCTTTTCTTTTCTTTTTTTAATAAGAATCCTTAATTTTTATGACAAACGTAAATAGTGTTCCCCCTTGTTCTGATTCATTAGAAATATAGTGTAAAAAACTTTTTTTTTCATATTTCCCCCCTAACCAAAATCCAGGTGACGCTCATGGATATCATTGTTTGAATAATGAATATATCCATTGTATTCACCTCTGGATATCAATAGAAGTGGTATAGATGAAACTTCTACGAAAATATTGAAAAAGATTAAATGGTATTTCAACTGCATAGAAATAATTTAACTTGGATAAGTTAGATTAGATAGAAAAACGGTAACGAATTTTTTAAAATAAATAAGTTTAATAACAAAGTGCAAATATTCTTTTGTATTAAAAGTAATATGAATATATTCACGTTTTAACATTTAGGTTTAATGTTAACAAATCAATAAGGGTTAAAAATGGAACAGAATACTTACTACATAAAAGTGTTAATTAGATTTAACCATTATAGTATCACATTGTCGCAAAATAAGCAATAATTTCGGGAGAGTAGGTTCTAAAAAAAATTATTTAGCATTGCTTTTTTTTTCAAAAATCGGATGTGATTTGATGAGTTAAGATTAATGAAAAATTCCATTGAAATTTTTTAATTCTTTATACTCGATTTAATTTAAATTTTCATAATTTTCCTTATTTCTTTCAAGAAATGTATTATGTTTTTGAAATATAATTAAGTGGAAATTTGATGTCAAGTATTCAGTGAAAGCTCACAGGTTTTTTGAGACTAAAAATGTGATTTTACCATAAAAATTAATTTTCTACCGAAAAAACAAGTATCAATGATTCAACTTTAATATTTTATTTAAAAAAAAATATAATAAAGATTACAATCAGTAAAGTGATCTTCAACCTAAGTTTATGGAGATAAAAGTTTCAAACAAAAATTTTAGACCATATAACGAAAAAATTGATAAGAAATTTGAACCAAAATTTTGATGTCATTTTCGAGACAATTATTTAAATTATCAAAAATCATCCAATATAATACACTAATTTAAAATCGACCGATCAAATCGAAAATGTATTGTTACGACCTTTGGTGTTAGTTACAAATACAAAACTAGAGTTTTCAAAATTTTTAGCATAAGCTAAATTCTATTGAAAATTTGACATTTTCCACTCAATCACAGTACTTTCTATATAAAAATATTTCATAAAGAATACAAGAAAAATCCTAAATCAGCTGGAATTATTTATTAATCAACTCAACAATTAACGATAAAAATATTTCCATTTTTGTGTTGATTTAAAGTTTAATATTGAAAGTCTATTTTTTTTGCTCAAATATAAATTCAATATTTATAAATATATATTAATAATAATAATTATATGGATAAACATTTAGATATAACTATACTTACACAACTTTTCTTAGCTCACATGTGCAAGTATATCTAAAAACACAGCTCTTGGTTATTATTTTTTAACTTAGCTTATCATTTATTTATAGAGAAACTAAACTTTCTATTTCGTATTTTCCTTCTTCATAATATAATTTAGAAACTACCTAAGTATTTTTACAATCTGCTACTTCTTAATAAATCGTTTGCATTCACACCCTTATCTATATAATTAATAATTACATTCGAATCTCACTTATTAAATTGGGGTTGAAAATGAAAAAGAAAACTTATGAAAATGTTTCCTGAAATAAACTCAAAAGAGCTCCCTACAATTTTTGCATTTAAGGGTTAGTTTTTCTTACAAAATTGCAATAGGGATTATATTGTATTGTTCTAGAATTCTCAATCCTTATAACGCATTGGTTTAGGCCAACAGAAAGTTGGAATATATGATAGGAAAGTATGTTCTGATTGATAATTTCCTTTTTTTTAAAACTGCTGATACAATTCCATGTTAAGTATTCCAGGGATACATGATTAAAAAGACCAGGAATCGCTGATGAACTATTGATACACAATAGCTACTAATGAAGTCGGTGGTATGTCAAAACAAAAAATTACAGATCAGAACATGACAAAACAGAACAACTACAGTACAGGATATGACAAAACAGAACATATCACATTTATCTCTTTCTTTCACACGATCAAAATAAACACAATATAAGTAAAAATATCTGAGCTCAGATGGGAAAAACAAAATTATATTTTTAATTAACTTTACAAGCTTTTGTAAAGCATTGGTTTTCCAACCAATTGACTACAATAAATATGATTTTTTTAAGTGTTCTAGTTTTTTACCGGTTATAGGGACCCAGAAAACCCAACAAGCCATGAGGCTGCTCTGAGTATTGAGGTATAACTGCTTTTACTATGGAAATCCCAATAAAATTTAAAAAAAGTTCTGATTTGTCATGTTCTGTCTTATCCGATCATTATATTTAACGCTAGAAACAATATATCGAAGATTCCTTGTTAAAGAATGTATCATTAATTTAAATAAATGGTCGATCCTTTGTTGCAGAAAGTCATCGATATAAATTACAAAAAAAAAATACAGAAGCATTATAAAATCCTATTATTATTAATAATCAAGGCAACTAAGCTCAGAATGGATATCCCAACTAAATAAAGAAAGTTCTGTTTTGTCATGTTCTGTTTTATCCGATTATAGAATATAATTTAGTGCTAGAAACTATAAATCGAGGACTATATTAAAGGATGTACCATTTAAATACAGAAAAGGTAGATCGTTTGTTGCAGAAAGTCTGCAATATAAACAATGGAAAAAGTATAGATGCATAAAAAAGTCAATTATTATTAATAACTATTGTTTATTACAAATAATTACTAAGGAAGTCGATCAAAGTGAATAATTTGTACGAATTCTCGAACTAATTGATTGTTTTGAAGTGTTCTTCAAATTTTGTGAATTGGTTCAATTAAAATCGTTTATTTTTTTATCATATGTAGGCATTATTAATAACTCTCTTAAAACCAAAGTGGTGTAAGCCACATTATTGCGATTTGGAGATATAGTAACTATAATAACTTTTATTTAAATAACTCTATAAAAACCCCACGAACGAAGTACTTTGACCAGCCATCTACCGGCATAATAATGAAGTATTGACTTACTTCACTTTTCCAATAAACAGTTAATTACCCAAAGAATGGTTTCAGCTAATAAAAGCGGAAAATTCAAATTAACAATGATGACATATAACACTTTAAGCGGCTCATTTATAAAAAGGCATTATTTATAAAAAGAAAATCAAAGTACTTAGTTAATTTCACACTTTAAGTTGATTAAATCGTTAGATTAATTTTAGTAATGTAAGAATTTCGTCCAAGGAATTGAATTTAAGAAAACGTTCATCATATTAACCAACTTTTGCGATTGGAAATTATTCATTTGTTAGATAATAATCTGCTAAAAAAAATAATTTAATAAGAACTATTTATTGAAATATTTACTATTTATATGAAAAAATGCGGTTAAAAAGTTGCAATAATGTTAACTAATGCAAAAATCGCTGGGCTCTTTTATTGAGGTTTACAGGAAACGGATGATTGAAACATTGCATTCTTTCCTTATTGTTGCTTATTTTCTTTTAAATTTTCGCTAACATTAGTTATGATAATAAAATATTCTTCATTTTGTATCAAGTGGTGCACGTTTTTTTTCATAAATTCGACTGTAGGTATGTATTATAATAGTTGTATCGTTAAACATAGATCATAAAACTAAGAAATAGTTCCTGTTTGTATATTGTGAATGAATAAAACGGATATTATCCAGAAAAAAATAATAATTGGGGTAAAGATAACTAATGCCTATGTATATGGTAGTTGACATGAGTGGATGTATGATTAACAGTTATTATTAGATTTATTGTGGTTGATGAAAAATTTGATTTTCGTCCACATTAAAAGTATGGCAGACTTGAACAAATCGATGTTCAAACATTATCTACAATAATTAATTTCGTTGAGGTCGTGACTATGTCGGCAACTTCAATCGAATTCAAGAGACTTATGGCTCTCTTTATAATTATTAAGATCTTGTTAACAACTTATCGTTAGGTATTGTTTGGCTAAAAACATTATCATTTTTTTTCGAACTTGCGATGAAAATCTCCCTTACCTAGAAATTGAAAGTATGTACAACATAACGAATAGACATGTACAAGAAAAAAATAAGTTCGTGGCAAAAAAATCAAAGTTCGACTTTGTCCAGGAGCGGTCAATTAAGCCTGCAGGCCTAAATGCCAAGTGAAGGCGGAACTAGAGTTTTAGAGAAAGAAATGTTAATGCGAGAAAAAATTGAACTTAATACTTTAGGAAAATTGAAAAACAAATCTTCTGAGTAGGATTACTTATTAGATGAAAAACTACTCTGGCGTTTTCATGTTTTTTTCATTTTTCTTATTTGCACACAAGAAAAAAATCTTAGTAATACCATTGAGATGTATGACTAGAGCAGGGGTCGAGAACCTACGGCTCGCGAGCCTTATGCGGCTCTTTGATCCTAGCTCAATGACTCTTTAAATGTCAAATTCTAAGTTTCAACTATAGTTATAGAAAGTATAGAAAGTATATTCAAGTATAGAAAGTAGAAGCAAAATGTTGGAATAAAAACCGATTTCATAATTCGAAATTGTTTTTTCCGAAAAGTAATTAAAATGTTCCAAATTTGGCTCTCTAAACACTATAGGTTCCCAGCCCTTGAACTAAAGTGAACGTGCTTCATAAGCCCAATGTTAAATTTACCAATTTGTCAAGTGCTTATTCTCCTTCTATAGCATAAAATAACTAAAAAATAATCTCTTCTCTTTAAATGGGTATATGGGGCAGATGGCAATAGTTCTATTGATGGCCACGAAAGGTGCTGATTTAAGAAAAAAAGATATGAAAATGAGGACCCGATGGCATTCATTATTCTAGTTATACAGCTCAGTGGGTATTAGTCATGTAAAAAATTACCCAAAAATTTGGTTCCTCCACTGTTGGTGAAATTGGCAATTGGAAACATTTTTTTTTCTTGAAACAAACCATTGAAAATTGTTATAGAAGGTTTGGAATCAATCTGTTTACGAAAAATAGCTTACAGTAGAATCTTAAGTTTCTTCCTTTCTTATCTTTAGGTAATTATGGGAATAACTACCCCTATGGCTTTTAATTTTTTTTTGTGTATCTCTTATAAAATAGTGAATAATTATTCTACAAAAAAAAAAGAATTTCTTAAAAGTTTAAACTTTCTCAAAATGAAAACCATTTCTATGGTTTGAACAAAATATCGAAGAAGCTAACAGCAACTATTACCGATTATTTCGTTTCTGTTAATTTCCGATTATTGGATAAAAAATAAAAGGGTAGAAAATATAACTATCCATATATCAATATATTTATGATAATATATCAATATATTTTTCAATATATTTTTGATCCTATTTTGCCAACAATGGAGATTTGACAATGCCGAATTCCAATCAAAATTTAGTAGGTACTACAGGTGATTATTCCTTAAGTCTAGAAGTAGAATAGCACCGGATATAGATGAATCGTAGAATTACCTCTACTACTATCAATATTGTTGATCTGTTTTTATATAACGCAGAAAAAGTCGTCGGAATTAGGCAGAATACAATACAAAATTTTAATCAATCAGATTCTTTTTTCCCTCCCACGATTTTTTTATACTTCTTATTGGAGTTGGCTACTTCCATAGAGATATTAAAGGAGTAGAACCGTATAATCAATTGACAAAGCAAAGCTGAATAGAAAGATAGACATAAAAATTGGTCATACAGAAATTTTGTATCAGTATAGTACTAATTTATATGTCTCTAATTCTAACATTGACACATTTTTCTTTTACATAAGTTCTACTCTCTTTACGGCTCTATTCTCTTATATAATCTCTATGGTCATCTCCTGCGTTCAGCACCATTACTCAATTCCATGAATTTCATTTGGAGGTACCGTAGTACAACTATAAAATTAAATTTTTTAACGTAATTTAAAGGAGTATGGGTAGAATCAAAAATGAAATCATCAAAAATTTATGATTTTTAATCGCTATATCTTAATTTCATTATCATTTAATGAAATTTGATTTTTATTGATACTAATAAAATTTGAGAATGCTTTATGTTGATTTTCAAAAACAAAAAAAGGAAGCATTTAAATTATAGTACTGAAGCTATATTTCCTAAAGGCGGATCATTTTAAACCTTCTAAAGCAAGTTCATTCTATTCCACAAAGATCATTCTATTCCGCTGTTAAAATTGAAACTTAAATCTTGTACGACGATTGCGACAATTTGAACAAGAAAATTTTTTGTTTTATCTTAGTTTCATAAGCTTCTACCGAATTTAAAAAAATGACAGTTTTGACGAAATTGTTTTAACGTTATGAATCCAAAAGTTTCAGGATCATTTAAAGCATCAAAAAATTAATAGAAATTGAGTTTTAGCCACGGATATTGTTGTTTCATTTGGCCTTTAAGATAATTGTTTTTCGAACAATTGATGCTTGGCCATGGTTTAATGATATTTAATCACTGTAATATATAATACATAAATGTTTATTCTTCTTTTGGAGATTCTGATTTTTGAATCTTTGTCTTTGCCAAACAAACCAAAATTTGTTCTTTTATGTTAGAAAATCAAAGATTTCATCAAGTAAAGGGAAAATGTGTTAAAAAATTAAAGTGGAAAATATAAAAATATGCTTATCGTTTCTACTTTTCTTTAATAAGTGCATCTTTAATAGTACCCTGCTTTAAATATTAGATCATCAACGAAAATTGGAAAATTCTATTTTTTCGGTGAAATGTGCAGAATTATGCAAGTGAGTGTTCTTACCTATTTGTTTAAAAGTACAATAATACAATAATAATTTATGATAATAATATAGTAATTTATATATATATATATATATTTATTTATATATTATGTCTTTTAAAACATGAAATTCTTTACCAGCTAAAATGAAAATTTTTTCTCGATTTACGTTAAAAAGTGTACGAAGGACCGTGCCAAAGAAAAACTTAAATATTTATATTTTAATTTTTTTTTCTTCACTAACCACGACATTAATAAAATTTGGACATTAAAATTTTGCCATTAAATTTCTATATATTTTACATTTTACACTTTTTTGGAAAATTCCTATTCAAAAACGTTTAATTTTCTCTAAATTTTTGTACAATTTTAAACTAGAGATTTAGATTATTTTTATCATTTGGGGGTGTGGGGGTGTGAGAAAGTGGGGATCAGGGCAATATTTTGCATTATTCGCTGGTACTTGATCGTTATAGTGTTATACATAATATAGTATTTGATATAGACATGATTTTCACAATTTTAAAATATTTTTTTTTTCATTATTTTTTGTATGAAAATATATTTCTTTTAAAAATTCACTTAAGTGGAATATTGAATATTCGTTTTATTTTTTGTATCTAACATTTATTAATTATTTTTTTAACCTTAATGTCGTAAAGAAGTTTAATTGAAAAAAAATCTTATGACGTACTTTAAATTTTTGCAAGACCGAACATTTTTTCAATTTTGAATCTTAATAACTACCCTAAGAACGGACGACATAAAATCACTCGATTTTATTTTCTACTGTTATCACTTTATAATAACGAAGGCATGGCTCATAGCTCGTAAGACGAATGAAGGAAGCTTTTTCGTTGGCGTTTAATATTTGTTACTGGAAACCCAAAGTATATTTTTTCATTTTTTCTTGATTTATCCAAATTTTTTATCCAAAAATCATTGATTGCATGAAAAAAATTTAGACAAAATTATTATATAGAAAATTATAAAGAAAATTCTTCCCCCGTCGCTTTACAAGATTTCAGCCATGCTTCCTTCATTATCTTCGTAATTCCTTTGGAGTAACAGTAAAAACACAGAGATGTAGTATAGAGTCCTCATGTTGTATATAAAACCAATAATTTATTAATGGGCCTTAAATCACTTTAAATTTCGAAGATTCCATCTCTGTTTACCTTAATTGATCATGCTGCCCTCTGACTACAACCATTTCGATCGAGTTCGTTGAAGTGAAATGACAGTTGGAGAGAGATAGGACCTCCGAGATCAAAAGAGATTAAACATGAGTCTTCTATACTACATCTCTATGAGTAAAAAAACATTTAACGATTTGATGTCGACCGTCCAAAGGTTAAACGGAAAAGAACCAAAGAAAATTTTGCCTATTTTTTCGAAAGATTTTGATTTTAAATGCCGAAAGATCTTTCATTGTCAATGATATATTTGATACATTTAAAAATAATAAATTCCTTAAAGCTCTATGAGACACGTAGCTGTATGAAATAGTTTGCAAGTTCCGTTTTTTTTGTTCTATTTTTATTATTAGAAAACTATTCGTTTTGTATGCGGCTTGGAAAAACTTAGAAAAAATATCTCTTCTATTTTATGTAAAAATACGTAACCCGGTTTATTTCTGTTTTACTAATTAAAATATTGTGTTAACAACCGAAGGAATGCTTCACTTCAATTCCTCCATTATTTTATTTAAAAATATGTTAAAGATAATAATCACGAAACTTTTCATATAGCACGCAGGTATGTGTAAAATTGATCTGTTAGTTTATAAATCACTTGTATTGTATTGTATCAGTCGAAAAAATGAACTTGAATGTTTTTTTGAAAAAAAGACTAATTTTAATAAAAATGCAAAATCCTATATCTTATGTAGTGAATTTTCCATCAACTTTAAGTTTCAATGATACAAATTTGCCGATTATATTATAAACTTTTGGACTTTTCCTGTTCACCGTTTGTGATATGTTTTTGTGCATTATGATTTTCCCGAATAGTAACCTACAACAGGTTCAAACTCAGAGGCGGATTAGATGCCGAAAACGCCGTAGGTAAGCACCTCATCGGCTTCCTCTATTACAAATTTTATCTAGTACTAGAAACTAAGCATTGGTGACAGTAGGTGGCGATACTAGTACCAGAACCTAGTAGAAAACATTGATGACTGTAGGTGGCATTACTACTGCTGTAGTGAAGTTTACTCCAAGTTTGAATCAGCATTTCTTTACTAATTAATTAAATTATTTAAGTATAATTAATTTAATTAGTATTAGGTATAAATGAATATTTTTTTCAAGCGCTCGCGTCGCGCCCCTTTGAAATATCGCTCCCCTTTGATAGCTAGTTTGCCTTACGGATTATACACCTCTGCTCAAATCTTATAGGGGAGCATGGGGTAATGAGAGCTAGTGGGCAATGGGAGCCACTATAATTTTACAAATGGGAACGAAAAATTCGCGCGAAAATGGCACGAACGGAATCCGGAATATAGCACATATGGTGCTGATTAGAACAAATTTTCTTCGTAAGACATTAGTATAAAAAGTGCTAAATCTCGCAAATAAAGTAAGTGACTAAAAATTTGTATTACCCTATTGTATTTTATTTCTATTACATGTGTAATTTCATGGTTATTAGGGTAAAAATTTTTGGGTTATGTATTGATGGTTCCCATTACACATATAGAGGTTTCTTGCCTCTTATTACCCGATGTGCGGGGTAATGGAAGTGAAAGTAACATTTATAAAAAAGGCGATTTTAACTGGCTAATGGTACATTTTTTTAAATATTTGTTAGACATTACTGAAAGTTAGATAACTAAAAGGCTGATAAGTGTTCAAAAAAATAAATGATTGCATCCTAAATTGTTTTTTTCAACTATTCCTTATATGACTCCAATTACCCCATTCTTTCATATAAGTACCTAGTAGTAAATATAGATGATTGTAAGTGGCATTACTACACGTGTAGTAAAGATAACTTTACCAACGGAAATGACAGGAATCAAGAAATCCAGGATTCAGGAACTAGGAATGGTAGGATCCAGCGACCAAATAGGAGTTAGTATTTCATTAGAAATATAATTAGTAATAGGTATAGAGCAGAGAAGAGAGACTTATATAGAAGTTCAAATTTGTGGTAAAGTTTGGGGTACAAATGTTTAGAGCTTCTGTTACCCCGGCCACTAGTTGGCGCTGTACAAAATTAGGCATAACTACGCCGTAATTTTCAAAGCGTATGCGTAGAGATAAAGGAGAGAATTCAAATTTGAATGAATTTTTAATTTCATCATTAAATTATGGTATTAATTAAGAAAAAACTAAACATTTATGGCAGACAAATAGTTATAAGTATAAATTATATCCTTTTGGCATATTTTGTAGTTTTATAGACAAAATAAATGTCTTTAAAAAGACCGACTGCTTGGCTTCGCCTCAGTACAGTGGAAAGTGATATTTTCCATGACAATGCCATCTATTGCTCTATTTTAGAAATGTTAGATCACATTTTTGCCTACCATTTGAATTAAAGCTCTATTGTAAATCTCTTTTCCCTGGTTCATAGGTATTTTTTTAAGCGTTCCCGTCGCACCCCTTTGTTACCTTGCTCCCTTAGGCACGTGCCTGGTTTACCTTACGGATAATACACCTCTGCTCGAACCTCATATATTCCTCCAAAAGCGTATATTAGAGAAATCCAAAAAAATATATCTTTCCTTTGTTTACTAAACTTTTTCTTTTTATGCATTTTTTCTTGATTTTAATTTTAGTATTTGCACTTTTCAATTCATAAATTACCCAAAAACGATTGAATTATCAAAGAAATAAACTTCTTCACTAACGATTTTTCAATATTTTTAAATAATTGCAAATTTTAAATGGTGATAAGAGTTCTTTCAAACTTTATATTTGTCTTTTTTTGAATTAGTATAAAGAATGTTTTTTTTTCTTTTTTCAGGAAAAAAATCAAAGTTCATTTTTCTCGACTGTTATGTATAAATAAAAACTATTGTATTCTGTTGTAAAACGGTATTAGAAGTCTCTATTGTATATAATAATTTAAAAATATTCATCTGTAGGTAATTTAAATAAAAATTTCCACCCCGATCCGACATTATGTCGACAACGAGGTAAAATTACGGTTTGCTTTTAATATCAACTATATACCAATAAAAGGTATGTAATTCCTTTATAAAAATCTGTAAAGTATAATAAGTATGTAATAATAGGAAACATTGAGCGAATGTATCAATCGCAACAATTTGCAGTCTATTTGCCTCACATCGGTGAGAATTGAATATGTAGTATGTCGGTATAGTATGATAATAATAGAATTATATTCTTTGATAAAAAACAATTAGTAAAAGTCCTATTGAAAATACTGTAAATAAAAACCATTTTTTATTTTTTTATTTCATAATATTGTAACTGTAGCTTCTTCTGTTATAAATAGAAATTTATTTCGCACATTTTAAAATCTCAACGCCAATTCGTTCGATTTTTTCCTATTTTATCAATTGTAAGTGTTTTTTTTTCGGTTATAGTAAGTATATCTTCATGTAAAAAAATATTATGAAGGAACTTTAATCAAGTAAGTATAATTTACAAGGAAAATTCACCATAGAATTTATCCATTGTATAAATATAATAGTAATATTCGTAATCTATCATCTTATGCGGCATTTCTTCGTTTTAAACTATAAGTATTTAGTGATTTTTTTTTACTTTCAACATTAAAGTTGAATTCAGGCAATTTAACAAAGAAAAAAATCATCAATTATTCGGACATTGGCAATATTTTTATGTGGGAAAATATCAGTCTTATGTGCGTCACATTATCTTAAAAGAAAAATATTACAAGTGTCAGTTAATTAATTAAATTTTTTTTTCTTAATCAAGGAAGCACTGTCATTAAATAACCATATTTTTTCTACTTAATTTTAACAATTTTTTGCTAATCTTTTTTTTTACAAATTGGTTCGTATGCTTAGATTTAACAAAAAGACAAAAAGAACAACAGTAGATACTTAGTGGAGGCTGCCCTCTATATGTCAAACATTAATGTATCTATAAGTCGTTCATTGTTGGACTTTGGTGCAAGACAAAGAATCTAAGTATTTTGACCTATAGAGAGGAAACAACCATTAAGTCTACTTTTGTTTATCTGAGACATAAATTTTTATGCCGTTTTAAAAATATTTTCTTATAGAAAAAATATTAATTGAGATCTGAAGTCTCGAAAAGTTTAATATTGCCAAAGAATCGTATATCGATCTGTTTTTGAGATCATGATTTGTAAGATTATTTTTTTTTTTTGGTTGGTAACTTTCCAGTATAGCACTGTATCTACAAGAACTATACTGTAAACTTACCGATTATTTCTTTTTTTAAAAACAAGACTTATTCTAAAGTAGGTACATTATGACCAAATAATTTAAACTTTTAATTATTTACCAGAGAGTTTTAGTGCTAGTCTTGTCCGTTGTGTTGTGCGATTTCAGGCCTAAGTGTACTCTCTATTGATGATGGCGGCGTTTCTTTACCCGAAGATTCGGTCATTGAAGCCACACTACCCAAATTATTCATATCGTGATCTCCACCACTGCCACTTTTAACGTCGTCATCCAGGGTTAAATGTCCAAATGGATCGGCACGAAGCTTATCTGTTGGTGGTAACAGGTGTAACATATTCACAGGAATGGGAAACCCGGCGCCGAAATCTGGATAGAAGTTGTGCGGAAAGTGGTTAAACATCGAGGCCGGTAACGAACTTAGGTCCGGACTTGCGTCACTAACGAGACTTAAGGGTGCCCGCGAATTGTTATTGGTTTCGTTAGCATCGGCGTTTCCTCCGTGGAGGCCACTGTTTCGGTCGCGGTCGCGTTCGCGATGGTGTTCCCGGTCACCCCGATCTGAGTCACCGGGTGGACTGTTACTACCACCCAATGCCATCATGTCTAACGATACTCCCGAATTACCCGTACAGTCTTTTCTTAATTGTTCTAGTTTTAGACTTTTCCCGTATTTACCACGCACGTACATTAACAATGAATTATAAGGGATTCCATAGACCCGAGATGCTTGACTCGTCGTCATTCGTTTATTCCAGACTTGTTGTAATGCCAGCGTTAGTTCTCCATTCGTCCACGAACGAGGGGGTCCCCCGCGAGGAGCAGAATGCTGTCCTTTAGGCCTCCCCACTGAAAATTCAAACGCAAAAATCCATTTTAATCACTCAAAACCAGGAACCAAAAAAATTTATCCTACTACAAATGCGATTTTCCATTATTTTTTGAAGACCTTAGTGTTTGGAACCTTTAAATATCTGATTTACAATTCCGAATCTTTTCCGAAATGTTTGGTCAGAATTAAAGATGTTATGGAGGTTGACATACCTCCATACCATCCTTAACTGGAAAAGTTAAATTTTAATGATTTGAGTGTAAAGATGCTTACTTTTTTTCTTGACGAACATCTGAGGATCGGGCAAGTTTCTCGGTGCCGTCATGTCTAGTAAGGAGTTCCGACATGCTGCATCCAACCCGGATTGGAACAGTCCGATTGGCGCATCAAGTCCAAAAACTGCCGGTGAAAAGAAATCGACTTGATCAATGGTAAAGCTGTGTCTTGTTTTAGATTTTGCGTTATACTTACATTTTGAGTGTGGTTGAGTCATGGCTAGCGCCGAAACGGACGGCATTGGAGGAAATGACATCGGCGAATGCTGGCCCAAACTGGGGGGATGTGGAGGCGGCGGTGGAAGTCCATAGTCTTGCGAGTGCAATGGTGGAGATTGACCATAGTCTTTTCCGATCCGAAAGTCGAGATGGTCAGGTTGAGGACTTCTGGGAGGTGGTGGTGGAGGTGGTGTTTCTGGTTTTGGTCGGGGATGGTGTGATAAGTTGTTGTGGGATAGATTACTTTGTAAATGGGCTGGAGGTGGTGGGATTGGGGTGGTTGATCGATGTACTGGAGGAGTATGACGGGATGAAGGTGGCAGACTGGGTGATGGACTGTTTGAAGCTCGTTCTTTTTTTAGGCAGAGGTCTTCAGCGATTTCTTCGCTAAAGCTTGATGGGGATGACCGAAAAAAATTATGCACAGCCGGAGGTAGAGATGTTTGTGATTGTGATGTCGGCACTGTAGGTGCTGTTGATTGTTGCGTCATTGCTGCTAGTTGCTGAACTGGTTTACTGCTAAGGTCTTGCGGACTGGGCAGTTCGCCGGAACGGCGACGAGGTCTTGCCTGCTTTCGACGCGGTAGTGGAGAACCGCAGAGGATTTCACTGCAAGTAATCGCCGATAGGGTTTCAGCGAAATTTAAGTGAGACATGTGAGGAAGATTGGTCGAGGAAGTCTCGAACTGGGAACTTGGTTCGCTGTCGTGTGGCGATGTCGATGGGGTCGGCTGTTGACTAACCGTCGTTTCTCGCGGCGTCAACCCGCGAATCTGTAAACTATCGGCCGCACGAATCAACCCCGGTAACTGTTCCTGCCCTACACTGATCTCGCCCCGATACATAAAGTCCACTAAAGTTTGCACTTCCCACTCGCTAAACTCATGTAATACGATCACAGGATGTTTGCACGGATTTTCCGCAAATATTCGTTGGAAAAAAGGACTGCACGCGCTTAGCACCACTTTGTGAGCACGAATTGTGCCCGTCGCACATACTAAACTGACGTCGACCAATGTGGACGCCTGCAACAGCGCCTCGAAGGAGCTCAACATGTGCGCCTGATGGTTGTTCCACCGCAGCGAATAATGCGCGGCCTCCTGATTATCGTCGTTTCTACTCATTGTATGCGAAACCCAACCCAAACCCCAAAACAATGTCCGAAAGTAGTTTTTAAAATTGTCGAAATATTTTCATTCAATTTTTCCTAACCAAGAATTGGTAATTTTGAACTTTTTTTTTTAGTCGAAACTTTTTTTTTTTAATCTTCAAAATTTTGACGGGGTTACATTGCAAACAGTTTATGGATGTTCCTCGTTTCGTACCTGAAAATAAAAAAGAAGAAGTAAATACCAACAGATTCATAAAAAGTAAAGAAAATATTTCAATTAGTGCTTTTCGCCATATTAAAGATAATCCCAAAGTATAAATAAAAGAGCTTTTATTGCGGTGGCAATTATATACATTTTTTAAAATGAAAAAACATTTATTGTGACATAACTATAATAGTTAGACATATGCTGTCATTCTATTTTTTGTAGATAATTATATGTTCTGTAAAGTCGTAGTACATTATTTTGTTCTATAATCAATAGTTTTCGCAGCGCACGCAATATAAGAAAGTTTTTTGGTTATTTTTTCACACCTTGGGTTACATTATTAGAGTTTTAGTATGGATTCTTAACTTTTTTGAAAATTTAATATAGCCTATGTTCACCGGAAATAGTGTAGCTTCCCAACAGTGAAAGAATTTTTTAAATCGGTCAAGTAGTTTCGGAGCCTATTCAAAGCAAACAAACAATCAAATCTTTTCTCTTTATAATATTAGTAAGAAGAAGACTATCCTCTAAATCAAGAGATATTTTTTTACAAATCAAACAATTTTTACATTGAGAAGCTAAAGTTTTTAGCCTATTTTTGCGTGGAAGACACTTACCACTTAAAGTTTTCATTGAAAATAGTCGTTATTAGAAAAATTACATCATTTGGTAATAAAATAACTTTCTAATTTTCAGATTAAAACAGTGGTTCTTAACCTGTGTTCAATCGACCCTAGCGATATCGAAGGAATCTATCGAACCCTAGGGTTCGGTAAGTCAATTCGCGGGTTCGGTGGATCCTTAATGGTTTTGTTCATTTTGTCCACTTATGTTTTAATATTTTTACGTATGTTTTTAAAAATCTGCAAAAATCATATTTTTTTTCCAATAAAGAGAATACAACTATGAAACTGGTGGAGGTCAGTACCTCCAATACGATTAAAAACCACTGGATTAGAAACTTCAAGCAAAAAAGAGCATTATAGAATCATTAATCTCATTTTCTACACAGCAGTGATTTTAAAAACTAGTAAAGGAAAAGGAACGGCGAGTCTTGAAGGAGAAGAGAAAATTATTCGGGAAGCATTTTGGGCAGGAATCAGGAATTAAAAGAAAACGTTGGATATCTTTCGAGGAGTTAGAGTCGAAGATTATTGGTATACTGCAACGGTTTTAAAAACTACTAAAGAAGAAGGACCGGCTGATGCTGTAGGAGTAGAGAAAATGATTTAGGAAGCGTGCAGAGTAGGAACCAGTAAATGCTGGAGGCCTTTGTTAGAGTGAATTAGAAGAAAACGTTGAATATCCTTCGAAGAATTAGAGCCGAAGATTGTAGGAAGAACTTGAAGTTAATTTTCATTTTGTGTGAGGAACAAAAAGTTAAGATTCGAAAAAATAGAGAAATAGAGGTTGGAACAGGAGATTGTCGAAAATGTTGCATATCTTCGACTGTTTTTAGCACCCATGCAAGATAGTTGACAAATGAAAACCTGAAAAAGTACTTAGTCTTCAAACACGCCGATAACCAAGGACTGTTGACGAAAACAAAGAAGGGACTCTTAAATGTTATTCAATGTGATCAAAGATATTATATTTCGGATATAAGTAAAGAAAATTTGCATGGTACGAGGATATCTAAGACGAAAAACTTACTTCAAATCATCGAGAAAATAATATTCTAGTATGTTGCCAAAAGCGAACTATCCATTGGTTGTAGTAGAAATTTTTTCAGAAGTAGTAAGAACAATTACTAAAATACCTTCTATGAATCCGTAACATGGAGCTTTATTAAACAAGAAAGGAGATACATATGAAAAGAGCTTTTTAATTTATTGCTTGACAGGTCGAATGGATAAAATCAAATTAGAAATTTTATTTATTTTTAGTAGGATAGTGGACATGAAAGGATGTAGATCCATGTACTAATTATTAATTTTGCGACACGTTTCGGTCTTTTATTAGACCTTCATCAGGCTTCTTAATATAAAGTACACAATATACATCACAATCATCGTTTTTTTTTCTTTTTCGCACACATACATTACAAATTTTAAATTAAATAAAAATTTGTAATGTATGTGTGCGAAAAAGAAAAAAAATTCGATGATTGTGATGTATATTATGTACTTTATATTAAGAAGCCTGATGAAGGTCTAATAAAAGACCGAAACGTGTCGCAAAATTAATAATTAGTACATGGATCTACATTCTTTCATGTCCACTATCTTACTAAAAATAAATAAAATTATGTTAAATATGGACACAACCAATTTATCGATCAAATTATAAAGTTATGGTCAAGAAAAAGGGCTTATGTTAGATATTGAAGAAGGACAACTGGATGGGTCCAAGAAAAAGGAAAAAGAAGGATTGGAATCCTGTACTTCTCATATTTTAAATAGCAATAAGCTACTTTAAGGAAACCAACGGCATTCACCAGGAAAAGATAAATTTGAAAGTTGAAATTCAACCAAATGGGAAATTGAATTCTACCATAAGGCAACAGGAACGATAGAGAAAAATATAGGGAAATATTATTTGATCATTGTAAAAAGAATATTTTTTCAAAGTACAACAAATAGATATTACATGTACCTACAATGAAAGGACTTATACAAAATAAGTGTAAAAAAAAAATGAAAAATTATGAAAACTGATTATTCCTCATGCCTAACTTTTGAAACTATTTATTGGCTTAATTGTTAATAAATAAACCGTTTAAAGTCAAAGTGGTGGTATTTTTGATATAAATATTCCGTTTTTATTAGCTGAAATGACTCCTTGAGTAAGGAAACCCTTGGAAAAGTGAAGTCAGTTAAAGCTTCATTATTAAATCGGTAGATAACTGACCAAAAACACCTCGTATGTGGGATTTTTCGATGGTTATTTGGACAAAAGTTGTTACATCTCCGAATCGCAATAATATGACTTACATCATTTTGGCTTTAAGCGGCTCAAATAATAAATAATAATAAGTTTGTTCCCAAAATTTTATAAAAATTACTACTGTTATGAACTACTGGCGCCAAAACGGAAAATTGTTGGAATATAATATACAATAATTGTGAAATATTAAGGTCATCTAAACGTTTACAATTATTTTATTTTCGTAATACAATAATATTATTGTTGTAAATATTATTTATTTTTATATATTCAAAGAAGATATTAATACATACATTGTTAGATTACACTTATTCTATTGCATTTTATTCTTTACTCTTTTGGAGCATAAGTGAAAGGAAAATTAATAGAAAATACAGATAATATGTAGTTTTAGGTATGGCCTTAGAAAATTCAATTTATAGAAGCGTTTATCCGTTATTGAAATGAAGCGAACAAAAGTAATGAGGAAAATTGGAAAAATCCAAGAATTAAAGTTGTGCAAACACTTTGTTGGAGGAAAATTGTTATTTTCAATTCCACTATCTAACTTAATAAGGAAAGTATGCTAGAGATGAAATATTCTTTTCGGATTTGTTTACCATCGTATATCTATTATGATACAGGAAAAGTATGTTTATAAAACAAAAATATATTAATTAAAGACAGCTTTTTAGAGATTCCACCAATTAATGTTTTTAGAGTTTATAAGATCGAAACTTTAAAAAAAATAAAATTAAACCAAAGCCACTACGCGAAAAGAAAAGTTATAGTAAAAATTACAATGTAAAACCGTAATCTAGGACTAGACATCCTTAACTTAGTCTTTACAATAATCTATTTTAAAATTTACTATGTACGTTGAATGTTTACGTATTAACATCGTAGCTATAACGACAGTTTTCCATTATAAATACCATAACAAAAAGTACAATGTTGGATTGGAAACTTTCCTATAAGTATAAGTGAATATATTCCTACACTCTGTACAAGTAAAAGAGACAGAACTACTAACATCTCTACTCTTATTCTCTGGTTTTTCAACAAACACATCCATATACGAGTGACACTACTTGAGTGTGTATGGACTTATATACGGACAACTTTTACGATGCGACATTGTAAAAATTATAATACGTTTATTCGGGTTCAGCACTGCAAAAATTAATGACAAAAATTACAATGTATTATTGTAATTCTTCTATAACTTTCTCTCCGAGTATAAGAAGGATTTTTTGGTTTACAAATTTTGATCTTACATTAAATATCATAACGAAAAAATAATAACGATTGGTTCTGTAGTTCACTCTAGCCGTTCGGAATTTTACAACTGGAAATCATTAATAAAACAAATTATTTCTTCTTTTTGAACAAGTACCCACTGAGGCTCAATTTGCTGGACCTGCTAGTACTAAATATCTCCTACATATCTCTTAATCTATATCCTACATTTAGGTGTGGTTTTTTTACTCATGAATAGATAGACCATATCCTTAAGATAGATAAAAAATTATCTGTTAGTCAAATCCTACACATTTTACTGTTCTAAGGGGAAAATACGCATATTTTCTCTATCTTCCAGATAACATTTTATTCAACAGATGAATGTCACTATTTTAGAGTCTTTATTTGTGGCGGTTTATTAATTAATTAATTTCTGACAGTTATTTAAACACCTTAAAAAATTAATAATTATACAAAAATTTTGATAAATTTTATTTATTTTTAGTAGGATAGTGGACATGAAAGAATGTAGATCTATGTACTAATTATTAATTTTGCGACACGTTTCGGTCTTTTATTAGACCTTCATCAGGCTTCTTAATATGAAGTACACAATATACATCACAACTTCATATGTAACTTTATGTGTACTTCATATTAAGAAGCCTGATGAAGGTCTAATAAAAGACCGAAACGTGTCGCAAAATTAATAATTAGTACATGGATCTACATCCTTTCATTTCCACTATCCTACTAAAAATAAATAAAATTATGTAAAATATGGACACAACCAATTTATCGATTTTGATAAATATTTGTTTCTTATTTTTGTTTGCCTATTTGACCAGGATACATATGTAAGCATGTACATACAAAAAATGCACCCATATAGGGGTGTTATAAAAACACCTGTACATAGGCCTGGAAAATATACTGGTACAAAATTTTTTATTATATCTTTGCTTAATGATCACGGATTCAACTTATTGAATTCTGGGAAAATTACTAAACTTAAAAGTTTTAAAGTTTTATAAAAAGGGCAACGATAAACAAAAGAATTAAGGGATGATTTGATTTCAAGGAGAATTTTTCCAACTTTTTCTTTTACAAATTTAAGAGCTTCTAAGAATTAATCTAACTAATCTAAGAACTCGTTTCTAAATCTAAGAACCTAAGAACCTTAGCAAAAAGAACTTCACTACCGTTAGGAACTAGCAGTTTACACAAGGATTTAAAATGCTTAATATTCTTTTAAATGATTAGGTAGTTGCATTTTTCGGTGGTAATAATTTTTAGTAAACCATAACCACTATTGACTCAAACGAAGTTTGTAATCCCTCAGGAAATTAATCAATCAAAACATACGACAGACAAAACTTCGTTTCTTCAAGTCGATTTGTTTTTATTTAGTAAATTATTTTTAACGTACATTTTAGCCGCAAATACATTGGTACTTACTACCCCTATACAGGTGGGCAAACAATACAGAGAAAAATTGGCAAATGTAAGGGAAAATTCGTACGAAATGGAAAAGCTACCCTTGTTTTTGTGGTGGTAGTCGTCGAATAATTATTTATATGTCATCATGGCACGAATGTCTGAGGTCAGGTCGCCAAATCTTGGCTGTGGGGTTGAACCGTTTCGTGGCGATACCAAACATATAACATAGTACCTACATACATATCTACATAATGTTATGGATAACATTTTCGTTTCTCTTCGTTTTATTTGCCCGCTTGCCTCTTTAACATGTGTTTTCGTATAAAAATAATGTAACAGAATGATGGCATGATTGTTTTTATTGATTGCCGCTACACGAACAAGATGATGACAATCAAATTTTTATCGAAAAATGTCGACTTTATGTCGAGTCATCCTACTCCGATACTGTTTATTTTTACTGCCTTTTTCGTTTGGTCTAATTTCTCCAAACGTTGGTTAATGAAATTCAATTACAATTAGTATCGATGATATTAACTAGGTGTGAACATTTAACACTTCACCATTAGATCCATGAAGAATGTACGTTTTTTATGATTGTCTTTTTTTCTGATTTTATCTATTGTTAAGGGATCTAAAAGCTCAACAAACAAAAAAAAATCATTAACTAATAGTTTTTATCGTAAAATTGATGATTTTATTTAGTTGGGTTATTCAGTATAAGATAATTGAGCCTCAAATCTGCAGCCTCAAGGATTATTGTTTCCTGGGTCCCTATTTCCCCAAGTAACTGAGCGAACCTCAGAAACCGGCGTTCTGGGCATTTTTCGACTATTTTAGTTCTAGGATTTGTAATCCCTAGTTCCTTGAGTCTCCATTCATTTAGGGCGCTACATTTCAACAGAATATGTGAACTAGGGTGTCCGTTATTTCCCAAATTGATTTTTTTACAGCGATCGCCCCCTGAATTTTTAGTTTAAGGTATAAAAAAAAATTATCCAATACAAGCTCTTAATTTCTTGATTAAACCGTGCCGGAATCATGTTACTTTTACCATTTAAATAACATGGGATTATTTGACTTTTTACTTTTAATTATTTTTCTCAGAAACAAATGGATGAAAAGATTTAAAATTAAATTATTCTGACGTAAAATTAAACGCTCTACAAAAAAGATCTATGAATTTTCGATTAAATCACTCCATTAAAAGTTATTCAACATTTAACTTGTACCTATGTTGACTACAAGTTACACCACACACTGTGGACCTGTGAATGGTGTCCTAGATCTTTTATGGACAAAGACGTTTGCATTACCTTTTACACCCTTGTAAATTGGTAACTCCTCCACCCATATGTCCTTATTATAACTATTTTTTTCACTATAAAGCTTTGAAATGAATTTTTAGAAAGATTTACTAAAAAAATGCTATCTATACAAATAAAATGGATATACATATACAATAAAAAGGATATGAGTTCAAAGTATTGTAACAGAAAGGGACAAAGTCTGTCTCTCTCTTTGTGCCATGCCGGCACGCGATTGGCTGAGTGACTTCTATCTCTCTCCCACAAATGCGAATGTACATATAGATTGTTCAGGAAACATCTAATAGGTGGTGGAACATTGGAGTACATTCTAGAATGTTGGGTTGCAGATATATAAGTCGCTCAGCGCAAGCCCAGGGACAGTTCTGTATCGTATCACAGTTCTGTATAGAAATTCAGTTGTGAATTTCCGTTACAACAAAGCGATTTTTAGTGTGATTTGAATTAAAAGTGAAAAGTCATTTAAGTAATTGTGTTGACAAGTGTAATTGTGTAATAAAAAGTGTATACAAGTGTAATAAAAAAGTGATTGTTAAGTGTGAAAGTGATTCTTTATTTCAAAAAGAAATTAAAAGAACGAATAAACGCCATCTCAATACAGTTTTGAGACGTCACGTTACAGTATTATATTCATTTAAAATAATTCATTACTATTTTAACTGCTTTAAATTCAAGAAAATAGGTTAAAATTTGAAGGAATACTCGATTTACGCAAGAAAATGGAGAACTAATTAACAAAATTTTGAAACTAAAATGTTAGGTATGGTTTAAAGAAACCCATATATTAATTCGGATAGTTGGTTTGGTTTTTACATATACCAGAAGTTACCAGTTTGAGGATAAGTGCAGTTTCATTTTGTTTAGTTCAATATTTGTGTACTGTTCAGTGAACGTAACAGCTCAAATCAACTCTTATTTTTTCTTAATCACGGTACTTTTTCTATTATAAAAGTAAAAAAAAAACATTTCAAGTCAATCTAGAATGACTGACTTGGCTCTTCTTGAGATCTCAATTGTTTATGATAATTATGTAATACGTAGAGGGTCTTCATTTATTACGTAGAGGGTTTAGATGACAATTCAGTGATCACCAAAGGGGTGATTCGCGAGAAAAGTTTGCTAATTCGTAAAGAAATGTGAAATATACTTATCAAATATATTTGGCACTTAAATCCTATTAGTGGTCCCCGGAATTTAAATTATGGGTTTAGTGATCCGTAAGGTCAAAAAGACTAGCAGGAATCTTTGTATGAACAAAATTAAATATGGCTTAAAAGAAATAGTGGTCTCAAATTGATAAGGGGGAAGGCTATAAATTGTAGTCTAAAATATTAAACAGGGAAGAGCTCTAAGACTATAGAGCTTTACTATAAGATAATAAGTATGCCATTTGAAATTCAAAAGCAAATATAATTTTATTCATAATCAACTTCTTATATTTTTCCATTTATCCTTTTCATTACGAATCTATAAACTTATAACTAAGGGTTGATTTATTCAAGTTAACAAAAAGACAGATAATAAAATTTATAAATTCAAAATGAAAGCTTTTATTATAACTCTATTAACCAATAAAAAATTGAGTATAACGAAAATTTAAAACGTTCAATTTTTTTCAATTTCCTACATAATTTTCTACTATTCCTTATTATAGTACACGTTTATTTCCACAGTCAATAAATTACTGAAATATTAAGTTTCCTTTAAAATAAAATAAAGAATGTCATTCGCAGAATTGGTTTCAATAGAAAGCTCTATGTAAGAAGCTAATGCCATTATTGGTATTACTTAAATTTTTCTCTTAATATTTCTTTCGATTGGTTTTAATAAAATTAGTTTTACATTTATTTTCCTAACTCAATTGATTAATATTGGCGTAATAGATTCAGTGCATATACTTCATGAAATATGTCAAAAACTTTCATCAATTGTCCTATAATTTTCTCTTAAATTATTTTTTTTTTAAATAAGAAGACAATTCAGGTTGTTTAAGATCGTTTTTTTTTATTTAAGGGTGGATTACCGTCAGAACGTTAAAAAAAATGACTTTTTTAAAACTGCTGCCATTTTTTTTAGAGATATTAAAAAACGGTCTTCGGCATGTAAAAGTTGAAGTTTTGAACTATTTTTATTTTATTTTATTTGCTCCGATATGCCCCCCCTCCCTCTTTTACAGCGCTTTGAAAAAAGGTCCTCAAAAATGAGAAGGCAAACGGGAGACAAGTTTTCTCGGAAACCGGAAGTCGGATCATGATTTTCCAAAGAATGTAGGTTTTGGTAATGCGTCTTCTTGGTACTGAACCTCAAAAATCCAAAAAATGTTGAAAATTCACAAAATGGCGCGACTTTGAAAAAAAAGTTGAAAAAAACGACCTTTTTTTGAACCTTTCCCACTCTCTCACTTTGAGGGGGGGGGAGGTTTGGCCAATTTCAGAGGTTCAGTACCAAGAAGACGTGTTGAACTATAACACTCTCCAGTTTCAAGTCAATCTGTCGGATAGTTTCTGAGAAATCTTGTCTCCCAGTTTTAAAAAGTTGATTTCGAGAAAAACGCATTTAAAGTTTTTATATACATGCGCGGAGCGGAGCTATATATATGTATATATAGGTCTATAACTCGAAATATTTCGAATATCGATAAATTCTTTTAACACGCTATTCTTGAATGTTATAAGAAGACATTTATGGAAAAAAAATCGAAATTTTGTTGTTTCTGACGGTGATCCACCCTTAATATTTTTATTATTCAATTAGCTACGTTTCGTTACTTATCGTAACTTCATCAGGCTTCTTGATTCACAAAAATAAAATATTTTCAATTTAAATTCAATAAAATTTATTATACGAAACATCGTCGTCGTCGTTATAACTTTCTACATATATTTTATTGATATAATTTTATTGAATTTAAATTGAAAATATTTTATTTTTGTGAATCAAGAAGCCTGATGAAGTTACGATAAGTAACGAAACGTAGCTAATTGAATAATAAAAATATTAAATAAAAAAAAAACGATCTTAAATAACCTGAATTGTCTTCTTATTTAAAAAAATAAAAGCTGAGATCTGAATTTTATCATCTACTAAAAATTTTGGTAAGGGAATTTATGAGATTCTATTTTTGCTTAGTATATAACGTTTTCATTTCTTCCCTGGTGAGATCTTCGATTTACTTATTTATTTGCCCTAATAGGAAAAGCCGTGAATATGTTTCCACCAAACACCACACGTGCTAAATGATTTTCTACCCCTAAAAATTTAATCATTCCTTTTACACATACTCAAACAATTTAAATAACATTTTAATAAGGAAATTTGAATTTTACTTTCATCCCCTTCAGCTTTCAATGTGTATGAAAACCACCAGTTTATACACATGTTTTCACACGCATACGTTCATAACAAAATCATCCCTCCAGTCGCGTAACTTTTCGTTGTTGGTTGGATTCCCGCCAAAATCTAGTCCCGTCGTTGTCTCATTTCGACGCCGTTGTCATCGACGTCGAAACATCGTCGTCGTCGATATAACTTTCTACTATTTTCCTTCACGTGAATTTCAAACGTTCACTCTCGTTTTCCGTTTTGATTCTTTCTCTTTCATCCCTCGCAAACGTCAACTTGCAACTTGCACCATTTGATTTTCACCAGGAGAAATTTATCAAATATAAAATGATCAGAGACTTTTTCATCAACAAATATTATATGTAAAGCAAAGGGTGTTTTTATCCCAATTTAAATAAGAAAATTAAACTTTATTTTAATCCAAAAATTGGATTGAACCAACTCAGTTGTTTTGACCCAAAATTGTTTTAGTTAATCAAAATTAGCTGCTTTTTTAAAACAAAAACGTGGATATCTTCAACCCCTACAAATGCACGTTTTTTTTGTCTTCAATCATTACAGGCCATTATTAGTATGAGGAAAAATCAATTTTTAGGTATGAAAAACTTATATTTTGACAGGAAAAAGTTTTAATTTGAATGAGCAAGTAGAGTCCAGAAACGATAAATGTGCTTATGGATTATCGATGACATCACAGTACGCATCAGTACGCATTTTGAAACCGAGATATAAACAAGTTATTGAACGGTTACCATAGAAACAGTAATAATTTACACAATTTTGGACATTTTTCAAAATTTTTTGCCATGCCAAAAATATTTTTATCCTAAAAATATCTATTAATTTTTTCTTTAGGAGAAGAGGTTGTGTAGTTTGTAAATGGTTTAAATCAATGACATAATGTATTAACAATTTAAACTACCATTCTCTTTGTATTAAAGTACATTTGTCATAAGAAAACGTCCATGGGATTTTGAACTATCGTATTGTGACGTCGTCATTTTAATGCCGGACCAATAGGAGCTCGTTTTAAGCATTTTGAAATTAACGATTTTTTTCATTACTTAATGAATGTTTCTTAAATTTTATCAAGTAAAGTTTAAAATTAACAGGTACATTATGTTTTGATATTAGTTTTGAACGATTTTATAAGATTTAAAATTATTTTTAGACCATGAGTACTAGGTCTATTTTGTGCGAAAAAAAATGAATAACTATATTTCGCACTATTACTAACATAGACGGGGGTAAGGGTAGCGATATTTGTATCCAACATGTTTCCCATATCTACTTTGCAGCACTGATCATACTATAGTATTGCATATGAAGAAAATTAACTGAGTTTACTGTGTAATGTTTGCTGTGTTGATAAATTTAAACTATGATATCATAATTTTTTGATTATGTAAGGTGAATCATCCATTATAATTGGTTACGAGGCTTATGATTAATTTTCGTGTAAGTTTATTTTTTTTTTGTATAATATGAATCATGTTACACTTAGCTTTAACAGTATCAATATAAAAATAAGCAAATGTTGGTATATGTGTCGGCAAAGACAGAGAAGAAAAAATGTAAACACATACGGGCGAGTGAAAACTAAACAAAATAATTATTGTCTCAAATTTGAACTAACTAATTGTTGTCATTTGTTTCAACTATCATTTCGATTTCATTCAATCCCCAATTTTTGTTATTTATTAATTGTGTCAGTGTTGGCTGGGAATTTGTCATAGGTAGCTACTAGTAGTGTTTAATTTGAGATACCAAAAGATGATTCTTGTTTAAATTTAGGCTAAAATCAGGTTTGGGAAGAGAAATATGTTGTAATGGTTTAGAATAATTTGAAGAATAATAATCTGCTCCAACTCAACCAAAATATCCGCTGTAAGCTCCAAAAAGCTCATTTTAGCGTCGGAGTTTTCCAGCGGCAAAAAAACAAAGTCCAAAATCACGTTTTATTTTTCGTCTTCGGAATGAAGTGCAAATCACTTGAGCAATAAGCGTTACACTACTGTAATCGTAATAAATTGAAATTACTCGCGAAAACATAAACTTTTCGGTTTATTTTCGCATAAATTCAAGCGAGAGAATATCTATTAATAATTTTATAGCGACAAATTTATTGCCAACTCAACTTTTTATTTACTCGGAAGTCTTTCTTCATACTTGTTAAATAACAAACACTCGTAATACTCAAATGCGATTTTCTTGCAGCAATCCTCCACCCTTCTAATGGCGATTCAAAAATAAATGTGAGGGTTGATATGTGGTAATGGTGGGCATGAATATGTGATGGTCCTGAAGAAGTAATCTAGGCGTAAGCCGCTATTAGTTTTTGGGAAACACTTCAGTGTGCATGGTTACGATTGTAACTAACCCTTTTTACGGTTATGAAGGGAAGATGCAGACGCAAACTGGGCACTGAATAAAGGGGTGAAAGTAATGCGCAACTAAGTGTAACTATTTAGCTTCAAGTACTATTAGTGGAAAAGAGAATTTCACGTTAGTAATTATTTGAGTGTTTATATGTACGATGATTAATTTTAAGAAGGGTATTTAGTCAAGAAATATTAATGCCAAGAAAAATCTTGAGAACAAAATTTTCATGAATGAAATATTTTTTCTTCGGAAAAGTTTTACAATATTGAATATACATTTTACTAATTAATTAGTTTGGTTTAATGGAGATTTTCCATTTAGTCAAGGCAAGCTACTCTTATCTTACCATCCCTTAAAAATTGTTTTGTTATTCAAAAAAACACTCAATCTTTATGTTTTTTTTTAATTAACCAAAAGAAAAAATACAATGTTTATTCCAAATGCAGTTGATTTAAATGGAAACGTAAATTACCAGAACTATTGAAAGGTGAACATTTAAATTTTGGTGTTTATATCAAAGGTGTCATCGTAAAAGCTATATATAATAGGAATATGGTGGAAAACGCATTAAAAAGATAAAAGTTGACTTTACAACATATAAGAAGAAATATATAAATTTAATGATTTTGGTTATTTCTTAGTAAAATTAGATATCTTTATTTTTTCACACGCATTTTCCTTTAAGTGATTCCACAAGTTTCACATTAATTTTTCTTATAAAACAGTAAAATTAGTGGTTTAAAAGATAAAGGGGTTTTAAAAGGCTCTAAATATGCATTCAAAGATAATGAATTTATAATTTTATAAGCAAACAAAGCATTACAGTTTATATGTTTTAAAAATTATATTCTTCAATGTCCAATGTTGAAAATTCTGTATTTTCGTTCATAAGAAATGAAAAATCGGAACGAAATTTGACACTATTTTTAATATTATTTTTTGGTAAATACTTCTTAATTGATATTTTTTGGATCACATATGTCTATATACCTCCAACAAAATTTATTGAAACTCTTAAAACTAGAATAAAACTAACTCTTTGTCTAAACCTCCGTATAGACCTAGAGGTAATTTTTAACGTAAAGAGGTAAAATTTAAGCTAAATTTCTCAAAGATTTATAAAGTTTTGTAAGCTTTTAATTAAATGTTTTCACAGTTCTTATTTTTGTAATCCTCAATTTCAATAGAAAGCCAAAGAACTGTCCACCTTATAACATAAGAAACTCTAAAGCAGAGGTGGCCAATCTGCGGCCCGTGGGCCGCATGCGACCCGTCTTAATCATTTTTTCGGTCCACAAGGTTCATCACACTTTTAACGAATATATTTATTTTACAATAACCAAAGTGTTGAAAACCAATATATTAAAATTATCTATATCTTTTTCTAAATCTAATATAGAGATATATAGTTTTATATGTTACCTGCGGAGTTTGAAAGTGACCCGCAGTATCATTTGGGTTGGCTACCCCTGATCTAAAGAAATAATTGTTTCAACTTTGTTTTTCTACAGACCTGAAATTTTGAAAATTGTGTCTTAAATTAAAAAATATATTTTCGGATTTCCAATCGGAATTTGAAATTGAGTACTAAAATTTGAACTTTAAAGCTTATTGTGTTTTAATTTAAAAGCGAATTAATTAACTATAATTAGTTGAAAGTGATTTCCTATGGCTTTCAGTACAAGATTTTGGATTTTAAAACTTTTGATCTAATGAAAGATTTTTACAATACATTTCGCTATCAGCCCGAATTGGAAAATATTAAGCAATTGTTTGATAAGAAGTTTTATTGTTATTTTCTCTGTAAATTTTATAAATTAAGAATTTTTCTATTGCAATAATCAATATAATTTCTTTACATTTCATAACTTCATTTGAGAGTTCAATAATTAATAATTTTATTTATCCAATTTTGTAAACTTTACAAATAGAACCAGAAAAATGTATTAACTATAAAATCATATGTTAGCAGGTTTTCATGCAATTATTTTGAATATTGTCCAATTTCTTGGAAATGTTAAAGAATATTATCTAAATAATAAAATTGATGATAAAGTTATAATTTTTTATTGTTATAATATGTCCAAATTGTTTGTACATAAATATTAACATAAATTTCTCTATTTTATTTTTTTTTTTCAATCTACAGCTTTTAAAGTATTAAATTTTTATTGTTAAAGATTTGTTAATTTTTAAAGGTAAAAACAAAATTTGGCGCCTTTTTCGGTATCAAAAGTCAACAAGTTTGTTTCTATGCTCAGTTATAAGATTTCAAAAAAAAAAATCTTAATATAATTTTTTGAATTTATCTTAAATATTTTAAAGTTTCGATACTGGTGAACTTGTTTTTAAATGTAAAAGTTTAGGCATTTCTTAGAAAAGGGTTGAAAATTGTAAGGGTTGGAAAAATTACGTTTACATTTACTGAAAAGCTATGAAAATTATGCGATGCAGTCAAAAATTATTTTCGAAACCAATTATAATATTAAAAAGTTTATGGATTTAGATATTTTTTTTTGAAAATAAAATAAAAATATTTATAACTTTAAATTAATTTTTGAACTTTTAATCATCAAAAAACTTAGATAGCATTAAGATTAGCTGCTTTTTAATACTGAATTTATAATTTTTTGCATTTTTTTTTTGTATGTATTAAAAATATACGCAGTTTTTATGTCAATTTTTGCGAATTCTACCAAACTTTGTGTGACATTAGAAAAGCTAAGAAAATTATGCGGTGCGGTCAAAAATTATTTTCGCAACCGATTATAATATTGAAAAGTTTTATAGGATTTAGGTATTCTTTTAAAAATAAAATTAAAATACTTATAATTGTAAATTAATTTTTGAACTTTCCATCATCAAAAATTTTTGATAGCATTAAGATTAGCTACTTTTCAATACAGAATTTATTATTTTTGGTCTTTTTTTGTACGAATTAAAAAATATAAGCAGTTTTTATATTAATTTTTGCGAATCCTACCAAACTTTGTGGGACATTAACAGTCCTATAAGAAATGACTGAAAATTGCAACTGCCCAAGTTTAGCGTTCTAGAACTAAGCAATTTATGTGGAAAGTTATACATTTAACAAAAAATCAGTAGGCACCTGATAAGATTTGTATCCAAAACATTCTTATAAAGTAAATTATGTGAAAAAATTCCAAAATTTTTGGTCTTAAGCAGGATTGTTTTGAGTGGTTGAAATAGTGTTTTGTTTTACTCACATTGGAACTAATTTTGATTAGTCGATGATGCATTTGGCCGAATGTTTCCAATTATAATATAAAAAAGTTTATGGATTTAGATATTTTTTTTTTAAATAAAATTAAAATATTTATAATTGTAAATTAATTTTTGAACTTTCCATCATCAAAAAACTTAGATAGCATTAAGATTAGCTGCTTTTTAATACTGAATTTATAATTTCGGGCATTTTTTTTTTTGTACGTATTAAAAATGATAAGCAGTTTTTATATTAATTTTTGCGAATCCTACCAAACTTCGTGGGACATTAACAGTCCCATAAGAAATAACATAAAAGTGCAATTGCAAAAATTTTGCGTTCTACAACAATACAGAATTGTACATTTAACAAAAAATCAGTCGGCACCTGATAGGATTTGTATCCAAAATATGCTTATAAAGTAAATTATTTGAAAAATTTCCAAGTTTTAGGTCTTCAGCTGGATTATTTTGAGTGGTTGAAAAATATAAGGGTTGATATAGTGTTTTGTTTTACTCACATTGGAACTAATTTTGATTAGTCGATGATGCATTTGGCCGAATGTTTTTAGCACCACCAAACAACGTGACGTACAAGAAAAACAATAACAACAACGACACGAAAAACAACAACCATTTTCAGTTAGCACACACATTTTCCCAGATTTGCCTATTGCTCTCTCTCTCGTGACCCAAAAACTTTCAAATTTTCCGCGCAAGCACGGCACAACAATCTCAATCACTAGTTGCGGCCAAAAAAGACCGGAGACCATTCGCCAGACAAATCGCGGCCGAAGAACGGCCAAACTGGAGCGGCGGTGCAACGAAATCGCCGAAGAAACTGGTCGTTTGAATGACGTTGGCGGCGGCGGTGGCGGCGTCGACAACGTTTCTAACACGTGGTTTTGGCGCGTTCAAAAACATCTTCCGCACCACCGTGACAAGGCGCGCGTGCTTTCTCACCCCCAAAACATACACAAAAAAATGCCACACATGGAAACTCGCGGAATTGTTGCAAACTTTTGAACTGGGACCAGAAAGTTTAGCCGGTGCGGTCGCCCAGTGCTATGCGATCCGCGATGGTATGTGTCGTCAGGCGACGACTCTTCGCTATTTGGTGTTGCTTCGACGACGCGTCTTGAAAAAGTGTTAGCCAGGCAATGGACGCATAATTCTACGATCCTTAGTTAATGAATCCGATTAGACAAAGCACATGCACAAGAAGCAAAGCACAAGCAAAGTAAACACGCAAGCGCGGCTCGCGAAAGCTTTTGCGGACAAAACTTGGCCTCTTCAACGCTCGCATTCATCTCTCCATTAGCACGTCTCGCTCCCTCATTTGCATCCCAAGTCGACGTCGACGTCGAACTTTCCCCGTCACCAGTCGCCGTTTCACTCCCACCAACAATAATTACAATCGTCCACCTTCCTTCTCCGACTCATTAGAAAATCTCATATATGAATGTGGAAATTTGTTCGGTACACAAACACATTGCCAACAAACATACATTTATATGTACATGTATCATTTCTTCAGCGCATATATGTGTTAAATATATACACACATATAAAGCTCGTTATAATCGATGCTTCCTCTCTCACTCCCACAAATGTCACATTCATATGTCGTTGTCATTATATTTCAAGTATCTCTATCGCACGCACTGTCTTACATGCAAGATATAAAATTAAGGGGTGGAAGAAGTAAAAAGTTCTTCTTTCTGATTATTGTTTCTATCTCTCAGTTTAAGGGGGACGATTCGCGACTAAACGGCGGTGGTGGCAAATTCAACCCTCTACAAGTCACTTTTTACAACATCCTTCTTTCCATCAGAAACTCCAAAAGAAAAAAAAGAAGCTCAAAACAAATGAAAAACTTGCACTCATATCGATAGGCAACCTACTAAACGGTACTACATAATTAGTTGCAGTAAACCTTAATGTCAAGATTTAACTACGAAATTTTCGATTCACTAATTTTGAATTGGTGTTAAAAACATAAACTTTTACTGTATAAAACTTTTTTTTAATTACTAATTTTCAAGTGTTAAAATATTTTTAATTACTACGAGTATGTTTCAAGTATGAAATATTCAGTGTTACTATAAGAGGGTAGCTCAAAGATACTTTAATAATTTTTCTCTTAATTTTTTTAATAAAACATAAATTTTAAAAAAAAGACAGAAATCAGTGAAAAGTCTAATGTAATTAGGCAACAAGCAGATAAAAACCGTAAACAATCCTAATTATACAAGTAAATCATAAAATATATAATGGAACCACTTTATCAGCATATCATATAGCAATTTGTAATGAACACAATTTTTCATTTGGCAACACCATAGTTAATGGAGATAGATTGGACCCAAATACAATTGGATGAAATTGGATATTGAGAAAAACAAGTGAAAAATGCATTATCCTTCGCTAGTATGAATAACTGCATATTTGGGCGAAAGGAAGTAGATCTATCCCAGGGGTGGGCAAACAGTCGATCGCAGGCATTTCAAATAATTTTTTGGGTCAATTTCAAACCTTTTAATTAAAATTTTATACTAAAAGTTTAGTAGACAATAAAACTTCAATTTAAAGTTAAACACGCATCTATTCTACAACGGATATTACCGATTCCCTATTTCCAAATAGTGCTGCTAATACTTCTTTCCACTGATTCTCTCCATAAATCTGTATTGGTTTTTTAATTAACCCATTTTTCGAAGTCGATCACAAATAAATAAGAAAAATTATTGTTGATCATACTAGTATTAAGTTTGCCCGCCCCTGTTCTACCCTATCAATAACGGAAATTATTATTGTAATTATTTAATAAAAAAATCGATCATTTTTTTTCTTTAATCTTGTTTATGGTAGACGAGTGATCTAGGTTTCACTAGCTGATAGATTTTGGATTCAAATATCGTAATAATTAGTTTTTAATATTTCCTAGTTTACGGATTTTTATAAACCCTAGAGTCGTTAAAGACTTTTGTCATTATTAACGTAAATCAACGAGAAATAAACATTTTATTTTGTTATTTTCGAGTCACAATTAATTACTTAATGAATAATCATTATCAATAAAACACTACCTGACGATGACAGCTAAAGACTGCTGAAATAACGTAAGTAATAATTTATTAATTGATAAATAACCATTAAAAATCGTTTCTTTAGATTTTAGATCAATAATGTAATTGGCTTCTTTTCCTGGTATTCTCTTTGGTGACTTTATCGTTATTCAGTGGAGGCTGGAACTTTCTAAGGATCTTTTGGCCACTGAAACTTTTTAAGGTAGGGGCTGAAGTTTTCGTGCCAAATTAGAAAGAGTGTTGGGATAAGATTAAATTTTGAGTCTTTCTTTTAAGATTTTTTTTAATGAACTATTTTAGTTCAAAGGAAGGGGGAGGCGTAAGCAATTTTTTCCTCGTAAAAGAAGGTTCATAAGAAGTTGAGAATCTATATAATGGATTTTCATCCGGATTCAATGAGATCCTCTTCCTGTTTCCTTGAAACTTTCTTCTTTTAGCTGGGGACCATATCGACTGGTATTGTTATTAAAGACAAAAGAGAGCTAGAACGAGAACGGAAAAACGTTAGCCAATATTCATATTTGAAAAGTATCGTCATAAAAGATATGGACATTCCATTCATTAGTTCCCAGAGTATGAGTTTATAATATTGGATATCATTTGGAAGCATGCAAGAAAAAAGGAAGAAAAAGAATTTAAATTATAGTTTATTTGAAATATGAAATTAGCTATTCTGGTCTGAAGAACCTCGACAGCGCTAGAAGTTATACACCCACGTGAAAAACTGAGCTTTAGCAATAAACTTTAATTTACAGAAAAGTTAAATCTTTAACGTTTGTAATAGTAATTTGCTACAGATTTGCCGACACATTTTTATGTTTATGAAAAATAATAACGTGAGGGTACAAAAGAGGCGTAAAGGGATTAGACATATTAGAAAGGCATTAGAATTGGCATCCATTGAACACAATATTTATTGAAGTTTTACCCAATAACTGAAATGTTGGCGTAATTTTATATCTATATACTCTCCAACTAAGCTCCAATAGCTATAGCATCAATAAAAAATGAGTAAAAGAAAAATTAATTTAACTTTTGCAAAGATTTTTCGATGTAATTTTCTTTTGAAAAAAGAATTGTTGACAAATCAAGAAACTGAAGCTTTCTTGTTCCAGGTATTATCAACCCTTTATATAGAATTATTTACTCACCCGCCAACTTTAGTTGCATCCTTCTCCCCTTCCTCCCAATATACACACACCCGAGTATGTATGTATTGTATAGGAGATACGCGTGCTTTATATATTATATAGATAGTATTTAGAAAGTTGTGCTTTCCAACCGATTTCAAGTCAAGTCTCGAAGGTGCATCACACAACGAGACTACCTCTCCACATGTTAGACCGTTCATCCACCGTTGCCCCATATCCCCAGCACTCATCCCTATTAAGAGGATCGCATACTTGGGTGCATCTCTTAAATGCATTTTAATGTTATATATTCATGTTCCTCTCATACAAATTTAGTGCTATTATCTTTGTAATTACTTATCATTAAAAACATGTCATTACTCATTTCAATTGTAAAAAATTACGAATAATTATCAATAGAAAATGCTTATATATATAACAAAACAAAGAAAGCAAATTATATTCTTTTGCAACAACTGTTAAAAGTTTAATAATTCATTTTATTTTTCAAAATGCTTTGTATAGAAAACAAAAGTTTCTAGGAATAGTATGTAGGCAGTAGGTAGTGTCCAATCGAACTAGTTTTTACGGTTGAAACCGAAACCGAATTTCGGCATCAATCTCAGTTTCGGCCGAAACCAAAACTCGCATATACAGAGGTGTGAAAATTATTAGACTCAAGACAACTCAAGTTATTAATGTTGTTATTAATGCATTAATGATTTTTATTTTATGGATACTTTTTAATATTTGATGTTTTTATTAAATTTTTATACAACGTTTCGCCACTTTCGCAGCTTCTTCAGGTACTACAAACAGACAGTAACAATATTACATAATTAATACAATAAATACATTTAAACACAAAATACACTTAATAAAATACCTCAATTATAATTATTATTTTGAGGTATTTTATTAAGTGTATTTTGTGTTTAAATGTATTTATTGTATTAATTATGTAATATTGTTACTGTCTGTTTGTAGTACCTGAAAAAGCTGCGAAAGTGGCGAAACGTTGTATAAAAATTTAATAAAAACATCAAATAATAAAAAGTATCCATAAAATAAGAATCATTAATGCATAATAAAATGGATAAGAATACCAACAATGTTGTTATTAATTTTTTCTTCACAATGGTCCAAAAATTTTCTATGGGATTAACATCAGGACTATTTCCTAGCCAAGAAGGCACATTAATGTTCGAATTTTTGAGGAAATCCATAACTTTCTTGGCTTTATGGCAAGGAGCTCAATCCTGCATAAAAACAAAATTTTCTTCCGGAGACCACTCTTTAGTTTGAGGCAATAACCTCTTTTCCAAGACTTGTATATATTGGTTTTGCCTCATAGTACCTTCCACAATGTGTATTTAACCGGTACCCTTTGCTGACATGCAGCTCCCAACTATAACTGGTGTTGGATGTTTTACAGTGTGGGTGATACATTGCTGGAAGAAAGTAAAAATCTTCTTTTGAGTCTAATAATTTTCACACCTCTGTAAGGTCATGTTTTCGTAGGAAAAAAAATTTAATTAAAATTAGTCAATCTTTACTTTTAAATTTTATATGTATTTATTATTCCTTTAGTCTAATTGAAGAATCTAATATTATAAGTGAGAAACAATAATTTCTCTACATTTTCATCCCACGAATTTAGTTTCGGTTGTGGTCGTAGTTTCGGCTTGATGATAGCCGAAACCGAACCTAAACCGAAACGCGTTTTTTTGGCCGAAATTTGATCGAAACCGAAAGTTCGGTCGGACATTAATTGGTAGTCTATCAAAACGTGATGACTAATAAATAATCAAAAGTCATGTTATAGCTATGTTAGTCACTGTATGCTAGTTGTATCCATTAACAAAGAACTATAGGAAACCAAAGGTGGCCGCTCCAAAACTGGTAGATGTTAGATTTGAATTTAGTACTGGGCAAATTTTCAATATTTCTCAGATTACGGATTTTTATTAACCCTAGAGTCACTAAAGACCTTGACAGTTGTAAAGTAATGGTAAAATTAAAAAAAGAAGTTCAATCTTATGAAATTTATTAAGTTCAATCCAGATTTGTATATTGTTAAGTGGGCGTAATTGTCCAAACCAACTTCTACAGCACCATTTATTTTTTTTTCGGTAATGGTGTGTCTAAAGAAGTATAACTTCAAAAAAAGGCCAAAAGATATTTATACATCTATAGGAATATATATTTTCTAAAATTTCTTTCGAAAGTTAACCCCTATGCCAAGAATAAAGATCTATTGGTATAAGCTTGGATCAGGAACGTTCAGATTTTTAGAACTGAAGAGAACTATTCTGAATGGGTACGTATTGTTCACTCGAATGCAATTTGTACGTAAACTTTGACATGTCTGAAATGAGGAAGCGACGGTTATTTTCAAATATGTATTTATATTATAATATGTAAAATTAAATTTTCGTCTCAAGTCCATTTTAGCACACCCACAATCTGCGAACATTGCATTTTCGATTTTGTTTTTAATTTAATTCGCGATATTTTTGTTATTTCAATTCTAATATGGTATAATTCTCTCTTTTGTGGGTAAATTTTTATTATGAACCGATTTAATCGCGAATTAAATTAAAACAAAGTCGAAAATGCAACGTTGCCAAATTGTGGATGTGCTGAAATGGACTTGAGCCAAAGTAAACTTTATTTAGAAAATTTAATTTTACATAATACAATATAAATACATACTTGAAAATAACAGTCGCTACTTCATTTCTGACATGTCAAAATTTACGTACAAATTGCATTCGAGTGAACAATACGTACAGGAATAATATCGAAACCATTCAAAACACAGTTCTCAAATTTCGACGTTCCTGATCCAAGCTTATACCGATCTATTACCGCTATTTACCGCAAAAGTATAATATGAATGGTGAAAATTTTTCCCCTAGTAGAGTTTATAAATCGTATCAGTGCTTTAAAGATAGTCATGAAAATTTAAACGTTGACCAATATAATGCCCAATCTAAATTTACTATTCCAGAAAATTTGTTCACTAAATTGAATTCACATCTTCATTAAAGTTAACGTATATGAAAGTACTTAAATATTACTAGAAGAAAATGTTACGGTAATAGTGGGACATGAGTTTTTAACAGAATAATGTCCGATATGTGGCAAATCGAAACAGCAAATAATATGCCACGCGGATGAAGTCGCCGGTAACAATACTTTAGTACAAAGAATGATTGATTTAAGATAATCTTAACAGCACGTGTTGATAAGTTGATAATTCAAAGTGAAACAGAAGCCGTTAACATAAAATAAAACTTCATATTTGTGGTTTCCTTTTATATCTTACGATGTGTTTATCGAAAGTTCTTGTCGTCGTTTTACGATACGACAGGTAAGTACCTATAGAAAATTGTGTCGTCACTTCATTCGTTTAACATTTTAACCGCAAAGATTGGTATGGAAACAGCACACGATTTAAATAAAGCGAGAAAATCTGGTACTCTTATGGAGCCACTAAAGGACGGTAGATGGCGTCATTGAAGAAAATTTTTCACTTATTTGCCAATTAAAATTTTTACAAAATTAAATATTCGAAATAAAAAAATGATGAGCTCGTGTAAAGAAAATAGTGGTGGATGGGACGTGGAATGAAAATGTGTCTTTCTAATGGAACCTCTTACATGAGATGGCGTCTTGTCTTGTAATTATGGTTACATGTAAGTATATACATTAGACGGAATTTTTGTTAATTAAGAAAAAAGCGATGAAACGATGAGAGTTCTCGCTTAATATTTTCCTATTATAAAATAATTAATTTTTGCGTGAAATTATATGGTTGGCTAAATGGACTTGAGGTTGTATGAATTCACATTTGTAAATGAGAAATTAAGTATGTATATCTAATGGCTTGAAACTTGAGGCAAATGAAGAAAAGCTGAGAGATAAATTTATGGCTTGGTGATGATGAGGACGGTGTCGAGAGCGGCGAGAATCGTACAGATTGACTTCTGGAGTTACGTCTTTTATTATCATTCGTTTTATACAGACTTTTTTTTTAATGAAGAAAATAGAATAAAGCGTTCGAGTGGGCTTGAGTTGACAAGATAAAGAAGAAACTTAAACTTTAACAGAATTTTTCAGGAAAGATCACATATGGTACTCCAAAAAATCATTTCGGGTCCAACAGTTTTAGTGTTTTAAATTAATCAAAGGAGCCTGGTGGACGAGTGATCTAGGTTGCCGCTCCTAAACTGGTAGGCGTTGGGCAAGGTTTATAAATTACACAGGTTGTCTCATTAGAAAAAAAAATGACGTCATACGAAGAATTTTGAAATTTGAATTAGTCTGAAGATATGTACGAATTTCTTCTGGATACGTCACGTAGCGCATGAGGCCACCTGTGTATTTTATAAACCTTGGGCGTTGGGTTCGCATTTCCTACCGAGCAAATTTTTAATATTTCTCGGTATATGAATTTTTATTAACCCTAGAGTCACTAAAGACGATAAAGATCAGTATTTATGAATTTTTTTATCCTGTTTGACGGCAAGTTCAGTTTCCCGCGTGGTTGAATTATTCCCTCCAGGATTATCTATCCCTGACGAGGTTCTTTAAATTGAAGATGTTAAATCCTTATTTGATAAACTTATGATTTTAATTCGCTTATTTTTTCTTTAAAGCTTTCGTTCCATTTCTGAAACATCCAGTATAAATCCTTTTCCATTAAGAATGTAACCTATCCATACTTAAATATTTAATATCCAAACAATCTTCCTTGAGTTTTTGGGTCCTTTTACCTGACATAAAAAAATAAAACAGGGAACTTGATATTTTTAATGTTATTTTGTAGGAAGTAAAGAACTGCTGCTTTGGCACTCCAACTTCTGAATTCTTGCAAATAATAAATTTTAAAATAAGTTTATGTACCAATAAAGAATTTTATATATAAATCATCTTCCAAATATTTAATCAGTAATTTATATTATTGTAGTAGTAGCTAATTATGAGTAGCAACTAAATTTCTGGAGTGAGAAAAATTTTCGTGAAAATATTAGAGTTTAACTAGGGGTATTGTTTTTTCATTTATCAAATAATTTTATTCAATTAGTAAAAGGTTAAAATAATTTTCTTATAAATCCCAAATTTTGGTTCAATTTGTAAAAGTGATGATAAAATTACTAAGTTTATGGTAATTACAATTTGGTACACTCTCATGCTGAATGGTTGATCCTAGGGATATTAAGGATATTAGTTTAGGCTTCGCCCCAAGAACCAATAATTTCTTAGCTTTGGTTCCAGCTTCGGAGCCAATATTTGACTCTGACTCTTGTTCCACCTTACAATTATTTTGGTCACAAATCACACAATCGTTAAAATGTAAATTTATGGTATTAAAATTTGATTCTATGAAAATCCTAATAAATAAGCGTATAATTCACATTACTGCAAGATAAGATTTAAGGGAGCTGAAGCCGTATACGTTCTGAAGGTTTCGGCTATAATTTTGCTCTTTTTGACTTCAGAACTCCGGCTTCTTCAAAATTAATCGAATCCTATTTTTCAGCCTAAGTCATTACATTTCAAACTGTACTTAATTTTAGTTTTAATGGTTTTTGTTCATTCTTAAAAAATATGTTCAGTGATTCAGTGGAGTACAAGTTTGATACTTTGAAATCTGCACTTAGAGTTCTAGAATACAATAGGCTATTCTTTTTCAAAAGATGAAACTTCAGTGCCTATATGAAAAAAAAAAACATAAGAAGAGAGTCTATAATTTTTCTTTAAAATTGTTCGAATTGGAGAAATACAATTGAGAACTAACCAATAGGTGAGGCTTAAAAACATGGCTACGTATTCTGTGCAATCAAAGAATTTCCCATAAGTCTATATTGGCTATCTATTACTATTTTAATTCATTTTTATTTTTTTTTAAACTTTCAACTGAGTTAATTTAAATTCAGCTATTACCAAATTAAATGTAGAAAAGAAATATGAAAATACAAGCAGTTTACAATGGTTGCATATAAAAGAACCTCACGAAATTCATGGATCAGTTTCGAAAGTATGAAAATTTTTTTGGTTTCTTTCCGAAATTCCCAACCTTTTTTAAACCATGAACCCCTTCGGAAGAAAAAAGTAGGTAACGATTCTTTCCCGCTAATATTGATTATTCTAACTTTCATATTTCTTTTTTAATATAACGAAATAATAAATAACTCCTTCTTAATAATTTGTGAATCCTTTGCAGCTTTTTTAAACAGTGCCGCCGCCCCTTGGGGAAGAGGAATACGACCTCTATTGGGAACCAATTTTCTATTTAAAATTATTGTTTTTCTGAAGAATTTGTTCATTAATACCATCAAGTGAGCAAAAAAAATATTACGAAAAGAATATCTATACTTGCTTTTATAATTTATGAAAAAAAATATCTATCGAAATCTTTCTTTCTCTCAACATCAACAGTTATTGTTGTTAAATGCACGGTAAGCTTATCGTATCTAATAGCAGAAAATCTTTTAATAAATAGAGCTTTCCCAGTAATATTCACTTTGATTATTTTTTAATTCCTCAAATTCTTGGAAATTTCATTTAGAAACAGATTGTTAATAACTTCTTCTCTTCACATAATTTCATCGTATCATTACTATTTATAGGAAAAAAATATTCAGATATTATAAGTGTTTTATATTAATTGTAGAAAATATATAATATAGTGATACAAATTTTGTAGCTTAGACCAATATTATGAATATATTTCTACGCTTTTGGACTACAGTTTGGAAACATAAGTATTTTTTTTAAAATAAAAATAATGATACAAAGCTTTGATTGTAAGACACAGAGGATTACCATAAGGAATTTTTTATTCACATTATCATACACTTACTGTAGGTATAAGATTGAAAAGAAGTCTCTAATTCTAATATTCATAAATAGCAAGCGATTTACATTTCATTGCTTTCAACTATAAAAATTCACAAGCAAATGAATGTAAACGACCTCTGAAATACCTTCAACCCTTATCTGATGCCAGACTTAGAGCCCTTAAGACTTAAGAAGCTACAAAAGTTCTACACTAGAGTTTTCTTCTCTCTTTTTTTATGTCTGCACACAAAAAAAACGCAATAATTTCACACTTAAGACTATAAATAAAATATACAAATTAGAGCGAAAAAAAAAACCGAAAAGTTAATGCCCATATTTCTGAAAGAAAAGGCGTATGAATTGTGATCCTTGAATTTGGTTCGGTTTATATTTTTTTCTCCCTGTTTTGTAATGTTCATTCATGATTTTTCTATTTGCCGTTTTGTTTCTACATTTCACGTTAAAGTGCCTGTAGAAACGGGCATCGTGTAAGGGATAAGAGGCACAAAAGTAAGTAAGCAAAAAGACGAAACTAACGAAAAAAAAAGAAAATATAGAAACAAACTAAAACAACAGTGCGCAAAGAAAAAAGTTTCACGTTCGGAGCAGAACAGAAGAAGAAAAGTCGAAACAGAAGACGAACATATATAGAAATAATAAAATGAATAGAAAAGAAAATACACCTCTACAGATAAGAGTTTGGGATAGTATGGGTGGAAGTGTAGTTGTAAATGTATAAAGAATATGTGTAGAGTGCACGCGGTGGGTATTATGGGGTGAGGATGCCATCCCCGGACTGAGGATAGTGAAGGAAAAACCTCACATACACGAAGCACACTTACACAAAATATAAAAGTACTGATGAGTAAGGGGATGAGGGTGTATGGAAACGAATTTATATATGCACATCTTAGTAGCTCATGCAGAGGGCTTGAAAGCTCCTCCATCTGCCCCAACCCCATCAGCATTTTCGATTCTCACCCCTCATTTCACATATCGCGTCTTTCTTTAAACCGAGAACCGTTAATTAATAATGGACGAAGATGGAAAATGACATTCTTGAAGATGTGGAAAAGAGGAAAAATAACTCTCTTCGAGACTCGACACGATCCAACTTGCGCTACCGAATAGTCGTTCGCTTGCCGGCAACCAGCCCCATACCTTTTTTTCACTCAGCTTTCCCCATTCCCCCAACTAAACGTCATAGCCGTTCTATTCTACACTTTTACCTATACCATATAGATATACCTTTTTCCATATACACTTTTACATAAATATACATTTTCTGAAGGTAGATTTATACCAACATATACAGCTTCTGGATGTGCATGTGTATGTGTGGCATTAAGGGGATGCCACGAATTTGGGGGATGGGGCAGCGACCCGCGCGTACTACACTATTTCTCGCATAGCCGGGAAGAAAAGATGACGATGCTGATGCTGGGTGCCGCTGACGATGATGATGATGATTACACAATGATGTTGATGAGGGGTGGAGGACAGGGAAGGAAAGAAAAACGGCGACAGTAATTAGTGCGACCACAACAGAGATGCCAAATGTGCGCTGCTTATATCATCTGCACATTATTTTACAATTCACATATTCTATGCACTTACCCCACGACTCCCCATCCTCCTTACCCCCATGCACCAAATTGCCCACTTACAAATACATAATACTAAAACGGAGAGAAAGGAATTTTATAATAAATATAAAATACATAAAAACAAAAACCCCTCCAAGTTCATCCCTCACTTTTGTCCGACATTGTAAAAAAAGAAAACTCAGTAAGCTTTGATTCACTCCCTTAGTGCAACTAAATCCTAATAGATCATATACTAGCTCCTTGAAACTTAGTTCCTATCAAACGCGGATTCAGGATTTTTTTATGGGGGGGGCACATTTACAAGTGCGTGAAAGGGGTCACGAAAAAAAATTCGCAATTCCAGCCAGAAATGGACTAGAGTTTCACTAATGTTCTTTCTGTTATTTTATTCATATATTTTCACAACTTTAATAATTTGATTTGCTTCTAAGTATGTTCTGTTATACGGGGGCACGTACCTCCGTGCCCCCCCCCATTTAAATCCGCCCTTGGTTCCTATTGTCATTTTTTTTTTATTGAAAAATATATGATTCAGATACTAATAAACGAAAGAATATTTTTAAAATAAATAACAAGAATAATTAAGAATCGAACTTTTTGGAAAGTATTTACAGAAGAAGAAATTTCATACAAAGAAAAACTGTAACAAATGTAAACTTAAAAAGTTATAAAGATAATTACGAAACGTTTGACATATTTCACAAGTTTTTAAGTCCATTTATGATACCAGTCATACGAAAATAATTAGTCCAACCCCTAAAATTAATCTTGACTACACTCTATCCAAAATCGGGGGCGGCTAGTTCGACTAGAACAATGAATTCTCACCCCCCCCCCACACACACACTTCCAACCCCTACCAGTTGATCATTGCGATGACTTAGGCTCGAAGGAGATTTTCAAGGAAATTCTAAAGTTTGTGACGTAAACGTCAATATCCTCACTATTTGTCCTAATACTTTAATAGCTCCCACATCATCCCTTATACATACACAGACATGTATTAAACAAGGCCCTATATATTCATCCACATATTTGATATGAGCCAGCAAAATGGACTTGGCCGTTTTAAACAATATTCTCGATCATAACAACCCTCATCTGCCACCCCATACGAGACTCGGTGACACTCAAAAGCCGCCAATTCCACCCCCAACCCCATCCCACCCCCCTGTATGTATGGAATATGCGCCACCAACTCGTCGTCTTCTGTGTTTTGAGACAGTGAGCCTATTGTGTTGTTTCATCATTACTCTAAAATGTCGTTCTGTGTCGTCCACTTAAGATTTTTCCTTCGGGGGTGGAAAATTTACTCACATAAGCATCAAGTAGGCATATCTAGACGTGTATATCGTGTATGGTAAGAGAGGGCGAAACAGAAAAATGGATTGATAAATATGAAAGAGAGGGATAAACGTTGGAAATTTCGGGGGATGGGAAAATCAGATGGTTACATATACGTGAATGAACAAATACGTCTATACAGGATGCATAGCCATCTATAAATCCGCGAGGGACTTAAGCAAATTTTACCCTTCGCTATTTGGCTTCTATTATTCTTACTTGTTCTATATAGGTATATATATATATATATATATATATATTATACACAAGCGTATGTGTCTTCGTCATTTCCTCTGTTACACATAGTACCATCCACCTCAATATCTCCACACCCACCCCTATTCCTCCATCAGGCTTATTTTCATCTTTTTCCATTATTATTACTATCTATACATCAGCCATACCCATACACACATGTACATACAAATACAAATTCAAACGTAGATAACAATAGCCAAACGTGGCCAATGGGCACTAAGATAATTATTCCATTTGGAGTCAGGCAAAGTTTATAATTACATACTACATACACATAAAAGCTCACAAAATGATTTTCTATGAGATTTTAACAACGCGAAAAGGAAAAAGACGACTCTTCCTCTCCAGATCAAATAAATGTCGGTCTCATTTCCGGCAAATTTCCCCCGTAAAAAGAAAACCACCCCACAACCCTAAATGAAACACGGGAAAATATTGCTTCATACAATGATGACGATGTCGATTTTAGTTTTAAGTAGATTAAAAAAAATGTTCAAAGAAATTAGTAACTAATCGACCAGCAAAAAAAATCCTTCAATTTTCTTGATACATATTGATATATGCACGAGTATGTAATTCCCCTGTCAATGTTAATCACATTTTGAGTAGCAAAAGTTGAATAGTTTTAAGGTTTTGACTTCCCAAAATTTTACTTCAAATGTTTAAGATTAGGTTGAAGAAAACTTTTTATGGTACAAGAAAGGACAAATATTGAACCTCAAAATTTAAAATTGTAATTATAACCTGAAACAAGAAAAAATGACAAAACAGAATAACGCTAAAAGAACAGAATGTAATTTCCTGTTTTTTGAACCTCCCGAATTTGAAAAAATGTCAAACAAGCAGGTTTGTTCCAATTGGACTATTGTTGTACTGTCGCTATGTAGTTATTAATTAAAAAAATCTTTATTAAGCCTCTGTTTCCGATTTTAAACATAAAGCTGGTTCTACAATTAGTCGCTTGTCGATGTCGGATGTCGGCACCTGTTATCGTTGGTCGTTAGTTGGCCGATAGACGGTAGTGTGTTCTATAATTCCGTAGCGACTAATGAATGATGTAAACTAATTGTCATAAATGATATAAACAAAATGGTCCATCAATATTTTGGAGTTGTTTATAAAGGATAATGAATATATGTTACTATTAGCTGTGTTCCAAATTATGAAAATACGATTGCTGTTAAAAAAAAGACGATGGTAAAACCACATAAAATAAGCACAGCAAAAATAATATGCAGTGGTTTGTCGCAAGTCGGAAAAGGTTGAGATTTGGTCAACTTTGGCTACGACAACGTCTTACGATAACGAAAGCTCCTTACGACAACGCATGCGCGCGACCGACAAACGACTAATGTTATAGAAGCAAACATATCATTATAAGAAAATGAAAGTACTACGAAAAAGGCATTTTATAATTTAAGGATAAGTTCACTTTCGCAAAAGTATTCAAACCCCAGTGATACCATTATTCGTTATACTATTAAAAAATATAGGATTTATTTTTCGGTTAACTCAAAAATACAATTAGCTTACTGGTAGCCGAGTGGTCAAGGTGGCCTCTCCAAAAATAATACGTGTATTCAATCTCATATTAAGCAAATTTTCGATATTTCTCGAATTACGGATTTTTATTAACCCTAGAATCGCTATAGATTTTGGTAGATATAAAGCGACGGTAAGTAATAAAAAAAAACGGTTAAATTCTAAGAAAAACAATAATTTGTAATTATTTTTTTTTTCTGGCTTTATAACAAGTTTGGAACTCTCCCATTAAAATAGATCTTAGATAATTGGACGACAAAAGTTTGATTAACTTCTTAATAAATGAACTTAACAAAAAACAGTAAGAGACCTATTTTGTAGAGCATTCCATTTTCTATAAAATATGTTTTGATAAATTTTTGGTATGGAGTGAATTTTTTAGTTATAAAAATCAAAACGAGACAAATTTCCTGTGCTATTCTTCCAAAGAAAATTTAGAGGACACTACAAGGGGACAATTTTATTAGGGTATGGGTAACTATACCAATTATCCAAGGTTTGTAAATTACACAAGTTTTTCTATTAGAAAAAAAAATGACGTCATACGAAGAATTTTGAAATTGAATCAATTTGAAGATATGTACGAATTTCTTCTGGATACGTCACGTAGCCACCATGAGGCCACCTGTGTATTTTATAAACCTTGCCAATTATCTACCTAGCGATTAAAATTTTAGTAATATTTTTAGGTTACAAAACTCTTCAAGTCTGTATGTAGTCCGACACGCACTTGTGATTTTTTTAACATAATGATGTTCTTGTAAGAAAATCAAGAAAATTGAAACAAAAAAGAAATCAATAAATTAATGTATGCAGTCATTAAGAAAAGATTTTCCCTTCTTTTAATCTAGAATCTTGGATTGAATTCTTTCCTTTGTTACAATAAACCACCCCGTTTGCATCCCCCTTTCTGATTCCGTCTTTTTCCAGCCCCCTCACACTCGTATGTATCGTATCTCAATAGATATGCATATCTAGGTATGGTTATCCCGAATGCAATTTGTGTAAATGCAATCGTCGCCGTACAATTCTCGTCGAAATCTCACATCATTTCAATTCACAATTCGCGTATATTAAATCAATATTGGAAATTAACAATTATACAGACTTTCACACGCTCGCCTCGCACTAAGCGTTAAGATACGATCGACAAACTGAAGAGAATAGGAAATTAGAATAGACAGGAATTATATATATGGGACGGGGTGAGAACGGGTGGGGTGTGGGGTGACAAGTTTTTTGCTCTCAATCTATCCCATTCTTGGTTGTTCGGATGAGTGGAACGTTTTTCTCGTTGAAATCTCACAAAGTTCTTCTTTTTAATTTCGAGAGTTAACGAATGAATTATCCGAGTTGGGAATGTGTGTGATTTGGAGTTTGCAGATCATATGTGCGGTGTGCAGTTTTCGTGTTGGATGTGAGGATTAAATCGTTGGGGTTTGGTATGGTTCCCGGTTGAAACTATGGAAAAGAAAGCAACGTCGACCATCCATCGTCGTGGAGGTCGTCGTTTTCGTTGTCGTATTCCCTACACATGCAAAACAGACGTCCTCCACCCCATTCCATTCCGGTGAACCCTCATCTATAGCTCATTCACATCCTGAACACCCTCATCAGTGAGGCGCCCCCACGTGCCCCATCCCTTGGACGCGTCGGCTCCGCCAACAGCAATTATTGATTCGTTCATTTCTTCCTACTTCTTCTTATGCCGCGAAATGAGTCGAGACTGCTATAAAATACGGGTGTCTGATTATGAAAAGTCTTGGGCGATGTACACTCGTATGTGTTGGTGAGGATGTAGATATGCATACATGTATTTATATCGAGAAAGTACCAGTGGAACAAGGATAACGCTACACTCAAGTCCAACACAACCAAGTGAATACATGGCCAAATTAATCACTGCTACTAGCTTGCACTCTTCACAACTACAACACACGCGACTAACTTCCTCTAACTGCTATCATTCCTGGTTCTCAATACACCCCCACTGAACCACCCGTTTTCCCAAACCCCGAAACTTATAAGAATACCCCACACATACTCATCGCACTCATCGCTCATCATCTCATTACACCACCCCAGGATCACCCATCCAACCTTCCAACCCTCACCCTTTTCCACCTCAGTCTAAATAATTCTCATTACTCGACTTTCTAGTTGGATTCTGGTATTTCTCATTCTTTTGGACTTTCGCCTAGAACCGATTCGTTTCTTCCGCACAGTTTTCCCGTATTCTTCGCGAGTGCACCCGTTCCACTTGGTTGGGTGATCGCGACCGGATGGCGGTATGAATGGCGTACGGAGTGTCCCAAGCGCGTGCTACATCAAATTTACCCTTAGAACAAATATGAAAAGACCTTCTCCTCGTCTTTCTACACATTTCACGAACGGAATGCATGCAGTAGGTATATATTATGTATAAGGCAGTGTATTCGAATACAAACAATCATATTCTGGCACGAATTTATGATATTAGCATTTAATTAAAATTGACTATCATTCCTTGGTTCTGTTTATCGGAATTGATGCAATCAAACAATCAGACAACTGTTTTAGCGATAGAGTTGTAATAGGAAAAATTTACCATTTCTTCTTCAGACCTTTTAACAAAATTGTTCAATTTTCTCCAACAGTTGACTGAATGCTCATACTGCACACAGGATCAGATTATTATTTTTTAGTTTCTAAGTCTAAAGTTTTGAAGTTCAAAGAACCGAAAACAAAATATATATTTAGCCTACTGGTGGCCGAGTGGTCTAGGTGACCGGCCCAAAACTGGTAGGCTTTGGGTTCCGTCATCGTATCGAGCAAATTTTTGATATTTCTCGATTACGGATTTAATCAACTCTATAGTCTCTTAAGACCTAAGTAGTTAGCAACTGTAAATAACAATTTAAAAAAAATAAATATAAACTGTTAAATTATAAGATACAAACAAATGCAAAGGTTTTCTTTTTTTGTGAACTTTTTTCAATCTTTTGAAAAGGAGTTTGTCCCAAGTCTCCAAGTTTGTCCCAAATTAAAAATTCTTGGAACTTTATTGTTGATTTATAATTTTCTTAATCCTAAACATCGTTGAAAATGTATGGTGATTAGTAAGGTAGTCTCATCCAGTGTTACAAATTTTTCAAGACCTGCTAGACGGTTCTTTTCTAGCGATTATGTTCTCCCAATTTCGCATGGGATGTCCGGAAACCCAGATTCTCATGTCCGGAATCTAAATTCATATTTCTAGCCTTGGACATAGAGAGCGCCAACTGCTGACCGGGTCGCCTGGTTTTTTAAGGCTATTTTTCACAGATGAACCATATTTAATTCTCATGGGATGATCTAGTTCTTTAATTGGATGGTTTCCTCAAGCTTTCTCAATCCTATGAAGTCGATGATTTGTGAATCATGTATTCGTCATTGGAGATAGTTTCATATTCTCAGAATAAGAGGGCACCCTTTACCTTAAAATGGAGGTGCTGGACACTTATCCCAGTAAACATTCGGTCCCCAGTCCCATTTGTGTTAGCTATCAATGATGTTGTCCATCTTCTACCATGTAGAGGTGCAAATTGGGATTTTCTTTCATCAAGAATGAGACCTAATAGCGCTTCCTGTACTCTCCCACACTTTAAGAAGGAATTTAAAGGGATTTCAAATATGTACTAATAAAACGGGTTGGGAAAATTTTCCTAAATTAATTTTATGCGATAAAATATAAGCCAGCCATACTTAACTGGTAATATTAAATGGTACCAAAAGAAAGATGCAGCTATACTAATGTAGTAGTATCTAGTTTATTATTCTTTGATATTTGGCCTTAGGCAGGTCTTAGTTTACAAGTCAAGAGTCAACTTAGAAAAAATAAAGCTTTAAAGTTTAAAGAATATTTTTCTTGTCATTCCCCTGAATTAAAAAGTCGGTAGAAAAATAGTGACAAATCTGCTAAAGCATCAAATACAGCGAAAATTAATTGCTGTTATTTCAATTCAGTACTGTCAAAAATTTAATAGCAATTATATAGTTTTTTGTGTGTTAAATTTCAGTAGTTTGAGAAATAATTGTCAATGACTCAGACGAAAAAAAACTATAAGATGCCAAATATCTACCAAGTGGCACTCGCCCTCCAGAAGAAAACACAAATTGTAAATAATCATTAATTTATGTAAAATTTGATTTGCAATCTACATGAAGATGTTGAAAGGAAATGAAAAAGATTATAATACTCGTATAGGCATTATAGGCAATATTTTAACTAGTAAAAACCTTTGAGTTTTTGAATGAATGGAAATTAAAAGCTACTGGCTTCATCTTATAAGAAACACACATTGTTCAATAATTGGTTTTTATATAAAGCTCAAAAAGTTGTCAACTTCCCTGAACTGTAGGTATTTATTCTAAACGACGTCATTTCAATCTTCTGTAAAACTTTCCCATCCCCGATTTGTATCTCTTTTGTCACTCAACTTGAATTTCTTGTTTCCACTAACTTATTTACTCAAATTTCAAATCGAGGCAATATTGCGATAAAAATATTCGATCGTATTTTCCCTCGGAAAAGCAATAATCCGTATATAATACAATAAATGATGGAATAGAAGATAATTTTGAACGGCAAGGGATGGGGGGTGTCGGGTATTGTTCCGATTCGTCCCGATTGGGATAGTTGAAGTAGATATTTGTCTATTGGACAATTGGAGTGGAGTAAAGTTTGTTTGATAGGTAACTGGGGATGACGGTGGCTCTATGACAATGTCGACATGAAGGGTTGGTGCGGAGGGTTGTTGTGTGGCATGGGCAATCGGGCCATGGGGGTGGTGTTCTGGGGTTTTCTTGTCGGTTAGCAAAGTGTTTGTTGTTGTATCGTATAGTTGGGAATTGAGATGTTGTTTGAGGGGGATGCACGCTAGGGGGAGGGTTCTTGATGTTGTTAGATTACTCTGCGCTCTGGTCTTGAGATTATCGTTAATATTATGTGCATAAATTAACTCAAGACATTTTCCTATCAACGATAAAAGCTACAATGTCCAACATGAAACGGACTTATGATAATTAATATGGAATATTTACAAGTGAAGTACTTGTCAGTGATAAGGGAATAGTTTTTGTGATCCATTTTAAAACTAAGAAAAAAATTGGGAAATTCATTTACGAAAGAAACAACTTCAAAATGAAGTTTAAGACTTATAAAACGGAAATGTTTCTTTTCCTTCAACAATTTCAATTCACCCTCTAGCAGTTCCTATGGGAACTATTCAACTTGAACCGCAAAAAACATAGCCTTACATTATATGTGAAAAACAAAATCTTTAATTTCCGATTTGTTTTTGGGTTTATTGATTTTAATTTTAGTCTTAAAGTTTCACCCGAAGGAAAGTTTAAAGTCAAAACATAAATTTCTAATAATTACTATTTTTGTTGGAAACTTACTAGGATTAAAGCGATAAGGCTTAGGCTTTCATGTTATTAATAACAATATAAAATGGATTGTGCTAATATGTAACAATAAGAGGAAGGGACGACGATGTTAAAGTGGAGTTTTAAAGTTAACCGCGGAAACAATTATTAGATATTATGATAACAAAAACTTTTCTGCTATTTTCAGTTTCGTTTTCCTTTACGTGTCACTTTTGACACGTGAATTAAGGGTGCATACCTACTCGTATGGAGTTATTGCGGAAATTTGTCTGCTAAATTTGAAGGGTTTCAATTTGTGAAATCATAGTACCACCTTTGATATTTTCAATGAAGAAAACAATTTTGAAAGTTTTATTGCTGATTTTATCGTGGTGGAAAAATAAAGCCTAATTTTGATCCATTTTTTTGAAAATTAACATCTAATTAAGAAGAAAGTATATGTGTTCTTATGGACACATATAAAAAGTTATACTTTATGGTAAAACTATTTTTTTTCTGGGAATAAGTTTAAACCGTCTTGTCTTACAACTAAAGCTCTTAATTGAATTTGCATCATTATAATTATAAAGTACTAGTTTCTGTGCAATATTCACAGTCAATACTGCACAACTCACAAGTGGCAAAAATTGGTAAATGACTGAAATCGAAAAGACAGTTGAAACAAATGACAACAATCAGTTGGGTACATGCACAGTGCGCTTTCTATACATCGCACATTAACTGGACGAGTGACCTAATTCAAAGAAACATTGTTTTTAGGTTAAGACATTTTCGGTCAAAAAACATTCTTTTTTTTATTGGAAAAAGGTTCTGGTACCAAATACTGAATATTTCGTTGTTAAAAAAATATAAGCTTTTGTTAGCTTTTGAAAAGAAATCAAATGTTTAAACGTCAACAGAGATGTAAGATTATTAGAGCACAGAGGATGTTTTAGTAAAAAAATGTTCCAATTTATACGCGATAGAAGTGGAACGTTCAAAAATCTAAGCTTCAAATAATGAGACGAATGTAAAATTTCAGGATTAAGGTGATTTTAGGTTAGTTATGATAATATTTATACCAAGATTAATGTAGAGGACTCATTTAAGTTGTTTTATTTCGAAATTAATTTGGAAGCCTTATCTCTCTTTAACTGTGATATCACCTCAACGGATTTGGTCGGATTTGATATGTATACATGGGTACACCGTGCATATGACTTAAAATAGAAATAAGGAAAACCTAGTGGGGTGTACGAAGCACCATCTATGTAGGCATAGTTTTTATGGGAACTAAAAATATAAAACAGTTGGCAGTGGAGTGTCGATGAGCGCCATCCTACGCAAATAAGCACTTGCACTTTACTTCATTCGTTTGCTTCAGTTCCCTACATTAAAGAAATGAGACTTATATAAATAAGTTTTTCTTCCAACGCTGTCAACTTAGGTGTTGTTTCATTTTGCTTAGCTCATTTCAAATTTGTGCCTTCGTAGATGGCGCTGACCAGTAACGTAACATGGTGGATACTGGGGGGCCATGGTCCCGGGCGGTACATGAAAATGGAGCGGCATATTGACATAAATAATTCCATAAAAGATTTTGCTTTGAAAATAACATCAAAAGATTATTAAGTAATTAAAGAATTTGAAGGTTTTCTATCAATTTTCTTGACTAATGGTGAAAATAAGAGGCGGTGAAATCACTCGCTACACCACTGGTGCTGACGGTTACTTCTAGAGCGGTTTTTTTTCTTTCTAGAGCGGTGTGCTATCCATTATAAATAGATTATTGGAAACTTTGGAAACCCTTATAATGTAATGATGGTATTTATGGGTGTTTGGATTAAAAATACTATTTTTAATTTTAATAATTCTTTACTATCATCGTGCAATGTTTCGTCTCTTTCGAGACTTCTTCAGGTACTCGATAACGAATTATTAATTATCAATACTAAGCCTAAAAGTCACAAGAACTGAAAACAATAAATACCCATGAATACCAACATGTGATTATAATTATGGATATAAATAGAGTAAATCATTGTATAATGTATTCTCATTCTCTTCCACGTTAAATCCTATAGAGTATAGATCTATGTGTTTGAATCTTTTCATTGTCGCTTTTTCGTTTCATCAAGTTTCAAATCACAACGATGTTAAAGAAGTTTTCATTACAAAATCAAACTTTAATAATCATTGAAAAATTATTAACACTTAGAGTTTGGAAAAAGATATTTTTTTCAAACGCCACTTTCTCGGAATGGAGAAACAGAAATAGAGGTAGGTCACCCTCAAGGTTTATAAAATACACAGGTGGCCTCATTCGCTACGTGACGTATTCAGAAGAAATTCGTATATACCTTCAGATAGATTCAAATTTCAAAATTCTTCGTACGACGTAATTTTTTTTTTCTAATGAAACAACCTGTGTAATTTATAAACCTTGGGTCACCCTTCTAGTACGATAGTACGATTCTAGTACGATATATACATAACGTGACCATACGTCTCCCTTTCGGGCTTTGTGTCCCGCTGTCCCTGAAAAACGCAAAAATGTCCCTCTTTAAGAAAAAGTAACCTGTGATAGGCATTAATTCATCACAACCAAAATCATTATGCAGGTATACTGTATACCGTATTCATATACATATACCTATAGTGTAAAACCCGTAGGCCATAAACCTATAGTACATGGAAAACCAAAACGGATACTTTAAAGCAAATTTGTGGATCCGAAAAATATAGACAACCAGTCGAATAATTTATCTATTCTATTATTAAATTATTATTTAAATATTAAATTAATATTTTTTTTTCTAATAAAGAAGCACTGAGTTTTACTATATTTCTAGTATTGCCATTTTACGCAAAATTATAGTATGGTTTTCCAGTTTTCGTATTAAAATTTATAGGTGTCCCGCTTTGAAGCTAAAAAAATTATGATCACGTTATATGTAAAGTGAACGTAACAGCCCAAACCAACTTACGATACGAAATTCGTAACACCATTTATTAAAGAAGTTTAAAGAAGTATCACTTCAAAAAAGATCCGAATATCCTATGAAACATTATTTAAACGAGTTGCAAAATTAAAGTAAAGGATAACCGAACCCCTGTTCTTTATTTCTGCAGAAAAAGTATGGACAAGTTCAAAACGGAAATCCACATCCTTCCATGCAATTATCACAGTTAAATATCCGAGAAAATCATACCACATGCTTACCGACCAATAAATAAATAATAACAATGGCAGCAATCCAGAAAGCCAACGCTACAGCGTTGGATCGGCCAAAGATATATCATTATTGTATTATTTGTTGTCATGAGTGTTAAAAATGACTTTGCTACGCGCCAACTCTGCCATTTTCCAAAAAAAAAAAAAAAACAGAAAAATAAGAGAAACATATATAATAAAAGAGGAGGCACAGTGGGGGCATATAATAAGATTTAGCTCACATAGCTCACATGGGAGAGAACAAGGAAATGATGGGCATGTGGTGTTGGAAAAGAACCGAAGAGGATTGTGGACAAAGAGTTGACGGTGCCTTGGACTTGGAAGAGAATTTGTTGCTTTGGTCGGATTGTGGGAAACACGTGGTCATGCCCGAGTTGATACGTAAAGTGCACATCACATCTCACATTTAAGTGTGTATGTGAATATTTAAATGCAATCGAATCGCTACGGACATTTTCGTAGTTGTGTGCGTTGGAAAGCATTGCCAATAACAATCTATTCACACAAAGACAACAAACAAAACGGTTTGGATCGGATGAGCGAACAATTAGCCACACTACTGACATCTGACGGATGCTTACGTGCTAAGTCACGGGAGTATGACCTACCACGAGCATCCCAATGCTCTCTCAATCGTCTTTTTCGCTCATCATCTTTACTTTTTATTTAATAAAATAATCTAATAATAATAGACATGTAACATATCTCATGGGATGCTGTGTGTGAGATGCCGAATGGACCACCTATGAGCCATACCCACCTCTTACCTCCAATGTTGTACTCTTCTCTTGATTGATTTGTTCTAATGTTGACTAGATAATAACAATTTTCTAATACTTTCTGAATGAATTATGCCATATATTTAATCGGTTTATAATTGCATATTAACATAGCCGATCGAAAAACGCCACATTCGAGTCCCAATTTTCTCTAACTGTTGGAAATGTGAATGGTTTCCGAAATAAAGACTTTCCGCCAATTATTTTCGCAGTGAACCAGTAAGTTCTATTCCAGGAAATTAGGAATTGTTTGTTCATTGAAAACAGAAATTTGAGGCTTTTTTCAAATGTTTGGTTCCACTTTAAAAATATAAACTTTGCTATAAGGGGATATGCAGTTTGTATAACGTTCATTATACGTATATTACCAGAACTAGTAGTTGCCCGTTGCATTCGCAACTAAAGGTTTTATCTCAATAAAATGTTTAATATGAGATAATGTAGAGTTAATCAACAATCGAAATTTTAGATTTAATAATCAGTGTTGTTAATATAAAAAAAATTATCTAAAATTATATTAAGAAATAAAATACAAGTGTTTTTTTATATAATTTTAATAACAACATTTTAAATAACGTCATTTTACTAAATTAGTATGAAAGTTTAATACTTATATAGTACTTATACCAAAGAGGCGATTTTAAATTTCGTTCGTTTTTCAACAATCAAACTTTTTAAAATCTATTTTTTTATGAACCAAGGGTTGTGATCTGAAGTAATTATATATTCAGCTGAAAAACATTAAGTTAGCAATTTTTCGCCATATATTGCACTGTTAATTCAAAAATAAAATCTTCGATACTTACTTTTTTTCGGCATTTAAAACAATTTGAAAACCAATTATTGTTATTGAAAATAAATAAAATATTCGAATTTACTTCCACGCTTTCCACCTATTTGCAACAATTTTGTATGTACAACGTCCACATGTACGAAATTGAATAGCTTTTTAATCATGTTAACTAACATAAAGGGCATTATTTTTTTCCGTTTTACATTGTATTTTCAAATATAAGTGCACATTTGTGTCGATGAAATTTGCAAAGTGTTTTTCTTATACGATGCAGATATATAATAAGAAAGGATTTTTGAAAATTCCTCCCCTAAAAGAGTGAAAAACGGTAGCAAAGTTTGTAAGGGATAACGTTTAATAAACAATCGAAATTTCAAATTTAATAATCAATCAAAATCCGTTAAAAGCGAAACGTTATTACTGCTTAATATAAAAACAAAGTTGATTTATTAGGAACAAAAAGTTTTTCTGCTTAAAAATTTAAACTCTGATAGATATATCTGAAAATGGTTAAGTAAGTTTATAATTGAAAATTATGTTTTTTGGCTTTTACATATTGTAAACCTGAAAATCCGAAATACGTATTCACAAATAAATACATTAGTAGTGACTACCCTTACCAACGTTTTGAATGCGTAAGTGGGGATAACAGAGCGCATGCGTATAGCCTATTCTGCACGGACGCACGGCAAGATAGTCAGTTTATATATAAGATGTCCTGCTTTTTCTCCAATTCAAATTGCCTAACTTTCCAAACTAAAATTCTTTTTTTTTTTTTTTTTGAACAATTAACAAAAAGACTTACTGATGAGAAATTTTGATCAACTATACTGTAAAATATTGTGGAATGGAATCAAACAAAGTTGTGATTTTCTTACTAATATTGAGTAGGTACTCGTATAAAGAGGAAAGATTTGATTGTTTGCATTGAATAAGCTCCGAAACTATTGGACCGATTTTATCTATAATCTATTAAACTAATTTATTCTTCCTTCCCATAGTTTCTTTATAATCTACATAATAAGCTTGTTTCCGATGACATTTACATCTTTCCCAATTAACAAACTAATCAAATTATGAAAAAAAAAACTTAAGTTTCTTGAATTTGAGTCAGGGAATTTATTACATTCCCTGATTGCTAGATACCCGCATTATAAACGTAGGCTTAAGTGCATTATGCAGAAAATGATGTAAATGGATTTAAAGATACACATTTATTGGATATTTTCGTGGATATTTTCGATACAATCGTGGGTACAAACATGTAAGCAAAGGAAAGTAGTTACTTCCCCCATTAAGGATATATTTGAAAAGCTATAATTTCAATAGCTTAAAACAAAATGTCAGAACTTTGGAATAAAAAATTAGAAACAATCGTATCTTACGTTTTTCTGAAGACAGTTTCAAGTTTAAAAGATAGCAATTTTTTCAAAAATGACATCCTTTTGGAATATTGAAATTATTCCCTCTAAGATTTTTTTTTATCTTGATTGAGGATTAGAATACTTTTTTAACAAAGTGCCCAGAAAAAAATTATAAGAAAAATTGCAATAATTCAACGTATTCAGAATTTTGTTATTCAGAATTACAGGGCTGGACCTGAACGAATTTATCGTAATTTTTATGATGCGATTTCTAGAGAATAGAAGTCAGAGGATAGAGGTAGAGAGATCAGGGTAGAAGTAGTTCTGTCTCTTTTACTTTTATATATTCACCTACACAGAAAAAATTCTAATCTAACATCGTTCTTTTTGTTATGATATTTATTAAAGAAAACTGTCGTTATAATTACAATGTTATAACGTAAAATTCAAATGTACATAATAAATTTCAAAATAGAATATTGTAAAGACTTAGTTAATGAAAGTCTAGTCCTAGATTATGATTTTACATTGTAATTTTTACTCTAATTTTTGCCATGAATACAGTATGGGAGTTATATTACCGAAATTATAGTTCAGTGTCTTAATATTTTGTAGTGGAGATAAAAAGTATCGAGAAAAGTCCCCGGTAATTCAATATTGTTTTTATGCTGATGTCTTCTGGTGGATTTTTTTGGCCTTCGTCATTCATTCAAATTCAATGAAATCTTTATAAAATTAGAGATCCGGAAAATATAGCATTAATGTGGATTTTCAATTTTTTAAATTTATCCTGGTATAAATTCAACTTACTCCTTTATTTAGTTTTGATCAGGTGTGGATAGATATCGCTGAGTAATAAGAAAGTTTGAGAATACATGCATTATTTATTGTAAACACATAATATGACGTATATGTTTCATTGGTAAGTAATTCCCCTGTCTTTATAAAACTTCTGCAAAAAATTTTTGGTTTCTTTTTTGTTTTAGTTGTTTGAAGAAAAGCACAGTAGATAATATTTTCATTTCTTATTCGAAAGTTTTTACTGACAGGAGTGGATAAACAGGCGGGCAAGGTGGGCGACTGCCCGAGGCGCCAAGTATAAGGGGTACCGAATCAATAATAAAACTTTCCTAATTTTGCTATTTTTTTTTAATTTGTAGCAACATTGTCATAAACATGAGGACCAAAATTCGTTTTGCCTGGGGCATTCAAAACCGTAAGACCAACCCATGTTTACTGAAATCAAAATTGAAGATATGAGAAATAAATTTCTAATTCTCAGATTTTATCAAACATATTGGGATGGATACTGAAAAACTCCGAAACACGTAATACTTCACTTTGGAGGAAAAGTTAAATTAAAAATTTCAGAAGGATAACTTTAAAATGGTCACGATAGATAAATGTATTAGTTTCTAACACTTATCAGGGTGAAATTCCAAAAATATTCCCTTAACTTGTATTTTTCAACATTTGAATAATTTTCGGTTTTGAATGATCATGAATATATCGATAGAACCAATTTATATATAAGAGAGTATAATATATTAAACTTAAAGAATAAAGATAACATTTTCAGTATTAAAGCTTTCTATAACTATAAATAAATGACGGCTAAAGTTTTTGCTTTTGATTAGTGAAAATTGATTTGAAAAAAAATGTATCCACGATATATATCCTACGAATTGTGAATCGTGAGATATCCCAAAGGTGAATTTTTGGATAGATAGTAGTCGGTTAAGCAGGCCATTCATGCTTCGACTTGCAATCCAACTGGTGGTCCGACTTTCGAAGTTGGATCTAAAGTAGGACCGTGAACGGTGTTGTTGGAAGTTAGATGTCTAGCGAATCATTTAGGCGATCCAACTAGAAGATCTAACTAGTAGTCCGACTAGTTGGACTGCAAGTCGGAGCGCAAATGGCCTGCTTTAGAATTTATTATACAAGGGTAGTCAGTGTTTGAAAATCTCCCGACCTCAGCAAATTAAAAATGTATAAAAATAACGGCTCATGTGTACTTTAGCACACCCATAATCTGGCAATGTTGCGTTTTCGACTTTGTTTTTAATTTAATTCGCGATTAAATAGGTCCATAATGAAAATTTACCCACAAAAGAGAGAGTTATACCATATTAGAATTGAATAAACAAAAATATCGCGAATTAATTTAAAAAATTTAAAAACAAAGTCGAAAATGCAACATTGCCAGATTGTGGGTGTGCTAAAGTACACTTGAGCCAAAATTACTGTTTCTCTTTTGCATCCTTTAGAGTTACGTATTTAAGAGATATATGCAGAACATAAGTTTTAAGTTTACATTCCGAAATTTGTCAATAATCTAAGAACTTTCCCATACAACTTCTCTTATTTATTTTTATAACTTTTCAAAACTTTTCATTTTCGTTTTTTAAACAGAGACTTTTTTAAGCATTCCATATATATTTCTTTTTGTAGATTCAAAACAATTTCTTTAATTCCGTTTTCTCATTTCCTCTCCGCATACATAAGTACTTATATATAGGTACTATATATCTAGCAATGTGACCAAATCGTTCATCCGAAAAATCAAAAATAAACGTATCTCATCCAAATAGGTGTTTGAATGTGTGCATGACCAAAAAATTTTCGTGAAAAAAGTATTTCTAAGTATAAGAGTTCCGTTTTTTGTCATCTAACAGAGATTTTTTCCACTCGTTCAGGTTGACGATTTTCTTTCGCTTCCTTTCTCTTAATTCTAATCTAAGTACTGACATAAAACCACAAAAATAAATACAAAGTGAAAAATAATAATAGATTGGGGACAATATAATGGAAACAAGAGAGAGAAAACCGCAAGTTTCCGTCAGTGCTGTTAACTATTATACTATTATACGATGAGTATGACAAAAGATTTATTAATTGCAACGGCTCTTTTGTATTTTGGAATTGTCGCCGATTTTTTTTTTGGTTGCTTTCAAGTGGAATTTTTCGATAAATAACTATAAAAAATATGTAATTGTATGAAATAAAAGGGATGAAAATTATTAAAAGTCTAATTTTTCTATTGAAGTTTGAAAAAAAAATCGATTATCCGTAAAAATTTATAAACTTTGATAGACGTAAATGCAATAAACGTACCTATATGTAACATTGAAGTTTTCTTTGATTATAGTATTATTTACCTAAGACAATATTTCCCCTCCTTTCCTTATTGAAGTTTTCTTTCTCACCAGGAAAAATAAATTAAATCATTATATTTTCTTTCATAAAACGTTACTATTTGAACTACAAAAATATATGTGTGAATGTATGTTTTTGTAGGGCGCCACTTGTACAGTTTGTTTATCTAAGAGCCAATTGTTGAACAATTGAGACAAAAAACGATTCCTAGGAAATCAAAAATCCAACAAAATTTTGTTAGTCAAATCATCAATTTAGTATGAATACTAATCAACTAAAATATACCATTAAAATAGTGAAAACTTAACAATTAAAGAGTTAAAAAATTAGTTTACATAATAGTGTTGAGTAACTGTTCTTATTGTTCAGTATTTGGCAGATTTAGCCTTCAAAGGTATAGGATCCGCAATTATTGAAATAAAAGCAACTTTTATAGTAGAATAAATTGCAATCCTACAATCTTAACTAAAAAACACACCACTGGTGTTTTTTATAATCCAAGTAAAAAATATCAAAATAAATATTTGCAAAAAAAAAGATTAAATTATTTAAATATGCTCAATTTTCTCCAAAAACCTAAAAATTTTTAAGCCATACAAAGTTAACCTTTGATTTTTTCATAAATGTAATAAATCCATATTCAATGATTTAGGTACTTCCAAAAAATCTTTTATAATTTGATTAGAATAAAACTTGGAAAAATTTAAAATTGGAACCAATTAACTAAACAGTTTGGCCTAAAGTAGGGAAAAATTCCTCAAATTGGGTTCTATGAAAACATTTTGAGGTTCCACAAGCCAAGTTGTTGTATGATTTTGGAATATTCGTAAGAAAAATTACAATATTTTTAGAACAAATCATCAAATTATTAGCGTAAAGCATTATTTGTGCATTTCTTAAAAGTTTTCCAATTTAGTCAAATGTTCAATGTCAACGTTGATATCATTTTCTGTATAAAATATATACTACTACTTACTGACTGTTACTAATATAGTTTGTAGCGATTTAAGGTATGTCAAGGGTACTATGATCTGAAAAAAACTTTTATAAGGGTTCCTCAAGAAAAAAGTTTGAAACATCTTGGCTTATAGAACCCTTAATTTGTCAATTTGGCCATGTTTTATACCTCCTCCTAAGTAATATAATATTATATTTTCTTTAATAAAAAAAGAGATATTAGAAGTTAGATTCCCCTTCCTTCAAAGTGGCCTACGCTGTTTATAAAAGACTCCTTATTCATTTATTTCCTTCTTAAAACCATTAAATTTGAGTATGGAATCAAATTTTCTATACTTTCTTCAATGAATTATTCCATTATTTAGATTTTAATCACAGGAAACTGAATTTCATTGTGTTAAACTTAAATTTCATAAAATGACCAATATTTATTTTTTTTTTGTGCAGAGTGGAAACAACAATTTTTGAAAAGATTTTCCTATCAATTGATTAAAATATTTTTTTTTATGTTTTAACTTTAAAAGATTTTTATTTCTGTAGTCCCGAAGATAAAGAAAGGGGTTGTTTTCCAAATTTTGCTCATTTTTAATTAATCTCCAATACTATATTTAAAATTTCATTATATCACGAGCTTTTCCTAGATAAACGTTTCTTGTTGCATTTGTTTTTTTTAAGTACTAATTTAACCCTGAAAATTTAACTCTTAATATTAGAACACTAAATAGTTTTTTAAAAGTTTTTTTGAATGTTTTGTCGTCTCTGTCATTGAAAAATTAAAAACTAACTTGGTAAAAGTTATTTTTACAATTGACTCCTAGGCAAGCAATTATAAAAAATGGGCACATAGACACAAAAGTAGTTATATAAGGGTTCTATTCAAAAGATGTTGTGAATTAAAAATATGACATTGAGGAGAAAAAAACGATGAATGAAAAATCGATATTTTTTCAATAATAATATAAACGCTTCGAAAAATCGATTTTTATTAGTAAATATAATCGGAATTGGAGAGAATTATTTTAAAGAATGCCTGCTTTTATCTCTTCTGTATATGTTACGGTAAGTGTATTGAATTAAAAATTTTTAATAATGATCTATTATTATTAATAACTACAGATGATAAAATTCAGATCTCAGCTTTTATTTTGTTAAATAAGAAGACAATTCAGGTTGTTTAAGATCGGTTTTTTTATTTAATATTTTTACTATTCAATTAGCTACGTTTTGTTACGTATCGTAACTTCATCAGGCTTCTATAAAAAATTAAAATAATTACAAAATATGTCAATCATACATAAATTTCAAAACTATAATAATATACATATAATATAGATAATATAAAATATTTGTAACTAAATAATAATAACTAACTCAAAATTTCATTATAATAATTAACTCTTAAAATATTTGTCATATTTTGAAATTTTGAGTTATTTGTTATTATTTAATTACAAATATTTTATATTATCTATATTATATGTATATTATTATAGTTTTGAAATTTATGTATGATTGGCATATTTTGTAATTATTTTAATTTTTTATAGAAGCCTGATGAAGTTACGACACGTAACGAAACGTAGCTAATTGAATAGTAAAAATATTAAATAAAAAAACCGATCTTAAACAACCTGAATTGTTTTCTTATTTAAAAAAATTAATAATTACTATAAGTCCTGGGAAAAGGAAGTATTTCTACCACTCCGGTACTCCTTACCGCTCCGGAGTCCTATTTGAACTCGGGAGAGTTGTGGACGTAATCGACGTAAATCGATAGAGAACAAAAAAATAGATTCTTAATTAATCATATTTTTGTAATACTAAAATTGATTGATAAAATCTATTTTTATAGAAGAAATAATTGTTTTTCGCGTTATCTGTTATTATGTCACAACCCTTTTGAAACTCCTTAAATTAAATTCAAAGATATTTTTTAAATATTTTTTTTCGAAAAAGCGAAAACATAAAATCTTTTACTCCAGTCGTTTATTTTTATGAAACCTATATCTTTTGGGTGGTTCAGTACCTATTTGGATCCTAAAGGAACCACATGAGAAATAATGGAATCATAATTCCATAATAAACAGTGTTAACGAAAATTTACTTAAAAACTTACATTTTTTTTTCTGTTTTCGGCTGCTGCAATTGTATGCAGACTAGAGACTTCAATGAGTGGAGAATCCTGAAACAAATTTTTCATAATTTTAGTTTCCCAAAAAAATAACAATGAACATTTTCAGAGAATACAGTTTTAATTTTAGTAGAAAATCAAATTGATAATTAATTGCAATAACAATTTACAAAACATTTTGTGCCGTCGAATTTCTTTATTGTGCTACAATTTCTCATACATAAGAGTGCGCGTATGGGAGGCTCATGGGTTCGTTAAAACAATTGCATAACGTCGTTTACTACTATAATAATGTAGGTACGTGGGTACTGTACGTAAAAGTCCGGCAATAGTAGGTAGGCACTACTCGTAAAAGCGGTGTAGGTATGCACTTGAGTCATTACCGTGTGAACTTGAATTTTTTTTGTCATGTATCAGTTCACATGTGAGTCGGTTGTGTTAAATTACGCGCCACATTATAAAATTATTTGTACAACAAAAACGACGCGGATTGAAAAGACGCGCGACAAAAGCGGATTCTTCGTCAATCGAAAAAAGTGGATTGGACATTCACCTTGGCCGCTTTGTCTACACAAAACTACGATTTACAATATTAATTCATGGATCTTTCATGAATTTGTCCACGGCTGGCCGTAGATAATTTTCCTCTTCAAACGCGGCACAACAAGAAAATTACCACATGAAACAAATCTACACTTGAACACTTTAATCAAAGTCGAGCAATTTTCGCTGCATTGATTGGTCGAAATAGAATCAAAATATTTTGACGACATTCCATAAATTTAATTGTAGGTAATAATAATCATATTTACCGTTTTTTTACCAAAATAAAAAATATTATATTATTTAAATGATTTAGAAGCGGAAAATTTATATCACAATACAAAAAATATATGTGTAGTAGTACTATTATCAATATATATTTTTACAAACTTTATGCACCATCAGCCTCTTGGCAATAATTGCATTATATCATACGTTTAACACTCATAAGCTAGTTGTGTCCAATGATATCAATAACTAACAATAAGGCAACAATAACCAACCAATAACTAATAGTAAGAAAATGATTTAGGTATTCCTTAGGTTATAATCAATAAGGCTGGTTCTACAATTAGTCGCTTGTCATTGACGGGAGTCGCTATTTGGTTGTCGTGAGTCGTTAGTCGGGAGATAAACGGTTAGTGCATTCTACAATTGCGTAACGACATTTATTTTTTATTGACATTTATTTATTTATTAGCAATTATTTGATACAACCTAAATGCGAACGATCCATATTTGGGAGTTGTTTACAATGACTATCCATGGTTTCCATGTTTTATAAATTAGAACAACAAAAATAATATGTTGTCGTTTGTCGTAAGTCGGGACAAGTTGAGCATTGGCCAACTCTGTCCACGACAACGACTCACGTCAACGACAGCTCATTACGACAACTGTCAAATGTTGTCAAAGTAAACACGCATGCGCCCGACAAGCGACTAATTGTAGAACCAGCCTAACAGATAGGTAAGAAATTAACTCAAATATAAACTAAATGATTGTTGTCAATTGTTTCAGCTGTCATTTCAATTTCATTCAATTGCCAAATTGTGCCACATCTTTTAAATTCATTCAATTACCAATTTTAACCAATTGTTACTTATGCTAGTGATGAGTTGTGAATATTTCACGGATAGTTACTAGTTTAACTATTATTGCAATGCTTAACAGATGAAGTATCTAAGATATGACCAAATGCTTGTTAACGTAAAAAAATCTACTATGAGATTTATTCATAGTGTAAATAAAGTAACATTTAAATCGGAAAGATTTTTTGTTAAATATTCTGAAATAAACAAAATATTTAATAATTTTATTTTATTAAATCTTCAATGTTGAAGTTCTGTTCAAAAATGTGTTCCAAAATCATCTACGTTGTTAGTTACAAAAATCGAGGTTTAAATTAAAATTTCTGAAAAATTACAAATTCTTAAATCCTTTTTAAATCGATAAAATTTTCCCGAATAATTATTTTCGTAAATAGCAATTTTTCCGATTAAAAATGTTAATTTTCGATTAATTTCCAAACTATTTAATCCGACACAAAAATACCCAGAAACTCGGATTTGTAAAATACAGGTATCCCTTCTACAACATGGTATTTTACAACAAAGTTTCAGTACAACACGGTTTAAAAATTGCGGGTATCTTTCTACAATACGACATCCTGTAATATGGTTTCACTTTAACACGATAAGAGAAAGACAGAAAGTTTTGTACAACACTAAAAATTGCTAAATCAATCGAAGGATGGATATGGTTATCAGATATTGTTTGAATATGGCTATTGAGGACGTTTATGATGGAAGAAAAAACATTGGCGAAGTGGATTTGGTGGAAATGGCATCTAAACATGAAGATCAAATCGATTCTGATGACACTGATGAATATTGTGCAGTTAATAATGTAAAACAAAAAGAAAATAACTAAAAAGCTCGAAAAAAGCCCAAAGTTCAAAAGGGAACTGTAAAACTTCTTAGTTCAATACTGACCAATTTACAATGATCTGGTAAGAACTAGAAATCAAAATAAAATAACTTTAATTAACTTAGTTAAAGAACAAAAAAAGTTCTGAAAGTTAAGACCATATGTTTTCACCGAAAAAACGTTCCCAGTTGATTATTTAATCAGTTTTCCAAGAGTAAGAGTAAAAGTTCCCCGTTTTGTACTGGGTCTAGATCTCATATAACACGGTTTCACACAACACGAAATTTTCTAAGAATCTTAGGAGGGACAGGAGGAATACTTTTAGGACATTTTCTTTTAAAAATATGTTCAGGATTTAATTTCGTGTACTTCCTTTTTTCTTAGAATTTTTCGGTTTCCCTTCTGCAACATCAACCATGCATTTTTTTCTTCTTAAAGTGTGACCTATCCACTTAGCATTTCACATAACATAGCATTTTCTTGTAACCTATCTATCGTATTATAAGAGGGATCCGTGTATTGATTTTTTTAATTTTAAATTCAAATTTTCATTTCCTGGTTTAAAATTATGAATTTTCCGTGGGAAATTCACCCATTTCTTCTTTGGAAGAAATGAACTTCGAAAATAATCGATAAATATATGAAATTCATAATTTGTTCGGCCAAAAAGGAAAGTGCTTTTGAGAAATGGCATTCGGTTAAATTTTCATTCGAGAGAAGTGTTAGCCATTTTTTCAGTTTTAGTTTTTAAAACATATTTAGCAAAACGATAGTTTCACAATAGTTTTATTTTGCCAAAAAAACCTCTTGTGTGAAACATAAATGTATAAAATATATTCTATTCTATTCGAACTAATATTCAAATAATTTCATTCATCATCAATTCTTAGTCTTGAATTATTATTGTTTCTTAAGACAAAAATCGTTTTGTACAACAAATATAACTCCATGACTTATAATATCAAAGAAAATTATTTAACTAACAATTGAAAAACGTAACGAAAACATTTGAATGAATACAAATTACGTCACACGTAGATTGTAATAGTTTAGTTGCGTAGTGCTACCTGATTTGAAAATAACCGCGTAAATGATTTACTCGTTCATTCATTTATTCGTTTCCACGTTTTTTGGTTCGTTTTTTTTTTTTAAAAAATAAATATGTTGATTTGTATATTGTGCCATACAATACATGTGAAATAAAAGAAAAAAAAACTTATTTATAAATTTTCAATCATGAATTATAAAATAAGATCACGTTTGCTCGTAAATCAGGTTTGAATGAAAAGTAGCAATATTCTACATTTTTGTAAGTTTAGGCAAAAAAGTTTGTCAATGGTTGAAGAAATATTATAGTACGTTTTAAATAAACCATTTTTGAAGAGAATTAAAATTTTGTTTTATTTTTTTTTATTTAGAACTTTGATATTTGCTAAGCTCTTAAAGTGCATAGTTTCTGAAATCAGCATAAAGTAGGTATGTGTCGTTCTTACTTTCTACACGTAGGTCGAAAGTGTCTCAAGTTTTTTTAATTTATTGAACAAAATAGTTACAAATTATTGACTATATTTTTTATCCCCACTTTCCACCAAACACAGGGATGCTATATATTTAAGATATGTATCTATCAATGCCAGCGTTCGGAGAACTTTTTCCACCATTACTCTAATATATTACCATTGTTGGTATTCTTATCCATTTTATTAGACATTAATGATTCTTATTTTATGGATACTTTTTAATATTTAATGTTTTTATTAAATTTTTATACAACGTTTCGCCACTTTCGCAGCTTCTTCAGGTACTCAATTATAAACATCAAATTTTTTAAATCCATGTAAGTAAAATAATTTATTGAATTACTATCAAAAAATTATTTTACATGGATTTAAAAAATTTGATGTTTATTATTGTGTACCTGAAGAAGCTGCGAAAGTGGCGAAACGTTGTATAAAAATTTAATAAAAACATCAAATATTAAAAAGCATCCATAAAATAAGAATCATTAATGTCTAATATTTAAGTTGATATTATTCCTTCTCCCCTCTTAGTAGTGCCGAGAAGACCCATCCCATATATCTCACTGAATTGTTAAAGTTTAAAGTATAGTTTGTAAAAATATTAACACGTGTATAAAATAGCAAATTAGAAAAAAATTCTTATTACCCCAAAAATTTTCAATTTTACCCCATTTAGGCTAATTTACCCCGGTTCCCTGACCACTGATCATGTAATTGAATAAAAAGATTTTGGTTTCATTTAGTTTGAAAGTTTTGATCGAGAGTAATTTAAGGCATGATTTAAAAAAAAATATACAAATTTATTTGAAAATCATCAATTTGGAAGGGATAACAGTAAGTTTCACAGACCTGATAGTTTCGAGATTTGGTATTCTATTATTTCAATAATATGCAAGAACATAGTAGCCAAATTCTGTATCATCAGAAATTTGCAAGATAGCCGACTCCATTCTAACCCAAATCCATGGAACAGAGATTAATGAATAGGCCTTTATCTAGGAGTGGAGATCACGAAGCCGGGACTAGTAATTGTTGATATATAGTATAACAAACAATTAAACTTTCGCTAGTTTTCAAATATTTGGAAAAATTAAATTAAAAGTTCTTCATCGTAGTTTAGTAACAATTTTTAATATAATCAAGTTTAACGTTGCATTTCTTTATCTATTTAAAATATAATACAAGTACTTCAAAGCTTAATCTATACCTATATCTTATCTAACTATTTTAAATTGTCAATACAAATACATAGATAGTATTTGACCGTTAACAAGTTGCATGTTGTTACATTTGCATGTTGCCCTTTCACCTAATTGCAATAAAAACCGCAATGTTCTCGAGTTTCAAACAACAAAAATCACTAAATAGATCAACTAATTTTCATCAAAATTCAATTAATTTTCCCTAAACGTAAAACACTCAACTAATTCCATATTCAAAATTAAATGTTGAAAAGTGACGCAGATATTTCGTATGAAGGAAAAATTTCCAACAAATCTTTTTAAAGATTTGTTCGAAGAAAATTAATATATCCTAAATGCCCTAAATGGTGGTGGTACAAAATTTTAATTTTGCAAAGTGGCTTTAAATTAGTTTCAGGAATTGTTTCCTTTCTCGCCAATTTCTTGGTAAGTGTTTTATATATCTGTATAACTATATTTTCTAAATACTTACATTTATATATTGTAAAGATTGAAACTTTCGTACCGAAATTGAGTTTAATTATTGATCATTAAATTGATTTTAAAATGGTGTAAATACTATAAATTATTTAATAAAGATCTTTAAGTTATGTTTTCGATTTTGGTGTTCCTAAAAATGAATGTTTCAGCTCTTTTAGCTCCGTTTGTAGTTGACCTACTTCAAAATTTTCAATTCCATAAGTCTTATCTTTATCCAAAAAGAAATAAGAAACAAATCTTTTGAAAAGATTAACCTTTTTTTATCTGAACAATATTTTAATGCAAGCAATAAAATCAATGATTTCGTTGAATGTTTTATTATATTAACTAGGAGCCAATTTTGTGTCATCAAGATAGGGAAATTGATATCCTAGATAACATTTTATTTGACGATAAAGACAAATGCTTATTTCACCTAATAATCAAAAGAGATAAATGTGTAGGACTTATCTAATAGGCAAACGTTTATCTTTTAAATAGCTATCTAAAGGTTATGGTCTATCTATTCATCAGTGAAAATACTGACCATTTAGGCCGGTATTTTCATTCATAGATAGATAGATCATATTCTTAGAATAGCTATCAATATAATAATATGCAAATATATGTCGGCAAGAACAGAGAATAAAATAATATACCAGTGGGTTAAAAAACATGTAAATGAAACCAGATATAATAGTTAATGTTTCCAATATGAATTAATTGATTTTTGTCATTTGGTTTAACTGTCTTTTCGATTTCATTCAATTATCAAATTTTGTCATTTATCAGTTGTGTCAGTGCTGGCTGTGAAAATTTCACGGGTAGCAACAAGTTTAATATAATTGACTCGAAATAGTTTTTTTTAATAAATCCTACATAACTATTCTACACATATCGTTATTTTTAGGAGAAAATACGCATGTTTTCTTTATCCTTCAGACTTTACTTTATCTGGAAGATAAAGGTAATCATCTAAATATGAAAATATCGGTCATAAATGTAATAGTCAAGAATATAAAACACCCATAACCAAACATTATTTTTGGGATGTGGGCAACTACTTGTGCCTTTAATGTCCAAATGGGTAGATATATTGTTTCTTTTTTCACAAATATTTTGAAATTTAAAATGTGCAGTTTCAGTGATGTTAACTTGGGGCTTTTTCCCCAAAATTTAAGGTAAAAATTTGATAACGAGGATTTTTTGGAGGGATATTGTTTTTAGGGTATTTTTTTGGCAAGAAAATGGTTCACTAAAAGAAATTTTATAAATTGACTGAAAATTTTTTCACATCCAAAATTAGGGTATATTATTTCGAATATAGGGAATTTTAAAATAATTTTTGTGGAAAAATTTTTGACTGGTTGGCATCACTGTTTTAAATGCCTACTGATGGCCGAGTGGTTTAGGCGACCGCTCCATAACTGATAGATCTTGGGTTTGAATCTCGTATCGAGGAAATTTTCGATTTTTCTCAATTTACGAATTTTTATGAGCCCTAGAGTCGACCATTGTAGTTATAAAGTAACGGTAAATAACAAGTAAAAATATATTTTAAATTAAAAGCAGTTGATTGTATAATAATAGAAAATTGAGTAATTATTCATTTTCTAGTTGATGAATTAACTAAGAAGAAAGGGATTCCATTGATTGCATTGAAATGTTTTACAGATTAATTTTTTTATTCTTATTTCCAATCAACTGTTTTTTTTAATAAAAATTTTGAAAATTTTTCTCAAAAACAAAAATAATATATATCAATAATGCCAATTTTTCCAGAGCTTTTTGTTTCCCTAACCCTCTTTTTACCTAGCCTAATCTGCGCCCCTATTTCAACTACCCTCAAATTCATTGAAACTCTTCCTTTTTGTCTTTCGAAACACTTAATCTAATTTCATCCCTCAGCCAATAAGTTACGCGGTGACAAAGGCAAATTTTAAGAGCAAAATCAAGTTCCACCCTCCAACCCCCCCTGCACCGCTCGACCAAATGTTGAAAAGTTTCAATCAAAACACAATTCAATCAGTCAATCACAATCTATCAAAATACTTATCACTTAAACCTTCTCATCTTTCTCACCTATTTCGCCGCCGTTCAGCCCTTCACACTTTATATTATTGGCAAACATTTTGTATACAATTTGGTATGAGACATATTATATAGTGTATATATACACATTTGTTGTTAAATAGGGAATGAAATTCCATCTATTCGATCCTAGAATTGAATAAAGTGAAAATTTACTCGTCCCCCATTCCCCAAGCCTGATGAGTTAAATGAGAAATTTGCTCAATCGAAAACTTACATATGATTGTGTATACTTTAGGGGGATGAATGATATCGATAATAGTAAATCCACACCCCTTATTACTACGATACCTATCACGACAATAACAATAATAATTATAACAATATCTACGCTTTACTGCATCAACAACTACATTATATTGGTATAGAATATAGTGTTAAAGTCTTGAGGGTTGAAAGGTAAACTTCTCAAATAAACTAAATCAAAAAGAAAAACTATTAAATGTACGAAAAACTCCTACTAAAAATTTGAAGAATCAACTTTTTAAGTTGCACTAATTTCTTCCTCATTTGGCCACTAAGGGTGGCAATAAGTCACAGATGTGGTTAAATCATTGTATTGTGTTACAATTTCATATTTACCCTATTAGGGTACAGCAATGTTACCGAGAAGTTTTGTATCGTACCTTTGTACATATTCACACACCCGTTCAATAAACAACCCCTTTGAAATTTTCCTCGTAAACTACCCTTGTGACTCCTCAAAGTAAGTTTTTGTTAAGCGATAGTTATCGGTTGCATTCCATTACCGATAATGTTAACTTTAAATTATACTGCTAAATAACTTGATCTTAATTTGAGAATGTCGTTAACTATGAAAATTATAAAATTATTATATTTTTTCTTCGAAATAAAATGTACCTTTATAATTGTCATTTTTATTGCCTTTTTATTTCCTTTTAGTATTAGTATTATGTATGAAAGTATATTATTATAAGTGCAAAAATGTTTACTTTTGAAATTCGTCGAAAAATCGTCGATAATAGATTTAAGATTTATATTGATCAATTTTGAATATTTCTTGTGCTTATTTATCTCATTAATGTCAAAAAAGGTTATTGATACTAAAAGGGTTTTTACAAGGAAAAGTTATAAGGTTTATAAATAAAGCCTGATACTACTAACTCAGATTCCAGCAAAGGGAATACTTTGATAATATTTATTCACCAGTAGAAAAAAGAAAAAATGAGGGTATTGAAGATATGTTAACTAAAAGTTTAAATAAGAACATTTTTTTGAAAAACAGAATACATTTAAAATTAATTTAATGTAACTAAAATATGTATGAAACTTTGTTATAAGATATGTGGTAAACGGAATTAAAATTTACGTCAATTGTATTATAATTGTTCAAAAGGGAAAACCCATAAAAAAAGGAAATTGTATCTTTTATGTAGAGGATCAAGATTATAAATATAAGGAGGCGTGTTGATATGTATAGTAAATTCGGGGTCCACCTAGTTTTGGCCAAAAACGAGTTTTGGCTTAGTTTCGGTTTCGGCTGTCATGAAGCCGAAACTACGACCGAAACCGAATTTGTGAGATAAAAATGTTAAAAAATTATTGTTTTTCACTTATTATTTTATTCTTAAATTTTGAATACTGATAACTATCAGTTTATTTAAATTTTGTTTAATATTATTTTTATTTATTTTTTCAGTTCGAAAGAAAACTGGTCAAAGTTTAGAAGAAATTATTTTGTTTTTAAGATATAAGAAAGATTACTTTCTACTTTGTGTACCTACACATAGTTGGTAAAAAGTAATTTAATTATGTAACTTTTTCATTTTTATTTTATGTTGTCCATAACTATTAAAATATTAGATGCATTTCTTTCAAATCAACCCCTTATTTCAGCATAAATAATTTATTTGAAATAAGAAATGATAATCATTTGTTATGTTAATGATTAGCTTAAATATTAGGCATTAAATGATTAATGAATACCTTTAGGATTTAAAAGTAAACACACTAATTATAATTAACTTTTTTTCCTACGAAAACATGACCTTACACGGAAGTTTCGGTTTCGGCCGAAACTGAGACTGATGCCGAAGTTCGGTTTCGGCCGTAAAAACTAATTTCGGTCGGACACTAATAGTAAATTGATAAACTTGATCCTATGTTTGTGTCGTGTGTAACGCCGTCTGGCGATATAAATTAGAAGTGTCCATGTGTTAATTGAATAAAGAATTACAACAAAGCATAATATTAATTAATTAGCTAATCCATTCCTAAATTACGAGACTTCCGTTATACATTTTCCAACAATGTTTAATTGGAACTCATTTTCATTAGTTTTAAAACTACAGTCAAAGAAACTTTTCTTTTTTGAATACTTGACTGTATATATAGCTGTATAGCGATACAAACATATTGTGTGCTTAAAGCTGCATTATGATAGAGAGAAGAACACTAAAGCACATGTAGATAGAATCTTCCATCCCTCTCAGAAATGTAACTTTTAATATATTATTTATCCTTTTTTAGTAAACTAGTTTCAGGTCTGAAAATTTTTAACTCAGCCCCAAGTATAGTTGAATGTATACTCAAGCATAAGGAAATCATGTGGCTGTTAAATCAACTTTTTCCAATGGAATAAACCAAAGTATGTCATTTTTTTTCCATTTCACGTTCCTATTGGTCAATTTCGTTGTAAATGAGGTCCTCACACTTGAACGAGCAATCAGTAAAGTCAAACAAAAGCAAAAAAATCAAATCATGGACGCGATTTTACCATACACATACGTATACATATCGAATCTTAATTTTTTTTCTTCTTTGAAGTCAATGATACGCGAATGGCGAAGCCATTCAGGCAAAAAGTGTTTTAAAACAAAAAAAAAATCATAAGCAACCTACTCAGGCAAATAATAATAATAAAAGCAATTAAACCAAACACATATCAAGTAAAAAAACCAAATCAACCAATCACAGCATAGAAATGGCGACTGTAAACAAAACAGAAACGAAACGGAGGTGACATTTTTTCATTTGAATTAATATTGAGAACGTATATAAGTCACAGCGATATGTGCATTGTGCGGTCTTGAAGAAAAAATTACCTTTACGTGATTGAGGTCATTGATCATTCGGAAATTTTCGAATATTACTAAGAAAAAAAATGTTGCCAACTGTTAATAGCAGTAACTTTGATCTCCAATCTCTAATACCCTTAGTTTCCGATCATCTGATAAATCTATAGTAAAATAGGCGCTAAATGATCACTTCTGGTGCAGTCGAGTGAAAAATTTCAGATAAAGTCCGGGGGTTGAGGGTTGAATTGTGAATGAAACTCTTGATGCAGAAAATGGGGCAAATATTATGAATTTGCTGAAAATAGCGGGGAGAGAAACGGCGATGGAGTTGTGTAATAGATACAATGGGGTCTATCAGTGCATACTGTATAGGGGTAGAGGGTAAATGGAGATGTAGTCAAAGAAGTCGTTAATAAAGTTAAATACGTTGAGATATTAGATTGAGACGTCAAAAAGACGTGGGAATTGTTTTCACACCTACAAATTTTTGATTTTGCGTTACTAAAAACATCGGAAAGCTCAATTATTTATACTTAAATGTTCGGTTTGACATAAATGTTTAATTTTGTTTCATTGGAAAGCTTTAAACTTTTTTCATATTCCTTCTAAATAAATTCACGAGATTGTTTTGTTTTCGGAAAGTAACTTACTCAATTACGAATAGGCAGTAAACGCTAATATTGAAAACTTTTCGTCTAGAAATTGAGAGCTTGAAAGCTCTGTTTTCTGTTGGATGTTGGTAGGCTAATGAGAACTTAATGAGAAGCTTTTCATAATATAAGACTGATTTGCTATGGATAATCATTTTTTTTTTATTTTTATTAATATGAAATTTATATATATAAGTTTTATAAACTCTATACGAATCTAAAAAATGTTACCATCAATCGGTTGCCTATATATTATGACAGTTGTTTTAATTTTTGGATAAATGCATGTTTTAAGATATTCTAAATTCAAATTTATTAATTTTAAAAAAATTTTTGCCCTGGAACTCAAGAACAATTAAATCTATTTTGATAAAATTTGGTATTTAGATATAACTCATTGTTTCACTTTAAATAGAGAATACAAGTAAGGGAAGGTACTCCCTACATATAACTAAGGAAATAAATCAATTCAACCTACATAATCGTACAAGGAACCCACTTAGCCCAATTAGCAGATTCTGTCAGGAAAAAGATGAAAGCTCTTCTTAAATTCTGTGGGAACCGAATAGAAACATAAAGAACAAGGGACAACAAATCCTGGAACAGAAATATTCGAAAAACACCTAGTACGTCGGTCGCTGAGGGGCGCCCAGGTACTCGATCGCAACTAGGTGAAATAAGGACCCAGGAAACGCAAAAAGCTCTGAAGCTGCTGTATGGAGGTACAATTAACCTCATCCTAGAAATTCCAACTCAAAAGAAAAAAAAAAGTGTGAGAAACCTTTGCTACTGGAAATTATTGTTTGAGGTAAACATTTCTTAGGATGTAAAACTCAGGAAATAATTCGAAGATGTATAAAAATATTATCAGATAAGACACCATTGTAAGCTGACCAGTAGGTGAAACTTAAAAAACATGGCTACATATTGTGTGCAACTATAGAGTTATCGATTAGTTTACATTGAATCAGGGTTATTTTACCATATTTATGATTTTTTGAAAAGAAATTTTCAACTGGGTTGGATTAAATCCAGCTCAGGAAAATGTTATAAACGCAGAAATAATCTTGAAGCAGGACAATTAATTAAATGTGGCAAAAATATTAGAAATAAAAACAGTGATTGAATTTTACATCATTATTTATACAAAGTTCCCATATAAACGATCGACCTCCCGAAATTCAAAGATCAGTCTTAAAAACAGAACAAAAATCTATTGAATGATTGTGCAAAGCTGGATTAGGCGTAAAATATAAGCATGTGGTGGCCACTTTATTATATCGGTATATCATTCTCTACCCTTAAAATTCATTGATCAATTAAGAACTTCTAGTATAACTCTATAAACTATTTTCCTTTAACAATATGGAAAAAATAAGTTTATTTTATGAAAAAAGGGACAATTAGGTATTTTATCTTGTACTGACAAAAAATGTAAATGGAAAAACCATAAGACCATGTAGTGAAAGATTATAACTCAAAAAACTTTGATTCTATAAATAAAGTCTATTTTTATTTACTATTTACGTGGAAATAATTTAAGAACTCACATTTCAATTAAAAAATCTTTTAAACTAACCTTTAATTAACTACTTGTTATATTTGTGTATTAAAGTGCACGCTAAAGCTAGTACTTTTTTTAGCTACCAGACGTCATGGCTAAAGTGATCAGTTCCCAATAGATTTATACCGTTAATACTGTTGTTTGTATCTGTATCTATGGCGACATATGGAAACAGGTCAACGATACTACTAAATACTACTATCGGGAGTTGTAGAATGTGAAAGTTGAATGCAAAATGGCCACTGAATGATTAGTGTAAAATAAAATATTTGAAGTTTTTTAGTAATTTGTTAAATTAAAACATAATAAATAAAAATAGAATATTTGAAAAAGACCTACTGGTGGCCGAGTGGTCAAGATGGTCCCTATAAAATTGGTAGGTGTTGGGTTCGAATCCCGTATCGTTTATTAATGCTAGACTTGCTAAAGACCTTAGTTGTTATAAAACGATAGTAAATAGCAATAAAATTATATTAACATTTTAATGGAGGAAAACATATTATCAATTATCATAATCATTAGAGCTTAAAGTAGCAAAAGTTACGTACTATTACCGTAAAAAGTTTCTTTGAATATACTAATAAAGGTTACATCAATTCAACAAAAAATAAGAAAACTTCCATACATAGGCATGTATATCTAATTAAGGATTAAAAATCTTACATAAGCGTAAGGAATATCGTTGAAAAGGTTTTTGCGAACTATGTAAAAACCTACTCGTATAACAAATTTTGTATTTCAATTAAAAGTTAATGAGTTATAGGATTCTAATTATTCTAGAAACGCGACAAATTTAAGCAAAAAAATAATGTCTATTATTGGTATGCCACGCAAACGAAATCGCAAGTTTGAGATAGAAAAACAATAATCGTTATCAATTATGACTTCTTATCCTTTTAAGATTTTAGATAAACTAAAAATTCATTAATTTTGAAACAATTTTTTTTTTTAATTGGGTATTTTCAATTAAATCTTTATTATTTCAATGGTAAACATTTTGATAGTTGGTGTTGGATTCGAAAGCCGTATTGAGAAAATTTTCGATATTTATTGATAAACGAATTTTTATTGTCCCTAGAGTCACTAAAGACCTTAGTTGTTATAAAGCGATGGTAAATAACAATAAAAAATATAAACATTTTAATGGTGGAAAACAAATTATCAACTAGCATAATCATAAGAGCTTAAAGTAGCATAAGCTACGTACAATTCTCTTATGGGATTTCTTTGAATATACTAATAAAGGTTACATCATTACAACTAAAAATAAGAAAACTTCCTTTCATTGATATTTATATCTAGATAAGGATTAAAAACTTACATAAGCGTAAAAGATATCATTGGGGAGGTCTTCAGGAACTATTTATAGCTATTTATAACTATTTACATATTCGTATAATAAATTTTGTTTTTCAATTAAAAGTTGGTGAGGTATATGCTTCCAATTATTTTAGAAAGGGGACAAATTTCAGTGAAACAACAATGCGTAGGACAGGGTGATTTTTTTTTTTGACTTTTTTTGGTCCCATCGTGAAATACCAAAAAAAAAATTCCCTGAAAGTTTGAGCCCTTAATATTAACTTTAAGTCCTCGACCAAGACGTGTAAAAATTTCCCATTGAAAATACACGGAAACTCTGATTTTTTATTTTTAAATTTCTATATCTCAGCGGCATTTCATGGGATCACTTTTACCGAACATGGTTTTTTCTCAGAATTAAACGCTCTACAAAAGTGCCCATTGCGACAAAGTCGTAACTCACACCGGTGAGGTAGTACGGGCCACTGAACCTGATTTTTCCATAAAATTCGCGTTTTTTTTTTGCATTTATCTCGTAAATAACAAGAGCTATGGAAAAATTATAAATGAAAAACTTGTAGAGAATTTGATTTCCTACAAAAAAGGTCTTGTAGACCAAATCGCTAAGATCAATATTAAACGAGATATTAAGCCTTGAATTGATTTTTCTAAAAAAAGATTTTAATAAGTTTAAATCAATGATCGGCAAAAATTTCACAGAAAAATCAATTCAAGGCTTAATATCTCGTTTAATATTGATCTTAGCGATTTGGTCTAGAGGAATTTTTTTGTAGGAAATCAAATTCTCTACAAGTTTTTTATTTATAATTTTTCCGTAGCTCTTGTTATTTACGAGATAAATGCAAAAAAAACGCGAATTTTATGGAAAAATCAGGTTCAGTCAGTGGCCCGTACTACCTCACCGGTGTGAGTTACGACTTTGTCGCAATGGGCACTTTTGTAGAGCGTTTAATTCTGAGAAAAAACCATCTTCGGTAAAAGCGATCCCATGAAATGCCGCTGAGATATAGAAATTTAAAAATTAAAAATCAAAGTTTCCGTGTATTTTCAATGGGAAATTTTTACACGTCTTGGTCGAGGACTTAAAGTTAATATTAAGGGCTCAAACTTTCAGGGATCTTTTTTTTGGTATTTCCAACAAAATTTCACGATGGGACCAAAAAAAAAAAAAAAGTCAAAAAAAAAAATCACCCTAGTGTAGGTATACATTGGTATACCACGTAAACGAAATCGCAAGTTTAAGATAGAAGAACAATAATCGTAATGAATTATGACCTTTCATTTTTTTAAAATTATTGATAAACAGAAAATTTATTAAAAAATTAATTTCTATAATTGGGTAATTTCATTTATGTTAACATATGTTAACTATTTCAATGGTAGCCATTTTGATAGTTTTAAAACTAGAAACGAAACTTTGATTCAATTAAAATATATTAACTTATTCCTGTGAATTTTTCCTTCTTATCATATGATGATAAAATTATTATTTGAGTTTATATCAAATTTTATTGATTTCTCATTGAGAATTTTCCCACCCTTTCGTTTTTGGTTAGAGTAGCCATGTATACATTAAAAGTACCTAGTACATTACTTATACGATACGTGCTTGTATAATACATCGTCACTAATCTTTCAAGTTCCCAACTTGTCCCTTGTATGACAATGATGACGAATCAATTATGGGATCTCGTCGATACCATATGACGACGGGTCGGTCATTAATGCGATCAAAGGGTTACTTGAGTCATCTTCTTCTTATTATTGTTATGACTAAACATATATACATATAGCGGAGCTGAGGCCTCAACCGTACCGAACTCGGGTTGGGGGAAGAACGAGAAATTTAACGAGAGGACCACCAAGTTTATGTCCAAATAAGTAGCTACAGCCAGGGGTGTATTACGGTTGAGAATTTTCGTTTGGTAAAGGCAAAAAGGGGGTTGGAGGGATGGTGTTTGTGTCTTTGTTGCAACGTGATTTGGTCTCGCTTGTTTTGAGCAAGTATAATATTTCATATAGGTAGTTATAAGTTAGTCCGATCCGATGTTAGTCTTGTTATTGTTGTTGTTGTTCTTGTAATATTCCGTACATCACTTGGCACGATTTACGGTTTACCGAAAGCGATTTGTACAACACGGTCTCGATGATTGGGGGCATGGGGGCGGCGTGCAGTTGGGGCGCAGCGAAGCGCGACGACCCGGCCCTGGCTGGTCAACCAACAAGCCATACCACATACTTCTTCCACACAGGTTATTCAGATACTTACAAAGTAAACGAGAAACGTAGCCAAATGAACAAACAGAAGACGTCAAGAAGACGTCTGTCGTCCCGAGCGTCCAACATCAGACGGACCAATGTTACCGCTTTTGAACATATATCTCACAGCATATCCAGAATACTACACGGATTCAACATATACCATAGGTACAATTATAAACTGTACAGCGGACGGGTGGAGGAAAGAACGTGCAAACGATTTTAAAGGCAAGTCAGATACGAGGGAAATATCTTGGTGGGATCACTTTCTCTCTGGCAAAGACAAATATATTATATTGGAACGGTTGTGATCGAATGCGAGTAATAATAATATAGTGGTTGTGCCCCATTTGCTCGAACACCAGATAAACATATAGCTACGATGGACAGGGCAGATACAGATACAGAGAGACAATCGGTTATTTATGGGCTGCGATCGAATTGAGATTTAACCCATTGATGTTAACGAGACCAGTACGACTTGACAGAATGCTTCAGAGATCGATAATAAATATTCCTTGCTTGTCTGATGATAAAATACCAAAGACCAAAGGGCACCACCTCTATTTATTTATCACAATGAAATTAAAAAAAATATATGTATCAAAAGAAAAATTTATTACAAGCAATGTTTCTAATAGCTATTTTCTTTGAAAGTGGTCAGTGGTAAATTCTATTTTGACCTAAAGGTAGTTAATGAATGAATGTAAATCCCATTTTGCTATGAGCTTTAATCTACAATTAGTTCTTCAAAAATCCGAACATTTCACAAAAATTATTATTAATAAATCAAAGCATTTACATGCCGATTGTTGCATTAACAATTCAGAAGATAGAAGTTTCATCTTCATATTTTTTCAATTTAGAGTTTTAAATTATAAGATAAAAGCATAGTATTTCGTCCAAAAAACGTAAAATATAATCCCCTCAGCTATTCCTTGATTAACAGAAAAGGAACCATTCACTAATTACGTAAGGACAATTATGATCACTTTTGATCTTCCCCTCGTTTCCCATGTAAGGACACATAAGATTTCTTAAACTTCCCTTCCCTTTCTTACGTAAGATCAAAAATAAATAAAAATGAAAACGTTTAAAATTTTAATAAGTAAATTATTTTTTTCACTAAGACTAAGACTAAGAGAGAAAATTTTATCAATAGCATTTAAATTACATTGTACACTATAAAACAGTGGTTCCAACCGATTTTGTTGTTTAAATGCCCCTTCAAGTTTGTTGTAAAGCATAGAATTTCGTCCAAAAAAACGTAAAATATAATCCCCTCCGCTATTCCTTAAAAAACAGAAAAGGGACCATTCATTAATTACGTTTACGTAAGGACAACTTTGATGACTTTTGATTTTCCCCTCTTTCCTTATATAAGGATACATACAATTTTTCAAATTACTCCTCCCCTTTCTTACCTCTTAGATCAAATTCCCCTTAGATCAAAAATTGGTAAAAATGATAACATTTAAAATGTTAGTAAGCAAATTATTTTTTTTCACTAAGCAATAAAAATTTTATCAAAAAGTATTTCAATTACATTATACACTATAAAACAGTGGTTGCCAATCGATTTTGTTGATTAAATGTCCCCTCAATTTTGCTGTTCAAAATTTTACGGTTATTCACTTGAGAGAAGCTTAAAAGACCATTAACTTATTAACTTGGTATCTAATATTTTGGCCACTAAACAATTTCATGGCAAAATTTTATCAAAAAGCATTTAAATTACATTGTACCCTATAACACAGTGGTTCCCAACCAATTTTGGACCATGCGCCCTCGATTTTGATGTTCAAAATTTTACGGTTATTCACTTGAAAGAAGCTTAAAAGACCATTAACTTGGTATTTAAACAAGGTTCCAAAAAATAAGATATCCTTGATAAAGGAAAATAAAATTTCCGGGAAACCGGAATATATCTTGTATACCAATTACACATATACCTAATGCATTAAGACGAACATTCCCATTCATATCCACAAATTCTCTAGAAAACAATTCATTGTTAATAACTTATTCTCGAATTACCTCATAGTCTTTGGTATAGTCAGCCGAAGATCAATCATTAATTTTATCAAAATTAATAATTGCCTTGGACGATATTTTGAAACAATTGTCAAAATTTGCGAAAATCGTTGTTTGCAGTAGAATTATTAACACTGTAAATTATATCGTCAAATTTTTGAAGTCGAAAATTTAATTAACACGGCATTATTAGTGAATATTATAACTGCGTTCATACTTTAACGGCGGAATAAGATTATTACAATAAATTTAGATAGGAATGAAGTATATTTGTTTTCTAGAAGAACTCACATCAATACCTTAAAAATCGTATTTCCATAAGAAGTACGAGTATACTTCGAAGTCGCCAGGAAATTATTTTAATATTTTACTAATATTTCAATCTTTTCCAATCTTTTAATGGAACTCTTTGTTCATTAACAGTGTTACTATCATTTTTTTATTAATTAGTTAAGATTTTCTGAATGAAAGTTAAGCAGGCCATTCATGCTCCGACTTGCAGTCCAACTAGTGGTCCGACTTTTCAAGTTGGATCTAAAGCCGGACCGTGAATGGTTTCGTTGGAAGTTGTATGTCTAGCGGATCATTTAGGCGATCCAACTAGAAGATCCGACTAGTTGGACTGCAAGTCGGAGCGTGAATGGCCTGCTTTATGTGTGCTTCAACACTGCATATCTTCATGATCTTTATGTCTCCATTCGGTTCCCACAGAACCTGAGAAGCGGTTTCATTCTTAGTCTGGTAGAATTTGCATGTTGGATCACCCACATGTATTTCCATTGAATGCTAGTATTTCTTGAGTCTACAGTTGCCGGTTTTTAGAGCCTTTAACACTTTCACTTGTTTTCTTGTAAAATCGAGTATTGCCGTAGTGAAGTTCAGGGATAATTTTTCCATCATCCATTTACTAAACTTTTGTCCGGTTGTGTCCTTCAAGGACTCATTCTTTGATTATAGGTTTGATTTTGGTTCTTTGGTATTTGAACTACCGATTTGATGAAACTAAGTAGGTAGGGGGCCTGTAAATATTGTAAGGATATATTCCATATCCGGATGCTTAACGGGCAAGGGCGTTATAGCACTTTCGTTACATTTGCCCATCCAAGTTGGCTTTGTTTATAGTGACCAGGTTTGTAAGGATTTCTTATGTTATCAAAAATACTTCATAAAAAATTTGTGGCATTAAAATTTTATTCTAAATGAATATAATATTGGCAAAATTAATAAAAAAAAATACTTCTTTTTTACTATTGACTCTTAATAGGCAATTATAATAAAGTTATAAACTTTATTTATCTAATAACAATTATATTTGTAAGTTGATTATAGTAATAATCACTAAATAATAATCGCAGTAATAATAAAAGGGTTAACTTTTAAGAATAATTAAGTAAATTAAGATGTCATTTCCCTGGCTCCATATTTTTGGTATCTTTTTCAATTATTACAATTATCTTTGCGCATAATTTATACTTTATAATTATGTGTATCATCATAAAAAATTGTCAATTATAATCTATGATTTTTTATTTATTCATAAAAATGTATAATCTTTATCCAAAAAATAGATTGTAATTGAAACTAAACTTCTTATTCAATGAATGTATTCCCCTGTTTGCTTTTAATGTTGAGGTTTGTGTAATTTTTACGACCAAAGGTTGGTAATCTGGTACAGGTAGTAACTATTGTGCTACATAAAGTTGAAGGCGAATTAATAAATTAATATTATTTGATGATACTTGAATCTCTTAAGAAAATATGAGATAATTAGGAATCCGAGTGAAGAAGATGATATAATTTTCGAAAATGCAAATATTTTTGTTGAAAATGGGCACCCAGGTGCCCGAGTAGTAATATAAGGGTTAATGATAACACCGGCACACAAAAAAAAAGTGCTCTGTACTTTTGACCGGACCTACATAAATCTACGTATTTTGACCCCCTGAACACGAATCCGGGGTCGGTTTGACCCGTACACCCTCAAAAATTCGAGAAAACTTTAAAAAACCGAAAACCTGGGTACCTGGGTTAAAGGCGTATATGCCGTCATGGTTGTGCCTGCCATGACGGCATATACGCCTTTAACCCAAGGACAGACGGTTTAGGGACAGACGGTAGGCTCGCAAAGCAGGCAATTTTCTTACAATAAAAACGGCTTATGGTCTACATAAACTTCGAATTTGTATTCAGCGGATCGAAAAACATGAAAATCATGCTAGGTTTAGTTCAAAAAAATTTCTATGTGACCAAAACTGCCGATTTTAACCATTTTTTTCGGTTTTTTAAAGTTTTCTCGAATTTTTGAGGGTGTACGGGTCAAACCGACCCCGGATTCGTGTTCAGGGGGTCAAAATACGTAGATTTATGTAGGCCCGATCAAAAGTACAGAGCATTTTTTTTTTGTGTGCCGGTGTAATCAGTTCAAGTTTGAATCGCATAAAAGTTTACCTTCAACGTTGAATCATTTCCAGCCTAGATTTTCTCCTTTTTCCATTCGTACAAATTATAAAATAAATTTTGATAAAATCATTGTATGTAGTAATAATAATTAAATGATTCAATCGCGTGACATACAATTTGTCGTCACTCTCCCCCGTCCTCTCGACCCTAATCTTCAATCCCTCTGAATAAAACGAAATTTCCTAACGTGGCTATGGTAAATTTATGAAGCCAAGAAAAAAGGCAAAAAATTAAAACGAAAAACAGTTCGGAGCTAATTCGTACAAATCCCGTCACTATAATTTCAAATGCACATGTAGTAATTATCTTCATTCCCTATATAGTTCCCACATGTTTACCCGTATACGATACATCCTTGATTTTCCCAGTCCTTTTTGTTTCCCCATTTGTGCCTCCCTTTAGCGTCATCAGTAATTTTTGTAGCAATTATTGTAATTATTTGCGTACTTATATGTATACTGCAATTTAAATTCGAGAAAAAAGCTCAAAACTCAATTCACTCATGACTACTTGATCAAGGATTCGTTTATACCTTCTTTTTTTTTTTTGTTAAAAAAAAGAATCACGTAAAACCGTCATCGTTTGCTAATTTCATTTCTTTTAGTTCCAAACAGATTCATCATACATTAACTTCACTTCATTCGAGCTGTTCTCTCTTTTATGTTCAAGGGTTGGAATATATACGAATTTTCCGTGAAAATGTTTATGGTACCTCGACTATTACGCGAATTTCCACCCTTTGAAATGCACCAACCCTCTTGTAAGCATCTAATACGCTATAGTCGGTTTATCCTCGTAACAGTATAGCTCCAACTACGACCCCTTTCACTTTGGATTTTCTACCTTTATCGTTACATTTGTAATGGAGAGGCTCTCATCCCTCTTATCCCATTGGATGCATCAAAATTTCGTCCTCGTCCCCTCGGAAAACCACTTGGAAAATATGTACGAATAATACCAAGTTTCTTACGTGTGTTGGTAAAACTATAAAGCAATGTGGTGATGTTCATACGCTACGTTAAATTGTTACAATGGAAAAGCGAAAGATGAGTTTTCTTTTTTTTCATAGATAATAGCTTCGATTTTCTAATATTTAACGTTGCAATCTACGTAGAATATTTATAATCACCTTCTGAAAAACTGTCTCCTAATTACAAGTGGGTATTTAAATTCAAGGATAAAACACTTTCAACTTCGATTTTTCATTACTTTCGTATTCTCTATGAATGGTTGGTGCATACTTGTGTTAAAAACAATAGCAAGAAGAAAACAGCAGAAGATAGTAAACAAGAAAGCAGGGTACAACTTTACTGGATTAGTTGGGATATACCAAAAGTTGCGATTGGTCTCATGAGGTCAAACTAAAATAAACGTTTAAATTAAAGAATATTTATTTACTTTGCTTTCATTTTTACGGGATCGAACCGGTATTGAGAAGCTCCTATTTGGAGGAATATAGAAATAATCAGCCATTAATTTTTCTATTCTAGAAATATAAGTTTGATTTTGTTTGAAGTAGTTTTGCAAATGAAGTTTTATTATACTACTAAGAGAAAAGAAGTATACTTATGAAAAGTTAATAATGTATTAAATATATGTGGTACAGGCGTATTAGGTGTAAAATTAAAGTTCAGGTTTTGTAGATTAGCTAACAATAAATTATCATAAAAATAATAGCAAAGCAATACCATAAAAGAAAAATGAAAAAATGAACTATTATGGCCACTTTAAACTAGGGGATCTAACATAGAACTAAGATCTGCTCTGTATTCCCAATACATATTGGTAATACATATTTTCATGTTGACAACCTGGGGTCTACTAAGACTGAAAATTAATTTGGGATTGCCCAATATATACATGGAGCCTCACTGGGCTCCAATAAGGTATATCCAATACGGAAACTTCAATTGAAGCATAATAAATCCTAATTAGAAACCAAATAACTGTTGTCAGTTTTTCACGATTGGGTTTGGTATGGGGCCTAATTAAGAAAATTCAATATGAAAAGAAAAAAGTATTATTCTCAGTTTATCCCAATTGGATACCTAAAACTAGGAACACCTAACATAAAATTAAAAATCACTTGTTATCGAAACGGTTAAACGGATTTATTAGTAAAAAAAATTAAGGATTTTTTACAATCGTTAACTTACTTTTAGTTTAGTACTCTCATAACTGGGATTTTTCAAATTAGATACCGAGTTAGGATGGCTTTAATGGAATCTCTTAGGTCTTTGTGTCATTTGCCAAATTTGGACCCTTATAGGGATCCAACAAAACTCACGTGAAAAATTCGAAAATTTTTAATCGGTAGGAGTCCCTGGGAATAGGTTTGTCTCAAGGAGTTAGCGAGGAAAATTAAATATAATAATAGAAATCGAAATTACGAAAGAACAAGTGAGAAGGAACAATTGAAGGGGTGCGTTGTTAAAAAAGGTTCGAAAAAGCTGGTCTATGTCAAAGAATATAAATAAGAGATCCGAAAATAAAGATGAGATAACGGGGAGAACTTTTGATCTGATTGCCATTTTTGAAAACTCAGCATCAACCATGTAGCAAAAATAGTGTTTTTTAAGTCGACATTACATAATTGTGCTTTACCGAACCCAGAATATCTAAAACGTTTATCCATTCTTTCGAGAAAATTCATAAAACCTGAGGTGCTGGATATAAATTTCAATTAAAATTACAACACAACGAATGGTTTTACGGGGTTGTATCTTGAAAAAAAGAGCGGTCTAAAACAATCCAGGATACGTACGAAAGTGATACAATTAGAATCCAAAAAAATAGCGCGCTTTTTTCTAAGAAATTTCAAATCTTAATAAACAATACATAAACAATATAGGGTAATGGTACCAAATACTGAACATTTTTGATAAAAACAACAAAAAGACATTTCGTACAAAATTGTTATTTACCCTAATGAACGGTTACAAGCATTTATATTATTATTGAAATATTAGCTTTCAATTTTTAATGTTTTTTTTTACTCTATTATTTAATAATTTACTTAAAATTATGGTAAAAGTCATTACAGCCGATTGTCCCTAATATTGAACACGTAGCACTTAATATTGACCGGTCATGTTCCAAATATTGAACAGTAGTGTCACATTTATGATAGTTACAAACCTATACTTATTTTTTATCTGGATTATTAATTTTTTTATTCTTTGGATTTTTATTTTAAAATTATAAATAATTTTAACAAATTAACACGTTAGTCACTATCGGAATCAATCACAGGTCTTTGGCATCGTTTTTTGGTAACGCACCTCGTTGTATCTTGTTAGGTGCAGTGAGTTTGATCAGTTCTTTTTTAATCTTTTTTTCTATATTTTTCTATATTTTCCTTTTGTTTTTTTGCGTTGTTCTTCTTTTTTTTGTTCACGTTTTTTTCAATTTTTCAATCGTTGACCTGACTTACAGGGAACAACTTGGTCTTGTTTTACTTTGTTAAATAAAGTACCCTTTGGTATATTATATTGCTGACTAGCTTTGTTAATACTTAATTCCGAATTTTTAACACTATTCACAGCATTTCCTAAATCCTCAAGACTATATTGCCATCTCTGACGGTTTTGAACTGACTTTTTAATTAGAGGTTTTGATGTCATTTTAAGACACAGTTAAGTAAGTTACCTATCTAGAATGAAAATAAAATAAATACTTGCTTTAACTTAAAAAAAATATGTATTATTTAAATTTATTATTAATTATTTTGTGAATTCTTTAAAACTGAAACCATAAACTTTAAGATAAACTTGTCATTATCTGCAAATAATACCCTGGTCATTCAATGGTGCCTTAAATTTAATAAATGTTCTAATTACTGACCAACGAACATTTTAATGGTGCACTCGATAATTCACGACACCAATTGTTGAACAGATTAATATTTAAATTGCAGCGACAATTATAATAAAAACAATTACTGACAACTAATCTTTGCTATTTTAACTTCATGATAAATACTAAATTATTTATTACAAAGTTATTAAACTTATAAAATTTGACTGTAAAAGTACTTACTAAACACAACAAAGTTAAGTTTCTAATGACCAGTTTTCATGGTTTACTGACAGGTGTCCACAAACTTTTTTTTTTAGTTTTATTGCGCAATATGTTTGCACATGTGACCATTTATATTTACAATATAAGTATTAATTAATAATTAGGTATATATTCAATATGAAATCAAACTTCAAATTATTCTAAAAATTAAGTTCCTACGCAGCCCGTTCAATAAATGGAGCCTGTTCAATATTTAGTACCGCTACCCTATGACCACTTGATTTACGAATTTTATTAACCCTAAAGTCGCTAAAGACCTAAGTTGTTATAAAAAGCGACGGTAAATAATAATATGAAATAAAAAATATATATTTCTTCTTAGTTAGCAAGAAGGAATACAAGGTTTATAAATTACACAGGTTGCCCCATTAGAAAAAAAGAATGACGTCATACGAAGATTTTGAAATTTGAATCAGTCTGAAGATATGTACGAATTTCTTCTGGATACGTCACGTGGCGCATGAGGCCACCTGTGTATTTTATAAACCTTGTATAGAATATACCATTTAACGATAATTATCGAACTGTAAATAGTTTGGATGCGACGACAAAAAATTACAGTATATTAGGGGAAATTCTTAATTGGACACGAATCTGTTGGTTTTATCCTGAATGATTTTGAATAGCAACTTAATTTGCAAGATACAATTTCGTAGAACTTATCATTTTCCTGTAATTTAGATTAAAATTTGGTACCAACGCCTTAGCTATTTCTTAAGTACTTCACACTTTCGGAAGTTTAAGTATGTACAAAGTAAAAAATGAGAATAATGAAGATTTTCCTTTCATTATTACTGTTAATATCATCAACAAAGAAATCCTTTTTAAATTGTTACAAACTATAATAATGGATATCAAAATTGCTGAAGTTCTAGTACTAATAAGTAGTAAAAATAAGCCAGAAGCCAGAACAAAGTTTGTTATACGTTTTCGTGCACCCTTAAAGAAAGTGTGTTATATCTTCTTCCCCCAATCCTTCCATTCTTTTAGTATCGTTTTTCACCGTTTACCATTTATTAACACCCGCGTATTCACCAGTTATCATTGAATAGCATAGAGCTGTATTATGACGTATTAGTCCAGTTTTCAAATGGTTAATCGTCAATACTTATTTGTGTATTGATTAGGAAATAGCAAATATATGGAAGATTTTTGAATGTTGGCTTTGCCTAAAGTATGAAACGGTTTCGTGATTTGATTGAGACGTAGATGACGTTTTGAATGAAATAAAAACCACACACGAGGAAGGCGTGTGCATTAATGACAACGTCTGTTTAAATAATATAAAATTGTTTGCGTGACTCGATGACCACCTGGGATGATTGCACTGGTACCTGGCGTATTTATACCTCCATATATTACACAAATGCCTATTAAGCCTATTAAGACAAATAATCGATTCACATATTGTATCACAACAGTAAAATCTTGTTATGACAAGAGCCTTACATGAGTCGGTGGTAAAATGATTTGTTTTCATTCGTTCGGCGAATAAAAAATGTATATCAAACCAGATTTCACCAAAACCTCTCCAATTTTTTTTCTGTCGATTCGAAAACATGAAACCATAAAGAAATCACAAATTAATATATTTTTATTTGTTCTAATATCTGTATTTATCGACACGAACTTGGAGGAAAATTGATTTGAAAAATGGAAGGAACAGGTCAAGAATCAAAATGCTTTCGATTCGATATCTAAATTATTTCTCAATTGATTTGTCTTTTGATGTAATCGAATTTTAATGCAATCCAAGTGATTTTAGTGATGAAATATATTATATTTACGACACATCGATAATGATATACCTTCTCGAGTTATCGAAGCAAGGCTACACTTTGCTGGCTTAGAGAAATAATTTCTCGAAATAAAAGTCAAAACTATCTGCACTTTCTTGACCGAATTTTAAAATAAAGTAAAAGTCGATAACGCCGAGCCAATAGTGATAATATGACACTAAAGAGAAAAGCTATTGTTATTTAACGACCCTAATTTCTGGCATATCCTTTGTTTTCGACCTGTAAATTCTTCCGGGAGAACTAATTGTTATATAAATTGGCTGGAGTAAGTTTTCAAAGTATTTTTCTTTTTAGGATAAAACTTAACAATATCAAAATTTAAGCACGCCACTTTTACTTGAAAACCCACTTTTTAGTCATGATAATCAAAATGAAGGTCATTATTTTTTTTCGTTTTACATTGTATTTTCAAATATAAGTGCACATTTGTGTCGATGAAATTTGGAAAGTGTTTTCCTTATACGATGCAGATATTTAATAAAAGAAAGGCTTTTTGAAAATTTCTCCCCTAAAAGAGTAGAAAACGGTAGCAAAGTTTGTACTGGATAACGTTTAATAAACAATCGAAATTTCAAATTTCATAATCAAAGTCCGTTTTACCCCTACCAACGTTTTGAATGCGTAGGTAGGGATAACAGAGCGCATGTGCATAGCCTATTCTGCACGGACGCACGGCAAGATAGCCAATTTATATATATGATATTATTTATAGAGTATATAGGTTAAACCGTTAGAGAAAATAAATGTTAAGTTTATGTACAAAATATTTATAATTCGAGTATATAGAGAAATATAAGATATAAGCTATTTATGTTCTTTTCATTTTTAAGGAATTTCTTATTTTTTATTGTTGTACAACATGTTTTATCGATTAGTACCTGAAGAAGCAGAGAGAATGATGGAAAATGTTGTACAAAAAAAAATCCTAAAAAAGAGAATATAAATAATTAACTATGAAAAAGAACCATCAAAATATAAAACATAAGTTTTAAATAAATTGTCTACCTAAATAGTCATTTAAGTCTACTGATGGCGGAGTGGTAAAGGTGGCCACTCCAAAACTGGTAAATAACAAAAAATGTCATTTAAATTAGGACCAGTAGAAATAAATGATTTGTTCATCAGTTACAAGTCGTTACAATTCCACCAATAGTAAATTTTTTTTAGAAAAAAATGCTTTTTTTATAATTATTTGTATAAAATAGAAAAAGATTAATTTTAACTCAAGTGACTGAAATCTGGAAAAATTAAGGTAAAGGATTCTTTAATTGTTAATCTTTATATTTTCTAAGAAAGCTCTGTTTATAGGAAAAGCTCGATTTCCGCTATTTTTCTCAATTGCTCTTAAAATAATAATTATTGCTGGTTAGTCCAGTACTATCAATTTAATATGGATGTAGATAGTAGAAATAATAAACAATTAACCTATAGTGCAATATGATGATCGTTATACAATTTTAGACTGCTGCATTTTTTTGTCTTTTTCTTTCACTGATCTTTTCTATTCCTGTCTTTTTTACACAGACGCCAAAATGCCCACCAGAATATAATTTTTGGGGAAATTTAATGTTTTATAGAATTTTTGATACTTTTTGGTGATACTTAGATATAACGAATAAGGAAGTAATATGTAAAATATTACATTTTTATATCCACTAGATTAGGCTGTGAGTAGTACTAGAATAAGCATTTTTGTTCCGAATTTATAAACCGTTTTTTAATATCCTTATATTGAAAGTCAAATTTAATGGTTGTTTTATTATATGGATCGTATGTATAGTATACACAAGCGCCTAAAACTCGTTAAATGGGGCTGCTGCAATGGCGTATTTAATTTAAATATCTTTAACTGCATGCATTATGACCTTTCACCCTCAAGACAAGAACAACAAGACTGAAATCACGTTGATGATGATAATGCTGATGTTAATGACAAGGGGGTGGCGGTCGCAGTGGTGCACCCCCCCCTGTCTAGTTTATATTCATTTGTTGGAGGTCGTCTTCATCCCCGCGTATACAACTATTGAACTCCAACGAAAAACCCATACGTGTTCGTCCCATCACAATATTAACCCCCTTAGTCGAATATTTCGAGACAAACACCTCACCACCCCAGTAAGCTACACTTACCCCATTCCATATACGTAACTAACCATTTTAACAGTGTAATAAAGTAACGTTTCGTATGTTTCCAAAAGTTGCTAGTGGAAAAGAGAACTGACCCCACAAATTAGCATGCCTAAATTTATATAAAACATGCAATTATCGTACTAGGCACTGACACGGCCTCGCCTTCGACTTACGTCGGGCCATCGTACAGACAAATTTACGTATTAACGTACGATATGTTACAGGTAGAACCTGGAAAATTTTCTTAAATGTCTATCACGATTGACATATGTTTTCACTAATCCACCCCAAATAACCAACAAGGATAGACATAGAAACGTACTTCGAGCTTACGAGCTTTTACCTCTTACCCCATTCTAAAATAACAATTGGTAAATATCCAGGCGTTTGCCTTAACTTTCTTCAGTTGTTTTTTTTTTTGAAGAGAAAAGCTCAAACCAAAAACGAATATACATATGTGTATGTAATGGAATGTTTATATTCTTCGTTTTTCTATGTGATTTATTATTCGCCGACATACACGATTATAAAATTTTGCACCAATTACCAACAAGTACTACCTGAATGGAAATAAGAAAGAAAATAGTGAAAAAAACCGGAGCTTTACTGCATCGAAACGAGCGTTTCGTGCTTGACTATCCTTTATGTCGGTATTGTATTGGGTAAGGCTACGATTTGATCATTTGCTAGACATTCTCATGAATATTTGGACGTTTTTTCCTCAAAATAAATTAAATTCAAATTCATTGCCAAATTGAAAATATATTAAAATGACGAAATAAACTACTAATTTTCATGGAATATGGATCAATGTTGAATCTAAAAGCTCTAGAGTTTATCTATTTTTATAACTATCGGCTCATCTCAATGCGTCATTCTTTTTTCCTGGAAATAACTATTAATCAGATTACTGGAAAAATAATTTCCTCGTAGAAACTTTGCAATATCAGTTTATAATAAAAACTTATATTTCTCAGTTTAAATGTTTCTTTGTAATTTTATTCATTTTTCTTCGTATATTCCGTCAATCCTTAATTTAGATTACCAATATTTCCTTCCAAAACAGGAAGAATTTTATCATTAGAGTATTAGATAATATATGCTCGTTTTGTATAGGAAACCTTTGAAATCTAGGGTGTCGCAGATATTGTTAACAGTAATTTTAACAAACTGCAAATAGTGCAAAATAAATTTTTGAGGTTTGCTTTGAATGCACCAAGGTACACGTGGATCCAGGAACTTCATGACAGAAGTGAATTACCGCTGGTAAAAGAATATTTAAAAGAAGTTTGCTTCAATTTTTTTAAGAAATGCGAAGAAAACGAAAATGTAGCAATCAGAAATATTGGGGCTTATGATCAGAATATAGTGACAAAGCACAAAAGAATAAGATATATTTTATAAGAACTAGTATATTATTGTATTATTTTCTTTTTTTTTCTTCTTTTTTTTATTGAAACCTTGTTGGGTTTTTTAGGTCTTTTTTCCCAACATAAGAAACAGAGAATTTTTTATTTTCAGTTTTCACATATAATTTTATTTTGTAAGAGGGAAAGAGCTACTGCTCTGGCACTCAAGCTTTTAATTTTTGTAAATAATAAATTGTACTGTTAATGGACCAATAAAGAATTTTATATATAAAAAAAATATGTTATCTTTGATAGCATATCGTGTCATCAAATATATGGAATCATTCGATGTGGATGCATTTTTTAACATCAGCCTACTATAATAAATGGTGTTAAAGAATATTACTTGCAATCGGATAATAACAAGTGGAGTCACCAATTTATGACGTCACTGTTGTTGGTACATATTTGACTCGTTAAATTAATTGAAATGAGGAATGGACTGTACGGAAAGAAATATAGTAAAATTACAATATTCACATCGTAATCTAAGACAAGACTTCCATAATCTTAATCAGTACAATATTCAATTTGATAGTTTACGATTTTACATTAGATTTTTTGCCTGTGAGTGCTAGTGAATGCATATATACAAAGAGTATAGGATGAAGAGGGATTATAGATACCAATGACTGACTTCGCTTTGATCTGATTTGTTTATGCCAGACATAGAGTAGAAGTTCCCAAACTTTTAAGCTGGAGAGTACATTTTTGGATGTTCGTCAAGTAGAGGGCAGTAATTAATATGCAAATATGTAATAAGTAAAGACAAAATTTGTTACTAAGAATTATTCAGTGCTCACAGCACATCAAAAAAAAATTTAAAAAAATCTCACTTTTTTAACATAATAACCTAAAACACATGTAAAATGGGCTGCGGGTACCCTGGTGCCCACCAAGGTTAGTAAATTACACAGGTTGCTCCATTAGAAAAAAAAAATGACGTCATACGAAGAATTTTGAAATTGATCAGTCTGAAGATATGTACGAATTTCTTCTGGATATGTCACGTATCCATCACGTAGCCACCATGAGGTCACCTGTGTATTTTATAAACCTTGGGTGCCCACGTGCATTAGGTTGGGGATCTAAAGGACCGTCGTTGATATCTAGCATTCCAAAGAGTATAGGATAAAGAGGAATGATAGATGCCACTGACACTGACATCGTTTTGATTTATTTTCGCTAGGTTCTAGAGCAGAAGTTCCCAAACTTTTAAGTCGGAGAGCACATTTTTGGATGTAAGTCAAGTGGTGAGCAGTATTTTATTGTAAAGACAAAATTTGTTGTTGAAAATCGTTAAATGATCACAGTACATGCAAAAATGTTAAAAAAACGTCATTTTTTTAACATAGTGACCCAACACATATGTTAAATGCTCTGCGGGTACCATGGTGCCCACGTGTATTAGATTGGGACCACTGCTCTAGAGGATTATCGTTGATGTCTAGTATACATCTCTATCCAATACTCTTTGTATAGTATATGTGCAATCACTTGCACTTTGAAATGCAAACTAAATATTGTATTGATTAAGAAAACAAAATTTTAGGATTACGATAGTATTGTTTTAGTTTTAGTTATTGTTGTTTTTCCCGCAATATGAGGAACCTTACTAGGGGTAGACGATTTTGGACGGAAGTTTTCTATCATGTGGGAGTCAAAACTTACCGAAAGTAGAAAACAGAAAAACTAAAATCTAATAGTCAAATATCAGCTATTGGACAGTCTGAGCATAGGAATTATACCTACATTTTCTGTCCCAATATTTTTGGAGTTATACTTCTTTAGGCGCACTATGAGCAGCAGAGAATAAATAGCGTTATGAATTTCGTAAAGGAATTTAATTAGGGTTGTTACGTACACTGAACTGTATAAAATGAAAATACACTGAATAGTAAACAAGAAGCCGTTCCAGCTTACAACTACTTGAGCCACCAGCGCGGGCACAAATCTGGATTGCATTAAATAAAATACAACTGCGCATGTGTCCAATCGGGTAACTTCTACTATATGTACAATATTAACCAAGCCAACTACTGCATGGGTTTTTTAAAAACCAAAAGTTAATTTTATGTTATCAAATTCTGTAAATTGGTTTTCCATTTTCTATCAACGAATAAACTATTCTTTTAAAGGGTTTAGATTACTTTGATTAGTATGATAAGTTGGCTCCCAAATGGGAACCTATATCGAAACTTATATTTTAATATCGACTCAAAAACTTTTTTTTTTTGAATTTATAACTTAGTTGAAATAATGAAAAATATTTTAGATATACAAAAATTTTGATGCAAATTATATTGAAAACTCTTGTTATAAAACAACAACGGTAGAAAATTATTTTTAGAAAAAAAAAACTATATACTTTTGCAAAGGATAACTTCTTACATGCATCCATAAGTATAAACACACTTTTTTCGTATAACACTAAAAATCAAGTTACTTCAACAGATTACTATAGCAGATTACTACCTAAAATTTTTAGGCCCCACATATAACTCTAAAAACATCCAAATATTACTTTTATTGTAAAAATCGAAAACTGCAATGATAAAATATACCACTCTAAAACTGAGAAGGGTTGAGTTTATATCTTGTAGTAAGTTATGTATATTTATCGGTTTACGGATTTTTATAAACTCTAGAGCTGCTAAAGACTATAGGATGTCATGTGAGTTACACATCAAGTCTACTAAATTGAATTCCAACGATTTTGACAACAAACTTTAACATAAAATCCCTTTAAATAACTTTAAATAATCACATATTATTTTTTTTTAAACATTACCTCGTATTTTCATTTCATTATATAGTTTAAACACTTTCATAATCAACATTTCGTTATTTTCATCATGTAGAGAGTTATGATGAAAAAAGCTTGAGTAAACAGTTGCAAATTTCATTAAGGCCGGAAGTAAATAAAATATTATTCCAAGAATATGTTAGCTTGCATAAGAATTGAAGGGTGGCCCAAGAAGACGATCGTTTGCCGAAGAAGGGATTTTCGAGGGAAAATTTTTCGTCAGTTACATATCTCTACGTGTTTTGGCATTTCGGTAATAATACGTATGTGTCTCTCGTATGTTCGCACAAACATAGAAAAGTAAGTGAGCATTGAGTACATTCCATCCACCCGCCACCCCGCGAGAGTAGATATAATGAACAAATTGGATAGGCGGAGATGGCGCGTGACTATGGGGGTGAGACTGTCGCTACATTTTCGACGGTGGTGATGATAATTAGAAATATCATAAGTCGACGAATGTGCTTCGGCTGCTGTTACTACCACTCTTACACAACTACCCTCATCCCTTCGTCAAGTGCCTGTGAAGAATGGGGTGAGAAGTACTCGTTTTTCCGGCAATGTGGGCTGAGAGGAAACGCAACGAGTTACATATTTCGTGTGTATGAACGTATGTCTATAGGGGATGAGATTTGCAGGGGTGGAAGCATACGCGTTATTTTCGCAAGTTTTCCTCCGGTACACACATACCGACATACGAGTACGAGAATATGCTTTCTTCTTATACGCATAATAATTGTAATTTAGACGCGATAAGAGTGGGTGAAACGAGGGGTGCACACGTGTGCAAGCGAGATGGCGACACTTTCACCACGCACATGTGAGCTTTTCTACCACCTGTACAAGAAATGAAATGTGCCAAGAAAGCTCTACCAGAATGAAAATTACAAACGAAACGGTAAGAAACACGGTTGGAAAGAGATAAGAAAGTGAAAGTTGCGAGTGTGTAAAATAAAGGTAGTTAAAACCAAGCCGTATGGGGATGAGATTGGGGTGTTGGATTTCAAGGGGGAAAAACGCTAAAGCAACACCATGCGTGAAGGTAAAAGCTTGCAGTCTAATATATACCACCCGACATATGTAGCGAAAGCACCACGCGTTTCATATGTCCTCACATGGAAATTCATCCCTTATTTTCCTTGTATATAATTCATCTTACGTAAAACAAGGCATAATCGATTAATGCACGCCGCCTTACTGAGCTTTACGTGCGATAGAACCGAGCAAGAGATTATCCACATTTACACTACGACCAACTTTTTTTCAACCCCCCGAAACTCTAATATATTGAAGATTTAACAACAGATTTTCCAACCACACATGGTCGTTATCATCCCGTAAACCGTAAAATTAGCGATATATATATATCCGAAAGTGCTAAGTCTTGAGTCACCGATGCATTCAAATTTATTACGCTAAGCACACATTCCTTCTACTTATCGACGCTATTAGGGATGGTTTCAAACTTTTGTATATAGATATTAACTCTGTTTCCATCTTTTTAATCCTTAAATCTTCAGCCGTACAAAAACAGAGACAACGCATATATAGGCATAAGGATATGTCATATTAAATTATATTATAATTCCAACTTTATGTGTGCTTATTTTATAATAACAATGTATGGTACTAATGTAATAATATATTGGAAGATGAGGGTGGTTCGAGGTGGAGCAGACTCCAACAATAATGTACCAGAATTGGGGTTGTTCAGGATAATTTTTATTCGGAAGAAGTTAAGCAGATCTTAAGCAGATTCCTCTCGTCGAGTTAAGCTATACGATCATAATTTTTGAGCCTACCAACCCCTAACGATTACATCATATGGTAAGGAGTGTTCAGAGAAATATGCTACGAATATATATTAAACTTTCGCCGTATCACAGTAAAAAATTTTTTCGGTGATTTTACCGTCGTCAACGTATACATTAAGTCAACCCCCCCTACTTCACTTAATTGAGGAACTTTACTGAGTATATTTCTTAAAATCGTCTTTATAATAATATTTTTGTAATGCATATTGTAAATTATAGATAAATAATAACTTTTGATAAAAATATTTCTATTACTCCAATTCTCTTTTTATATGAAAATAGAAAGGAAGAAGGACTCAATCATTTTAATTTGGATACTAAACGATTAAATGATATTCTTTTCTCGTTAATAAGTTCAGAGTTGCACTTTGGTCGCCATATTGCACTATCGGTAGAAAGAAACAGAAAAATTAATTTGCTATAAGTGAAAAAGATTAACTGAAGCAAGCATCTACCATACTTTTCGTTAATAAATTCTTTGTAGATCATGTTTAACGAATAGAATTAATCTAAACCAGTGGTTCCCAATCATATGCCCGCGGGCACCATGGTGCCCACTGACTGTTTTGCGTCTACCCTCCGCTGTGCGACCACATTGAAGATATATTTAAGTTTATAATAAAATATTTTGAAAAATGTATGTTTCCCAATTAAACAAAGACACAGAAGTGGAAATAATCGTTATAATTTTCTCTGTTGAAATACCATCTTCTAGGTATAGTTTGTTTTATCCCCGTCCCTGTAATTACGCTCTCTAGTAATGAGCTCTCATTTCAACCCAATTACCAGAATTTTTATATATTATAATTTTATGTTTTGAAGAAAATATTTTTATGCATTATCTATATGTATTGATTATATCCTACCAAAGTAAATATATCTTGAAAAAATAAATAGTACTCGTCGTCCGACTGGCATTGTAGAATGTGCTCCTGGGTGTCAAAAGGTTGAGGATCCCTGATCTAAACCAATGTTAAACTTTTTTGTTATTAACAAAACCAATAGTTTTAAAAACAGGAACAATAGAAGTTTTATCTTTCTTTTCTATCTTTTTCAACTCGTATATGAACTTTCAAAGAATCAAATAGTAATTCAAAAATTTATACGTAAAAAACACAATTAGGTTAATAAATTGGGGGTGAGAGGTAAAGATTTAGATAGGATATTTTCTTGTCTGCTGAATCCAGATTATTATCCAAATTAGTCAGTATACTGTAAAATTGTCTTAAAATTCTATTTATAGTAAATGTAAAAAACTTATTTATATTAGCAGATACAAAAATTAGAAGAAATTTTACTATTATTTAAGGGTGGTACAATGAAAGTCAATCAAAAATCAGGGGACTTCCTCCATTCAAATTCGACTATTAAAAGTCGAAAGTTTTCCAAATAAATTCCCATGTTGCGTTACCACCCCCCGAAGTAAGCCACCCTTGATTACTCCAATCCCGACATACTCCTTACGCCCGTTTAGTTTTTCGCATAGACAATCGAAAGAAAAGGGAGAAAAGTGTGCAATGTGCAATACACTTGAAATGGAACACCTTATCCCATTTCAACCCTCTCATTCCAGCCGAGGCACCCTTTGTTAAAATTCCGCACTGTCTTCAATCCTTAACCTACCGCCACGCCATCCACGACAGCCACCCCACTGCATACACACTCACACGCCACCGGTATCCGTCTCGCCACCCCCTCTATCTGCCGATTTTCACTGACTTCCCCAAAACTTATCCCCATTCTTACTCATTTGGAAATATTTTCCAATACTCACCTCCACCGATTTCATCTCACACACTTAAAATTTTATCGACCTTTTCTAGAACGGTTTGTTTAATGTATGAAAAACAAGGAAAATCCAAGCACACCCTTCCCGCCGCCAAACGGGATACGGGAATATTTGAACGGGGTAAAAGTTACTGTGGATGTGTCGTCATTAATTTTCCTTGTATTTGATTATAAATAACAAAAAAAAACCTTATATTTCTGTTTGATATCTAAACACTGAAGAGACAGAAGAATTTACTCTCCAAAAAAAAAACCATTTGTTAAATTGAACGAATATTTTTACATAAACCTACGTTAATGTTTTTTCTTTTTTGATATTTGTATGCAAAATTTTTAATGTTGAGTGGAATGTTTCACCCTTAGACGTAAGGGTTGAGTTGAAATTTTAATGGGAGGTTGTTATCAATAATGCATTGTGCAGATATATGCAAAGTGAGAACTTATGCCATTTTCTTGACTTTTCTATTGTGTGCGAATAATTCATACTTAAACGAAATCAAAACGGGAGGAAATGTGTCGATGTCGATAACCTTCACCCTTTTGTTGCAAAATCGCAAAACATAAAATATTTGAAACTATAGGGATGAGACAAAAGCGGTCCAAAAAAGAAAATTAAACCACCCCCGAATCAAGACGCCTCAACCCTTAAACTCACTCGTGCCAAAATAAATAATTATGCTTTCTTTGCAAAGGCCTGCACTGTTTCGTACAAAAATATCGAAGTTGGTACTTGTGCGTGAATTAATGAAGTACTTTTATTTCGTATGCCTGCGTATGTGCCCCTGTTCCACATTCTACCTACCCCAAACAGAGTCGAGTAGTTCAAAACTACCCTCCCTACCACGAGCGGCTCTCGTAGCTGGCGCGATCTTGGAAAAAGCGCCCTTAAACAGCCCCGGCACGTCGCGTCGCCCCATTCTTTTATCTCCACACAGCAAAGAATGCATAATGGACAATATTCAACCCTCCGATTAAAATCACCGCCAAAATCACAATCGAATGGTGGTGCAAACATTCCAAGCAGCTGTACGAAAATTAAAATTATAGAGATATGGTAATAGAGAGAAAGAATCGCTCGAAGAAAATAAATTATTCCCAGTTATTCCCGAAGAAAAATAAAACTAACAATAATAAATTCCCAACCGTACCAACACTGGATACTCTTATTCCCATGTAATATTCGAAACAGTTGAATTCATTTATTAAATTTGAATTTACAAATACACATACCTTCAGTTGCACACACAATATGAGAATAGGGGATGAGGGGTGGGAGTTTGTACCGATTTACCAAGCCACCCACCATTCATTTCACATATTCACATTTGAAGAAAAAGATTTCTATTCAAGAAACAGAGGGTTGTAAATTATCTTTTTCTTCTGTGCTATGATACTTAGTCTTTCAAATATGACGACAAGACAAGATGGTGGTGTATTTTGTGTGCAGGGCGGGGGTGGTTTTTTAAGAATAAAAAAGAACAACAGCTCGTGATATATTAAGAAAAGCCACCCTCTAAATACATATACACACACATGTGTGGAAAACCTACGCAAAATAATAAGAAGAACGACTTAGTGAGAACTTCGATAATGAGTTTTTCTTGACTTTCACCACGCATTTTAATGATTTAAATTTTCCTTTACTTTCGTTACGAAAAAATGCGAAAATATTCAGGAAAATATTCCATTCCAGGATGATATTAGGATCTTTTAAAATAAATTACAAATTCAAAAACTTACGATTTAGGTCAAGTTTTAGATATCAAGATAGTGCAATCAAGCAAACTGTGGTCTTACCTGAAACAAAAAAATAAAAATAAATTAGATTTTAAAACAATTGAATGTCGCAATAAATCACCCTAAATACTTGTAGAACTTCGAGATACTTAAGATGCTAGCCTTATTTTTCTTGTAAATATTTAAAAAAATCAAAGTTCACTAATTGAAAATCAGATTTTAGTGACATTTAGTAAAAACAGTTGGTGATTTGTTTAAAGAAAAACCAAAAACAAATGAATCTGTACAGCGCAAGCTCATTAAATCCGTACAGATTCATATTATTTACCATATTGTAAATTATATTAGAGTGTATTTTCACTTTGAGATATATAGGGACTTTTAGTTTCACTTTGATTCGTTTCGTTAAGTCATCCCATGTATGATATGTCCTGGGGGTGTAATGAAAGGGAAAACGTGGAATAAATGCAAACGTGGACGTGTGGGGGATGAGTGAGGGAGCTTTCGACGACTCGTCCATCGCTTTCATTTTCTTCGTTTAGCACTTTCTCCATTCCCTTCTTCCACACTTTTCTTTTCATCCCTCAACGCAGTTTTGGATACTTTTTGTAACTTTGTATATCTTTCATGTGAACATTTATATTTGGAAGAGCTTTTGTCTTAAAACAACAACATAAAACCACGAAATCCGCATGGAACATGAGAGAATGGTGAAAGAAATATGCTTTAAATTGTGATTTTTCCAAGTATATGTTAATATTTCTTTATGTAAATTTTAGATTATAGTAATGATACTAAGCTTCACCATGATTTTGATTCCATGTGGCTTCCTATTTCTCCGATTAAAACTTAAAATGTAATGATTTACACCTTTGTATAACAGGTGTACCGGAATGTCGTTTTTTCAATATACAATTAAAACACAAAATTTTGTTACATCTATTGATTTTAAATCAATGATATAATCAATCTCAATAAAATCAACCTTCTGACATCTAGTGCACAAAGTTTTAATGCCCATATTAGTAAAAACCAATTGATTACTAAGGATAATTTCAAAAAATTACATTTTGAACACCGCTTAAGATTTCAATTATTTTACCAATTGTGGTAACAATTTAAATAAATAGAAATTCGATGGAATAACTTTAGACGATTATAGTGGGTACGGGAAATCACCTCCTCCATAATTAATTAGGTTTTTCGAGGGCTTTTCTTCTGCAGAGGGTCTTGCATTACCGTGTTGCAGCATAGAATTTTAACTGTTAACCATTTTTGAACACTTTAGGGTATTTGATCGATCGATTAAGATTGACTATGATTATTTGGCAGCTCTTCGTTTTTCTGGCATACATTTGGTACCATTACCCCCTTAACTTTTTAATAGTTAAATTTTTTGTCATATTTCGTTGGTACCAGTTGAAGAAATGAAAATTATCGAATTTGAACTTAAAAAACTCATTTGGCATTAATGAACCTCTAATGCACTTAGATAAACATTGAAAATGTTTTTAGTAAAAACTTTGCGTTGCTATCTTGTGAAATTCGATGAGGATATAATATCGAATTTATATTCTTTCGGGTTTTTAATCGTACCATTTTAATATAGATTTCGAAATAAAAAATATTTTGTAATTTTTACTAAGTTGATAAATTACTCTAATCATAAAAAGTCTTTAGTACCACTTTGAAATAACTTATAAGCAGATAAATGTCAATTGATCAATGACCTACAGGTGTTCCAAAGTTGAGTCTTGAGAATCATCACTAAAGCTTCATGGTATGTGAGAAATAACCAAATTCATCACGAAATGAACGTCCCATACATAAAAGACTTGCTAATCCAACTCACAAGGAACTTCCTTAACTGCCTAGAAAATTGCTCTAGTGCAGTAGAACTAGGCTTAGGGTAAACTATAAACCAAAGAAGGCTGAAGCGGAAACTCCCTCAAGAGCTCCAAGAAATAGCAGTTGCTTGACCACAAAATCAAGAACAATCAACAAATAAAAAAATAAAAAAGACAGAGGAATGAAGTTGGACTCCTTCAGTTACTTAAACGCTGCTAAAGATCATTTTCCTGCTATCACCCCCATGATATAGCGACACATTGCTGAACTGGTGCAAATTACACAATAGTCCACAAAAAATGTCAATTGAATGACTATTGGTTTAAAAACGACATTCTGTTCCGGTACACCTAATATTTAGCATTTTAGTAAAAATAAGAAACACAGAAATAGTTCAATGAAAAATTCTAATTTATTTATAAATGTATTTATAAATTTACATGCTTCAAGTGGGTCAGAGACTTTAGCCCCAGCGAATTAAAAAATTACAAAACTGAATTACCTGAAATTAAGTTTAAGGAAAAATTCGAGGAATTGGATTTAATAGGTGGAAAAATCGTAACTTTGAATTACAAGATAATTAATTTGAGGATTAATTATGTTGGGAAGTTTTACTTGAAAATATATAAAACATTAAAAAATTTACCTTAAAAAAATGAGGACAATTATGGGTGAGTTGTTTATATTTAATTAATCGTGAATTTTAATTATGATTTACTGGCTAGTTTTATATGCAGATTTAAGGGTTGAAAACTTAAAAACTTTCATTTTTTTGTGTGTGTGTTATATTATATGTTTTAAGAAGAAGTTTTGAAGTATAAAATTTAAGTAATTGCCGAGTGGTGTGTGCGTTAAGGGTGAAAAACTGTAGAGATTTTTTCTTTCTTAATTTTAAACGAAGATGAGAAAGAAATGTGGATATATAAAATTACACGCACGCCCTTATATGAGGGTGGATGAGTCCGTATGCATGTGAATATTTGTGCGGATGTATGTGTTGGTTCGTACACGAGGGAGATTTTCCAGTAAGAAAGAAGACGTGGTTGGCGTGGTGTGGGGTAAATGGGGTGAATTTTTTCCTTATGTAGAGGATGAGTGTAGCTGTTGGGGTGGTTTTCGAAGGGTGAGTGCAATGGGGACGGATGCTTTTCTTCTTACGTCTTACGTCGTCGTCGTCGTCATCGTATAACCATCCCGGTTAGAGTCCCGTTCTCCCGGTCTTCCCGTGGATTCTCCTCATCATCAACCGTCGAGAGAGCCGCGGCAAAGACTCACGCATTTTAAACATTGGCTGTGTATTCTCCCCTTTTCTTTCTGGATTCTTAATTAGTAATGTTCGTGTCTCTCTCGTAAGACTTATGTTAAATGGATCTCTTTGTTCCACCCATGTGAATATGTAAATGTGACGTCAGACTGAGTTGAAATTAAAGTTGTTCTCGTTCCAGTCCCTACACATACACTCATTCGCATATATACAAAACCACCCCCTTCGTCAAGCGCCCGTTGCTTCTTACCATTATTTTACACACACACATCCACATTCGCATTCACCCGCCACCCCCATAAACTCATTCCACTATTTTTCATTCATTCCCAATCCCATTCTCTCATATCTTAGTATAGCCACCTTCTTCTTTTTCTTACCCCATCCCTTTTAAATGTATAGCGAAAACGAATTTTCTACACTCGCGCAGTCTTTCATTATACTTACACGCATACGTATACGTAGTTACGTGTGTACACATCGTGACAAAAGTGGTACACAATGGGGATGAACAATAATGGGGTGAGTTGTAAGGGATGGACGTCAGGTGTGGGCACAGTGGGTGGCGCGATGTGTGCCGCATTTTCTTAATTACGTCATTATACGTTTACGGAACTATATGTGCGTACAATATATGGGATATGCTTCTTGACATTAAAAAAAAAAAAGAAACCCACATAAAAATTTAAGAAAAGATAAAAATAAATTTCAAGGAATCTCTTGCGAAAAACTCAACAATATTTGATGTACGCAACAAATTATTTAAGCTACTCGTAATGTTTTTAAATAATTTCCATTTAAAAGCTCTCTAATGCGCTCGTATTAATAATATACAAGTTTCCAAATCATATTGAAACAGTTCAGAAATTAGAATAAAAGTTTAAAAGCTCGAAATATGATTTTTGAAAAGTACAACGGAAATTGCACTCTTCCTTTTTGTATACGGAACACTAAACTTAACGTGTAACATTATTATTACAAAATATTATTTTAACATTGTTATTACATGTTATTTATTACGAAGTAAAGATTTTCAAAAGCAAAAATTAAAATTGAAATATTCTCGTTCGTTTTAAAGCTTTGAGCTTAATAAATCAGGTTAAATAGCTTTTAGCTGTCTTTAGATTCAATGGAAAGTTGAAAATAAATTATAAATTATTTTATTTTTCATTAATCAAGAATATTGAGTTCTATGGCTGATATTTTTAGTAAGATACTTAATGGAAAGTTAGAAAAGGAAAGAAAAATGGAAAAACACTACAAGTAAAAGAATGTTTTGGTTCCAAAAAAAAGAAGAGCAGAGAAGAATGTCAAATGGGTATTGAAAGTTTATATAAGGCATCAAAATTTGGGCTATGGAACTGAAGTTCTCGATTTGCTGGACAAAAGAAATTTACCTTATTAATTTTGGTATTTAAGAATGGATCTACTACCACAGCAAAGGATACAACCACAGTAAAAGGCTATGAAGAAAAACCTCATCTAACTTTTCAAAGATTGAAACTATTCAAAGAGAAAAATTGGTTGAAATAGTTAAACCAAGTTAGAATGAACCGATTTTTTAATAATATGGGATTTGAGGAAATCCCTGCAGATCATTGGCATATAGTTAAAGTTGATTATTCAATATATTGTGGTCTTATTTATGTAATATAGTTTAAAAAAGTAAACTATAAACATAAATTGATACAAAAGTTCAAACAAATGTATTTTTGACGTATTGGCCTGATACGTATTTCGAATGTCAAGCAACGCTCCTCAATGGCCATCAAAAATATTGGTTCTGCTATGTGATAACTCTAATCTAATCTAGGTTAGGGGTAAAGGGGTTGGGTATTTCAGAATCGAGTTCGGTGAAATATCTCGGACTTTACCTCGATAAAAGACTTACCTGGAGAACCCATATAGCAAAAAAGAGAACCCAAACCATGCAGAGGTTCAAACAGCTATACTGGCTTATGGGAAGGAAATCCACAATGTCTTTGGAAAATAAAGTGCTCCTATACAAGGCCATAATAGTTCCGATATGGAGCTATGGGATTGAATTATGAGCTTGTGCCAGCAAATCAAGCACCAAAGTGATCCAAAGATGTCAGTCAAAAATTTTACGAGCGATCGCGGATGCGCCATGGTATGTCACCAACGATATGCTGCAGAAAGACCTGCACATATGTCCGATCTCAGAAATGGTCAAACAAAGAGGTGAAGCTAACTTTATAAGACTGATGGAGCACACAAATCCGTTGAAGGAACCACTTCAAAAGCACTCAACCATTAGAAGACTAAAATCAAAAAGAACTCCATATGAGCTGACATCAAAGTAGTAGGAAGATGTTCCACTGGGAACTTCTTCATCAAACCATTTGGAGCTCAAAAGCTCCAGCCAAGCCAACACATTAGCGCTAACTGATTGCTAATTTAAAAAAAAAGGTTAGGGGTAGCCAACCCAAATGATATTGCGGGTCACTTTAATCATCATTTTAATCATCATAACTCCGTGAATCACTTATATATTTATATATAGGATATTTATAAGATATATTATTACTAGTATCCAACTGAAACTAGTTTTTACGGCCGAAACCGAAATTTTCATATAAGGATAAGTTTTCGTAGGCAATGAAGTTGAACATAATTTGTCAGTCTATTTAAAATCCTATAGGTATTAATCATTCATTTACACTCCAATATTTAAACTTATATTTAATACTAGCTGATCCCCGCAACTTCGTCTGCGTAACGTAGGTGTAGATTATGTTTTCTTTTCAAATTTGCCATTTGTAGTGGTATATGAAAACTTTTTTTTTTTTATTTCTTTTACGAAAAACATATAAATAAAAAGTATCGCCAAGTTCAATAAAGTTGGTCTTAATTATAGGTAAAATGGGGTGACCATGCGACATTTTTCAAATAACTTACATTTTTAAACTTGTGATATCTTTCGAATGGAATGTTCAAATTGAATAACTCAAAAAGTTATATAATGGTATTGAAGTAAACTTAAATATGAATTCATTTATTTTGATAAGGATTAATCCCAAAGTACAAATAAAAGAGCTTTTATAGCGGTGGCATTTATATATATATTTTTTAAAATGAAAAAACACTTATTGTGACATAACTATAATAGTTAGATATATGCTGTCCCTCTATTTTTTGTAGATAATGATATGTTCTGCAAAATCGTAGTACATTATTTTGTTCTATAACCAATAGTTTTCGCAGCGCACGCGATAAAAGAATGTTTTTTGGTAATTTTTTCAGACCTTGGGTTACATTATTGGAGTTTAAGTATGGATCCCTAACTTTTTTGAAAATTGAATATAGCCTATGTTCACCGGAAATAGTGTAGCTTCCCAACAGTGAAAGAATTTTTCAAATCGGTCAAGTAGTTTCGGAGCCTATTCAAAGCAAACAAGCAATCAAATTTTTCCTCTTTATAATAATAGATAGCATATTATTATCACTTCTTATTTCAAATAAATTATTTATGCTTCTTAAAATTAGGGATGATTTGAAGCAAATACGTCTAATATTTCTTTTTGATATAAGTGACGAATACCTAATATAAAATAAAAAAAGTAGCCTACTGGTGGCTGAGTGGTCAAGGTGGTCCCTCCAAAAGTGATAGCTCATATATTCGAATATCATATAGAGCAAATTTTTGATATTTCTCGATTTACGGATTTTTATTAACCCTAGACTAACTAAAGACCTTGACAGTTATAAAACAACGGTAAATAACAATTAACAAAAGGAGCTAGAAAAGAAAATTATTTTTCTCTATGTTTAGGCATACAAAACAAAAAATACTCTTTCTTATATCTTAAAACAAAATAATTTCTTCTAAACTTTAACCAATTTTTTCTCGAACTGAAAAAAGTATATTACAAAGCTCCATTCATGAAGCTACAACTATGTATTAAAAATCTAAGCCGAGACTCGTTTAATCGCCGAAACTAGGCCGAAACCGAAACTTTTATCAGACACTAATTATTACCAGTTGTTTATATGCATTCTTACATGCATATAAATAATGTTAAAGGACAAAGTTTGTAATGTAAAAATTCATATCTTTACTACTAAAATATTAAATTCTAACTCCTGGGAAGTTTATGGATTAGAAACAATATATTATTTAGAACGTGAAAATTGAGTTAAAAGAACTAATATAATTCAAAGGAAATTATAGGACGATTTTCTTCAAAGAATTCTGTCAATTCAACAATTGGAGAATTAGAAAAAAATACATGAAAATATTGAAAAGAATAGTATAAACATTGAAGGTAGTACAAATAACGAATTATCGAGAAATGCAAATTCAATAATTGATTCCTTAGATGTATTAATGATATCACAAAATCATAAATAATAAATAATGAATTTGTTTTATTTTTATTTTATTTCATACTATGACTTATCTCTTAGACCAGTGTTTCTTAAACTTTTGACTCTTGTCGACTCCTTTCAAAACTTCACGCAAACCGCGGACCACCATTGTCAAAAATAATGGTCAAGTTTATTCGTTTATTAACGATTGTAATAAATATGTGCTCCGATAAGTCAAGAAAAGGGTAGATTTGTAAAAATAAAAATAAATCATAATGCAATCCAAATTTTTTAGTGTTAAACGCATTTTGTTGCTCCATAATAGCACAATTTAAATTATAAGGCTTATTTCCGTCAGTTTTCGTCTAATAGCAAATTAATAATACTAATGAAATTTCGGGTGCACGAATCACCAAGAATTGACTCTCGGACCACAGCTTGAGAACTGATGTCTTAGACGAACTATTAGGTTGTTCGGAAAATAATTTCGTTTTTTTTTTGTGATATTGAAAGGCCATTTTCGTATAGTGAATAAATATTTTTTTAAATTATATATTGGCCATTCTGGTTCAATACCTTTTGCCATTTTTCTGGCTGTAGATTTATGATTTTTCACAGAAAAATTTTTTGCTTTTTTTTAGTCGGAGACTGATCTGAAAAGAGCAAAGTAATTTTCACTGAAAAATGTTTGCTCTTTCTTTAGCCGGAAACTGTTCTTGGGGGATTTTGACTTCTTCATTTGAAGTAAAGGTGTTACCGTCTAAAATATTTTGCAGTGGTCAAAACCAATAATAAACCGAAGATGCCAGATCTGTAGAATATGATGGGTATAGCATTTTATTCCATTCAAGTTGTAAAAGCTTTTGGGAGGGAACAAAACTTGTATGAGGTCAAATTTCTCCCCATAAAAACATAGGGAACCCATATATTGGGGTTCGAGGTTAATCCCAGCCCTTTCAAGTGGGTTATAAACAATTGAATTTGGTAAATTTTACCTTTTACCGATCTCACGTGCTATTAGTCACTGGTTTGCATCAACTAATGATTTCATTGTGACTTGATCAGTTTCAACCGGTCTTCCAGACCGTGATGCATCTTCGAAATCAAAATTGCCGACGATCAAAATTTTACAAACTAGTTTTGACACTGGCGTGCTTCCAAAACATCTTCTGCATATACATCGGTTAATGTTTTTTTGATTGAACAGTATTTTACCTTTTTTATAGTGAAAAAGTAACCAAAAACTATTGCGTAGAATCACTTGAGCTTTTTCACATACAAGCCTTACTATATGAGCTCTCAAAACATACAATGATTATATGGCTTAATTATAAAATGATTGCAAAAAGACAATTAAATATTTTGTCGGGAAAAAACGAAATTACTTTCCGAACAACCCAATAAATTTTACTACGTAGAAGAAGTGCTCCACGGACTACTATAAGGATATTCTTAAATAAATTCTAAGAATTTGTGTCTATTTTGTGAACTGTAGAGAAAATATATTTTTTTTTGGTTAAAACAAAACAATTTATTTTATTAGTAATTTAAATTTTTTTAAAATTAGCGCAACGGTTTTTTGTGAATGATTTTTTCGCCTCAAATTCATACTGCTGGAAGGCAACTGCCCTCTTAGCTTGTATCTGGCTATGTCCATGCTAATTATAACAATTATGTATTGTAATATACAAAGAAGCTGTAAAAAAATGAAATCAAATAAGCAAATCAAGTAAATTTTAATTTTTAATTTAAAAAAAAAACTTTAATGTTTTTTTTTCTTTTGTTCATACAACCCCTTGAGAAGCTCTCTTTGATTTTATCACGAGCGAAATGAAAGTTTCCCCTAAAATTTTTTCCGGCGAAAGTATATCGGGCCAAAAATTAATGTTCTATTTATTTTCGTGAAAAGAAAAAGACTTTTCTAATGTGAAAAATATCTGCGTATGTATAGATTACGCGGCATCTCGCGAGTACGCGGGCAAGAGCGAAAGAAAAATAATCCCTGTGAGGAAAATAACGACAAAAATAGGCCATTATAAATATGACTCATTAAAGCACACACAAGGAAAGCTCGTAAGTATATAAGACAGATATATTTGTGTCTCACTCGGGCCTGCACATGTACATATAGAAGTATATGAGTGCGTATCAAAGAGGGTTGAATAACTGCCTCGCCACACTACCCTAAAATCGGCGATGATGATACAGACGGGACGCGCGACGTCCGGAACGAGGTAGAATTAAAATTCTGAAAAGAAATCCAATCAAAATCTTGATGCTTACGCCGTGGAGAGGCAGAAACTTGAGGCTGTGCGACTACAACAGAACGCCGAGACGAACGAGCCCCTATGTGCGAAAGGGGTTGATGAGTTTGTTCGCTAAAATAAAATTAGGGGATGATGGCGAATGTAAAATTCGCTCAAACCATTTGAAATTTTTACATCCTATCCATTGAACCTCCGAAAAACTGTCAAGCTTCCAGTCTAAGACTTGGACCCGATATCATATGCGCACCTTCTCGTGCGTATTGCCTCCAGGGGGATGGGGGTTGGAGGTTTGGGGAGACGTGATAAGACTGAGGTGGTGGTGATTGAAGAAGACTGATTGTACTTGCGATGTGTCAGAGGAAAAACACTAAGAAGAAGAAGAAGAAGAAGAACGTGAGTATGTAAATGTGTGTGCGTGAAGCTCACGAAAAATGAGGGACGAAATGAGAACAACCCCTCACCCCCTCGCGGCTTGCGCGTCCAACAACGAACCATCCTCCCCCGCTATCCAAGCGTCATTTTATGTCTTTTATACATTCAGCATACGACGTATTCCCGGACTTGACACAAACACCCCGCAACTCTGTCGCACCATCACACACCCCCTCGCTTCACTAATTAGTACACAAAAGGAATGTTTTTCAGTATTATCAAATGAAAACTTTTACTTTCTTCAAATTCATATCGATATAAATGCAATGCTTTTCCATTTTCCCACCGTCTCATTTATTCATCCCCAACAAACGCCTAATCCTAAAAATCTTAGTTTATAAAGTCCCTTGCAACCTCCAATAGAACACCCCGTTTAATGTTACCCTAAATTTTTTTAGAAATACAAAAATTTTATTTGATAAACTCACTCCAGAAACCACACAAGTCAATTTTTCAAATTCGATTAATGTATTTAACGGATATTTAAAACAATGGATTTATTTTTGCCTTTTATGATTTTTTTATTGTTATTTATCGTCGCTTTATATGGATCAAGATCTTTGGCAACTCTAGGATTAATAAACATCCGTAAATCGGGAAAACTTGAAAATTTTATCGATACAAGATCGAACTTAACATCTACCAGTTTTGGAGCGGCCACCTTAATCACTCGACCACCAGTAGGAAATGATTTATATTATTAGGTACCGACTACCGACTCATCATACAGAAATCCCACAAAAATATATTTTATATGGAATAACATATAAATAAATAGGTTTTGAAAGTTCTACAAAAATTATTTCTAATTACTTCACACACCCCCTCGCTTCACTAATTAGTATACAAAAGGAATGTTTTTCAGCATTATCAAATGGAAACTTTTACTTTCCTCAAATTCATATCGATATAAATGCAATGCTATTCCATTTTCCCACCGTCTCATTTACTCATACTCACCAGACGCCTAATTCTAAAAATCTTAGTTTTTCAAGTCCCTTGCAACATCCAATATAGCACCCCCTTTAAAATTCCCTTAAATTTTTTTAAAAAATACATATTTTTATTTGCTAAACTCATTTCAGAAACCACAAAAGTCAATTTTTTACATTAGATAAATGTATTTAACGGATATTTAAAACAATGGATGATTTTTTTATTGTTATTTACCGTGGCTTTATAAGGACCAAGATCTTTGGCGACTTTAGGATTAATAAATATCCGTATATTGAAAAAAATGAAAAATTTGGTCGATACGAGATCGAACCAAACATATCTTCCAGTTTTGGAGCGTCACCTGAACCACTCGGCCACCAATAGGCTATGATTTATATTATTAGTTACCGACTCATCATATAGAAATACCACAAAAATATTTTTGCATATGGAATAACATGTAGGTTTTGAAAGCTCTATAAAAGTTATCTCTAATTATTTTTTTAAAATTCATATAGTTTAGTTATTGAAAGTTAAATTTATTTACAAATTTACTTGTTTTGGGTTATTACAGCAGCATTGCCAATTTTATCCAATACCTGTGCATTTTTTAAAAATAAATTATCAATTGTATAAATTATCAATGCAACTTTCAATATACTACGTTCTTCGCCTGTACGTTTCTACACTAAAGTTCAGTTTAAATCAGCGTTTTCCAAACTGGGGGGACGCACCTCCCTAGGGAGCCGTGGATTAGAACACGGATTTCGAATGAAGGCATCTGATAAACTTTGCGCTAATAGGCAAGCACAAAGATTTCATTAGGTGAAAAAAATAAAATATCGTTATTCGTTTTTTTGTGGGTATAAGAGTTAATCTTAATAAATTTTTAGTACTAAAAATTTTAGTCTTTGTAGTATTTTACAAAATGGAAGAGAGGCACCATAAGATCAAATATTCTTAAGAGAGCCATCGTAAAATAAAGTTTGGATATCACTGGGTTCAAATAGAAAGAGAGTAAAGTAATATACTTGAAAGTAATGTAGAAAAAATTTGAATAAATTTTGGCCCAATGGAGCTTATTATAAAAAATTATAAGAAAACTTTTTTGTAGAACTTTGATTTTTTTACAAAAATAAGTTTATAAATTTCTTGCATGGCTTATAGTACACTGGTTATAAAAACTAAAAGAATTACAGAAACTATATTGTAGTACAGAGCATTATTTCTATGGAAAATAAAAAAAGGCAAGCCTGGTGGCCGAGTGGTCAAAGTGGTTGCTTCAAAGGTGGAAGGTGCTGGGTTCGAATTTCGTATCGAGCGAATTTTCGATATTTCTTGATTTACGGATTTTTATTAATCCTATAAAAGCCTTAATAGTTATAAAGCAACAGTAAATAATAATTAAAAATGCAATGCTTATTTAAGGAAGCTTTGGAAGTTTGGAAGAATTTTTTTTTTGAAACCCACCCCCTTTTCAATGAATATTGAAATATCGGAGTTAATTTTCAAACTGAGAATTTTTTGGAAAAAACGCTACGAAAAAGTAAAACAACCCTTAAGACAATGTGATGTACAGGGTAGAAGAAAATTTGTCAAAACAAAAAGAAAAAAAAGTGTCCTACAGTTCTGTCAAGGAGTGCATGTTTGTTGAAGGGTTGATAAGAATGTAATTATTTAAAAGGGATATTTTTTTATTGTATGTTACGAAATAAATTTCAAAAAAAATAAGAGATAAGACATTGACGACATTATGTGTACCGCGCAAGAATGACGTTCGGGCATGGGGTAGGTAGATGTGTTGTAAGACGCAAACCACCCCTATAGCGCTCATACGCGGGCTGATAATTAACAAAAAAATCGTTATCGTAACTTCGCCGATGTGCTGTGATGCATAAGCAAAATGGTTAGGGGTTGCAGGGCGCTGCTGAAACGAATAGATTGGGTTTGGTGTTGGACGGGTGGTGGCTACACGGGGGTGGTTTTTGTAGAAAATGAATGTATAAAACGAAAGAAGACTTGCTATATAAAATAAATGTGTGTGTGTATGTATGTGTTTTTTAATGCGAAAGGGCGCTGCTTACTTTTAAAGAAAACGACGCCTGACGTCGCCGCCATTCTTCAACCCTTAGGAGACGAAACACAGAAAGAGATTAGCCATTTACACACATAAATATATATATTCTCATGTCATATACATATTCCAAGTTTTCTTTTCAACCCTCTTGGTTTTCTTTTTCTTTTTTTTTTTGAAATGTTTCTCGATAATGATTAAAAGATAAAAAAAGCTTCAGTTCGCCAAATGACACATTAGCACGCATAGAAATTTTTTTTTCATTTACTCACCCGAAAATGAGCCGATAAAGACATAACTAGCTGGTGGTTTTCGGGTGCGAAAAAATGCGAAATAGTCGGTATGAAAAGGCGATGGAGAGAAGGAAAAGAGTGTAAAATGTAATAATCTTTTTCGAGCACTTCATTTTCTTATGAGAGGCGCGAGCTTTTTAAAAAAAAAAAAAAGTGGAAAAACAGGGTTGCGAAGGGTTGGTGTGTCGCCTTTTATATGAGCGAAAAGACAGATTAGCTCGACCCTTCACTTTTAACGATTATATTCGAACATTAAAACAACTACAACCGCAAATCGGAGACGATGTACGTGAATGAGGATCAAGAATGGATGGAATCATTTTTTTTCGTGGAGAATAGCTTCAGTCATCTAGTTTTCAACTTTATGGGACAAAAATTAATTAATTCTGTACGCATAGGCTATGAAACATGCAAAATTAATGAGGCAGTTCTCCTAAAAATAAGCCTAATAAAATTCATAAAGATCATTAATAAATTTTCACTTTAAAACTTTCGAATCTTTAATTACAAAGCTTATAGGGTTACTATCTTAAGAAAAATGACGTGCAGCGCCAATGGCTTCCTTTTGTATTAATTCACTTAGGCCAAATAATAATACTTTCCAGGTAAAAAAGGCTAAATAAGAAAATCTATTAATAATTGACCATCCATAATTTTTAATTAGTTTAAACACTATTAACATCAAGAATAATTTTCTCAAAAAAAAAAAAAAAATCAAACGTATGGAAATTTCACGGTTGGTTAATGCATAAAGGATAAATATCGGATAAAGTATCGAGATTATCTTGTGATAAATAAGGTTTTCGTATACTTTTTGCTCTTTTAAGAAAAAGAAAATCTTTTTTTTTTCGAAACTATTACTAAAAAACGTAAGCCACTAAAAGAAACATTGTTTTAGTAACTTAAATATGAGGAAATTTGCAAGGAATGTTTGAAAGGGTTGAAGAGGGGTTGAAAATGTAAAGGACTGAAAGGTATGGTTTTTTAGCGTTACGGGTAATCCAACACGGACTATAAGTACTTAATTTAAAAAAATCAAAGTATCAGTGATTTTATTTAAGAATTCAACCATTTCCTTGATTCACATTTGTCAAAATTTCTACCAACGTGTCATTTTACAAAAAAGATTTCAATTATGCTTTTGTTAAAATCATAGTTCAAGCCTGTCCAATGTAAGTTCCGCGAATCTTCATCCAGTCCGCGAACTTGTTAAATTTGTAACTATCTATATATAATTATTTCTATTACAAAATAAATTTGGCCCTCCATAAAATCATGTCGGACACCCCTGATCTAGTTGGATAAAGTCTAGGATGCACTTTCTCATTGCTAGTTTTAAAAATTTCGTAAACTTCATAACTAAAACCTTACTTGTGGAAAAATGGTCAATATGGTTGCTTCAAAAGTGGTAGGTGCTAGGTTCAATTCTCGTATTAAGCTAATTTTTGAAATTACTCGATTTACAAATTTTGATTGACTCTAGAGTCTGAAAACCGTAGTAGATATACAGTAAATAGCAATTAAAACAATATACTTTAATTATATACAAACTAGAACATAAGAAGTAAAAAAATTCAAAGTTTAAAAATTGGATTACCAGGTGACTTGGGTTTTGGATCCACTAAATTCAATTTAAATATAAAGTGCACACCTAAAACCTCTCACAAAGCCTAAACAATTTTTTTACGATTTACTTAAATATTTTTTTATAGGTATGCAAATGTATTACGAGATATATCTAATTTTATAGATTTGGTATGCATTGGGATACTACAGAAAACGTAAAACGTTATCGGTAACACATTTAGTTGGACAAGTCTAGAATTATTGCACCGTTGCCTTCTATAATAAGCGAATAAATAATGTTTAATGCATTTTTGATTTTTTACGTAAATTTGGGATGTTGATTTGGTCGAAAAGTGTGGAAAATATATTCCGAATCCTCAAAAGTAGGTAATGTGTTGTTTTACATATTTAAAATTTTTAAATTAAAAAATTTATTGTTAGATAAATTGATTTTCACAAACAATAAAAACGTATCTGTGAAAACCTACGATAGGTGTTTCCCAATTAATCTCAAATCTTGTTTGTTAAAAATTTTAGCAACGATCATAAATTTTTAGATTTTGGTCTCAACTTGAAATAATAGCAAGCAGATGTGTGAAATTTAGAATTATATTTTTACAAAGCAATCAAATATGATATAATAGTATCATTCCTGTATGTTACATAGAAATTTATTTGCTAAGAAAAATGAGAACTACTATATAAAATTTGAAGAAAGTCAGTATATACAATCTTTGCTACTAAGCCAAATAAAGAAATTATTTAGTCAAATTTGGTATTTAATTAATAGTGCTTTCACTGTCCAAATCAATTACAGATGTAATAAATTGATTTGGGTTAAGTTCATATTGCACCACCTCGATTTATTTCAATTAACCTGAATCTTTTTCGTCTCCACTTGCTTCTTGTTTCGCATATGAATTCCGATTCCAATTCATCACCCAATCATACACCTACTTAACAAGAAATTAACAATGAAAACTCCAACTAAGACTAATTAATTACGGCGCATTTATCTTCGATCAATTTGCATAATTGAAAAGCCAAAATCAGAGCCGCCACCAACCGACAAACTATTATGTACAATGGACAACAGCACCGCAGCCGACTTTCGTGATTGATTCTTTAATATTCATTTATTATCGCGCGGTTGATTCAATTTTGAATCGTTCGTCATAATAAGATACAAGAGGAAAAGAAGAAAAAGAAGGAAAAAAAAACATCCAAAGGTAAAGGTAAAGGTAAAGATCGAATGAAACAAAGATGTGGTTGATGATTGTTGCTGATGCTGCTGGATGGTTGATGGTGATAGCGACCATCTAATAACTCCTTCGGCTGCTTGTTTTCAGTGTTTCACGTACGGAATACCAATATTATCCACATATGATGATTATTATCGGTAATATTAAATATAATGACGATAATGACGAGATTCAGAAGTGGATGGATGCTCGATGTACTATACAAAACGTATTAAATTGATACAAGGTGTTGCTCTATAGGCTGTATCAACCGAATATTTCAACATTTATGAACCACTAGCTAATCCCCGCTACTTCGTCTGCGTAACGTAGGTGTAGATTATGTTTTCTTTTCAAATTTGCCATTTGTAGTGGTATATGAAATTTTTTTTTTTTTTAATTTCTTTTACGAAAAACATAATCATACTTTGAAAACACTATTTTGTCAACTTTAAAAAGACACATTTAATAAACTGTTGCAAAGAATAAAATTGTTCTATGTAATAATCAATTAATTTTCAAAAAATATTTAAAAATATCTAAAAAGAATATGTCTATTGCGTATAGCTACGGTAGGTATACCTACCGTAGACCAAATAATCTGTAAATCAATCAGCATTTATACATAAATAAAAAATATCGCCAAGTTCAATAAAGTTGGTCTTAATTATAGGTAAAATGGGGTGACCATGCGACATTTTTCAAATAACTTACATTTTTAAACTTGTGCTATCTTTCGAATGGAATGTTCAAATTGAATAACTCAAAAAGTTATATAATGGTTTTGAAGCAAACTTAAATATGAACTCATTTATTTTGATAAGGATTAATCCCAAAGTACAAATAAAAGGGCTTTTATAGCGGTGGCATTTATATATATATTTTTTAAAATGAAAAAACACTTATTGTGACATAACTATAATAGTTAGATATATGCTGTCCCTCTATTTTTTGTAGATAATGATATGTTCTGCAAAATCGTAGTACATTATTTTCTTCTATAACCAATAGTTTTCGCAGCGCACGCGATAAAAGAATGTTTTTGGTAATTTTTTCAGACCTTGGGTTACATTATTGGAGTTTTAGTATGGATCCTTAACTTTTTTGAAAATTGAATATAGCCTATGTTCACCGGAAATAGTGTAGCTTCCCAATAGTGAAAGATTTTTCAAATCGGTCAAGTAGTTTCGGAGCCTATTCAAAGCAAACAAACAATCAAATCTTTCCTCTTTATAATAATATATAGATTGCGTTAAATTAGGACCTGCAATATCTAACCATTACCATTACCACCTAAGATCTCTAGGTTACCATTTTTTTAAGTCTCTCAAAGGTTTTTAACGTTTTAAAATTAAGAACTACTACATCATAATCCAGTAAGATCATTTTCTGAAAATTTATGCCTTTTTGGGAGTTTACAGATATCTAAAAAATAGAATGGTATAAGATATCCCAGAAAAAGATGACAGTTAAAATGAATTAACTTGAGTAACATATAAGAGACTTCAATTTTATAGTACTATAAAAATGTCTTCAATAAATTTAGAAAACTAGTATCTAGTTTCGAAAGATCTACCAGTTTGGTCAATGTAAAATTTTTCACTTGAACCACATTTAATTTGATATATTCCGGTTTTATTCTAATTTGGTTGTTTCTTCAATGATATAAGAATTTTTATGATGCTATTTGTTGACCAAATTTGTTAACCAAAACATCGGATTTTATAGTAGTAAGGGACGAATTTGCGTTTATAAACGCCGTTTATAACTAACACCAAAGTTTTAATACATTTTTGATTTAACCGCATTACCATATGACCGTTTTAATTAGGATGCTAAATTTGTATACTCTAAGAAGTTGCGATAATATAGTTAGAGCTTCTTAACTCTTTCAAACTTTTAAGTTACCTAAAACTACTCGAAATTTAGAAAGATATGAAAAAATATTTTAATTAGTAATTTGAAATTACAGAACTATTGTAGGGATAGAAATAAAGTTAATGGCGATTAATATTATTTTTCTTGAGGAAGTTGGTGATTGTAGTATTAATTATATTATTGAAATTTGATTTTATATGTTCCTTCATTTCTTTTAGTGGAGTTGGAAGAATGGGTTTTTTTGTCAATTTCGATATTATTTTATCTACGATTTTGCTATTGTATCCGTTAGTTATGGCTATATATTTAATTATGTTGAATTCTTCTTCACAGTTTTTAATGTTAATAGGGAATTTGATCGCTTTGTATACTACACTGTTGTAAGCTGCCATTTTTTTTTTTTTTTTGGATGAAACATCGTATTATGGATGATTATGTTCGTAGTTATTGGTTTTCTGTATATATTGTAAGAGAACTTTCCATTTTCATTGGTGACTTATGTGTCTAAAAAGTTGTTTTCAATACACTTAAAAAAGTAGTACTACGTTATCACAAATATAGATGGTAGTCAACGAAAAAAGAACATTCATTGATGTGCTATGTGGTGACAGCAAAAACCTAACTAATTAGGCCAAATTTAAAAAAAGGTTCCTTTTTGAATATTGTAAAAGGGACATTGGAAGGCCGCAAAAAATTAGAGGAATTGCTATCCTAGATCTGATGAAAAGAGGAATGAACTAATTTGGCCTTGGACAGGCAGTGATGAAAGAAAAGTTCAACCTCGCGGGAAGTTGAACCTGCTGTTAGTCGCATATTTTATAGAAAATAAAAATTTTGAAAAAATTCGATCATGAGTAAATAAAAAAGCCATGATGGTCATTTTTTATTAAAAAAACAACCAACAACTGAAAATATGGACGTTACAAAGCAAACAAAGATATAAAAGTGAATTCGGATGATAAGCTCATTGATTGAAATTTTTAGTACTGATATAGAATTTCAAATGATCGTAGTTCCTTAAATTTTATAGATTCGTTATCAAAAAGATGCCAAGTCCAATTAGTTAGTCTTCAACTGGTTTGGCGTTTTCTTGAGTAACATTTAAAATAATGAAACCAATTTCAATTGCGATTAAATTATACATCAACAAAACTTTTTTCAATATCTTCAATGTTAAATTCTTTATATGAGTAACGAATGCTTTAAATTTTAGATCTATCAATAGAATTTTATTCTTTGAGAAAGAAAGTAACAAACTAAAGGTTTAAGAAATCAAGGATATAAAATCATACCATATAATAATCCTATAGATACGAATAGAAATGCAGAATCCAGAAATTTCATGAGGCACGATAGGCGTGGACTTATCTTTTATTTGTTTTTCAGTTCTACAATAATGTGACCCAATACGGAATTGAACCAAGAAAGAGAATAATCCTAGAATAATGTCAGGGTGGATTTTGGTAAGGAACATTAGTTAATGTGATTGGATTTCCTATAACATAATCACCAAACTAGCTTTCGTATTTACAGTGAATATAAAGGGGGAGTAAATTATTGGTATTCCTCAATCTCCATTGTTAAGTCTTTTGAAGAATATTATTACTTAAAATCATTTCTTGAATATGGCACCGGAATTTTGAAATACTATCTCAAAATTTAGTAAGAATACAAAGTTTTCCCTTAAAAATTTGGTTACTATGTAACGTGTCTCATAGCTACTTGTACTAATTGGTATAGCATAAGAGTAAGAATCCTCCATACCCAAACAGTATACCGATATCAAAATTACAACGATCCAATATTGTTCAACACATTTTATATTCTTCTTTTGTAGCACCTTATATATTCACGTGGTCTGAGGGTGGCTCAAGCTATTGTAGGGAATGTGGAAGGTCAGTTATATGATAGATGGATGATTAAAGGCTAATGAAAGAAGAATGGATGAGTGAATGACGCGTATTGTGTGAACATATATGAGACGAGAGCGCATATTATTATTATGGCCAGCGAAATAAATATTAAGTCTAATGACATATTAGAGAGAGTACTTGAGAACCTTAAGGTACTACTTATTTTTTTTTAAATTTTATGGTATCTTAAGGTATGAAAATTGTCTTATTCTCTTATGTGAGCCAAGAGATAATCACAGGAAGCTGTGAGTAAAACGAAAAAAAAAAACGAAGGCTTAAAACTCATAGCCGACTACATAACATAAAGAAAAATATTTGTAATATATTGTGTTGTAGTTGTTGAGTGCTTCAACACATCAATTTAGTATTTACTGGGAGAATTTCCATATACTATTTAGGTTTTCTAATATCGTTTTAATTATACTTTATAACAATTAAATTTTCATGTATGAAATTTGTAGATTGTTGGCATTGACATGTTGATTAGTTTATGATTGTCACCCAAGTAAAGATTACAAGACGGAAATTGTTGGAATGTTTCAAAGCAACAATAACTTCTTTTTTTTTTAGAACAATAAAGAAATTCTAACCTATTTAGTTACAATAAGGTCAAATGATCTCCTCCTTCATAAGGATACATGGGCCACTTTTAAAGTGGATGAAGCGTTTGTTTTGGATGCTTTGGAAGAAAAATTAAAAGGATCTAAGAAAAAGATGAAGAAGAATTGGAATCCTGAATCTACTGAAAAGAGAAATGAGCTATTCAGATCTGAAAAACCTTGTCAAGGATAAACACGACAAGGATAGAAAAAAGAAGTATTGAAACATCAATATAACAATACTTTTAATAAACAAAGGCAACAAAACTAAATGAATAAACCTTTAGAAAAATAATGATTTTTGGTCCAATTTGAGTTATTGTTTTTTTAATTTAATAAATAAATTATTCCCATTGGTTTTTGTACATCTTTATTTTCGATAACCAATACAAAACGTTGACAATTATAATTTTAAGCAAACATTTCTAGTTTTCGATCAAAATGGACTAATTTTTACTTTTTTTCAATAATTAATTCTGATCTTTGCAAAATAAAATAAAAATATAAACGTTCTAAACATACTATGGTTTAGGGATGTAACATTACTGATAAAAATCGATATTTTTCTTTCAATAATAATCGATTTAGGAAAAATCGATTTTCCTATTATTCAAAAAATACCTGATTTTCTCTCTTTTTTATTGGTTACGATAAGTGTGATAGATCGAAAATTCTTCATAATTTTTATCATAATAATAGGCCAGAGTATATATTGTGCATATATTATGCAAGGACAGTAAACAATAGTAAACTAATATAACTAATAATAATAATATAAATAATACAAAAACTAATAATAACTAATTGTTGTAATGGTTTAAATTGTCATTTCGATTTCATTCAATCGCCATCTTTTGCTATTTGCCAGTTGTGTCCATGTTAGACTAAGAATATTTCACGGGAAGTTATTCGTCAGTTGTATTCAATGGAAGGCTGTAAATATATCACGACAAGTTAACAGTCACTATTAATAATTACCAAAAGTCGTGGAAAAAGTACGTACTTTAAAATTATTAATAATTTTTTATCATAATAATAATAGCCCAGTATATATATTATGTATGTATTATGCAAAGACAGAGAACATAGATAGTCAACACATACGTGTGAGTGAAAAACATGTAAAATCTCAAATTTGCAAAAGCTAATTGTTGTGATTTGTTTCATCTGTTATTTCGATTTCATGCAGTTGCAAATTTTTGTCATTTTTATCTACTTTTACCACTTCGGTACTTCTTACCACTCCGGAATCCTATCTGGACTCGGGAGAGTTGCGGGCGTTAAAAAAAACAGTGAACAAAAAAACCAATTGGAAAAATCGATTTTTATGGAAGAAACAATCGATTTTTTCCATAATCATTTATTTTTTCTTATCCTTATTCTAGCCACCTACGATTTCTTATAATTTTTCATTTCCATCTATAAGGGGTGAAACAAGGGATACATTTTTTTTAAATTTCCACTTAATAACTCATCACCTTCAAAAAATTGGATTCAACAATTATCCAACTAAATATTCCGACTTTTTTATAAGTCCACTATCATTAATGCACGAATATGGTATACAGTTTATTTATTTCCGCAAAAATTATTTTTTGTTATTAATCAAAGGTCTGTGGGATATTTGTACCAACGGCTTTAAAAACTAAAGACGTTTATCAGATCAGGGCATTGTTTTTATTTAAGAAATGGGCATTGTCGTCATTCAGATATGCACTTCTGGAAAGTTTTTGAAACTAATCAATAACATTATTGATGTATATTTGTAATCCTAAATATTAATCCTAGCTGAATTTATTTTTTTATTTCATAATTTTACAAATTATATTCAAAAACATCACAATGCCAAGTCCATGATCATGTGAGAAAACAAAAGAGGGAGGAGGTCCACTTAATGTAATTTAGCTCAGGTATTAAGTGAAATACAAGTAAAAAATTGAAGTCTCGATAAGTTCTTTCATCCCTAATTATTTACCACCTTTCGTATTGATTTTAAGGGAATTTTAGAAAAAATATTTGTAGACATTGCAACCATTAACTAAAGAGACAATCTAATCCGTAATTGTTTTGAAACTTAACCAAAATCCCTCACACATAAACTCCTAGACCTTCGACATCAATAAAGAGCCTCCAATAAAACGAACTCTAATAAAAACAAATGCAAATTCTCACTCTCACTGTGCCATATATATAAAAACATACCAGACTTAACACTCAAAGAAAGATCGAAGGGAAAAACCCAGAAACCCAAAGTTTTATGACACCGTCTGGACACCGCAAAAATCCCTTTTGCAACTCTTATGTACATATAAATATGTTAATTCACATGAAGACACAAAACAGGTAAGCCGAAAAATTTGCAACAATTCTTCGACATCTGTTTCTTCATTATCTTTTTCCTGGAAAATTGTATACCTATGTAGACAATATCCCAAAGCATGTTGCGGTAAGTTTACACACGTGACAATTTTAATGACATTATAGTAGGGATTGGGAGTTAGTAATCATTTAATAGTGGACTAAAGGTAGAACGATTTGGTTTGGAGAATATTTTGTGTTAGCTTTGGACGTATTGAAAGAAACACAATGGAAATAAAGGCGTTACTGCCCTGTAGGGCGCTCGTGATCATCTACAGTCTTTGGACAAAATCAACCAAACCTCCACACATAAATTCCTTGTACTTGATGAAAGTTTCTTTAATATATTTAAACAAAAAATTAACTTTCTTAACCCAAATTACGTAAATAAAAACATAATAAATTCTAAACTCACACAAAACAATCAATAATAGTTACTACATTACAAGCAATTTTGGGAGATTTGAAAGGAAATCTATACTAAGTATTGCAGTTTGAATATCATGGAAACAATTTTGAAACAAGATATCTTTAATTTAAGAACCACAATAATTTTAATACTAGGTGTACTGGAAAGTAATTTCGTTTTTAAACCTATAGTCATTCAATTGCCATTTATCTGCTTATAAATACAGCAAAGAGGTACTAAAACATTTTATGATTAGAGTGATTTATTAACTTATAAAAAAATACAAAATATTTCTTATTCCGAAATTTATATTGAAATGGTAGGACCAAAAATCCGAAAGAATATAAATTCGGTATTATATACTCATCGAGTTTCACAGGATAGCAACTCAAAGTTGTTACTACAAACATTTTCAATGTTTATCTAAGTACATTAGATGTGCATTAATGCCAAATGAATTGTTTTAAGTTGAATTTCAATACTTTTCAGTTCTTCAACTGGTATCAACGAAATATTACAAAAAAATTAACCAATACGAAATTAAGGGGGGAAATGGTGCCGAATGTATGCCAGAAAGTCAAAGAGCTGTCAAATAATCCCAATCAATCTTAATCGATCGATCAAATACTCAAAAGTGTCCAAGAACTGTTAACAGAGATTATTCTATGCTACAATACGGTAATGCAAGACTCCTCGACAGAAAAAAAGCTCTGGAAAACTAATAAGTTTAGGGGGGAGAGATTGCCGTACCCACTATAATCGTCTTAAGTTATTCCATCGAATTTCTATTTATTTCAATCGTTACAAAATTTACTAAGTGGTAAAAATTTCAAGCTTAATTGATGTTCAAATATAATATTTTGATATTTTGCTTAATAATCAATTGATTTTTACTGATTTGGCATTAAAAATTTGTACACTAGATGTCGAAACGTTGATACTATTGAAGTTGATTATATCATTGATTTAAAATTAAAAGTTGCAACAAAATATTGTGTTTTAATTGTATATTAAAAAAAACGAAATTACTTCCCGTTATACCTAATTAAGGTTACCAACTCTCCAGTTTTAGTCCGGAGACTCCAGAAAAATCATGTTTTCTCCAGACTCCAGTTTACAAAAATAATCTCCGCATTTTTTTAGGGTTACCAACTCCCCTATTTTAAACCGGAAACTCCAGAAAAACGTAATTTTTTCTTGACTCCAGTTTACAAAAACGATTTTCCATATTTTTCAATGTTAATAAAAAGCAAAATTTTCCACTGTTATCACTGTTATTATATAAAAATATATATTTATTATATTTCGAATATAGAATGAAGCAGTAAAGCTTGTGAATGTTATCATTTAGAATACTTGCTAAATTTTTAAGACTGTTTTTTATTGAATGCAACTCTCCGGATTTAGTTATACACGTTCTCCGGATTTTCTATAATTTAAAATTGGTAACCCTACACCTAATAATATTTTGTATACGATATTAATACTTTTCTAAAGCAATGCAAATTTAGAAATAAAATATAGGATTACTCAGTCTTTTAATGGTCACTATTGATAGATAGACATGGATAGATAGACGTTATCGTTTTAGATAGCTATTTAATAGTTAAAAAGATTATATATTGACACATATCGACGTATATATATAAATTATTATGTAGAAGATAATTATTACTTTCTAGATACGAAAATACCAGATATTAGTAAGTTAGTGTTAGGCCTACAAATCTTTAATCCAGTTCTAAGAGTAGCCAAATTTATACTCAAGTGAAGGAAGTTATGTGGAAATCAGATCAGATTTTTTATTCTATAGACTGAATTTTATCAAAGGATAAGCGCAATAATTAACAATCGTGCTCGGTACTCCCATTTACAAGTATCTTCAGAAAAATCTAAAGTCAACAATTAGTTATATAAATACAGAAATCATGTACTAATTTTTAAATTAGAAACAACTTAAAGTTCACTTTAATGTCTTAATGAGGATCTTAGAAATAAAAAAAAAACTTATCCAAACTCTTCCACATTAAGTCCATAACGACCGAACTTATGTTGCAAGATATTATTAATTCGAAACCTTTAATTAACGTCGAATCAGTACAAAGAAACCACACCACAAATATGTTTCCATTAAATCGAAGAAATCTTAAAAAAATAAAAGAATTACTAAAAAGTACCGTATCATATACGGTAATGCTACCTTTTCGATGCAAGTGCAATTTGTCATGCAGCATTTTTTTTCGAAATGCAATTTATCCGCAACCGATGCATTTTGTACTGATACTATGTTTTAATTATTAAGTGTATACAATATATATCTATGTGTATAACCGAGACACCTGTAAATATGTTAGAGACGATTTTTTTTCAAATCAAATTCGCTACATCTTTAACGACAAAACCAAGACCGAAAGATTCATTTGTACGAAATGATAAAAGATTTGACCCGTTACCGGTTTTTATGTAACCGAAACAGCTCACGCTTTCCATCATACTATATAGATTCAGGTAATATTCCAGTAATTGGAGGAAAATTTCATCATCTATTTGAACAAATCGCGACGCAGATAATATACCTGAGATGCTATTTTCGCTGGACAATATCGAGACCAAGTCTTTTGAATGCTGAGACGGAAGTTAAAATGAAAATACGAGAAAAAAGAAACTCATTACATGTTCCACGTTAATAAACTCCTCTATTTAATTAACCAATCATGATATGGCAGAAAAAATGTCTTTCACGATAAACACGCCCAGAATATACATCAAATCCAATAATAATCACTCGAAGATTCTTCTTCGGCTCGAAATCTTCGGATTACAAGTATGTGAGACATTTATGGTAAACCACGATATTACATTAACACACATATTCAACATTCATAATATCTGCCATCTCGAAAATCAAGTTGGAGATTCCAAGTTTCAATGATGGCTCATGAATGACAGATTTTGGAAGAATTAGTAACAATCGTTGAAAAATATGGTTATTGATGGTAGTAGTGTGGCGCTGTGGATGTGGATGCGGTTTTTTGTTGTGGATAAAAGGGACCACATCCGGCCTTAATAGTTGGTTCGATTAAAGAAATCTGTGTATGGTTTATGTGCATTACATGCACATATTATGAAGCTTAATCATGGTGAGTATGCTTCGATGGACAGAGACAATTAAACAAGGTTTAAGAGAAAAAAAAATTACTATATATGCGAACAAAGACAAATGGAATTAAGTCTCAAGATATTACATGTTAAAAGAAACTCTTTAGCATTAAAGTATGTTCGATACCTACTGGTAAAATGTAATTTGATTCACAAAATTGAGTACAAATCACAAAACCTTGTTTTTCAAATATACAGTTCAGCTTTCTTAGTTAATAAAAAAACTGTCTTTTTTTTGCAGTTCTAAATATTTTTTCAAAAACACTGGCATAAAAGTATGTATTTATATATAAAAGTAACAAGCTTTAAAGAGTGTTAAACATTAATTGAATATATGTAAAATGTATAGTCTTCACCTGTGAAATTAACATGGTATGGGCTATGTTTTAATATTAAAAAATATAATTTTGAAACTCGTCCATTGATTTAATAATTAATAAGTTTTTTATCTTGAGATTTGAACATTAGAAATGAAAATGCCAAATTATAAAAAATGGGACGTTTCGCAGACTTTATTTCTGTTTCTTCAGGCAAAATTTAAAGTTAACATATTAAATATAATAAATAGATAAATAAATTTTTACCCCTTTAAAATCTTTTGGTGTCACGACTCCGAGCTGTGACTCCATAGTCTTAATGACGAGTAATAGTCTTATTTATAAAAATATTTTTCAATAATTAATAAGTTTTTTACCTTGGGATTTGGACTTTATAAATAAAAATGTCAAATTATAAAAATTGCGACGTTTCTCAGACTTTATTTCTGCTTCTTCAGGCAAAATTTAAAGTTAACATATAAAGCAAGACAGCATATTATTCAACTGTACTTTTCCTTGTAAATGTATTGATGTTTTAAAAAACTTTCTTGAAACTTGTTCCAAATATACATGACGATAAAATAATAAACATTTGGAAAAAATTTCAAGAATTTTTTTTAAAACATCCATACATTTACAAGGAAGAGTACTGCTGAATAACATGCTGTCTTGCTTTATATGTTAACTTTAAATTTTGCCTGAAGAAGTAGAAATAAAGTCTGCGAAACGTCCCATTTTTATAATTTGACATTTTCATTTCTAATGTTCAAATCTCAAGATAAAAAACTTATTAATTATTAAATTTTACTAGTTTAAATTATTAAAAATTTAAACTAGTTCCAGCTCCTAACAGTACAGTAAATGCTTAAAAACTACTGTCTTGAAAGCTTGTATATTAGTATAACAGCTAATAAGGTTGAAAACAAAGAATTTTAAGAATAATATTGCTAAATAGTATTTTATTTATTCCACAATTAATAAATTAATGGATAATAATATATGTCCTATGACTCAAATTCTTCTTTATTACAACGCGTTTCAACAGTTTTTGGCTGTCATTTAGTTTTATTTTATACTAGTTATCTTAATTAAGATTACCTGATGATGACAGCCAAAAACTGTTGAAACGCGTTGTAATAAAGAAGAATTTGAGTCATAGGACATATATTATTATCCATTAATTTTAAGAAAGCTGATTTTTGGATATAGCCATTCTAAAGGGTCTTTCGGCCAACGTAAGAGTCAAACCAGAACAAGTTGTAATTATTTGTGCGCATTATTTGTATAGGTAATAAAAAAAAAAAAAAATCATGGTTAGAAAATCTTTTTTTTATTGACTTACAAGTAATTGATTTTTTAAACATAAAGTTAAGTTCATACATTTATAAAGCTTTCATTGTTTCTCAGACCCATAGTAATCAATAGATTTAAAAAGGCGTTTAAATTTATCCATGTTACAGAGAAGTATGATTAGAATATCTGAATCAAAATAGCAAATGACGAATATTGAAATGTTAAATAGGCATATTGAAATACTTTGAAAAAAATACTTTTTTTGTTATAAAATTGCATCGGACACATTGTTAACAACATGAAATGTCTGGCATTCATAAATTTATGTTTGCAAAATCAACTTTATGTCAATAAAAAGAAGAAAGACTTTTTTGTGATCAATTTTTTTAAATTTATTTCATCACCTATACAAATAAGATGTGGCCAAATAAATGGAACAGGTACTGGCAGCCAAACTGCCCTTACGCTGACCGGAAGATAAAGTGGTTATATCCAAAAATTCGCTTTCTTTTAATTCTTTTTTTCAATGTTGCTAGCTGTCGGACTATATTTAGCCAAGTGCTATAAAATTGAATTTAAATTGATGTTTGATAGTAAAAATTTATAACCCAAAATATAAACTTATAAGTTCTGACTATTTAGGCCGGAAATAGAATCAGAACAAGAGTTAGTAACATTGGCTCCGAAGCCGGAGCCTAGATCCCTACTCTTGTTCGTAAGTTTCTCTGCGTGGTATATTTTAAATAGTTTGGTTATTATGGTAATATGGTAATATGGTATTGATTTATAGTTTTTTGGATGGCCAAAAACGCATGTAATCAATTAAAACCAACAAGTAAGAAGAAATAAATACTAGTTAATACCGGCGATTTTATAAGTATGTGACCATAATAAGTTACCAACATATATATATTAGCAGAGGTAATTTCATAGAGTAATAAGAGATAGAGATAGCAAAGTAGCAGGAATCGTATGAATTAGGCTCTATTATCATCAAAGAATAAAAAATAAACATTTTCAATATTTCATCTCTGTCACTTAATGTCACATTAAAAAATGAAAGATACGTTGAATTTATTTTTTTATTTACAGAGGGAATAAAATAATTGTACACTCGATCCTTATTTCCTCTAAAGCTAGATGACCAATCCAAATGATAACACAAACCACTTTGGAAATACATCATAACTCCGCGGCCTTCATATAATATTATATATTCTTATTTTAGATTTTAGATACATTGTAAACATTTTCAATATGCATATTGGTTTTCATCCCTTTGGTCATTATGAAATAAATATATTTTGTAAGAGTGTGATGAATCTCACGGGCCGCATGCGGCCCGCGATAGCGAGGTGACCATCTATGCTCTATAGATTACTATAGTCAATTCTCATATCCAATTCCACTTAGTACTATTCCACTTGTAACAAAAAGAATAATACTCTGAGGAATAAAATCTATTTTTATAGTCGGAACATAACCTGATAGAATATAGAAGTAGAGGTCAAAATGATGGAAATATGGCTATAGTTTTCTTCATATATATATCGATTCTTCTGCATTTTTTTTTGGTTTCCCATGGTTCCCTACTTTCCATTCTGCCACCTCCTTCGAAATCAGGGATCATCAATAAGTTTCATTTGGAGTTCAGAGTTCACGGGGTGCAAAATTATCCGTTGTCGAATTGTCGCCAGTACGAAGGATACATTTTACTAAATTATGTACCCGATAATAGAATTTTCTGTTTACTTAAAACTGAACCAGGGTCCAACATCTTACGATCTCTGTTCTGAACCTTTCGTCTTCGTCTGTGCCTATAAAGCTCCCAAATCCATGTCTTTTTTCAGGAATTGAAGTGTTACGTATCTTTCCAAGGCGTCCAAATTAGTGAGGCTGTTTTTTTTTTCAATTTCTTTGGTTAAGGTGCATTTTAACCACTTTTCTCCCATTTCAAGTAACATAATACTATCGGTACTTTTATCCCAATACTTTAATAATCCATAGGACTATTGTAATGCATAATGTTCTAAATTCTAAAGTGGCATTATTATAGTACGGAAACAATACGATATCCTACCGAAGGAAACCCCAAATGCGTGGTGAGATAATATTTAAAAGATCTTATAGGTATATTTTCGTAACATTTTTATCTCAAATATGCTATATCTACTTCCTGGGTTTTCATAAATAACGTCTAAACTAACTTAGAAATTCATCACTCTTCGTTGGAAAACAGTGAATATAAGGTTCCAATTACATATTATGTTTCCAGCACTGGGAAGCCGGAGTCAAAAAAATATTTTCTGAAGAGCCTAAGCCGTCAAAATCTGCACTAACTTTAAGTACCATCAACTCAAGTACTCATACAATTGGTCAAGTCTCAATACCATGAAATCGTATTTAAATTGGTATTTGATAGTAACCATTTATTGCCAAGAAAAAAGATTTATAAAGTTATAGGATATTTTTTCAGTCCTGGTGGCTTCATGATTAAAGGAATTTGACACATAGAATAATGAGAAATTGATCGGTGTAAATCAAAAGTTTCCGAAAATTTTTGTTTGAAGGTTGCAAAAGTCATATTTTTCCATATTGAAAATCCTGTAACATTTGGCATAGTTAACAATTGCCCAAACTAACCTAACTAGTAAGTGGGATTACCTTTTGGAATAATTTTTTAAAAGTGTTTCAAAACCAAAATAGAAAACAGTGAGAGGTTTTCTATTGAACATTATGGATAGGTTCGTGTTTTGTTTGGTGAGAGCACTTAATATCTAAATATCAAAAAAATGTTTCTAAAATCTTCTAGGTACCCCCAATCCCCCATTCCACGATTGTTCACAGATTTGGAATGAAATGTGCGACCGCCCATAATTTCAGATTGTAAAATATATGTATCACGAATCGATTGAAAGAATATTGGCCAGGTTAGCGAACGAAGAAAGACAAGCAGATGAGTCCGTTGAGAGATGAATCCCATCCAATGTTTCCGCAAGTCATCATTGTTTCTTCTTTTTAAATAATGTGGGATTGTCCGCGTAGTAAAACATTACCTTTTTTTCTTCATCATGACGCACAGTTTGGAAAATCGTTAGAAAAAACCAAACGTGAATCTAATGACGATCAAGTGGATTTAAGTATGTTAACCAGGTACGGACTTAGTGTAATTGGAAAAGGTGTCTCAATTTGGACGGCTTAGAATTAAGAATACGAAATCGGTTCAGTCATTTCCTTAAATTGATTGCTATCAAACTAAATGGTTTCACTATAAAAAAGTAATTTTCAATAAGTTGCTTAGAGGTGAAGAAAACAATTTGTAAATTGATTTATTAAAAAAAGAAATAATTTAATTTTCATTGTGTGATCAACTTAAAGACCATGAAAAAAATCACGTGTGGCCATCACCATACACAGGTGAAGAAGTTTTTTTCTCTTTTTTTTACATATAAAAGACTTATACAAAGGGAAGTAACAAATTATCCAGTTAGTTCCACAAAAAAATCTCATTCAAACTCTTCGAACCTTGCATATATCCATATATACAGAGTGATCAATAATTCATTGAACATATTATCCTTAGGTCCAGTATATATCTTATCAAGATAGTAACATTTATCATCGATAAATAATTTTATCCGGTAGATACAGAAAAGATGTGTATTCTCATCTAAAATTAGTGATCTTTATGGGATTTATGTAACTGATAATTTTTTATCTACTGGATAGTTATCTTCAGGATATCAGTGAAAATATTGGTCTTTAGAATTTTTGGTTGGATCCCGTTTTAATAAAGGAAAGTTGGTTATTCTGGATAATGGGAATTTTATTGTGAAAGATAAGTTGCGTTAATTCTTTTAATTTTTTTTTACCAACTTCATGGTGATTAAAAATTAATCTTTTCCTAACGGCAGTTTTCCTTACCTTGGGGTGCCAGCACCCCTAGACGTACGAGAAAAGTATTTTCGGGGGTGCATGAGAAGCCCCTAACAATATAAATCATGAAATTTTTGTAATAAATTCCACAAAAAGATGATTTTTTTTTAAATCGAAAAACAAAAACGTTTGTTAAAGGGATGCAGAGATCAATTTTCATATTCAAAAGATTGCAGCTTGCTTAAAATTTTAAGAAACACTGCCATATGGTTATAAAAATAGAACTTATTATCCGGTGATATGTATTTATTAAAAAAATTGAAAAAATCTTTAAAATTCTGAAATATTTGTATGTTTATAAGTATTGCTTCTACTGATTATAGTTTAGGTTGAAATGCATAAATTATTCTAGTTATTATTAATTATGTTTATAGTAAATAACAGTTTATTTGAGCATTACTGTCACAATCTCCGAAACTGAGAAGCAAAGCGAGCGTTCCTTGGAAAACTAACGCATACGTAAAAATACACATCTTTAATTGTATTGGTTAATTTCCAATGGATTTTTTTATAAATTATCACATTGAGCAAAATACATCCTGTTTTTTTGTTACTATTATGTTTTTATTGCACGTCTCCATATTTTAAAGAGGAATATCTAAAATATGAACTCACAATTTCTTATATTTATAGAGATTTTTTAATTATTAAAGGTAGTATGTATTTAATACACAACCATAGGTACGGGAGGGTTAAAAATCAAAGTTTTCAGCATGTTTTGTAACATTTTACTCAAATTATGCAGTTCAAAACAATATTTTGGAGAACTTCCTATAAGTCACGCGAAATCGTCTATTATATGAAAAGGACTTTAAAACTTTATTCAATCTGAGAAATTAGTAAAAAATTTACATTTTGTGAAATTTTTAATTCCACTCCATGGGTTGGGTAAGATTTTGCCCATTTTATTAAAGGCAATTACTCGACTTATGTATAACATATTACTTACATATACTTTTTAGGTTGGTGTTATTTTTTATCGACGTTTTATAAGTGGTAAGTTTTTAGCGAATCTAGAATTAATAAGAAACCGTAAATCGAGAAATATTGAAAATTTGCTCAATACGAGAATCATACCCAACACCTATTAGGTTTGGAGCGGCCACCTTGATCACTCGGCCACCAGTAGGCCAACATATACTTATTAACTAGTCCTAAATTCTTACAAAAGTAAGTACTGTGAATTGTTTTTAAGATATAATATCTTTAAAGAAAAGTGAAGTAAGTTATTAATCAGCTCTTATATGTAAAGACTAACTTCTTCCACTTTGATAGAATGAGCGACGACCAATCGACAAGAAAATTACATTTCAAACAACCAAAAAACGACAAAGATGAAAAAGTGGGCAAAATTGAATAAATCCAAACACATAACAACGAAAATCTTTGATCATTCAAACAGAAAAATAATTAGGTACCTTGCGCATCGAAAGCCTATGCCCTATTCATTCACGTATGTAATATGTGTGAATAAAAAAAAAGTAAATCTATCTTTGTTCACACCATTAATGCGTGGATTGGTGTGGTTCGATTCTAATCTTAATTTTGATTTGTTTGGCTTAAGGCGTAAGGTGCACACATGTAATTAGGATAGTGTTGCAGGTGAATGTTCCAGATGATATAATTTCAGTTGGTCTGTCGATTTGAAAAAGGAAGGAATATCAGTCGAGTGAAACGATTTTTAATCGATAAACTCACCCCTTGGAACTTTTCGCTTTTTTGCCTCAAATCTATTTCCTTTATCGTTTAAGTTTAGAGTGGATACGTGATCGAATGTCTTCGATGTTTTCCAGGTTGACGGTGAAATGTTTAACTTGCATTTGAAATCGAAACTGTATGGGTAAATCAAAAGAAATCTGGAAGATTTTCTTTTAAATTCTATTACAGTAAAACTTCCTTGATTAAGGAAAATTTGCATTAAACTTATAACAAAATTGCGATTAGCTTATTAAAGTCTAGACAAATGTGGCTATCTGATAAGATATTAATATAAACGTTATTATAAGAAATTACAAAAATAAAAATATCTTTATTTTTTTTTTTATATAAAGTAAAAACTGTTAAATGTTAATGTCCCGAAAATATCGCAATTATTGAAAACTTCATATACTTTGATAATTCCTAAGAAATACCATTTTTTTATACAGAAAAATTTACATATATGTAAACATACATATTATGTATATTTTCATACGTTTACTTTATAAAGGATCTTTTTAACGGCCAAAAATGATATATCTTTATTTTATTTCCATAAACGCTTTAGTAAAACATAAACTATACTATAAAAACAAATTAAGATAATTAAAGATTTGGGGTAGTTAAATTTAGTAATGCAATTCAAAAATTTAAAAAATCGTGTAAACTTTTAAACCCAAATTAACCTTATTTCGATCATACTAGGGATTGAAAGTTAAACATCGGTAAAATAGGCTTTACGTTTTTTGCATGGCAATTTACGTTGATAATATAAAATTCAGTATAGCTTTTAATACCTTGATCGAAAAGTATCGATCTAAACTCTAAGTCAGAGGTGGCCAACCCGCATGAAGCCCGCCTGTACCATTTTTTCAGCTCGTGAGATTTATCACATTTTTACAAAACATATTTATTTTATAATGATCAATAGGTGAAAGTAGTAAAAACCAATGCATTCAAAATATCTTCAATAGATATATCTAAATTGTAAAAGGGGATATAAAATTTTAAATGTGGCCTGTGGCGTTATAATACATTTCTAAAGCGATCCGAAATATCATTTGGGTTGGCCATCTTTGCTTTAGGTAGTGCCATAATAAAAACAAAACTTATTTTACATATATTGTAGGTTGTATCCGATAGTTTCAATATTCATTTAAATTAAGTAATTTTTGCCCTAATAGTACAAAAATCTCAATTGTTTCAATGGTTCTACAATTCCAAAATAATTCCAAATGATTATCCAAATGGTTTTAGAACTCCTGAATAGATATGTCTCTTTAATTTCACTCTTTAGTGACCAAAGAGTTAAAAAAAAATCCAAAACCGAGGAAAAATGTCTACGTATGAATGACCGAAAGAAATTATATAATTGCGCACACATAATATATACAGAAAGGAAATTTAAAACTATTTTTTGTTTATTGGTTAAAGTAGGGAAGTAGAATATATTTAAATGTATTGCAATGTAAAACATCTTTCCAAATTATTTAGGAATCACTGGAAAAGTATATCAGTTATCCAAAAAAAAAATACTGTTAAGCTCGACTAGTGGCTTCTTATTCAACTCAGATCGAAAACCATTGACTAGGAAAATTTAGTTCATAAAATGAACTATTAGAGAATATAAGAAGATGAATAGTATAAATCTTTTTTAGAAAACCTACAAATCTACAAAAATGGCCAATTGTGTCCAATCAATTACTTCAGGTATTTATCAGATAACAAAAAAAAAATGATCAGTTTTGCTAATTTTTTAAGACTTTGATCATCAATTTCTTTGAGATAAATTAATAAAAATACTAAAACCGTTTTTTTTTTCGAAAGAATTAAATCTTCTACAAAAATAGGCATGTTTTTTAATTTACTGCATAAAGATTATCAAATGAGAAAAGGTTTTTTCGTTATGATTACATTGGAAAGCTGCAATTGAAGAGTGGAAAATATTAATATCAGAAGCTCTTAATAAGTATATTCGAAGAGATTTTGATCGATAAATTCAGTTATTATATTTTTATTTGGATTTTTTAGATTCCTAATCAATTTAAATTTTAAACTCCAATTATGTTTTAATGTCTTTTTTAGAAATGCACTATGGCACAACCTTTTACAACAATCCAAGTAATGAGTTATACAGAATTTTGCAACAGAAAATTTCGAAATCATTAGAACAAGAAATATATTTTTACAGGTGAAACTAAAAAAATGATCAGACCAGTGGAATTTACAACCCTCCTTCTATCGATACCGAGTAATTATTTCATTAGCCGCACAGCATATACGCAATACACGATATTGTTTCATTATGGCCTAAATGCCTTTTATATCGTCATATGTATACACTATACATATAAATATTTACAAGTACCTATATCAAGAATTATAAAATCGGCTTTGATTATTATTCTCTCATATTTCGTTCGGTTTCGTTGCTGTGCTTCCAATGTTCAATGCTTTGTTTCAACAATACCGTGTTGTGGACCCCGGAGGGATATAATAAATAAATAAATCGCCGACATCAAATCAATAATATATTAAAAGATAATATGTATGATGACTGTATTTTTGCCGCTCGATTCGTATGTGAACGAAAATATTTTCATTGGCCTTTAATAAATAATAATATTATTATATAATCCGTTTGGTCTTTCTTCTATTTTGTCTTCGACGCAAATAAATCCACATTATTCTCTTAACTCATTTAAGAAAACGGTAACGATCACAGAATTTTTCTTCTTCAATCTTCATTTATTGTTGTTAGGCCATTTAGATGCCAATTATTACAAATGTTAGCGACCGACAATAGTTTTATCATCGGTCAAATCATGAAACATATTACGTAGGTATGTATGTGTATACTATATAGGTTCATTTAGCACTGTGGGGAATTATGAATTTGGTATAAAGAAAATATGATGAGTCGAGACTGAAATAAGAGAGAAAAATGATATTTTCTGTTGTTTGGAAAGGTAAAAAGGCTAAATGTGGGAAAAAGAGAAAAAAGTCGAAAAAAATGTTGAACTTGAACGACTTTTACGTTAATTACAACAACATTAAAAACACATCTTCTATGCTTACTTACTGGCATTTCGAGCAGAGATACAAATTTTTCTTGTTCAGATTAGAAACGTAAAAATAAAAAAAAAAAAACGTAAAACGAATATTATTATAATATTTGAGATGTGATGTACGGTAAATCTGTTTTGTTGGTCTCCAGGCCTGGATTTGTTGGGTAAGAAGAATTTGACTAATGGAAAAAGAATCGTACACTTATTGTATAAGTTCACAGATTTAAAGAGATGTTTCGGGATCACAAATTAAATATTTTTCTACGAAAAGGCTCATTATTTTCAGTTATTATTATCAAAATTTAAAAAAAAATTAATATAAAAACCCCAAAAATTATAGGAACAAATCCATACAAATGTATTTGTTTTTCAAATGGGACATCGGAGTCCCATATTGGAATTTTTAAAAATATAATCCCTTTTTCATGGGAAACGTATTTCGTGGATAGCCCGAGTCTAGGATGATTTTTTTTTTGACTTTTTTTGGTCCCATCGTGAAATTTTGTTGGAAATACCCAAAAAAAAATTCTCTGAAAGTTTGAGCCCTTAATATTAATTTTAAGTCCTCGACCAAGACGTGTAAAGATTTCCCATTGAAAATGCACGGAAACTCTGATTTTTTATTTTTAAATTTCTATATCTCAGCGGCATTTCATGGTATCGCTTTTATCGAAGATGGTTTTTGCTCAGAATTAAACGCTCTACAAAAGTGCCCATTGCGACAAAGTCGTAACTCACACCGGTGAGGTAGTACGGGCCACTGAACCTGATTTTTCCATAAAATTCGCGTTTTTTTTGCATTTATCTCGTAAATAACAAGAGCTACGGAAAAATTATAAATGAAAAACTTGTAGAGAATTTGATTTCCTACAAAAAAGTTCCTGTAGACCAAATCGCGAAGATCAATATTAAACGAGATATTAAACCTTAAATTTTATGGAAAAATCAGGTTCAGTGGCCCGTACTACCTCACCGGTGTAAGTTACGACTTTGTCGCAATGGGCACTTTTGTAGAGCGTTTAATTCTGAGAAAAAACCATCTTCGGTAAAAGCGATCCCATGAAATGCCGCTGAGATATAGAAATTTAAAAATAAAAAATCAGAGTTTCCGTGCATTTTCAATGGGAAATCTTTACACGTCTTGGTCGAGGACTTAAAATTAATATTAAGGGCTCAAACTTTCAGAGAATTTTTTTCTTAGTATTTCCAACAAAATTTCACGATGGGACCAAAAAAAAAAAAGTAAAAAAAAAAAATCACCTTACTATTGACATTATATTTTGAATAGCTACTATGTCTAAATTATACAATTTGGAAATGGGACCAGAATATTAAAAAGAGATAAAACCAAAAAAGTAAAATTTTGCTGAAATGAAACATTTTTATTTCTTTTATGAATAAATGAATTCCTTTTATCAATAATTAATTATTAGGGTATTAATTTATTATTTGATTATTAAATTTATTCATCCAAATAGAAAAAATAAAAATGCATAAATTTAATAAGTTATGATCGTTTAATAAAATGGTCCAATTTTCAAAATTTTGTGATTTAGACATAAAAGCTTTCCTAATTGTTCTATCGATAGGGGGGGCTACTCGTGAAAAACTTTCACCATAAAAGGGGAAGGAATTCTAAAAATGGGAATGGGATGAATTTATATATAGATTTAATGTTCGTTTGTTAAAAATCCTACCTTTTCTTGAATTCTTTATCGATTGTTTTGAAATTTTTACAAATCATTGTATTCCTTTATGCACATGTTTTAATTACATCAGGGGACTCATTCGAATCTTTTTTATTGATAGAAATTAATAATCAAAAGAATATTTTTAGTTTAATAAAATGGTAGCAATGTTTAGAGTATTTGGTAAATTTTATAAAAACGATTTTATAGGAATAGAGAAATTATAAATATTATCCCTATTATTCTGTTATATATAAAAAAAAATATTGAAAATATAATAAAAGTTCAATAAAATTATTTACAGCTCTATTAATATATGGAATATCAGAACAAAATCGGTTCAGCTTGTATACTATATCTTAATCCTCTTATAATGTTTCATAAATTAGATAATTTGTAAATATTTTGGCGGCTATTGTAATGTAGGCTATTGGACTATTTTTGGACAAAAAAAGTATATTCTAAATATTTATATCAAAACTTTAATATTTGAGATAAGCTGTACAAAAGATTTAATCAAATACACAAAGTAGATAGACACAGCTATGTGATAGGTAAAAATCATTGGAATAACATAGCGTAAAAATGAGGAGGATAAGTGGACTTTAGTTGTGGCTTATACCACCTGCTAAAGGGTACCGTACCGTAAGCATGACCAACAATGCTTTCTTTAGCAAAAGCTTTCTTTCTAGATTAACTACCTTTTTAATTTATTATTTTTTATTGATAAGTTCAGCCTGGATCAATTACTATAATGCATACCATGAATACTGATACACTGATATGGTACTTATATTGAAGGGCTTTTATTGACACTAATTGGCCATCTTTTTTAAAAAGTATTTATTGAAATTTAATGATTCTATTTTCAACTAAAGAAGATTTTTCTTTGACCTTAAAATAGTATTCAAATTTTTGTATAACATTTATTTTGATCTCTTTAAAAATTTGTACAATTCATCTTACATTTCGATCAGAAGATAAAAACGTCCTCTTAACATACACATTTCTAAATAATGGTCATCAAAGCAAGTGGATCTAAATTCTATGGTAACAATTGTTGATAATTTATATTATTACAGATCGGAGCTTTTAGTATTTGATATCAAAAAGATGGTCGAAATTAAAAGTACTTCCGGGTTTACTATATGGGAAACGGAGGATATAAATATAAATACCTTTTGGTTTTCACAAAATGTTCATTTGAAATTTAAATTTTTTTTAGTTAAATAAAAACGGTTTATTCTTAATTAGCTTAGATTGTGATCAGGAACTCCTCATATAAACTATTATAGAAAACTTAAGGACTAACATTCAATTGCTTATATGAAGTTTTAGCAAAGCATAATTTGTAGAATAAACTGTAATTGTATAAATACGAGTAATATAAAGGACTGGCATTTTCCCATTTAAATAATGAAATTTATCTTCCAGATAAAATTTTATCTGAGGGATAGAGAAAACACATGTATTTTCACCTAAGAATAAGTGATATGAGTAGGGTTTATCTAACAGATAATTTTTGGTTTATTAGATAACCATCATAAGGATATAGTCAATCTATAAAGTTGAAAATACCGGCCCTATGAAATATATTCATAATTACAAAGAAATTGAGTAGTTGTATATTCAAATTCAATTCGAAATAGAGAAGCTAAAACTAAAACGGTTTCAAATAATTGGAACATTCTTGAGATAATATCTAAGAATATCTTTGACAAAAAGAAATAATAACAATTTTATCTATTTTATTATGGTTACATCTGCTAATTTTTGTATTAAAACTATTATTTGAACCAATGAAAAACCTAAGTAAAGTTTACCACTTTTTCTTAGAAAATTTACAAATGTAACAATAAGGTTTATGGCATAGAACATTAGGTTTATAAGGTTAAAGATTGAACATGAAGGGATTTATCTATGTAAAAATGGTGTGACACGAAAAGTTGTAGGAGTGGAACGTTTTGAATATAACTTATGAACTTGTAGAAGTTCAGTGATAGGAGTGTTTGTTAGCAGAGCAAAATAATACTAAAATTTATGCTTGCACTTGTGTCTTCTGCCTTCTTCTGATATCAACAACGTTCTCAACTATATACTAAACAATGAAATATTGTGAAACAGATCCAATCCATTGTAATGGATTATTTTAAGAAAAAATCAGTATTCAATTGAAAAAAGCTTAGAAAGCTTCATGAGCCCCAGCAAATAAAATATGTGCTTAGTGTGTACTCAAATGCTGATGAAAATTACATAGACTCAGTAATCAGTAATGATTTCTTTTCATTTTTTTTTCTTCTGAGTAATTAAAATGGAATTAATCATATCACAATAGCAACCAAACCGATATGAATACATATTTTCTTTTCTACATTATTTCTATTTGATTGACTGGGAGAAAACATTTCCCCTGAACCTCCGCCCAAAAGCTTTTACAGCATTATAAGTATAGGTACATTATTTAAGGAAAAACAATTTCCACTATTCCATCTTCATACTTATCTACACTTGGACAGTTAGTTAAATGAGCGAATACAATACAATACAAAAAATTTATATTACGTTTTTTAACATATAATTATTATTGTCATCTAATGACCATCAAAACGATAAAATTTATGATAAAATAATTTGCTTGTTGTCATACTTGCAATGGCTTAAAGTGTAAAATGCGAGAGAAACATTAAGGGACAGTTTTATTTCTTTGGGAGAAAAGAAAAAAAGTGGAATGGAAAGAATGGGCAAGAAAGGGGGCGAGGAAGACAAAATGTGCACACGGTAATTTAAGATGATGATGATGATGATAAAATATGATTTCATTAGCGGGATGATCGCATTTTTACCCTTTTACCTCTTATTCACGAGTGCCTACGTGGATCGTTAAGGGTTTTTATTATTTTTTCTTTTAATTGTGTGTACTTTTTATGGCTTGTTTAATTACAATTAGGCTTATTTTTATTGAAGGGTAGAATTTGTGCGTTGCGGATATCTTAATTTATTTGAGTACGGTAAAAAAAAGACGAATTTGAGGTAAAATTTTGGCCATAAGAAATTATTTTCCTTGTAAAGTTTTCAAAATATTTTTTGAAGCGAAAAATTTCTATCATTCTTATAGGGAAACATAATGAAGTATAGTAGCCATTTAAAGCGTTCATATTCCAACGCCTTTTGATTTTGATCACCTCATATGACTATAGACTTAAATAACCAAAGTTGAAAAAAGATTTAATGTTTTATTCAAATTTAATTTTTGCAAACAATAAAACTTCGATCTCTTAATGGTGGCCGATTGATCTAGGTGGCTGCTCCAAAATTAGTAAGTGTTGGGTTTGAATATTGTATATACGGATTTTTATTAATCTTTTATTATCCTATTATCCTAAAGTAGCTAAAGACCTTAGTAGTTATAAAGCGACGGTAAATTGGAAAAATAAGATTGGAAAGTGTTTATTAAAACGTAACTTATTTATCTATAACAATAAATTCAATGAAAACAATTACAATGAAAATAACTAATATTTAAAAACTTAAGTAAAGTAAAAATATTTTTTAAACATTTTTTTATGGTAAACAACATTTAATATGCAATCACTTTTTTACTGGAAAGAAATTAACGGGGAAGGTTATAATTTTTGATTGAAGATTCTCCCTAAATGCTCTACTAGAATCCGAATTTGCATTAGGCCAACGATTATTGCTTTTTTAAAAATCAAAATTTTATAGTAATGGAATGACGATATGCATGAATAAAATGTTGCTTTCCGGACAAAAACATTAATTATTTGTATCATGTAGTAACTGGGGATGAAAAATGGGTTCAATATAACCCAAAGAGGATAAAATCATGGGGACCACCTAATCATGTTTCAATATCGACAGTAAAACCAAATATTCATGGAAAAATTTCTAGATATAGTGGAACCAGCTCGCCATTTGTTATGAGGTGCTTAAACCGAGCAAAATTATTCTTGAAGCTCTCCACCGAACATAGGTAATGAAGTTGAGCCAAGAATTCCAGGAAAAACTTCCCATTACTACTTAAGACACGACAAAATAATTCTTTTACATGATAATGCTCATCCGTATGATTCAGCACCGATCAAAACCTATCTGGGAACAATTAATTGGAGTCCTACTCCACTCTCTATAATTCCCAGACATTGCACTCCCAAATTATCACTTATACCACGGATACCACATGAGATAATTAAACAAAGCTATTTATCATATGAAAAGTCGAAAAATTGGGTGGATTAGTGGATAGTTTCGAAAAATGAATAGTTCTTTTGATATGGTATCCAAATATTTCCAGTGTGATAGAAAAAAGAAGTTGCTAATAATGGACAATACTTTAAATGAACCGTTATTCATCCACAATAAAGGCATTAGTTTTGATAGAAAACGGCAGGAACTTATTTGAACTCCAAATAGTTTTTCGTTTAAGTCTATGTTTTTATTGAACGGATTATTGGAGATCTGGAGTAACTTTTATAAAAAGTTGATTTTTTTCATTTTTTGGTAAAATTTAATTTTCTGCAATCAAACTTTCTTAAACCTAAATTTTTCGTTAACTAATTTGTAGATTGTATGTTAGGAGCCATTTATGATTCTGGTCCATTTAAAATGACCTTTATCCTTTTAAAATCTTTATTACTCCGGAAATAATATTTGTAGACCTGGAACAATTTCGGATTCTTTCGTAGAAGTTAGTTACCGTATATTTTAATTAAAAAAATATATTTTCTATTGCGTTAGTTCCCTATTTTTCGAAATATTTTGCTGGAATATACAAATCAATAGATTCAAGAAATATAAAATTTAGTAAATTTAAATCATTTTTTTCCAGAATTAACAATGATTGTATTCTCACAAAGGACATTAAGATATGTAAGCAAATATTTTTGAGAATAAAAGTATTACTATTATGTTTAAAATTCGCTTTTAAAGAATGTGTACTGACTTTTGGATTATTGCAAATAGTTTCATTCTATTCACGATAAAGTGCCTACGTTATACATTACTAACGACAAATCCTTATATTAACAAATGAAAATTGTTTCCATACAAAATTTTTATACGATAAGATTTTATGTTGATTCAAGAAGTAATGTTTAGGTTATTAAATTGGCAAATTAATCTTTAAGCTGTTATTTTGTCAATGGAAATTTATCATAATTAATGAGAAAATAGATTGTTTCAGTGAAAAATTTACGAAAGATCTCACTACAATACATCAAGACTATTCAAATTTTATAGGAATTTAGGAAAGTAACTTTTTATATGTTTGTATTCCATTTTTTTCGTTACACTGTATCCCTATTGTTATCATTAGGTTTGGGAAATTCTAGGTCTGGGAAAGCTAATTCCGATAAGTTCTTTGTTTTAGATTTCCCTTACAATAATACTATTGATAAGTAATTACAAGCCAATGAAGTCCACTCAAATAGATTTCTGAAAATAATGAGGAGAAATTTTCGAGGAAAATATGTTTCCTGAAAAAATACAGAAATACCGACAACTCATAATTGACCTCCAGACAATATCGATTTTTAGCAAAAAATTTACACTTTCTTTACTTTGATCAGTAGCCACTAAATCGGTACTATTTACATAAAAGTTTATTTGATTTGTTTACATAAACTATTTATATCAATAGTTTATCTATAAATAGTTAATTATAAACCTCATTTAAAGATATAATATAGGACAAATATAATCATTATTAAAACATGGTGATAGCCATGCAGGATTTCAGCTTCATTTTTGATGAGTAAAATATTTTTCGTTAAGGTTTCAGGATTTAAGATTATATTTAGTTAAAAGATTGGTTAAAATTTATTAAAAGGTGCCGTTTTAATTCTGCATAGTAATTAACAAATTTTAACCATGGAAATTTTCCCATTGGAAATATGTGATTTTCGTAAGGATTTGGAACAACAGTAGAAAACATATTATTTCATAAACAAAAGGAAATAAATCCGAAATTTGGAAGCAATTTCTTAAATATTTAATCTATAGATGATAAATTCAAAAATTGTACACTTATTATTGCCCATTAGTACTTAATTTTAAATAATAAAATATAAAAATGAAATAGTGCACATATGAAACTTGTCCGGAATTTGCGATGTTTTGTTACTTATGCTTTAATGGGCCAAAACTTTCTTTGGCTTAAAAATTGGATTGTTTGGTTGAAGTTAATGGTTCCAGGTTCATTTTGAACCAAATTCGTCAAAATTTATCAAAAAAGTAGTTGTAATTAAGTTAGACAAATAGGCGTTTTTAAATCCTACAAATTTTTGTTTCAAAACATTCGATTACATTTATGAACTAAAATCTGTACAAAATCCTTCACGGCTACATCAACCCTTTTTCGCACGCTCATTAATTTCTCATAAACACACCAACAATTAATTTCTTTCGCCAACCGATTCAAAAAAAAAATAGCAAAATCCCATCTAATAATTAATCTGAAAATAATTTTTATAAAGTCATATTGACTAATAATAAAATCAAGAGCCCTAGACATGAAAAAAAAAACACACGATCTAGGCGTTTTGAGCCAATGAAAGAATGGTGCGGCGCTCGATTCAAATAGCGGCGGCCGCTTTTAAAGAAACAAACCTAATATGTTTCAATTAATTAATTATTTATTAGGTATTTATTTACTCGACATAATTAACGAGCATTAAATATAAATAACTTATAAAGAATTACGGCTCCTATCAAATGAGCCTGGAAGAATCTTGTGAAGAAGACATGAGATTTTCAATTACGAAAAAAAAACTTACCGGTAAGATTTAATCTAAATAATCTAATTATAACAATCCCTTTAAGAACATAATTTTCGACACTGAACACCAAAACTTCTTTATCGGTTTAATTTTTTTTTTAATTTACATTTTTTTTTTAAATAAATACACTAATCACTTAACACTTTTCAGTATTCGGTATACATATATGGGGATATAACTAATCGAGTTAAGTATGGAAATTTGAATTTAAAGTTCGCGCGCGCTTCTTAAATCGCATACTCTTACGATGGCTAAGAGCGATGCACGTCTTAATGTCTGTTGTTGTGGGTGGTTGTTAAAACTGTTACGGCAGCATCCGCAATAAAGTAACAGACACGGTCATATGGAAGACAACACAGAAGAAGCGTACAAAGAAGTAGACGAAGAGGAAGAAGTTATAGTTTAGTAGTAGAGGTCTTCAACGGTGACGACCATAATAATAATATAGTAATAAGAGTTGGTGGTGCGACAAAGAGGCAGTATCGCTCTGTCTTGCTTCTCGCCACCTCCACATATCTGTTACACACAACAATACAAAAGCACAACAAACATCAAAGAGCGACCAACAACATCAACAACGCGAGAAACAACATTCACATGTGAGAGCAATGCTTAGGTACTATCGCCGATTTTCTCTACTCATTCCATAGAGTTCTTTTTTTTTTTTATTTGGATCGATCGATCGATCGACCAATCATATCAGGAACTACTCAAGGATCGAACCATTCCCTTGAGATCTCTAATTCTTAAAAAAATCATCTAGCAATCACGAAATCTATTAGATCAATCTACATTGGAAAAAACGCCAGAATAATAAAAAAATTGTACGTAAGAATGCAAATATCAAATAGAACCTTAAAAAATATTTGACCTAAACTACCATGACAACCGATTGCCAAAATTTGAGGCGAATTACGTTCATATTAGAAACACAGCGGAAAACTTATTAGAAACTTAAATTTTAACAAATTAAAACCCAATTTGTTAAAAGATTGAAAATTTAAGGCAAATGTGAACTCTTTTTGCAAGGAATAATTCAAAAAGTACTTAAGGTCCATTTTGCTATCCTTCCGTAGATACGATCAGGAAAACCCGATAAAAAATAAATTTGGAATTTTATAGCTCACGTTGGTGACAATATTTCGGAATAACCAAGGTGTATTCTAGTAGAAAATTGAACTATCTACAAAAAAGGTCTCGTACAAGTTTTTGATATATTTATTTCTTCAATAGTTATTCAAGGTCAAAATTGAACTAAAGAGAAATTTTAATATTTTTTCAATTTTTTGACGCAACCATCAATTTTATGACAAAATTTTATAAGACATTTTTTATAGAAATTTTTTTTTCCTATAACTAATCTTTATATACGTTTTTAATATTTTTCACAGGCCATAAGTTATTTAATTAAAAAAAAAAAATAATTTTTATGTTAAAAATACAATAATTCAATAAATTCCAAATAAATTTCTTTTAAATAAGGTTAACCCGATGCCATCCTACTATGGAACTCATCTGCAGAACCCAATGAAAAATAATTGTTTTTCCAATAAAGCAAACCTGAGTATTTCCCTACGTGGGCATATTATCAAGAAAACTCAATAAAAATTGTCTTTTTTAATATGGTCATTCCGATGCAGTCCTACTGTGGAAGTTGTATGGATAATCTTCTGAGAAATATTTTTTTTTCCAGTAAGGCAAACCTGAGAATTTCCGTACGTGGGCCTAATCAGGAAAACCCGATGGAAAATAACCCATGTGAAAAAAACTCCATCGATTGGTCAATGGAGGTGCTAAATTTCAACCCCTTCTGAAAAGCGCGAATCGCACCTAATATTCATATTATGGTGTCTTATACTTTTTGGTTCTCGAATTATCGACAATCACCACCTTAAACCACTGGTATGATGTAAATGCGTAAAAAAATTCTTTGATACTTATTGTACACTAATTAAACTAACGTTCCTACTAATTTCTAGGAATATTTCCCAAAATATTGCAAAATATTGCAAAATATTGAATTATATTTTTTTAAACGTTGGGGGTGATTTCATCTTAACATGGCCAATAATAAAATAATGAAACGTTTTAATTCTTTGAAATACTTAGACTTTTTATAATACTTTACAGTTAATTTACAGTCCCTGGCCATATTAATAGACGCACTATAAGTTTTGTATAAAACCTGAAGTAAAAACTATTTTATTTTGGGTCCATATTTTTTATTGGGTTTAACTTTCCTGTACTACCTTTATTTATTACGCTTATTACCAACTAGCGTTACCAAAAATCATATTTACTAAAAATAAATTTTTACCATCAAATTAATTGAATATCTTCTTAATTATGGCGAGCTGAGTTGTTTAATATTTAATTGAAAGCTCGTTTACTGATATTGAAGTTCCGATTCTGCGCAGTATGTTGTTTATGTAGGACAATACCGTCTGCTGTATTTGTGAATGATGATTCCATACGTAAATATTTTTTCTATGGACTAATTTTCTATTGTGACCACTTCTTTAACTACTTTTTTCTTCAGCAATTTCCACATATTTTTAATGGGTTTCGAATCAATGCTATTATCCTAAAGTAGGGTAATAAGGATAATAAACAAGGTTTTATCCTTATCCAGAATATATATTTCTTAAAAATCAATACAACTTTTTATAATGTAAAAAGTAATTAATATTAAATTAATTTAGTAGAATATACACTTTTTGTATAAAATCTTAAGTACATCTAATTAATATGGCCAGGAACTGTAATAATGCTCTCACTTCTTTTTGATCAACTTTTCCAAAATATCATAATCTTGCCTATGATATAGTCGCAACACAAAAGAGTTGCAAGATACTAGAAACCTTTGATCGAAGAAAACATAAAAAGTAGGGTGGGTCAAAAAAATCGTTTTTTTTACAAGTGACGCGGAAAAATGGGTTGCTAGACACCTTAAAAAAATTCTCACCAAGTGTGAGCTCCTAATTTTAATAGGAAGATCCTCCGCATCGCACTTTTGTATTTTTTTCTCAGTCCAATAGAAAAAAATTCATACCTCATCATTTATCGATTGTACAGAAAAATGTTTTGAAAGAAATTTTTAGGAAATTTAATGCTCTACAAAAAAGGTATTCTATATTTTTTCCGTAAGCCTCACCATTTGGAAGATATTAAGGTTTTAATTTTGATTATTTTAAGACAAATTTCATTTTTATTTATGAATTTTATAATACGACAATAAATGACTTTTATACAATGCGCAATACAAATTTTTGTTGGAAATTAACTGCTTTATAAAAATGGTTTCTTATGTTTTGGCGGTTAAATTAACCCTTCAAAAGATATTCATCGTCAAACTTTCATGTATACGGGTTTTAAAAGTTTTTGATGAGATATTCGAAAAATTTCAATTAAATTTATAATTTTTGAGAAAATTTACACGAATTTTAGTTTTTATCAACTGAGAAACTTCAAAATATTTTTAAAGTTTTTTTTTATGCTTAAGTATATTTGTCTCCATTTAAAAAAAAATAAATTGTACATTATTTATCGCTTAGTTAAATATTTTTAATAAAAAAACTAAAGTTTTCACTATACATATATTATGATATATTTCACTATTAGAGAAAAACAATGTCCAATTAGTTATAAAAAAGTTTTTTATTTGAATTTTCAAACAAGTTTTCGTTGCAAGTTGGGTGATTTATAATAATAAATCGAATATCTCATCAAAAACTTTTAAAATCCGTACACATGAAAGTTTGATGATGAATATCTTTTGAAGGGTTAATTTAATCGCCAAAACATAAGAAACCATTTTTATAAAGCAGTTAATTTCCAACAAAAATTTGGATTGCGCATTGTATAAGAGTCATTTTTTGTCGAGTTATAAAATTCATAAATAAAAATGAAATTTGTCTTAAAATAATCAAAATTAAATCCTTAATATCTTTCAAATGGTGAGGCTTACGTAAAAAATATATAATACCTTTTTTGTAGAACATTCAATTTCCTAAAAAATTCTTTCAAAACATTTTTCTGTACAATCGATAAATGATGAGGTATGAATTGTTTTCTATTGGACTGAGAAAAAAATACAAAACTGCGATGCGGAGGATCTTCCTAATTAAATTAAGAGCTCATACTTGGTGAGAATTTTTTTAAGGTGTCTAGCAACCCATTTTTCCGTGTCACTTGTAAAAAAAAATAATCGATTTTTTTGACCCACCCTAATAAATAGGTAAAATAATCAATAGATTTATGATATTTTTTATCATTTCCAAATCTAATTTTGGATTACTCTAATCAAGGCTATCTTACTATTCTAGCTTTTTCTCTTGGTCAAGATTTTTATCTGTATGGATAATTCAATCATAAAAAAAATTTGTTGGTCTTCTCAATGGAATTCACAAATTTAATCCAAAAAAATTTTTCTTTGCAAATTGGCAATTATGCATGTGAAGTAAAATAAGGACTAGAGTATGTTACTATTTTTTTAGATTTATAACACCAGAGTAAACTTTAGACAGAGGAATGATATTAAACACCGAATAAAGGCAAATAGAGAAAAAATAGTTGTTATTTATTGAAATATTTTAACATTATTCAAGAAACAAATTGAAAGTTGTTGAAAATTAGGATGTTGCATTTCCTCATGGCGTTGGCCAGAGGAATAAAAAGGGTAGGTTAAGAATCGTAATATTTTAGGCTAGGGACCTCTTAGGTTCAATTCCTATAAGTAAACTAAAATCAATAGCAATAATAAGGTATAAGGTTGTTAACAGTGTAAAACTTAAAGAAATAATATTTTATTTTTTTAATTCGTAGGCCACTTATATCTAAAGATATCATAACCAAAGGATCTTTATAATATCTCATCAATTTGGATAATATTTTTCCAGAGCTTATAATTGTTGAAAGATTTCCATACCTAATTACCAACAAAAATTTAATGATAAAAATAAGTTCTCCAAACTTTAATATGGCCATTTTGTTAAGATTATAAATTCTATTTGGAGGACTTTAAGAATGACAAGCACTTACTTTAATTATTGATGATCCCACGTTTCCACAAATTTCCATTAAACCCAATTACAAATTAAATTCCAGTAATAATTTTTTTTAAATATCAATAACATTAAAATTTTAAGAAACAATAAAAAATAAATAAAACACTTTACTATTAATATCGCGTCTTTCATTCACCGAATATGCAATGTTGGTGCTCCGTTTGTCAATGGCTTACAACACCTCGGACAACTTCAACATTATATCAGATTTTTCTTTAATAAAACTAAACAATCAACAAAGAAAGTATACCAAAATAACTGAATACTTTTGAGAATGTTTTTCCCAAAAAAATTGCACAGATAAATAATTTTCTTGGGCAATTTTCCAGGTTTTATGTGCGAAAATTAAAACGTCACACGGCAATTGCATCGGCTCGCGTCACTGATCGGCAATTGTTTTTTCGAAACGAAAATCTATTGGTAATGTAATGGTGGGAAAAAAAGTAACTAAAACTGCAAGATAACTATTGATACATTTAAATTAAGAACACTAATTTAATATTTTTCAAAATTTCCTTTTTTCGTTTTAAAATTTTAAGATTTTAAGTTCTGCACTATTGAAAGTCGCTTCGTAAAAGTTTTTATGTAAAACGTAGATACAATTAATCGCAAGAATTTGAAAAAATCACCAAATTTCAGCAATTTTTTTTGTGAGATCAAATCAAAAGTGTCTAGCTTAACGAAAGATAATTGAACTTTAACCTCGGGGTCATTTAATCAGATGTGTTTAGAATTCTGATATGGAATGATTGGAAACCTAAACTTTTAGAAAACAAAAAAATAAATAAGCAGATATGTAAAGAGCTTTGAAATGAATGGAAGATAATTGAGAAGTATTGAGATAATTCAAAGAAGGATAAATGGCCAGTATTGTAATAGCAGAAAAAAACCTAATACTATGGTTCACGTGACATTTTGAAAAACAAGTGAACCATATATATAAAATAAAGAAAGTGGTTAAATTGTTATCTTTGATCAGCCAAAAGAAGTCATTTATACTGACATGGAATATCTTAATACCAGGACAAGAATCGCTGAATGCTGAAGTACAATGTGAACTAGGGTATCCGTTATTTCCCAAATTGATTTTTTTACAGCGATCGCCCCCTGAATTTTTAGTTTAAGATACAAAAAAAAAATATCCAATACAATTAAGCTCTTAATTTCTTGATTCAACCGTGCCGGAATCATGTTACTTTTACCATTTAAATAATATGGGATTATTTGACTTTTTACTTTTAATTTTTTTTCTCAGAAACAAATGGATCAAAAGATTTAAGATTAAATTATTCTGGCGTAAAATTTAACGCTCTACAAAAAAGGTCTCTTATGAATTTTCGATTAAATCACTCCAGTAGAAGTTATTCATCATTTAACTTGAATTAATTTGTTTAATTTGCATTTTGTAATGTATTCAACATTTAATTTGTTGACTACAAGTTCTAAGAAATTTCTCATAGATGTCGTCAGGTGAAATGGTAAAAATTCGAATTTTAATTGAACTTTTGTCGATAGTCTCATTAATTTGTATGAAATTCACTTCGTGGGTACAAAATATTGATTAAAGTTCGAAAATTTATCCTGGATAAATTAAATTTCACGACTATAGCGAATTCGAATCTTATGTCACCTGTTTTAATTGTCAAAAAATGATTTTTTTGTTTAATTTTCAATTCAAGCCATAAAATTAACACAAATAATCATTGGTGCTCTAATGATAAGAACTTTTATCTTCTCTTCCAATGATTTTATAGTTAAAAATAATAAAAATGAGCAAAAAGTTGAAAATATTGCAAGATTTATATTAGACACAAGTTAAATGTTGAATAACTTTTAATAGAGTGATGTAATCGATAATTCATTAGAGACCTTTTTTGTAGAGCGTTAAATTTTACGCCAGAATAATTTAATCTTAAATCTTTTGATCCATTTGTTTCTGAGAAAAAAAATTAAAAGTCAAATAATCCTATATTATTTAAATGGTAAAAGTAACATGATTACGACACGGTTTAATCCAGAAATTAAGAGCTTAATTGTATTGGATATTTTTTTTTATATCTTAAACTAAAAATTCAGGGGACGATCGCTGAATAAAAATCAATTTGAGAAATAACGGACACCCTAATGTGCACAATCTTAATCGTAAATCTTATATGTTCCAGAAAAAAGAAATTTTTGCCAAATATTTTTTAAACATAGTTGAAAATCAAAACAAACGTTAATTTTTTTTTGGTAAATAGTTATGTAAAATGTTTCCACATAAAATTTAAAAAAACAATCTCTGAAGTCATTTTTCTTTACAATAGAATTTAAATTGTTCATTTTCATATATTTGAAATTTGCTATAGTTTTAAGTAAAAAAAAAAACTATAAAAACTTTAAATAAGTAACATGGTATTACAGGAACTACACGTTTTCTTTGGTAGCATCAAGTTATTTATATGTATAAGTAGAGTTGGAAAAGATTCAGCAAAAAAAATAATAAAGAATTCTTCAATTAAAAAAATCTAGACTGAAAACTTGTTAATTTTAATAATAAAAATATACGTAATTAAATCGTCCTTACAAAATAACCTTGAATTTGCAAAAAGTGGGGCAAAAACTTGGTGCTTTTCTTTTTAGTTGTAAACTTCTTTTAAACAGCTAAAAAGTTGTGAAATACGGAAATAATTCTTCAAGAAAAAAAATATAATAATGTATTCATAATCCTAATAAGTACTAAACAATGAAGATACACAGTTTGTTGAAAAGCTCTAAAATTATAATTTTCCATAATATTATAAGGATAGAAACAGTGATCTTATATTTCCTTGAAAATATTATAGCTTTTATTTTATTTTTTTTGGGAAGTATTGATTATTTTTTAGTAGTTGTCAGTATTTTTAAATGATTTTTTTATTAGGACTGCAAATCTTAGCAGAAAGTTTATTTTTATTTTTTCTTAAATGTATTTTGTTGCAGAACTCCATATAGTGTGATTTCGTGATTTCACTCTAATACAACTAAGAATTCCAGCATACATCTGATAGTTGAATATTAAGAAAATTTTAGTAGTAACCATAATTACAAAACAAGCAAAATTCAAGGAATAAGTATTCCCATTTTAATTATGATTTTCTAATTATCAATTCCAAAATACTCATACGTTTACGGTTCTCAGAGATAGGTAACTAGAGCATATCTTAATTAATATTTTAAAGTTAAATTAATCAATAAAAATTAAAATATGTTTACAATACTCTAGATCAATAATTCATCCTGATGGATTGATATTAACCTTTTCTGATGATTTGTGTTTCGATCCCCTGGGTTTCGTCCCCCGAGAAAGTCAGCTACCACTATTGCTTTAGAAAATAATAATTTAAAATAGAAATTTTTTTTCATACTGAAAGTTTTCACAAGATTTTGTGGTAGAGTAACGATTATCAAATAGAACATTAAAATACATATATGACCAAACTATGACTACCGATAGGCAAAATTTGAGGCGAATTACGTTCATATTAGAAATACAGCGGAAAACTTATTAGAAACTTAAATTTTAACAAATTAAAACCCAATTTGTTAAAAGATTGAGAAGCAAATGTGAACTTTTTTTGCAAGGAATAATTTAAAAAGTATTTAAGGTCCATTTTGCCATCCTTCCGTAGATACGATCAGGAAAACCCGATGAAAAATCAATTTCTTTTAAATAAGGTTATCCCGATGCCATTCTACTATGGAACTCATCTGCAGAACCCAATGAGAAATAATTATTTTTCCAATAAGGCAAATCTGAGTATTTCCCTAAGTGAGCACATTATCCAGAAAACACAATAAAAATTGATATTTTTTTATATGATCATTCCGATGCAATCCTACGGCGGAAGTTGTATGGATAATCTGATGAAAATAATCTTTGTTCCAGTAAGGCAAACGTGAGAATTTCCTTAGGTGAACCTAATCAGGAAAACCCGATGGAAAATAACTTTATTTTCAATAGAGTTCTCCTTAAAGGGCGATCCTAGTGTGGAACTTGTCAGGATAACCAGATCAAAAATATTGTTTTCTCAGTGAAACATCCTAAAAAGGTCCTCACAAGGATATGATCAGAAAAACCCGATGAAAAATCAATTTATTTTAATTAAGTTCATCCCGATACGATCCTCATGTGAACCAGATCAGGATTTCCTTAATGTTTTTCCTTATGTTTTTAATTCACTACCGTAGTCTCTTCCGATAGTGACACACCAGTTATAACATTTGTGATTACTTAAATATAAATTTTAAACACAAATTACTATTAATATCAAAATACATAATAAGAAAACGTATATGCTGCAGCAAAAACAAGGACAAAGAATATAAAGTTTTAAATACATCCATGTAAGTGGAATGCAAATATAATAATTATAGGCTCTAATTTGAACTACCATGTCATTAGTTTCAACAATAGATGATAAAATTCAGATCTCAGCTTTTATATTTTTTTAAATAAGAATTTTTAATTTTTATTTATTTATTGAATTTAAATTAAAAATATTTAATTTTGTGAATCAAGAAACCTGAGGAAGTTACGATTAGTAACGAAACGTAGCTAATTGAACAATAAAAATATTAAATAAAAAACAAAGAGATCTTAAATAACCTGAATTTTCTTCTTATTTAAAAAAATTAGTTTCAACTGTCATTTCGATTTCATTCAGTTGCTAATTTTGGTCATTTGTCAATTGTGTTAGTGTTGGGCTGTGAATATTTCACGGAATGTAACTGGGTTTCAAATAAATGATTAAATTGACTATTTATGCAAAGATACTATATGTTTACACATTTTACACATTTGGATAATTTAAAAATGTATATTAAATTTTATATGAATTAACCGTTTAACCAAATTAACAGATTGGGTCACATGTTTGAAAAATACTTATCAAAAACCTTTACCATATAGAAGTAGATTGTTGCCATAAAATGTCATTTATAGGTATGTATAAACAATCCTAAATAGCAACGTCCAAAAAATTATATTAATACAATTAATACAATATATATCTATATAGTGAAACTGATTTGTAATTCAAATATAGAAAAATAAAATGTAATATAATGTATCAATCGACTCTTATTACATTATTTTAAATATTACACAGAATAATTTTAGAAAAATATATTTCTTTTAAAAGCGTTTTAATTCTCATTATAATAATAATAGGCAAATGTAAGTAATATGTATGCATATATTTCGGCAAAGGTAGACAAATATTGTAAACACAAAAGTGTTAGTGAAATACAAACATTGTTTTAAATTTTAACTGAATAATTGTCGCTATGGTTGCAACAGTCATTTTGATTTCATACAATCAATTGCCAATTTTTACGATTTTTCAGTTGTGTCAATATTGGGTGGTGAATATTTTACGGGAAATTACTAGATATGTATTAATATGAATACTGTTTTGGCTGTGAAATTCTAAAATATTTAATTCTACGATCTTTTCCATATTCTAAAGGTTCCATATTCTAAAGAAGAAATTCATACACTGTTAAGTGATGTAGCTATAACTTCGTATCTGAATCGGGATTGTTCGGGATGATCGCCCCTTCCTCCCTCTTCAATAAACGAAAAACATGTGCGAATGCTGGCTTAACTCGATGCAAAAGTGTTTTAGGCGTCTTGATACTATGCATAACGCTCCCAAAAATCGGCCAGATTTCGCCGGCTTAGGCTGGTTCTACAATTAGTCGCTTGTCGTCTGTCGGGCGCATGCGTGTTTACTTTGACAGCAGTTGACAGTTGTCGTAATGAGCTGTCGTTGACGTGAGTCGTTGTCGTGGACAGAGTTGGCCAATGCTTAACTTGTCCCGACTCACGACAAACGACAGCATTTTATTTTTGTTGTTCTAATTTATAAAACATGGAAACCATGGATATTCATTGTAAACAACTCCCAAATATGGATCATTCGCATTTAGGTTGTGTCAAATAATTGTTAATAAATAAATAAATGTCAATAAAAAATAAATGTCGTTACGCAATTGTAGAATGCACTGCCGTTTATCTCCCAACTGACGACTCACGACAACCTACTAGCGACTCCCGTCAACAACAAGCGACTAATTGTAGAACCAGCCTTAAACCGTTCTTTCTCGTCTATCGTTTGCAAGGAACTTCATACTGTTACATTAAAGCGTCATTTTTTTACCAGTTCACTCATTATTTTTTTCAAAACACCGGTAAGAATTATGGTATAAGCTTGGAGCAGGAACGTCGAGATATTCCGAACTGTAGATAACTATTCCGAATAGGTACGTATTGTTCATTCGAATTCAATTTGTACGTAAACTTTGACAAGACAGAAATGAAGAAGCGACGGTTATTTTTATTATGGACCGATTTAATCGCGAATTAAATTAAAACAAAGTCGAAAATGCAACGTTGCCAAATTGTGGGTGTGCTGAAGTGGACTTGCCCACAGTAGACTTTATTTAGAAAATTTAATTTTACATAATACAATATAAATATATAATTGAAAATAACAATCACTACTTTATTTCTGACATGTCTAAATTTACGTACAAATTTCATTCGAGTGAACAATACGTTCAGGAATAATATCGAAACCATTTAAAAACAGTTCTCAAATTTCGACGTTCCTGATCCAAGCTTAAACCAAAATTATAACTTCAAAAATATTTTATAAATTAATTTTACTTTAAAAATTGTATAATATATTAATTTTCGTCATTAATAACAGTGTCTAAGACACAATATCGAGGTTTCACTGTATTTCAATATAAATGTGTATAAAATAAACGAAACTGATTAAAAGACAAAAAATCGTGCATAAAAGGGTTGAAAATTATCTCGGAAAATTCCCCATTTTTCATTGGATGAACGAATTAGAGAAAAACTTCGCGCGAACATCTCCAACATACATATGAGAGGAAATATATCTAGTAGGCTTTGCTAAAAACGATTCCCGCCCACATGTTTCCATAGAAACGAACATACAATTTCTATTTCTCGTTCGCTATACATTTCACGTCGTCAAACTCTACGATATACTCGCAGTATATGAACACACAAACATACCTACGATAGCTATATAGATATATAACGCAAACGTAACGTAACGAAGCGATACGATGCGATACTTTACGGGGGCGGTTCCGACTTTCCACTGGTGATTGCATCGCACGAACAAGCTACGAACCCGCGATCGATTTTTCTCGCTACGATAGTGCGCGAAAAAAATACCCCAGTTAGCCCCCGGGGAACATCCATTTGTTTTAAACCATATTTTAATTTGCATACACTTAAATTATATAATTATCGTTGCATATTTCTCTCTAGCCTGCTATAAATACAAATACCCACAAATATCTTAACGAGGAAAAAATCAATTTCACACGTGGGATTTCAGCACTCGCAGCCCTCAATTACTCTAGTGTAAGGTTAAGTTCTTAAGGTTAAATCAACACTAACCTCTCATTAACGGCCAATCTTAATTTTTTCTGCAACAAAGTTCACCATATACTAAATACACAATACACAGAAACACAAACAAATTGAACAATTCGTCAAATTTTTTCCGAAAACCGGCACATATACGACTGTCGCCTGCTCGAAAATAACTAATTGCCGAAAACATGTTTAACGGTAAAAATTTTTACGGCCCCAAAAGTCCCGACTGGTGGGGGAGTTAAAGGATCAAATATTTATTTTTATTTTCCTTGTTTGCACCATTGAAGGATATGAAAAATATATTTGTTCGTCCTTGTTTATTTTTATGATAGGTTTCATGTCAATCTGTCCTTGTTATGTTGTAAATATTATTATTTTTCAATGAGGTATAAGGTATTGAGTGTCTTTCAATAGAAGTGCATGTAGGTATATGTATGATAATAATTTCTATACGTTTATGAGCGGATGCTAGAAATAGGATTATGGGATTATCCTTCCAAGATGGACTTCGAAGAAATTTCGAAATCGTCTGAAAATTTTCCCTTAATTGCAATGTTTGCGTTGCAAAATTTTTCCTTTACATGCAAATAAATTTCAGTTGAGATCTTCATTTCCTTCTTAAAAACCTCACTTAGCTTATACATAAATTATGAAAAAAATGATGTAATTTTTAGACTTCTTTCAATCCTTAATAAGACAAAGTAAAACTTTTTTTATGAAGGAAAAAAGTAAGAACTATTTTGGTCAATCTCCCTCTTGCTTAATTTATAAAAAAAAAGTTTTATTTAGTATGGTAAAATTTCAGATCCTTGTTGATAACAACTTAAAGCAAATTTTCAGAGGACTAGGATCAAATAAAAATAGTTAAAACTAGATTTTTATTCACGAAGTTTTGACTTTTTACTAAACCTTCCTCAGACGTTCAAAAACAATCGCCTTAACTTTGTCAACAATAATCCTTGTCATGATCCATTTTGTAAATACGGTACAGTTATTAAAAATAATAATATGAGCTTCAAGGATACATAAAATTCAATAAAAATTAGTTGTAAAATCAAAGGTATATAATCATAAAAGTTATAAAATCATTAAATTATAAAATAATTTCATAACTAATTTTTAATGAATTTTATGTATCCTGGAAGCTCTTATTATTATTTTTTATTAACTGTACCGTATTTATAAAATGGATCATGACAAGGATTATTGTTGACAAAATTAAAGCGATTGGTTATTTACATAAGTTTTTATAATAAAACTAACATAATTTGTTAAAATAATATTATACTAACATTTAGTATCTGACTATAGCGATTCTTAGTACATTCTTAATTTTCGATTTCTTTTGGCCGATTTTATAATCGGCCGTATAGTCTAGACTCTCCCCTAATTTTTTATTTATTATTTCAAGGTGTATGGTATATGGGATCTGAGGATAGTATATTATACTAAATTTGGCATTTATATATGTATTTTTTTAACGTTGAGGGCGCAGCAAGCGCATGCAAATAGCTAACTTCACACGTATTTATATAAAGACACGTTATAGCTATGGTGGTAAAAGCTATCAACGTACCGTGTAACTAGCTTCAATTCATGGACTGCTACAATTAATAATCAAGTAAATTTAATTTATTCATTTACTGAAAATACTTCATTGAAATGAGCTTTTAGTAAAAGCTCATAATATTTGGTCCACGAATGCCCCACCATCTACACAGTATTCTCTTATTCAGAATCAAATTTGGGTTAGAGGTGAAACAGCTAGAATTTCTGGGTTCCCAATATACCGTTTTCCTATACTCTTTTCCCTAACGCCTATTAGTTTTGGAGCGGTCACTCACCACTCGGCCACCAGTAGGATGATCATCCAAATTCTTCTGACATAGTTAAGGGAAATATTTCCACACCAATCCTGTCTTCAGAATATGGTCCAAAACGGTTTGCTGAATTGAATCCTTTCTATAAAATGGACAGAACTTTAGGGTAGACAATTTCCTAACAATGTTTTCTTTTCAATCTTAAGAGAGAAGGTAATGTATGTGTAAATAATAATTAAAAATTAATAAGAGTAATTGGAGCATAATTTACGAAGATTATTATTAGCCTAGTAGGCAGTGCCAATCCCTGCTCACTTCGCTCGTCTACCCAACTTTTTGATACATAAAATAATAATGTAGAATATCATCCAATAGATCACATATTATATGATAATTTTAAAGAATAAGTACTATTGTAAATACCTATAAATTGTAGGCATCATGTTAAGTCATGCAGGTGAAATCACAGATATTGTCAATCAGTAAATAAATTTCGGAGTTTTCTAATTTTTTAGATACAGAAATATTTATCGAAACATTTATTCAACATGTCGAAATATTATTTAATTATTTTCGTAGACAACAAACAAAAATATTTATTTTTTTTTTGCTCATTAATAAATAACGAACACGAAATATTTAATGTCTCCAAAAAAATACATACATTAATACCTATACAATTTTGCAAATCATCCTGAAACAATTTAGTTCGGTTTATGAAATATTAATCAATTTATATAATATTTTTAATATGAAAATTCAAAGTTCAATATTATGAAAATAGATTATAAGAAATGATAAGAACAATTTCTTTATAGTAAAAATAAAAAAAAAAAAAACTATCATTGTTACAATATCTATCAATACAGGTATAATATGCACTCGAACAAATTTCCTGATCCAATATATTTCTCTTAAAATCAATTGTAATAGACCATTATTGATTTATCAACATACAATAATCCAATAAACGTCTACATATTAGTTACATACGGCGATCGAGAAAAGGAATTTCTGATTGAATTTCGATCTATCGAATTGTAGGCATTTGTGTACCAAAGAATAGAAGAAATAATTTCAAAAAGTAATAAGTTTTGTTTTCCATTTGAATACAATGATAATTTCGAGCAAAAATAGCATTACATTATATCTATTCACTGTATTATGGGTATTCGTATATGTACAGGTTTTAGACATGTTATTACAAATACCTTACATATTTTACGTGATATGTATACTCTAAGTATATTTATAAACAATGAAATCATTTTTGACAACGAACGAAATTCAGAGACCTTATTACCGGTTTTAAATCAAACGGGAATCAATATTAATTTCCGTTTTGAAGTTCATTTTCGTTTATAATTAGACTATGGTTCTTATTATATTGTGTAACTTTTTATGTGCTTTTCTAAAATTGATTTATAGTGTTCAAAATCATATTATAAGCAATGGCACTTTTATTTTCGTTTATTTTTCCCAAATCAATCAAATATTTTTTGCGTACGCATTTTTGGTACTTATTTATAAACTTTTAATGTCAATAAAACTCCAAAGTAATAAAAATTAAAAATTGAACGATTCGGAAACTATGTCTACTATGTACTTCTATGTCGCTATACTTTCCTGGTTCTTTGTCACGTGTAGAACACTTCTTAAGACAACAGCTTTAAGATTTGCATATTTATCAATGACTCAAGAAATAATAATATTAAATATTATTTGTCTATCAAGTGGCATTCACCCTTCAGAAATTATTGAAATTTGAATTAGTCAGTATAAATGTTTTATGATACTATTTCCCATCAAATGTTTTGAAAACTGATTTTAAAAATTTGACACACCCAAAAACTTTTCCAGTCCTTTTTTTTTCTTCTTCAACGTTCTAGAGGCTTCTGCTTGGAGTTCCACTACACTGCATCCTCAAAGAACTATTACGTCACAGCTTTGTTTCTAGTTCCAATTGGTCAGGTTTGCTTCTAAGATAAACCTCCACAAACACATTAAATCTTTATGTATATTTTCCAGCTCAGATCCAGGTGACCCACAAGGTCATCCACAAGAGTTGGTTCGTCTTTGACCCATGGTTGGGCAAATAGTACGTGAGAGGCAGTTTCCTTTCCTTTACCACATTTCCTGCATGCACTTAATTAAGTATTTATCCTTACAGTTTGGAGATGCTTTCTCAAAGCTTTCCCAATGTAAACAAAATATGAATTTACTTAAATAAACAATCCAATAAAATTTATATCTAAGCAAGTCTAAGAGAAAAATTTCCTACCAAAAACTTGATCTATTTTTTTTTCCAGTAGCGCCACCGAAATCTTCGGAAAATTAAAAGCATTAAAAAACTGTTTGTCATTGTTTGTGACGACCATTTTGATGATTTTCCTCACGATTTTGGTATCATATTAGATAAAAGTTAGGAAATTCCTTCTTTTTTTTTGTAAGAACCTTTATTCTTGAACTTGGCTGTAGATTCATTGTTCGATGGAACAATTTTTGAAGTAAATGTATATTTTAAGGGTATATGTAATTTTTTCATATTTTTTTCTATCACCACGCTATTGAGTGAAAAAGAAAAGTCAAAAAATTCTAAGAAAATCGAGGGTTAATATTCGCTATTTAAAGCAGTGTGAAACAATTCCATTCATTTACAATCCCTGGCCATATTAATAGACGCACTATAGGTTTTGTATAAAGCCTGAAGTAAGAGCTAATTTATTTTGGGTTCATATTTTTGATTGGACTTAACATTCCTGTACAAATTTTATTTATTACGCTTATTACCAACTAGCGTGACTAAAAATCATATTTACTAAAAAATACATTTTTTGCATCAAATTAGTTAAACATCTTCTTAATTATGGCGAGCTGAATTGTTTAATATTTAATTGAAAGCTCGTTTACTGATATTAAAGTTCCCATTCTGCGCAGTATGCTGTCTACATAGGACAATACCGTCTGCTGTATTTGTGGATGATGATTCCATACGTGAATATTTTTCTAAGGTCTATTTTTCTGTTGTGACCATCTCTTTAGCTACGTTTTTCTTCAGCAAATTCCACATATTTTCAATGGGTTTCAAATCAATGTTATTATCCTAAAGTAGGGTAATAGGGACAATAAACAAGGTTTTATCCTTACTCAGAAAATATATTTCTTAAAAATCAATACAACTTTTCGTATGTAAGAAGTAAACAATATTAAATTTAATTTATTAAAATATGTACATTTTGTATAAAATTTTAAGTACGTCTAATAATATGACCAGGGACCGTATAAGGTCTTTAGCCTTATAGCTAATTTAAAGCCTTTTGGTAAAGGATGCAGAGTTATCCTATTTATATCGTTTTTATTTTTAATTAAAAAAGATTTTAAAAGATTGGCTTAAAATTTTGTAACCTTTTGCTTGTAAATTGTTAGCCAATTGTAGTCACAAGTTATTAGTTTTATTCAAAATCGATATAATTTAAAAATAACGCTTATTTTTTTTAAATTTTGTATTCCGTTCAATTATAGGTATGCATATGTTATAGAATGAACAGGAGAAACTTAAACTAACATTTCTTTGAAACTATCCTTACGTGATGCCGTCCGTCCATTATAATTGCTAATAAATTCATCAAATCTAATGTATTATGATTTTCTCGATTATTGGATCGTATCCAATCTGTATTTTCTGATAAATTCCCACGAATGTTTGTTCTTGGCTCGTTTATGTAATATATGTAGCTGTATCGATTGGCCAGTATTGTATTGATAGTTACAATATATGGTAGGTAGGTCGGTATGTGTTTTGATTATGTGTTTGTGGATTGATCATTAACATATTATTGCACATACACAGATATTGTAGGTACACATAAATAGCGATGATAAAAGCAATTCGCTTAATATTTCTCGTTTTTATAAATCTGCCATCGTTCCCTGCCCCTGCCGGCTCATGCTTGGCTGGACGACCACGGACCGGTCGACTTGGTGGTATTTGTCGTGATTTGTGTGATGTTGCTTAAACTTTTCATGCACACATTACAAACTGATTTGATATTAACGCCCCTTTAAGCAGCAGCCAACTGTAATGTGAGTACTAAACACGACAAACGTTGCGAGAATCATCTGAATTTTCATATCAAATAATATACTTGCATCGGTGCGGTATTTATATTTTTTTTGCTTGAAAAAATTTTATAAGTTCACGTTTTCAAATGAAATGGCATTAGCTGATTGCTTGTTTCCCTATTCCCATTTTGGCTTATTAAAACCGAAACATTTTAACGCTTATTTTGTCTATCATAATTTGGATGGAATAATTGATTCTGCCGTGAATAATTAATCAATATATTCGTTAATTCTATTTAGTAAATATGTTATAGAAATCCCACAGAAAGGTCTTGAATGTTGACAGAGGAAAACAAATAAGGTTTTTTTGGTATGAGCAAAAGGGTACTTAGTAGCTAAATTTTGTGGAATATACGATACAATTCGGATACTAACTTAACTTATTTTCTACCGTATATATAATATATCAATGCAGGATCTTAAAAAATTTAAGATTACTATCAATGAAATATATATCATCCATAGACCTATTGCTCATGACTTAAAAATAATTTAAAATGTTTTCAAAATTGCCTAAACTATACCAAATATAATATGTCTCTTAATTTTTATTTTCACTTGATAAAATCAAAGAAATACTCATTTAAAAGTTCAAAAAAAAAACTTAAATTCAAAATGCTTAAAACGAGCTTCTATTGGCCCGGTTATTAAAATATCGCCCCAATACGAAACCTCACAATCCAATGGACGTTCTCCTAGAAAATTTCCTAGAAATTCTAGAAATCCCAAAGAGAGAAAAGCTTTTTATTTTAATTTTTGAGAAACAAGCCTAATGTATATAGATAATCGGTATAAGCTTGGATCAGGAACGTCGAAATTTGGGAATTGTTTTTGAATGGTTTCGATATTATTCCTGTACGTATTGTTCACTCGAATGCAATTTGTACGTAAATTTTGACATGCCAAAATAAAGTAGTGATTATTATTTTCAAATATGTATTTATATTGTATTATGTAAAATTAAATTTTCTAAATAAAGTCTACTTTGGGCAAGTCCACTTCAGCACACCCACAATTTGGCAACGTTGCATTTTGTTTTAATTTGTTTTAATTTAATTCGCGATTAAATCGATCCATAATAAAAATAACCGTCGCTTCTTCATTTCTGGTTTGTCAAAGTTTACGTACAAATTGCATTCGAGTGAACAATACGTACCCATTCGAAATAGTTATCCACAGTTCGGAATATCTCGACTTCCCTGATCCAAGCTTATACCAGATAATCTAAATAATTTATAACGTTTAAAAATGTTCGAAGATAATATCAAAACATAATGTAGCTGTTAATTCTAAGTTTTACTTGATAAACTTTAATACATATATATTTAAAAATGCAATGAAAATATTATCGAACTAAAAATATTATTTCTTGAAGAATAATAAATTTTAAGTCTGGTTAATTATTAATATGAGATCCATTAGGGTCACCATAGGTCCATAGAGATTCTAGAAACACAATAAGCCCTGAGGCTGCAGTGTTGATGCCCAAATCCTGGAAATCCCAACTTAATAAAAAAAAAACAGTTTATCGAACTATTTGGTAATGAGGATGGACCTTTTCAACATTTTTTTTAAATTTTACGTAAAACGGTTTCAAAATACATCCTTGATAGTTTCATAAGTCGCTGACTACAAAATTAACCAAAATACTATATAAGTATTGCATTAAAGGTTGAACCAGTATATATTGAAGTATATATTGGACATATATTGCACAAAATTTGATAAAAAACTCAATAAGTTTATGTTTTTCGGGCCATTAGGTACATAGAGGAACTTATAGGATCTCATATTTGTAATCAATAACCTTGCAAACCCTTGAGTATAAGTAATAAAAAATTTTTTGCCCGTAATTTGACAAGAACGTTAAAAGATAAGGTCTCTCCATACCTAATCCCAGGTATTATTGATAACGAATAAAAGGTTCGTTAAGTTCCTAAAGTTACCTGAGGGCTAATAATCTCATCAACTGAAGTTGATAAACTATCGACAAACTATTCAAAATGAGTTCAAAACAAATACTCAGTGATATAAACGTTTGATTCTTTATGTGAGATCCATTAAGGTCACCCAAGTTGTGTATAACGAGTTTTTCGTTAGATTTCTTAAAAAATTGGCAAAAAAAAGTTTCAAAATCTATCCTTAATAGTTTCCAAAGTCACCGATTACATAATTAACCTAATTACTTCATAAACTATTGAAGACTGTACCCGTAACTATATGTTGAAGTATATGTATAAGTATTGGACTCATTTTGCGCAAAATTTGACGAAAACTTGAGAAGATGAGATTTTTTAGACCACAAGGTACATCGAGAAACTTATCGGACCTCATCTGTGTTATCAGTAACCCCTCAAACCCTTGAATATGAGTTTGCAATTTATTTTACGCAAAGTTTGATAAAAACACCGAAAGATGAAGTCCGTACCTAGTCTCAGGTACGTTCATAATCATAACGAATCTCATATTCGTAATAAGCAATTCCCGGAACCACCGAGTATGGTTTGTCGACTCATTTTGTTAAGTTTGACAAAAAATCCAGGAGATGTGATTTCTGGTCCTGAGATACATTTAGGGTTTTAACGTACCTTATATTTGAGCATAGCGAACGATAAAAAATCCCGATTACGTGTTTTCGCTTCATTTTGGAAAAAATCTGATTAAAATTCCAGGGAATGTGGATTCAACCCTACTGATACATCTTAGAACTTAATGGACCTTTCACTAGTGATCAACGGCTTTTAAAACCTCCGAGTAACAAAGTTTATCGGATTTTGTACCGAAAATTAAGATTTTATCACCACAACTTTAAATCTTCATTAAACAGATATATATTTTCGCTGCACATATGTAATAATGCATTTTTTGTAGAATATAAGGAGGCAATTTTTTTTTAAAAATGCTTTTCTGAACAAAATTCAAAAAACCCCAACTCAATGTGAATTCCTAAATTTCCAATTAAAGCAAATACAGCGACATTTCGTAAAAAGGAATTTATCAAAGAAAGAAAAATATTGTATTTAAATTTTGTTCCTATTTACCTGTTACCTAAATCATAAATATTTAAGGAAGTTTTTTTCTTAAAACAAAAATAGAAACTTTTTTTTCATAAAGATTTTTTGGGCACCCGAATTCCTTAGTATACGTAGGTAAGTATCATTTTAAAAGATTAAGACTTTAAGAACAAATAAGTCCTTGTCCTTTTAAATCGCCGAAAAAGTCAAATCAATCAATCAAAATGAGACACTTTTTTAATTACTCATTGTTTCCAAATCAATCAAAACATCGAATTTTCCTTGAATTCCCTTTTCGCTTCAAAAAAAAAATCAGCCACCAATATGGAAGAATCTGTTATAATTGGTTAGATAGAAAAAGTGGCTTAATGCTTTTTTATTGTCTACTATATAGCTATATCCTTCAATAAATAATATTCACAGAAAATAAATGCACTTTGGATAGGTGTAGATGTAGCCATAAATAAATACGTCTGTATGTATGAAATAATTAATATATGTGAAACCCCCCATGGTGACCCACCGTCACATCCAATACACTAGCCTCTATTCGTCATAACCTCTTCTAATAAGTACATTCATATTCATAAAGCGCGATCCATAAAAAGTGCGATTTGTCTTGTCTTTTAAATGCGAAATTAGCAATATATTAATTACTAAAATAGCTATTTATTATCTTTTCATATTTTAATTACATCTGCAACCTACTAGAGTCGACCAAATTAAGTCTTCGCCAATAACGCATTGTCGAATGTGCAATGCAATATATCTCAATTTCTTTCGATGCTTCTAATGATTGTTGTTTTTTTTTCATTTAGTTGAGTGATGCAATTATTCTTTTATTTAGATCCATAGACAGGTAGCACTGCGTTCGAAGATTTGTAATTAGTTAAAATGGCGAAGGTCATTTTGATTTAATTATTTCAAAAGAATTAGATGGATGAGAACTGGAAATGAGATTTTAATAATTCGAATAGATGCACAATGTAATATACCGGGCAAGGACAATGAGAGATTGGAGAAAAATTCAATTAAGCCAAAATTTTGGTCAAAATTAGACAAAATCCTGGTGGTTTTTGGATGAAAATTTTACCTTCATTAGGAAAGCATTAATGGAGATTTGAAAGAGAAAGTCCAAAGCTTTAAGGATTATTTACATCTAGGTAATACCCTCGATTTCACCTGCGTGGCACACGATACTATTTTTTTAGAAAGAGGAAAATTAAACATTGAATGTTTAAAATTAAAAATTTATGTGGGGAACCATATAACTTCACTATGGTAACGTAGACGTTTAGCTGGACTTTATGGCTGGGATTTTCAGACTAAGAACTATAAATTTAAGTAACTTAGTACATAGGATTGACTAATAAAATTTAAAATTTTCATTTTTGATACTTAGTATTAGGTAAATAATTTTTTCATACAATTTATCTTTCTCTTAAAGTCAAACACTCGTAAAATTACGGGTATCATTAAAGTTCAAACTTCTAATAGCTATTCTAATATGTTTTTAGTTACTAGAATTATATTTTAATATAAAAAAAATAATATAAAATTAAGACAGACAATCTAAACCAAAAGTACAATTATTAAATTTATTTATCGCCTTTAAGACCCGAAAATTTACAGCTACAATAATCAATGCATTTACAGTCTTAAGAATATAATTCATCCTTGACCACATTTCACTTAAATACATAGTACCTATTTTTATTTTGTTTCTTCCTAACGGAATTTTTATTTTTTGAATGGTTGAATTTTTCCCTTTAGAGTTGCCTATTCCTAGCAAGGTTTTTTGAATTAGGATAGCGATGTCATTTTTTAATAAGTTCAGGATTTTCAATCCCTTTGCTTAGTCAATTGCTAATATGATGCAAAAATAAACAAAAATTCAATGGAACGTACAGTTTTCGCATAGCAAGAAATTCAATTGTGATTCAATTGAGATTCAATGTTTGTCCCAGCAGGTTTTCACAGAAATGTTTTTAGTATCCAAAGCAACAAATGTAATGAAAAAAAACCGGTTTTTTAAATATTTCTAGAATTGATTTTCGGTGGCCATATTGCAATCTCAGTAGAAACAGATAGAGATAAAGAGAGAGAGAGATGTGTTGTAAGATTCTGTTAGTAACAATTTATACTTTCAATGATAATTTTTAACAAAGGTGAGCCAGGCTATAGCCTACACCAGCAAACCTTTGTAGACTCCATTATATCGGTGAAGGCATTTTTTTAAATTATAAATTTTAAGGTTTACAAGAAATATACCACAGAGAGCAGGAGTGACCAAAGCAAATGATCATGTAGACTACTTTGGAAATGTATCATATATCCACGGGCCATATTTAACACTATATCCCTACATTAGACTTAGATTTACTGTTGACATTTTTTGGAGAGAAAAATTGAAACACAATGAGTTACTGTTATTGTGCATTAGTCTTGCATGCAAACATAGATAATATTATATGAAATGACGCTACACTGTAAATAAATGTAAAATATATTTGTAAAAATACGATGAATTTTGCGGACTACCTCTATGGTGCACTCTATCGTTACTGGACCTCAAATTGATGCCATTTTTGTAACATTACATTAGGGTCTCTTGTTTTTTTTTTACATATCTATACTCCATGTTTCTGGTTTTTAAGTAATAAAATCAACAATATGTGAATAGAGTTTATTACCATAACAATTTCATCACGTTTTTCCTGGCAAAAAATTATTTGGGATGGCAAAATGGGAAAAAGGTTGATATTGTCTTTATAATAAACATTGGGTTAAAAATTATTATCTACAAAATTTGATTAATTTTCTAATAATAACATATTTTAGCCTTTAATATTATTTGAAAGCCAATTAAAATAATTCTTAGAAGTATATGTACGTAGCAAAATTAATCATGCTTTTAAAATATTTTAGCTAATTAGGATAAGCTTTTTTGAAATGTTTTTATTTTTAGCTTTATAATCTTTTATATAAAATTTGCGTAAAATTAAGCAATATTAAATTTCTCAAATGGGGGCTACAGGATTGTGATGTTTCCAGTTTCCAGGACCAAACTTTTTTCATTTATTTATTTACAAAAAAATAATAATAATCTTCTCTTATATATAAATTGACTATCTTGCCGTGCGTCCATGCAGAATAGACTATACGCATGCGCTCTGTTATCCCCACTTACACATTCAAAACGTAGGTAGGGGTAGTCACTACTAATGTATTTATTTGTGAATACGTATTTCGGATTTTCAGGTTTACAATATGTGAAAACCAGAAAACATAATTCTCACTTATAAATTTAAACTTAATCATTTTCAGATATATCTATCAGAGTTTAAATTTTTAACCAGAAAAACTTTTTGCTTCTATAAACTTTGCCACCGTTTTTCACTCTTTTAGGGGAGGAATTTTCAAAAACCTTTTCTTATTATATATCTGCATCGTATAAGGAAAACACTTTCCAAATTTCATCGACACAAATGTGCACTCATATTTGAAAATACAATGTGAAACGAAAAAAAATAATGACCTTCTTTATGTTAGTTAACATGACTAAAAAGCTATTCGATTTTGCACATTTGGACGTTGTACATACAAAATTTTTGGAAATAGGTGGAAAGCGTGGAAGTAAATTCGAATATTTTATTTATTTTCAATAACAATAATTGGTTTTCAAATTGTTCTAAATACCGAAAAAAAGTTAGTATCGAAGATTTTATATTTGAATTGACAGTGAAATATATGGCAAAAAATTGCTACCTTAATGCTTTTCAGCCGAATATATAATTACTCCAGATCACAACCATTGGTTCATAAAAAATAGATTTTAAAAAGTTTGATTGTTGAAAAACGAACCAAATTTTAAAATCGCCTATTTGGTATAAGTACTACATAAATATTAAACTTTCATACTAATTTAGTGAAATGACGTTATTTAAAATGTTATTATTAAAATAATATAAATAAAAACACTTTTATTTTATTTCTTAATATAATTTTAGATAAAAATTGTTTATACTAACAACACTTTGATTATTAAATTTAAAATTTCGATTGTTGATTAACTCTACATTATCTCATATTAAACATTTTATTGAGATAAAACTTTAGTTGCGAATGCAACGAGCAAGTACTAGTAATTCAATAAAAGTGTAAGATTTTTTAATTTTTGAAGTTTTTCATACTAAGTTTAAAAAGGGTTTACGTTTCGAGATTGATTTACTAACAAAACGCGCCCCTTTAGATCTAATCACGGGCACATTTATATATCTACTTATTATTTAAACATATAATATTCGATCTAAATAACAACGGCGACGAATAGAGAAACGGAAGACTTCAAAAAAAGCATATGAAAGAAACAAAGCAAACGGGAAAAAATCGATCGAGGCTGGCAGTAAATAATATAACATAATAATATTATGAAAAGAGAATGGCAAAACAATATTGATAATAACAATAATAATATAATAAAATTTAATATAATAATACAAGGGCGGCTCCAGCAGATCAACACGTGGGTGTGTGTTCGTTCTATGTATGTTAGGTTTTTTTTCCTCTCGAAAAAAAGATGAAAAAACCAGAGATGTGTATATACTTGTACTATAATTTCTGATAACTCTTCACTTTTCCTCTTTCTCTGTCCCTTGTAAATCAATTTCGATTGAAATGAATTCAATTCGATTGCACTAATTTTTAAAATATTAAAATATATACAAGATATTCCCTCCAACATTAAAGTCTACTTTTATGTAACCCATAAGTTCTGTCGCGGTTCTATTTATTATTTTTTTTTTCGTTTTGATTTCAATGTACCAAAATCGAGTTACCGCCTTTTTGATATTCAATTGATCGTTACTTTTGTATTTATTTGTGATTACTATTATTATTATTGGTATTAAATAGTAAACTAACTATAATAATATAATAACAATAAAAGAGAGTGATAATAACAATAGCGGACGTTGAGCCCAGGGCGTTAAAATACAGATTTTGTATGTCGAGGAACTAACTGCATGTTATGTTTAAGGAGCGTTATACAATACGAGAAGATGAGATGAAAGAAAAATATCTTTCATGTAGTACCTTTAATACCTATGGCGAGTGAATGGATGATCGATTGATTTTTAATTTTATCTCGTTTCAACAATCGATTTGCATTTTACTTGTTCGTTTCCTTCTTCTTCTTTTTCGCTGCTTTAGTGAAATAGATTTCTGAGGCATTTTAGGTCGAAACCTCTCGAAAATTTTGAACTTACTATGAACCGATTTTGGGCCAAAATGTAACAATTTTCATTTTTAGTAAAATTAAAAGAGAATTTGCGGTATCTAAGAAATATAACTTTGAACAAAGATAAAAGTAAATAATTAGCCAAAAATCAAGGAAATCCTATAGATTTTCCCAAAATTTATATTTTTAACAGTTTTTCCAGGTACTTTTTATGAAAATTCTTGATCATTTTCTACTCTTATGCTACAATTTTGCAGCTACTATATTATACAGTAATTGGTTTTATAGGCATTTGTAAAGGACAGTTAATGAAGTTTGAAGTGATATTTCACTTACAAAAAATTGCATCCAGGCTTTGCTGAAAAGATGGGAACTTGTTAATATTTTAGTAAGCACAATTATGGAAAATAAGCATAGTTATTAATGGACGCAATAAGTGCAATAAATCAAAATCTGATGTAGCGACATGGCAATATAACTTCCTTGCACTCTGGACTGACTAAATAAAAATTCAAATCTAAGACTAATTTGTTAAAAAGAGAAGTATTATCAAATATATTTTTCAGTCAACTTTGGTATTAATTATAAAGATCCAAATTTATGATTTTCCTAAAAACATTTTTCGAAACTTGTAAAAATTTCCTCAATCAATGTTTACAAATCTTAATCGCAAAAATTTATATTCATAAGTAAGAAGGATTTTTTTTTACATTCCGGTTCTTTGTCAGCCTTAAGTATAATATAATTTTATTACTTAGCAAATACCGTTGGAATACATACACAATTGATTAAAATGCTGATTGGTTGTTATATTGAAACCAAAGAAAATAAATAATAATTTCCTACTTAGCGGAAAGAGACAAAAAAAAAACTTTTTAACTCAGTAAAAAAAATCGAAATTTCTTAGTTGATTTTCCAGTAAAGTCAAAATTTAGTCATTCAATTTTCCCATTAGATGATATATCAAATTGATTAAACATCAAATCAAAATAAAAGAAAACAGCTTTCTATGATTTATCGTTTTTGAACTTTGCAAAATTCGAATTGATACCGAATTGATGCGAATCGAAGCATAATCCCGTAAATCGTTAAAATAAAGTCAAAAATGCTCAAAATACCCATGTTGTTTTTAAAATTAACTCTTCTTTGCAATGGGTGGTTTTTAGACGTTCAGAACTTTAAATAGAAATGAAACAAAGAAAAATATTTTTAATTATAATTAAACTAGTTATATTGGGAAGATGATTTGATACCATTATTGTTTGGATATGATTTTGCCATGAAGTCACCGGAACTGGCGTATATGGTGTAATCAGTAGGCACAATTTTTATCACAGAGATGTACTATAGAGTGCTCATGTTGTTTATATAACCAATGTTTTCTTTATGGCTAATCGAGCCACATCAAATTTCTGATATCCTGTCTTTTTTTACCTATATTGATCTCGCACATGCATGAAATATAAATCTCTTTATTGTTACCCTCTGACTACGACCATTTAGACCTAGTTCGTTGAAGTGAAATGAAAGTTGGAAAGAAATAAAATCTCCAAATCACTAACTGTTCTAAATATTGTTAAACATGAGTCAACTATACTACATCTCTATGATTTTTACAGACATTTTGTAGCAATTGCGGCCGTATTTCACCAATAGCTCACCAAATGTGGTATTCTAAATCTTCAATCGTCTTTGGTTTAATGATATGCACAAGTGATTTTTCATATCTCCGCAGCAATTAATCTAATGGAGTTTGATCATCCAAACATGGTGGTTAAGTAACAGGACCATTATGTGAAATAATTTGTTGTCAAATTTTTCTGTGCTTAAATTTACATATGGAATATACTATATGGAATGTGGCTTCATCCTCTTGGAACCACATGCCAGTAAGATTAATGCTAGTCAATTGAGATGCAAAAAAGTAGTAATCATGTAATTATAAGGTTCACCTATGATAATTTGCCCATCATTGATTTCAAAACATATTATAATTCCAATAGAAACCAATAATTTCGCGAGGCTATGAAGGGCACCAAACAGTGATTTTCCCAAGATGTAATGGTTTTTTGACATTTATCCTCACTCTAAATACAATTCGGTTTATTGACGCGGTACTCATTCTACGAAAAGTGAGCTTCTTCACCGAACAAGATTTTATATGGATTAGTTATGGAAACAAAACCATTATTTTTATAAAAAATTTTAAAAATTCAAAAGCATAAGTCTATGCATATGAAATTGTAAACTTCACTAAACATAAATCTACCATCAGTTTTCAAACAGAGTTGCCATATTAAAATAAAATTTTTAGTTTTGTAATATTGGTCAACAGAAGTATAATTGACCGCCTTAATATTTGCCACATAGTTTTCGATGAGTTTTGTGATATTTATAATTATTATTGAGGCCAATTTTAGGACGAAACGCATCTTAAGTGAGGTGGAAAATTAATATTTAACACTTACTTTTATTTCGATGTCCAAGATTTTGACCAAATCTGTAATAGAAATACAACAAATTAATTTAATTTATAACTAATGATTTTCGAAAAAAAAGGATTAAAAAGTACAAATTTTCTATTATAACAAAAGAGATATTTGATATTGCATTCGCAAATAGTATCCAAATGGTAAATGAAATATTCAAATTTCAAATAATATTTGGTAGAATATACGTAGGTAGTTTAGTAAGTAAGCAAAATAACCACAAAATGCATTATAGTTTTCATTTATTTTGTTGAATAAGTAAATATGGACATAGAATACAATATGCTGTTCATCTCCTTTAACCCCATCGTATAGAAATAACATATACATACATAACATATCCGTATGCTTCGCAATAATAATCAAAATCATAACAACAACAACAATAATAACACATTCGAATCCATTTCTCGTGCAATCAATAACCCTTCATAACTACCCCTGGCTAACTAACAACAAGACATCCCATCTATCCCAATCCCATCCCATTAACAATTTCTCGACCCAAGTAAAGTCGACCAAATCAATCCTGGTCGAAATTTTGCATGTTTGATAACATATAAGTGTATTACACGTACACATGTACACCGTTCCCGAAAACAACCCCTAGAAACACCTACACGTATGCATGTATATGATTAAATAGATGTGTGTGTTCGAATCTACCCTCAAGTCGAATTCAAACTACAACCAAACCATACATCTAAAGGTACTCTCAAGTATGAGCGTTCGTTTCCAGATGGATAATAGAACACATCGAAAATATCTCTCACACTATTCATGGAATCTTCGAGGAAAACATCCCCCGCTGGCGCCCAAAGCTGCCCGGAGAAGCAGCTACTCGTTTCCAGCAGAAATTCAAACCTTCTTAGCATACAAACCCTTAACAAACCAATATATCTGAATACACATTTTGATACGTACCTACATACCTACCACCCTACATTCATCCCCAATTTAAATATTAGCATAACTATTTAATTATATCCTCTGTTTTTTTAAGTTTGTTTTCCAATTGAATGATTTTCCCGGAAAGTTTCTCAGATTTTGTGAATTTTTTTCTTTGGTGAAATGGAAGAGGAAAATTTCATAGATGATGTATTTTCGCGTTTTTCCCGTCACCGTCGCTTGCCACCCATATAAACATCTCATTTCCCGAGTTATATCCTAAAACATCGTCGTCAGCATTATAATATGAGACGACAATGCGTCTCTCTCGCGTTTTCCACCTGTTGCGTGGCGTCGCGACGCCACCCACCCCTAATCCGGCATAGTGTTACACACCCCCATGTCGACGACGTGCTTACACACATACCTACACATTCCATGTGTTCTCATATCCGCTTTTCTAACTTCCGTAAATCACAGACAAAATCCAATTTCGAATCTTCATATTTTATTACTAACTTTTACATTTGGTTATAGCATTTGAATTTAACGGTTTTTTAAGGGTGGATCACCGTCAGAAAAAAAAATTTCGATTTTTTTTCTATAAATGTCTTCTTATAACATTCAAGAATAACGTGTTAAAAGGATTTGTCGATATATTATATGGTCCTGGAATAGCTGGCTAATGTATTTTCACTGATAAAAATTGAATAAATTGATAATAACATAAAAAAATATCTTAAAAAAACTTTAAATGCGTCTTTCTCGAAATCAACTTTTTAAAACTGGGAGACAAGATTTCTCAGAAACTATCCGAAGGATTGACTTGAAACTAGAGAGTGTTATAGTTCAACACGTCTTCTTGGTACTGAACCTCTGAAATTGGCCAAACCTCCCCCCTCAAAGTGGGAGAGGGGGAAAGGTCCAAAAAAAGGTCGTTTTTTTTAACTTTTTTTTCAAAGTCGTGCCATTTTGTGAATTTTCAACTTTTTTCGGATTTTCGAGGTTCAGTACCAAGAAGACGCATAACCAAAACCTACATTCTTTGGTTAGTATATTCCGGTTTCCGAGAAAACTTGTCTCCCGTTTGCCTCCTCACTTTTGAGGACCCTTTTTCAAAGCGCTGTAAAAAAAATGGCAGCAGTTTTAAAAAAGTCATTTTTTTTACGTTCTTACGGTGATCCACCGTTAAGGCAAAATTAAATCCTTCTTTACTACTTTTAGTCCTTTCGGTCTTTCCATTTCTTTCCAGTTCTTTGAATATAAGGATGGCACTATGAATATAAGGATGGGTAGTGTTTCTAGCAAAGGACATAGGACGATAAGTATAGTGAATCGGCCCCAGAAGGGTATTTGGTTCATAATTTCAGGGTATGTTGGTACCCTGATTAAGATACATTGATTCGGCAAGTTTCAGATCCCTATGTATTACCGTTTCTTCAAAAATCGAAAAAAGCTGCAAATGAGAAAAAAAAAATTCTGAAACTTGTGAATCGATTTATTTGAATTTTGGATATGTTATAGGGGCTGATGGTAGCTTCTAGAAAAAAATTAAGAGCATTATTGCTTTGTAAGATCCCTGAAGAAAGAGGGCTTTTTATTTTAATTTTTAACCATGATACAATTTTGGTACAATTTTATTAATATTTTCTGTTATTTGCATTTGTATAGTAATCGAGTAAGCTCTGTTTCTGTCTATTACATTAATGGATTTTTGTTTAAAAAAATTCTTTTTTTAATTTTTTTCAATATGGCGTACCGTATTTTAAAATTTACAAGACTCATTACTTTAAAGGATATTGGATGGGGAATTCCAAAAAAATTGTTTCCTCATTGTGCCAAAATTGTATCATGGTTAAAAATTAAAATTAAAAGAAAAAGCTCTCTTTTTTCAAGGATCTTACAAACCAATAAAGCTCTTATTTTTTTTTTCTAGAAGCTACCATCAACCCCTATAACATATCCAAAATTCAAATAAATCGATTCACAAGTTTTTGAGATTTTTTTTTTCTGATTTGCAGCTTTTTTCGATTTTTGAAGAAACGGTAATGCATAGGTATCTGAAACTTGCCGAATTAATATATCTTAATCAGGGTACCAACATACCCTGAAATTATGAACCAAATACCCTTCTGGGACCGATTCACTATACTTATCGTCCTATGTCGTTTCGGTTTTGAGGTTTCAGATATTCGTGAATTTTTTTTTACAATTTTTGGAATGGATTTTTTTACGTACGTCTGTACCTCAAAAACTATAAAGCGTAGAATTCTGTAGTTGCATATTTAGGCTTGGTATATCATCTAGTTCTGCACCATGCCTTTTTTTTCTAGAAGTAGACTGAGTCAAAACCCAAAGATACCACTAGAAAATTCAAATTTTATATAATACATAACTAAGAACTATAAGAGAAAAATTGATTATACAACTCGATTGGTTGCCCTAATCACATACTTGACTATCTTATGTGTACTTTTGGACTTCTGGTTTCATTAGGTGAAGTTTCAAATATCCGATTCCGTCTCGTGTAAATGATTACTACCGAATGTATATATATCTGCAATTTATCAATGCATTTACGGTCATCCGTTTCAGACTTCATACATTATACATTCTGGGGTATCATTTTGGTGAATGCAATTGCAGCTGACGTTCGTTGTCTTGATGAAACGAAACACAGTTGAAATGATCCGTCTTACCTCAAATCACTCCACATAATAATTGTAATAATAATAGTTGGTCGGAATGAACTATCAAGGAATAGGGATGCAGGGTGGCAGATAATCTCCAACGTCTTCACAGGACAACATCAACATCAACCGAATAACAAGATCACGATTCGGTGAAACGTCATTTTTCGATTAAGAAATTTGTCGAATCTGAATTTATGTTCATACATCGCTAAAACTAATATCCTCAAAGAAAAATATCTCTTTAATTACTCAAAAAGTAACATTCCGCCAATAGATCACATGTATTTTTTTTTATCGACACATGATATAATTAAAGATAGGAAAAACCAATTTTTAGTTTTAAAAAAAAATATTTTAGCCGAAAAAAAGCTTGAATATTAATACACAAATGAGACTAGAAAAACGATGAGTCCGTTTATGAGTCATCTGTGACGTCATAGTCCATTTATTGAAACCGAGATATAAACAAAACATTGAGATACCATAAAAAAAAATATTTTTCACAAATTTTCATATTTTCCACCACGTAAAAACTACTTTCATTTTTTTCCAAAGAATAAAGGTTAATTTTGTTTATTACATGTAAAAACTAAACTTTCATTAATCATTTCAATACTCAGTCGTTTTACACATGTAAGAAAAAATGTTTTTCCAAATGATCAAATGTTATTTGCAATTCAAAGCAAATTCCAATGAATTACTTTTCTATGTATTTAAAACGTATTAACTGTGTTGAAAACTGAGGAAAATTAATTTAATTTAAAAAAAAAAAACACGAGTCATTTTGTATGGATTTTTGGATAAATTTTTAGGGAAAACTTTATTTTCTCCTTCAATCGAATTATGTCTGAAATTTAGAGAAAAGTATAGCAAATAATTTTCCGATAGTTCAAAAATGTTGACTAAAGCGAAAAGTGTAGAAAAAGCCGCAGGACGATAACAATGAAAAATCGGTCCCAAACGGGTATTAAGGCCATTTTTGGAAGATATATTGGTACTAAAATGAAATGTTCAAATTCTTCAACACTCTTTGCCTTTTTATTTGCAAATTAATCGAAAAAAACGGTAAATTAGAAATTATTTTTTTCTCAACAATTAAACCAATTTGACCGAAATTTCGATATATTATGATAGTGTATAATGGCGTTACTCAGTAAAATAACAACCTTTATTCTTCTTTAAGTAGATGATTTCTTTACTTCTCTGCTCAGATGACTAATTCTTAAGTCTTTTCTAAATGGTAAATTAATTATTTTTTTTTTAAAATTTACGAAGTGTAGTAAAATATATCTGGCCTCACTTCACTTCAAACATTATAAATGGTTTAAATCACTAACATATAGTTTGATCGGTTTAAAAAACCTTATTGTTAGTGTTTAAATACAGAGGTGTGAAAATTATTAGACTCAAAAGAAGATTTTTACTTTCTTCCAGCAATGTATCGCCCAGACTGTAAAAATGCAACATCAGTTATGGTTTGGAGATGTATTTCAACAAAGGATACCGGTAGGATATACATTGTGGAAGGTACTATGAGGCAAGACCAATAAATACAAGTCTTGGAAACTAGGTTATTGCCTCAAACTACAGAGTGGTTTCCGGAAGAAAATTTTATCTTTATGCAGGATGGAGCTCCTTACCATACAACCAAAAAAGTTATGGATTTCCTCAAAAATTCCAACATTAATGTGCCTTCTTGGCCAGGAAATAATCCTGATGCTAATCTCATAGAAAATTTTTGGGCCATTGTGGAGAAAAAACTGAAAAATAAACTATTACAACACGGGTGGATCTGATTACCGAACTCATTAAGATTTGGCATCATAATAAAATATAAATGAAAAAAATAGTATAGAGCATGCCAGGATGAGAAAAATAAAATATAAACAATAAAGAGTACCACACAAAATATTAGACGAGGGAAATTATTGTAATTTTCAAACTTATAACATTTATGAACAAGAATGTGTTTTTTTTCTGTTGAGTTGTCTTGAGTTTAATAATTATCACATCTCTGTATATTTGCCATTAGAAAAACTTTAGCAGGATTTTGAAGTTTCTGTACTGTGATGTCATTTTAATACCGGACAAATAAGAGCTCATCTTAGGCATTCTGAATTTAACGATTTTTTTTGCATTTTTAAACGAATATATGTTAGATTTTATCAAGTTAAGTTAAAAATTAACAGCTAAATTATGTTTTCTTATTAGCTTAAAACATTTTATAATACATTTTACATTATTTTTAGAACATTTCTATTAATTCTATTAAGGGGGTATTCTACTCTAGAAATTTGAAAAGATCAAAAAAATTTTTTTTTTATAATCCGATAGTTTAGATATTCAAAAATATCCTCCTAAAAGGATTTCTCAAAATTCAAATTATTTCCGAAGTTATAGCGGTTTTAGTGTCCCAAGTTAGTAGGCCCAATGTATGAAGCTGGGATGGCTGATTAAGAGAATGTAAGTAATATGGTACATACTATTCTATCAATTACGCTGCCGGAAACTTAACGTAAAACTTTAAACGCGTTTTTCTCGAAACTACTTTTTTCGATACAGTGTCCACAATATCTCAAGTTCTAATCAACCGATTTAATTGAAATTTGGCATGAATATTCTTTCAATATCTTTTTATCGTATGAAGCGACAAAAAATGAAAATTTGAAGTATGTAATATTTTAAAAATATTTGATAAAGTTAAAAAATTGGTGAAAAAAACGGCCTTTATTTTCAGTAGCCGCCATTTTATGAAAAAAAATTTTTTTTTCAGTTTTGCCGCTTCTTACGATAACGACATTCGTACTAATTAAGAATTCACCATTGTTTTATTTTTCAGATGACCATAAGGGTAGAAATTATGGATACGAGGACACGGCCTTTTTTTTCCCTCTACTTCAAAGACACATAACTCGAAGGATTTTTTTTTTTTTTTTGAAATTTATTTTGCGTAATCTTTAAATATAAATAAACAAATGATAAATATATCAAAAATAAATAAAAATATCAATTGCTTTTTTTTTATCAATCGCCAAAAAAACGCTCGAAATTCGGGCCTCTAGAGTAGAATACCCCCTTAAGAAATTTCATAATTTCAATATAGTTTGTATATAAAACCTATAATTTTTAAAATATTTGTTTATTTTTCCAAAAATCTTTGCCACAAATATATGTGTTTGGTTTAATTTTGTCAATGTAAAGTGCAAAATCGATGAATTATTATAAGTGATTCTCAACATTAATCTTATTCTAATATAACAATTAATGTTTTATGTTTCCATTCGAAATACAATTCGACAATGAAGTGGTAAACCCACGAAAGAGGAATCAGGCGCACGGCACGGTTTGGTAATAGAAGTGGTCGAGAAAGGATACACGCGAACACAGATATTATAGTTATGAGAGAATATCAAGAATAGGATTTCAAATGAAGCCTAAGGGTCTGAGGTGAGAGCTCTATCCAATCTTCATGTACGTAACCATACCAAAATACGGGCAAATAGAGAGATGAACAATTCAGGATAAGTAAAATAGATGTATTTAGTTCCCAACATATCCCAACGAAATCAGCTAAACAACCCAACCCTTCCCTATACGAAAATCATTCAAACAGAGAAAACCTATACACACACCCACATGTACCATATACATATTACACCAGTCAAACCCATCCTTCAATCGCTACAAGATACATTCGCAAGTGTAGTGGTAGTTATAGTTTCTAGCGACTTGAGAATTAGTTTGAGGGGTAGTTTCATTGGTGGACGTCACACGTGTGAATAGTATGAGAAATATAACGAAACGAGGTTGCCAAAACGGCCGGACTCTGATTCAAATGAGGAATGGGGTGCGGGTGGAAAGGAGGAACGGAATAGATTCTAGGATTCTAGAAAGGTTGCTCGCCTTAAAGGTTTGGTCGAGAGAAATAGTTTCAGTTGGTGTTGCACAACCCTTGACCTCTCGGATTCAACCCTTCAGGTCAGAGTTGCCTAATGTAGGTGTAGAGTATCTCAACACAATTCGCACCATTTCTCTCTCATATACTTACCAAACTATGTTTCTATTTCGAGCCCCTTTTAAGCTAACACCCTCCAAATGTGTATATGTGTATGCTGAAATATATATTATTTCACACATATGTGTATGTGACTACCCTTAAATTCTCCGTTAAACTATCACAAAATCCACGTATTCAACCTCAGTCTTACCCTTACAGAAACCCACCCCTCTATCCCTTCAATACACATACATCATCTGCACAACTAATACAAAAGGCTGATTCACACGATATATTATCCCTGATTAATCTAAATAATAACATTTTTAAGATTTCACATCATAAAATTACTTAAAAAAACAAAAGCATCCCTTATAATTCAATTCACAATTTCACCCCTTATTTTCCTCCCCCAAGCCACGACTAGTAAGCTCATGGAAAATCATCGAGTGGCTAATTTCGTATATGTTCTCTCATACCCGTATATCTTGCCCTCAATAACATGAATATGTATGTGTATAGCGAATTTACGAAGGTGTATGCGAATTAGGGGATGAGAGTTATAAGATATGAAAATCAATATTATCAACGTATGTGTATTATATTATTAGCATTATTATTGTTATTATTATTATTAATATTATAGACATTGAGCCCATCTTATTGAACCCAACTCGATGTTGCCACCGTTCATTTCATCCCTTAGAGAACTGCCTAGTCGATTGCCACCCATTCGTCCTCACATACCCTGTCAAAATAGAAATGCCCACTAGGGCGCTAATATCCACGAAATGTACATATAAACACGTTTTCACATTGGTAATGTTTAATGAAGAAAATTTGCGATAAATTGAGAAATTGCTGAGACGTAGGTAATAGGGTAGTTGACATAATCGAAAGCTTTAAAATTAAAGGAGCAAAAAGAGCACAATAAAATTATTGAAACAACTTTTTGTCAAGGAAAATTGTAATTGTTAAAATCATAGAAAACAATCCAATTTCGCAAATTAGTGTATAAAAATTTTACTGGAGAGCTTATTAGGAAATTATACATAAATTATAAGGGTCTAGTTTTGATCCCCACAATCAAATTTTTGTTTCCTGATTTGTGGTTAATAGGACTCAAAAAGTCATCAAAGATCATTTCAGTTATAGAGTGACCTTTAGGAAAAAGAAAGGTAAAAATGGAAGATTTTACAAATTGCTATGTAATAGTGTAATGGACCATCTCTGAAACTAAGGGATGAAATTTTTTTTCCAGTTCACATAAACGTGAGAGATATCATTAGTCTTGAGAAATGATAACGAAAATTCATTTTTTTTTTCATTTAAACCAATAATTCGTTAAATATTTACTCTTAAGGGTGTACAAAGTTTGTCCCTCCTCATAAGTTCAAGAAATATTTGCATTGATTTTTGGTTTGAAGAAAATACACTCTATGGTTTTTGAGAAATAGAATATTTTCCATTATACGCTATTTTTATTTTCTGGTAATATTTTATCTAGAAGAATTTGTAAATCCTTTTCAATTGGTGTTTTCAATGCTATGCAACAAACTGTACTTATAACTACTACATTAGTTATAAACTATAGGCAAATAAAATTGCAATTAATTGAATAATTGAGAGAATTTTTGTATAAAGAATGTGCAATAATAACCCTACTACCTAAACTGTGATAAAAGGAGGAAATCTGATGTACATGAAGAAAGGATCTTCCTTTCCAGATACAAATTTTATAAGTGAGCATTTAATTTATTAACTCCCGTAAATTATAAATATACAAATCAGAATTGCGTATAATATTTTTGTTAAACCTCCAGCGAACTAAAGAAAATAGTTACCGATAATTTAGAAAACTAAAACTAATAATCCCTACCGTCAGAGTGTATACGCCATTTTGAAAAAGGGATGGTATTTTGCAAGGTTTGTAAATTACACAGGTTGCTCCATTAGAAAAAAAATAACGTCATACGAAGAATTTTGAAATTGATCCGTCTGAAGATATGTACGAATTTCTTCTGAATACGTCACGTATCCATAACATAGCCACCATGAGGCCACCTGTGTATTTTATAAACCTTGGGTATTTTGAAGCCATAAACTATGGTAAATTATTACGATATGTGAAACTAAATATCCATACAAAGTATAGGGTATATATTATTCGTATATGATATTGAACTAGAGACAGTTCAATATGGTTTCATCGTATAAAATTCAGATTTTAATACACGTATATCGTTATGCAGTAGTTAAATATAAATAAAAATTATTGACATGGTTATTCTTATATAAGTATATTATCGTGATTATCGGTAATTAGTGTTCATACAATTTTCCAAATTTTAAATTTGAGGCAGTCTCCAGTACGGTAATGGTTTTGAGAGAAATATTTGTTCGGGAATCGGAGCAATAACTGAAAATCCTACTAATTTACAAAAAACTAAACATTATTTTTTTGGAATTTTGCATCAATTTCAATAATTATTTCAAGATAATATATTCATTTGAAATTTTTGTATATTTTAAGTTGTACTTCAAATAAAAACCGATTTATAGATTTTAAAATATTTTTAAATCATACAGAGCTGATGGATTTGCAGATTACTAAATATATTGTACACTTGCCTTTTACATATTAAGTTTAAAAATAGCAATTAAAAGAATCAAGTAGAATGCCTTTGGATATTTCCGAAAAATTAGCAAAACATTAATAATGATTTTTTTCTTTCAAAAATTAGCATTTCATAAACTGTTCCTCTATACAGGCAATCAAACATTAGTTTTTAGATACGAAAATGTTTTTGGTCAGAATATAAAATTTCTTATATACAATTCTTAAATAAGCAAATCGGCAATGAAAATATTACCAACATCAGTGACGTAGAGTGGAATTTTACCGCCCGGGACCGACTGAAAATTCGTCGCCCCCTATTTCCATGATTAGTCTAGAAAATTAGTGAAAGACAAATACCTTTAAATTCTTTAATTATTTAAAAATGTAGTACTTTTCGGGTTTTTCTCAAAACACATTATCAATGCCATTACTAATCCCAATGTGCCAATGAAATTGGAACCAATGTCTGAGGTAAATCAACAAATTTCAAATTAACTACATTTCATCGATCTTTTTCGCCTTACAAAGATTTGGTATAATTAACAAATCAGCAATTTCAGTTTGAATTGGGAACTAATATTCCATAAGATTTTATATGAATGTAAAAAAAAATTAAAGTTGGTTTATATAAAATTTTGAATTTAAGAAAATGCTAGAATGTATTGCTGCTAGAAAATATTTAAAATTAATAGAAGCATGCGTGTATAGGCCTAACTATTATATTGGACTAAGAATTTTATATTTGACAAAATTTAATACTACAAGACCTTATAGGCTATATAAATGATGGAAACTTGATTTTCTATAACGAAAAAATAAGATCACAAAAAAAGCGTACAATATATTATATTTCTAATATTAGTGCATACTTTCATTTTCATTGAGATTGAAAGATTGAAATTCAATGATAAAATTTCCTAATTTTCGTGGATTAATGGCTAAATGAGTATCTAGAGAAGGTAGGCTACAGCCAAAACTGTAAATCTGGCTCTGTATAATGATAATAATAGGCAAACGTATGTATATATGTTAGTAAAGACAGAGACAAAGATTGTAAACACATACGTGTGACTGAAATACAATCATTGTCTCAAATTTGAACTAATTGATAGTAGTTAAAGTTTCAACTACATTTTGATTTCATTCAATAGAAATTTTTTACCATTTACCGTTGTATTAGTGTTGTACTGTGAATATTTCACGGAAGGTTACTAGTCATAACTAATAAACGTGCGAAATAACTATAGTTTTCACTTTTTTAAAAGCCTGGAAAAAATAAAATTAATTAAATTATATTCTTTTTTTGTGAAGGTTAGAATTTTAATTATCAAACGTTTACGGATAAAACTTAAGAACATTGAAATCGATTGTAATGGGCACGTAGTTGTAAATGAGTATGTACTATGCAAGTTATTTTAGTTTTGTAATACTAATTTCGTTTTAAATAGATAGCAATAAAAGTTAAGCTCAAGTGAGTAACTCCTTTTTTATTACATCATTTAAATGTTAACTCGTTTCCATTTAAAGTGAGCACTGTGAAGAATGAGATTAATTTCCAAACGGAGAAAAAAAGTGGAATTGAAACGGAAAGTTTTGTCGTTGTAAAATTATTTGGAATTGTTGCAATCGATTGGTGGAAATCTCTTAGCTCACTACTCATTATAATTTCCATCCCACTTTCTGTTTATTATATGTTATTATGTTACATTTTATTACCAATTATGAGATATAATATTTATTCAAAGGTTAATATTGTTATTAAGTGCATATAAACTATATCGATACGAACAAAAATAAATTCTGTTCAACTCGTGTCAAAAGTCAACGAGGCATTTACACTTCCCTGTGCTTCATCATCCATCGACATCGACGGATTTTGCGTTTTTTTTTCCTCTTTGCAAATGCCTTTTATTCGCACTCGTCTTTTTCTGCTTTGCGATCGTCTCTCAATTCGTTCAATTTATAATGGGGAAGAGTTTTTTTTTTAAATTTTCGCTTGATACTTGGCGTTTTTTCCGCGATGTGGTTCTGAACGTATAGCACGTGATTTACACACGATTATCGGTTAATATTATTTGCTAAGCGTGAGGAATTCACGCGACGACGTGAACGAAAACCTGCCAATGTCTGATATCGCGAATGAAAAGACGTGCAACGTCTTTATTGTTTTTTCGAATATATCTGTTCGCGGATGTATGTATGTATGTACGTATGTATGGGGTACAGCTGGGCGCTATGTGGGCTTGTTGGTGTGTGAGTCGATGCATACAACTCTCAGCTCAAGTACTTAACTTGACGAGGGACTATTAAAAGATCTAATCTCGTTATTGAAAAATAAATATGTATATTATGGATAAGGTTAAACTGTACACGTGTAAATTGTATGTTTTTAACATTCTTCTGCGCCATAAAAGATGAGGAGGTATCATAATACATAAGAACTAAAATAAATTTAAAGGATTTTTTTTACAAATCAGAATCATCGTAAGCCACTTAACTGTATAGAATGTCAAAATTTAAAGAACCTATTGTCATTATAAAACCAATGTCTATTATGTGCACTTTTTCGATATTTCGAAATTTTGGGTATTACGACTAGCTTACTAACTAAATTTTTGTATAAAAAGACTATTATAGCATTATACCTATAGTGAACTATGCTCTCTTACAAAATATGCAATGTGCATCTACCAAAATATTGCCCAAAAGAAACTACTTTGTGACAAATGTTATCCTAAATTGATATTGTCTGCGTCTTCAAATACTGTAATACTTCAAAGAATTGTAGGAAATTTAGTTCCGAATTTACATAATACTGTGGGGCTAAAAGGCAATATCGGTGAGGACCTTGTATTTTAAAGTTCAAACTGTTTTTATTAATAAGATAATCAAACAAGTATTACTACATACTACCTACATTGATTTTGCATCGTTTATGTAGTTTTGTTAACTTTATATATACTCCCTGGCCAATGGACGCACTATAGGTTTTGTATAAAACCTGAAGTAAGAGCTATTTTATTTTGGGTCCATATTTTTGATTTTTACTACTAACTAGCGTCACCAAAAATCATATTTACTAAAAAAAATTGTTTACCATCAAATTAACAAAACATCTTCTTAATTTTGGCGAGCTGAATTGTTTAATATTTAATTGAAAGTCCGTTTATTGATATTTAAGTTCCCATTCTGCGCCGTATGCTGTCTATATAAGACAATACCGTCTGCTGTATTTGTGGATGATGATTCCATACGTGAATATTTTTTCTAAGGGTTATTTTTCTGTTGTGACCACTTCTCTAACTACTTTTTTCTTCAGCAACTTCCACATATTTTCAATGGATTTCAAATCAAGGCTATTATCCTAAAGTAGGGTTATAGAGATAATAAACAAAGTTTTACCCTTACCCAGAAAATATATTTCTTAAAAATCAATGCAACTTTTTATAACGTAAAAAGTAAACAATATTACATTTAATTTAGTAGAATATGTACATTTTGTGTATAATCTTAAATACGTCTAATAATATTGCCTGGTTTAATAATATTGCCTATATTAGGTGAACCGGAAAAGAATGTCGTTTTAAACTAATAGTCATTCAACTGCCATTTATCTGCTAATAGTTATTTCAAAGTGGTACTAAAGACATTTTATGATTTGAGTAATTTATTAACTTAGTAAAAATTACAAAAAAAAATTTTATTCCCAATTATATATTGAAATGGTAAGACCAAAAATCCGAAAGAATATAAATTCGCTATTGTTTACTCATCGAGTTTCACAGGATAGTAACGCAAAATTGTTACTAAAAACATTTTCAATGTTTATCTAAATGCATTAGAAGTTCATTAATACCTTAATGCCAAACGAGTTTTAAGTTAAAATTCGATAATTTTCATTTCTCCAACTGGTACCAACGAAATATGACAAAAAATTTAACCAATAAAAAGTAAAGGGGGGAAAATGGTATCAAATGTATGCCAGAAAGTCGAAGAGCTGTCAAATAATTCCAAGCAATCTGTCCAATCAAAAATTCCAATCAAATATCTATCAAACTAAAATAATAGCGACATTTTAAGGGTTTTTTTTTTGAGACTATAAAACTATTGGTAAAAATCGATGAATCGATTAATTTTTTTCAAGTATGAGCCAAATCTTCACTTTTTATTTGTATTGAAATTCACCGTCGTAGAAAATAAGTTAATAATTCAATTTTTTTTTATATTTTTAATGAAAATTCCATAATTTAAGAAAACAAACTCCATAATTTCTATATTTTTTTTTCCAAAAAAAAATATTATATTATATATATTTTTATTGCACTCCGTAAGATGATTATAAGATATAGAATGTAATTTATACTTTATAACTTAAGAAAATAAAATATTATATTTAATGTTTCATAAATGTATGATTTTTGTATTTTTTTTGGCATTGAATGTAGATTAACTTAATTTAAAATAACCAAAAATATAGAGAAACAAAAGTACTATAACTTATGCTTTGAAAGCTATTACTATAAACTCTTAAATAAATTTGATATTTGAAATCACAAATTGATCAACGTATAACATATAAAAACAATATTTTACTGATAATACTTTCTCAACGTTTCAAAATATGCGTCGTACCTCAAATATAAGTAGATTCTTGCCTAATTAAATTACACGCAATAATTTTGCACCGAATATTCCACATATTTCAGGTATGAGCGATTTCCCTGTACGTTTTAGTCTATCAAGTATACAAGTGGATGCCAGGATTATTTAATTTCAATTAGAAAAAGTTATTGAAAGTAATGTGTACAGAGTACTTGACTGCATAGTCTTTGTAATAACAAAGTTTAAATCAATAAGAAGTAATTGATGTAACATAGAGAGGGTATTAAAGCGTATTTTTGTGATGGTAAATGTATAAATAAATACTAATATTTAGTACCCAATTGAAAATCGATACGTGATCACGATTTGAAGGGGCCTTAATTGTAAATATCTCCCATACTCGTACGAGTATGTGTGTGTTGTGAACCTTGACTGAGCAAATTGATAAAAGTAATCGTTTGATAATTGTTAATGATTTAAGGGAGGGAAATGCTCATTCCTCATGATTCATCTTACAACGAACAAGTAATTGAGCACATACCACACAAACTATCTATTATACTTATACAAGTATAACACTGGAGCGTAAATACATGAGTACAACCCGAACACATGTACACACATATAGGATACATAGATTCTTTGTTCCAACGATCGTACCAAACAAAACGAACGAAAAACGGCTATTGCAATCCATGCATTACATACATTACGTACATATATGAGATATATTGTTAAGCACTCTTGATGCATTCGACTAATTTCATAGATTGAACAACATTCCGCCTCCTCTCGCAATACAGCATTATTATTATTATTATATAACTCGAGACTTGTAATATATAAGAAAATTGAAAATTTTTCACATATTTTAAATATGAGAATACATTTCTCAACTTAATCTTAACTATTTTTTATTGAACCTCCCTTAAATATCTGGCCAAATGGCTTTAGCACGTTGTGCTGCTGCACTAATAGATAGAGATCATCAGGGATTCTCAAACAATAGTGGCTTACGTGGTTCAAATGTGTGAATGTAATTTGTACTGCGATAAAGCTCAAAAGTAACAAGCTTCACGATTGTTTTAAGGGGGTCGTCTAGTGTGTCAGGTCAAAAAAAGCGATTTTTTTTTCCTATAAACCATAACTAAAACATGTGTAGAAGATGTGAGTAAAAGCATTTTTAGAAATTCAAAGCCGAAAGAGTCCAGGCATAGCAGATTGATGGTGAGACCTTTGTATTTTTATTTGTTATGAATTATATACAATAACTTTCAAACGCGTTTTTCTCAAAACACGATTTTTTCAAATTGCTGCCATAATATCTCAAAAACTAGTTGATCGATTCTGCTCAAATTTATAGAGCATCTTTAGTTCATATATAACTACAAGTTGACCTAAAATAATTAGAATTGTTTCGTTAGTTTTCTTTTTACCAGCTATATAAACCCCAAAAAAATTCGAAAAATTAAATTTTTTCTTCAAAAGCGCAAAAAATATATTACTTTTCATAATTCTGATTTTATTCTAGTTCCATGTAGAGCCTCAAGTCTTACAATTGAAATGGCGTTTGATTTTTTGATTTCAAATAAGCAGAACGGCCGGAATCATGGCAGCAGTGGAGTACTTCGTCTTCATATGCGTTCCTGTTGTACGGTGTATCTCTCCGATCGCGTTAAATATATCAAGTTCAAAAAATACACAAAGTTTGTTCAAATGTTAATAAAAATGACATAAAATTTAGAAATTTTTTTATTCGAATGGTGCGTCCAAAAAAAAATCCTAAAAAAGCATTAAAAAAAATAGCCTCCACACTAGACGACCCCCTTAATTAAAATAAAGCTTTAGAGTAATTAATAACCGTTTATTGAAAATAGGCAAAGAACACATTATCTAACTTAAAAATCCTCATCTCCATTAGAAAGTGGACCATTTCCTCGAAAAGAAAGTACAAGTGTTTTTTCTCAAACCAATGTATTCAACAAATACGTGCAATCTAATCTGAGATCACGGAATTGAAGGATGATTTTTCGGTATAAGCTTGGATCAGGAACGTCGAGATTTTCAGAACTGAAGAGAACTATTCCTAATGGGTACGTATTGTTCACTCGAATGCAATTTGTACGTAAACTTTGACATGCCAGAAATGAAGAAGCGACCGTTATTTTCAAATATGTATTTATATTATATTATTTAAAATTAAATTTTCATCTCAAGTTCATTTTAGCACACCCACAATCTGCCAACATTGCATTTTCGATTTTGTTTTTAATTTAAATCGCAATATTTTTTTTTAATTCAATTCTTATATGGTATAATTCTCTCTTTTGTGGCTAAATTATTATTATGGACCGATTTAATCGCGAATTAAATTAAAATAAAGTCGAAAATGCAACGTTGCCAGATTGTGGGTGTGCTGAAATGAACTTGAGCCAAAGTAAACTTTATTTAGAAAATTTAATTTTACATAATACAATATAAATACATATTTGAAAATAACAATCGCTACTTTATTTCTGGCATGCCAAAATTTACGTACAAATTGCATTCGAGTGAACAATACGTACAGGAATAATATCGAAACCATTCGAAAACAGTTCTCAAATTTCGACGTTCCTGACCCAAGCTTATACCGAAAGTGGATCATTTCCTTGAAAAAAAAAAAAGTTTTTGTTTCTTAAACCAACGTATTCAACAAATAGGTGCAATACCAATCTAATCGGAGATCACGGAATTATCAATATTTTGACAATTGATTGAAGGATGATTTTTCTGTAAGAATTCTTATATATTTGATAAGTTTTCCCCTGCTTTAACTGTAAATCGATGGATATTAATTATTTTAAAAACAAAAGCATACTAATTCTTCAGTATTAATGAATTTGGATCCCCTTAATAACTTAAATTCGGTATAGATGGACATATCTTAAAAGTATATGACAGTGGTTATTAACCTTGTTGGAGTAACTGACACCCACCAATTTCATATATTCACGTTAAATAGATCCAAAAGCTAATTAATGCTTAAGTTGTGCTTAAAGTTGAATAGAAGTTTTATTCAGCTTTGAGCCTCTGAAAAAGGAAGTATGCATTCGAATTTTGAGTTGATTTGAATTCTTAACTTATATAAATTTTGAATAAAAAATGCGGATTTCTTGAATGAACGGAATTAATCGTGAAGCATTTGATAAATATTAGACTTTTTATGTAAGTACCGTATTAAATTGTGGATTTGTTTGAAGATAATTTTTTAGTTATTAATTAAACATAAATGGTTCAATTATTTTAAATAAATATTGTCTATGTAATAACAACATTCACCGAATCCTCCATAATTGAAAAAATAATTTCTTTTTTTCAAATTCAATACATAGGTATAAATTTAATATTTTTCAGAAACATTTAAAATAAAGAAAAAAAACCATTAAGAACTCGCCGAACCTGCGAGACTGACTTACTGAATCCCTGGGATTCGCTTGGACACAGGTTAAGAACCATTGTTGTATGAACATTCCTTAGCCATTTTGGAACTGATCTTACATAATATTCACCATTAGTCTATAGGTCCAGTTTTACCAATGTTTTTGATAAAACTTCTACTTCACCAATCAAATATTTTCACCAAATATTGGCAACTTCACCATAAACACGCTTGTTAAGAGATTGTCAACCATGATGATGAAAAGGGGAAAAATCGACCTTTAGGTTTTGGTTTCCAAAAGAAGGTAAGAAGATGAATATTAGTGAGATATAAAATATTTGAGAATATGTTGCGTCTTAAGTTGTCGTTGGAGATAAAATCATAGTAAGCAATAATAGGCTTATTTATTGAACAAATTTATTTTAGTTTTTCGCCTATCTTTAATATTGGCAATATCCAAGACTTCTTTTAAATTCATTAGTTTCCGAAAACTAATATAAAGTTACCAACGCTGTGATTAAATACCTTAGAAAATAATACTTAAATATATTTTTTAATTGTAGGCAACTTATTTCAAAAGATACAAAGGGCTTTTATGAAATCTCAACAATTTGGGTAAATATTAAAATTTTTATGGAAAATATGTGTGTTTCAAATATTAATTTGGCCTTTATTTTATCGAATATTATAAAGATTATAAAGGACATTTAGAATAGATGATAAAATTCAGATCTCAGCTTTTATTTTTTTAAATAAGAAGACAATTCAGGTTTTTTAAGATCGGTTTTTTTATTTAATATTTTTATTATTCAATTAGCTATGTTTCGTTACTTATCGTAACTTCATAAGACTTCAATAAATAAGTTTATTTATTGAATTTAAATTGAAAATATTTTATTTTTGTGAATCAAGAAGCCTGATGAAGTAACGATAAGTAACGAAACGTAGCTAATTGAATAATAAAAATATTAAATAAAAAAAACGATCTTAAAAGACATTTAGAATGAAATGCACTTACTATTAAAAATGATATCAGGCTATGGACTCCACAATTGTACAAATTTCTATTGAATCCAATACCATAGTAAATTGTTTACTTCACAAATTTGTTACCACAAAACTTTTTTTTACTTTAAGCTCATACAAATTTTGAGGAATAATAAAACTTAATTAAATCACTTTACTATTAACATCGCGTCTTTCATTTACTGAATATGCAATGCTAGTGTTCCGTTTACCAATGATCTAGAACACTCCCGACAATTTCAACATTATATCGAAATATTTTTTATAAAAATTCGATCATCATTAAATCAATTTTAATACTTCCTAGAAAGTTTGCCAAAAAAAAAAACACAAACTTTTCTTGGATAATTTTCCAGGTTTTATGTGCGAAATTAAAACGTCACACCAGCATTGCGTCGGCTTGCGTCACTGATCCTCAATTGTTTTTTCTGAACGAAAATCTATTGGTAATAAAATGGTGGAAAAAAAAGTTACTAAAACTGCAAGACTATTGTTACATTTATATTACAATTTTTTAGTATTTTTTTTTTGAAATTTATTCTCTAGTTTCTAAAAATTAAAAGATTTTAAGTAATGAACAATTGAAAACTGCTTCGTAAAAGTTTTTAATGAAACTATATACAAGGAATAACAAGAATTAAATATATATATAGCTTAAAAATTGTTTTGAAGTTTTCCATAATAACTTAAACAATGGACACAAAATTACATTCTAAACGATGAAACCCTTTCAATAAAGTTTTTCAAAAGAAAATATTTACAAACAAAGAAGTTTTTTTAGAAAATTTTCCAATTTTAAATGCGAAAATTTAAACGTCACCCGCAATTGCATCAGCTTGCGTCACTGGTCTTCAATTGTTTTTTTGAAACGAAATTCTATTGGTAATGCTATGGTGGAAAAAAAGTTACTAAAAACTTTGTTAATCGGAAAATCTTGCTTAAGATTTTCGTCTATGCAACTTCATACGTACAAATTGAAGCAAGATTTTTATACATTAACTGATATCCACAACTTCATTTGTAAAGAATGATATGTTAACATAAATAATATTAGAGTTTGCTAACGTTTATAAAATAAGAGAACCATTTAATGCTACCTTACTTAAATACAAATATATTCTTGTATGTAAATATATTCTTCTACTGGGACATTCTGGTATTAAAGATAACGAGAAAGCAGACTGATTTCCCAGGACAGGGTCACGTATGTCATTAATGGGTCCAAAACCGATTAGAGAAGGCCAATGAGTACAACACTAAATCGAATCGACAATTGGACTCAGAAAGAGCAAATAAAATCCTGAAATAATAACTCAGGAGGCAAATTCTCAACAGTTATAATAAAAAAACTTTTGAAAAATTATAAAAAAGACTACTAAAATTAGAAACAAAGGGTATTATAATGATGATAGTTCTATTAATTCAACTATTAACTATAATTATTGAGTCCTATTAACTATAAGGATAAATACTGAGTCAAGTACGGGGAATACGACGTTGGAGAAGAAACTGTTTCCCACGTATTATTAGACTGCCCACTGTAACTCAAAGTCGTCTCAATTCTTTTGGGCCACCTAGACATGAGCTATGAAAGATATACAAAGATCCATTTGACTGCTGAGATGTACTTTAGAAGCAGACCTGACCAATTGAAACTAGAAATAAAACTGAGGATCTCTTAGAAAAGGCTCCCAATACACAGAAGACGAAGAAGAATAAGGAGGACAATCTCAGCTTTCATAAGGCTTTGATGACTTGGCAAAAGTTTCAGGACTTCACTTGGAAAGTTTTTATCTATTCAATTAATAGTTCGGACTTAACACCAAATGATTCTCAGCTTTTTTGTTCATGATAAATAATTAGGGTCTGATCGAATCTAGTTTTTCCTGTCGAAACTCGGAACCCAAAACCAACTATTCTTTCTGTATCGAAAATAGTAGTACCGGATTTTCACTACGACGAAAACAAGTATAACAATTGTTATAATAATTGTTAATTATAACATATTGTTGTTAGGGTCCGACCAAAACTAGTTTTTTCGGCCAAAACTGGGAGCCCTAAGCCATCCATTTTTTTGTATCGAAAATGGTAGTACTGGACCTCTCACTACGAGCGCTGGCGTCGTTTTATCATCCATTCTATTAAGAGAAACGAGCCGATACGAAGTCTAAAAATGAAAGTTTAAAAATAACAGTAATCATTTCTATTATCTTGCTTTCACTTTTAAGCTTCGAATCGGTTCGTTTCACCTACCAACGGAAGGTAAAATGACGCCAGCGCTCGTAGTGAGAGGTCCAGTACTACCATTTTCGATACAAAAAAATGGATGGCTTAGGGCTCCCAGTTTTGACCGAAAAAACTAGTTTTGGTCGGACCCTAACAACAATATGTTATAATTATACAAATTTTTTATTTGATTAAGTATTTTTCATAAGGGTTTTTTGGACTAAAAATGATATTCAATATTTTTTCTTAATGATTTTTATTTGGTTTTTGTACGTTTTCGTCCCCTTTCGGAACTTCATCAAGTACTTAATCATAGATCTTTAAAAGTCATAATGATCAAGATCAAGAGCATAATGATCTCTGATTGAGTACTTGATAAAGTCCCGAATGGCGACAAAAAGTACAAAAATCAAATAAAAATTTTTGTTCAAAGAAAAACCCTATGAAAATAGCTTAATTAACTAATAACGGATATTAACCGAGTGATTTTTTTATTTGAAATTTGCAGAAGTTAGTTTATTTACTTCCTCCATTTCAATTGATAATTTTCCAAGGCTCTGGAGGAATTAGATATCATTGTCGTCAAGCAATAAAGGCCAAAAAGTAGATGTTATTCTTAGAAATTTCTATATTTTTTTCTTTTCATTTCCCTTAACGCACAACAATTTTCTGAACTAACAACTCCGATTTTCCCTCACCAATTCTCTTAAATTTTCACCTTAAAATAATTCTTGTCACTCAATAACACTCTAGATAGCCAAAAAGGAAATCAAATTAAAAGATGATCAATTGTATCAATTCAATTTGCTATATTTTTTTTAATTGTAATTTACTTAATAGTTTATTATTATAGTTTAAATAAGAGCAATATTAAGTACCATTTTTTTAATAGAGTTTCTCGTAAAAATCAATATTTCTACAAATTTCGTGACTCGTCGACATCCTCAATCTTCAATCATATTATATCAACCATAATTCAGAACTTAAATGGTTTAAAGAGTCGCAAATCATTTTATTTTATTACCAATCAATTATCGATCATTACTAAATAATCCAATCAACAATTAAAACGATGTCCAATCAATGCCTCTCAATCATCGCAATAAAACATTACGAGGGTTGTTCCTACACGAGACTATTTGTAGACCAATCTAATATTCAGACGCGGAAAAAAAATATTGTGAGAAATTTATTGGAAAGACTCGTAAAGAGATTTTTCGTTCTACACGAATTCGTCTCGATCACGATACTCCAATAATTCCATCGAATATCACAACAATAATAACCAACATAATAGTTCCAACATTTTCATATTAATTTTTAACGAATTTTTTCTTCCGTCGCTTCATTCTAATGTCGCGATGACGCAACCGAAAATTGCAAACCTCAAACAGATTTCTCCACATAACGATGGAATGCGGCAAAGTTTTCCCGCCAACTTTTACGTTATCGTACAAATTTAAATCAATTCCGCGCGGAAAAGATGAAATAAATCAAATTTAAAGCTCTCGTGAATAAACGATATAAAAAGCACAGAGACGAAGTGGAACACCGGAAAAAAAAGAACCAACAAATATAAAATCTCCAACCCTGACCTACCCACAGTCGAATTAGATTAGGGTGGCTGTGGCCGTTGCCCTTGACATAGCCTTCAGAAACAAAGTGTAGCTAACTTATGACGTCATAAAAACTCCACGCCTACTCAATATTTATTTATATTTTTTTTATATCCCATTAAAGTAGCGGCTTACAAAGGGAAAACCAAGCATCCGGAGACTCCGCGAAAAATTGCCAGGAATTCAAACGGCGCTATATACCTACATACCATCTATGTCTCTTTTGCAACTTACAATAAAAATTCAATCTCATGAAATGCTTAAAACCGTAAAAGTGACTTGAATATTTCGATCATAGTTTGATTGTTTTGTAATTATTGCAAATTATTGATAATTCATCCTTGAAAATTCATCAGAAATGCATCGCTTTAATAAATTGCTTTTAATGGATGGAATTTGTGTAATCGTTTGATCTCATAGTTGCATAAGGACATTAAGAAATATACGAGGGTTTTGAACTCAAAGATCGAAAATATTGCAACTTGGAGTTCTTGGGAAAATAAATTCTGTCGCTTTTGGATTTCAACGAATGTTCCATTGGAAAATGCGTAGGAGTTTTGAAAGACTAACGAGAAGTAAGCAAGGGTTGTAAACTCTTGTCAACAATATCGATATAAAATTGAAATTTTTAAAGTTACAACCCTGAAAATTTTTGTCAAAGTGCAGTGGTTTCCAAACTATGGGCCTCACCTCATTAGTGTACCACGAAATCATTCCAGGGAGGGGGGTCTGGTCACGTCATCTGCGTTCGTTAAAATTATTATTATTAAGATTATCGATAATCTTCCCTTATAAAATTTTCCCTTTAGATCAACGATTTTCAAACTTTTTATATTTGCTTAGCTACTTCTCTTTTAGAAAAGAAAAAGTCTCCCTCTCAATTATCAAATATTCCCCTCAAATATCCACTTGATGTTATACTATAATTTATATAATGAGCTACAAAATAATATTCATAGAACCAAATCATCAGGTGGGTTTTTATGAAATTAGATTGTCAAAAAAAAAGTTTGAAAATCGCTGGTCTAAAGGGAAGATTTTTTTAAAATAAATTACTATAGCATCGCCGTCTAAATGTAAAACTGGGTATCTCATTATTTGTGTGTTTGGAGTAACGAGGCAAGCATTTTAATAAGGTCTTTAAAATAAAATAATTATATTCTTTTAAATAAAGAAATATTTTTAAAATTTTACTAAGCATTTATACATCTTAATTTATCATATAGCCTTATAGGGTATAAAACATATCTAATAGAAAATTGAATTAAAAAAATATTCCCTTTTTAATTTAAGAGAGCAATCATTGTACTACAAATTGGTGCTTAGGAGTCAAACTATTTTAAATTAAATTTTAAACTTTCTTTTTCAAGGACTGGATACTTCTATAGAACAACTCCAAGCCTCCCTTACTTTTGTTGGCCTGTTAAAAGCTCCAGGACTTTGATTAACTAGTTCTTATCCATACACTATATAGTTTTATAGTCCGAGCCTAACAACTAACATCTATCATCTTTTTTCATACCAAAAATTCCGGATAACTTAACACTGATTCCAAGAGTGGTCAATAAAATCTGGTTTTCTTATTCAATTTATGAATATTTTTTCTAAGGGCTATTTGTCGAATGGGATCACCTATTTAACCACTTTCTTCCTCATCAAATCCCACACATTTTCAATGGGGTTCAAATCAAGACTATTACCCTAGAGTAAGGTAATTGGGGTAATAATCAAGATTATACCCTTATTTAGAAATTATATCTCCTAAAAATCTTTACAACTTTTTATAATGTAAAAAGTAAATAGTATCAAATTTAATTTAGTATAATATATAAAATTGGAAAAAATCTAAAGTGCGTCTAATAATTTGACCAGGGACTGTACTTACTCGAACCGGTTGAAATCATACCAGAACAAAATTCAATTTAAATAACTACAGGATACACTTTCGAGGAAAATGTGATTCTGGCAATGGACAGTAGGACTATAATAACGAAATTATAACAAAAACGAAAGTATAACAAAAACAGGGAGACAAATGTTCGCATGTAAAAAAAATCTCACATTTTATATACACCAACCTAATAAAAAGCATAATAGACTTAGAGCAGGAGGTTTAACAACAAACAGAGATATCAAGAGAAATGTACATATAGCAAACAGAGATATACATATAAATAAACTTTGACCTCATTGATTAGATAAATCTGGGGATAGGAAAGAGTTAAGCTTATAGTTTGCCTCCTTTTTTTCGATCATCTTTTCTGAAGTTCTTTTCTAGGAAAGACTCCTTGAACTATTGACTTCTTGACTATCTTTTTAAAACTGAAAAAATCATATTTTGGATAACATATACTTGGAAAAAGCGAAAAGCTCTTACCACTCGTTTGAATTCTGTGCTTTTGGCCGAATACATGGAGTCATATTCAGCAGTTAGAAATTTTGTAACAAGGTATTTATTTAATTTTTATAAACCGCAACGGTCACATGAAACATCTATCTTCCTTTATGGATTTTGGAAGTATTTAACACTATTTAAATAGGAGATTTACTATTTAATAGAAGAGTACTATTTCGCAAGTACCCCTACTGCCTTGTCTTTTATGCCAGCTATAGAGATTCATATTATTGAATCTTCATTTCTGGTCACCATAATAAATAGTAAAATTATAAGTAGCTAATATTCCTTTATAGAGCGAGATATTATTGATAGGACCACTTAGACTTAGTAAAACTTGTTGCAAATCAAAGTTACAACTAATGATCTTTTCGTTACTTCTTTGGTTTACTTTTTCGCCGTCCATTATTTTTCTTTACGAATCAACAGTTTGTATTCACTATTTATGTAAATTATTTTGATTATTTTCATATTCCACGCAGATACGGCAATAGTCTTTCCTAGATTTATGAAAGCCAAAATTGATGGCATTGGTCTTTACTAGGTTTATGAAAACCAAGATTGAAATTATTTGAAGACAATTTGGATTTACTGATTGCTTGACATCATTGATTAGATACGAATACTATACATTAACGCTAAATTCAAAGAAGGGTCTAAGCATTTTCTACTTGTATTGGCTCAGATTTAAGCGATCGAACCTTTGGAAAATTTTGAATATGTATTTTGATATCTGCTACAATAAAAGGATCTAAGGTTTTGATTTTTTCCTTTTCTCTTCCATCATCAGAAGAAACGTTTTCTTTGGAACGTTTTTTTTTTTTCAGAACTACATCTGCTTAAGGTAATTGCCTAAAGAGTCCAAAGTATTCTAAATCATCGTTTTGCATACCTTTGTTTTGTTACCATTAGTCGGAAAAAAATATTTCAGTGAACTGTAATTTTTATTAGTTAAATGTATTAATATAATCCCCACACAATTTTCCTGTATACCAAGAAAATGCAAAAGATATACAAAGATTTTTTCTTGATCAACTAGAGACTATTGCTGAAGTTTTTTTTTTTTTTTTTTTTTTGGAGCAAAAGGGAAGTGATTTGGAACACATTCTTATAAAAAAAAGGTTACTTTTTAAGATAATTCTTCTGACAACATATGCTTAATGTTTTGAAACATTCTTTATGTGTAAAATTTTAAGTTTGTGATGTTAATAACACATACTATCAAATGAGACCCATCAACTATGGAATGAGTTTGTGATCACAAAAAGAGCAATTATTTCTCAAGTAAAAAGGTTAAAATTAAGAGACATGTGGTATGTGACGGTATCTTAAGTAGCATTTTCAAAAACCAAAAGAAAAACTGTTTTTTTTTACTTTAAACATTAAAGGAAATCATACTTTCGAATAGTACATTGATAAGATTTTTTCTGATGAAACCTTAAGATCTCTTTTTTTCAAAATGATATCTTAAATAGATATTCTATACCAAAGACTGATCAGTTCTCGAAGTAGACAAATTAAATTCAAAATTTCAATCTAGGTCATCCCATACCAAACTACCCTTTTCAATACATCGTCCACCCTCTTAATACACCTACCATATTAATATACATGCACAATACGAATTAGAAGCGACAGGTCGTCACAAGCTGGACAAGCTTCCCTTTATCTTTCGGATAGAATTCCTTTTAATACAATTCCAATATATCTTCATCCCAATGCCGACCTCGCCTTGCCATTCTCTCCTCCATCCCAAACCAATCCCCAACCACTGGTCGAGTCAGAATCTAATCCATATCCAAATGACCAACATCATTTTACAATTCGCCGCCATATCTCAATCAAGATGCCTCTGTTTTCAACCCCCGCCCCCTGAATATCCCATTCTTCTTCCAAGACTAACCAACACTTCCACAGATGGATTATTCATCGGACGAGATTCCAAACAATTTCAACATTGCTCAAAGGACAACGTGTAAGTATGAGAACAAGTGAGAGAATGGAATAATTGTTATTGGGACAGAGATAGAAGCCACGTGTAGGTCTTATATAATAACCAGCACATCACATCGTTACTAGTCAGCATTATTGTTATTATTACTACCAGGCAGGGGGTTGGGGGATGGTTGCGAATAAGAAGCTCCACTGTTTGGTCAAAATGGCTTGTTTACCCCTTCATAGAAATGGACACAACACACAAAACACAGATATATCGTATATTACATACACACGTAATCTATAGACTGCAGGATATTGTTAAGATTTGCAAGGGTGAGTTTAATGGGGGTGGCAAAAGATATTCAAGTAAGCGGAATGGACGATCAGACAAATGAAATGAACGAAACGCTAAGATCTCAATATTATATAATATAGGTATATCTTTCACATACATATAAATAGGTGGATTACCAAGTACGTATATTCTCCTCTACTTTCTCAACCCCTTCGCATCAACCCTCTGCTGTATCTCGATCTTAATTACATTATTAAACGCAAAGAATGAGGTAACTACCTCCGCATATTTTGCCACCAACTCAAATAAATCAGATAGGAACTACCGACGATTAATTGGACAAATATTGGCGAACTAAATATCCACTGAAATTTTGCCCTAAAAATTTGTATGGAAAAATTAAAATTTTGAATAAATAAAGTCAAAAATATTAGTATTGTTTTATTCCGTAGATCAAATTAATATTTTATTTTAATAAGGTAAACATTTTTATGAAATAGTTATTAATGCTTCAAAGGCTTTAGGAAAATAAACATGAGTGGAATGAGTGACTTTCACAAGGATAACAAATTTTTTTTTAGGTCACCGTTAAAATTAACTTTCAAAAATCCCACAAACACGGTATTGAGGACCAATTCTAAAGAAATTGGAGACATATTATATCATAGGGGGTGAAAAATTTTGCTGCTATAGTAAGAAAATAGCAAGGAAGCATTAAAGTTATATGCACTTCTGTTGTATATAAAATTGGTCATTCAATTTGAGTACTTTCAAAATTTTAAACACAAATTCTTACCCCTTAAGTATAATCAAAATAATTTTTTTTCGCTGACTTTGAACAGTTATACTGTGTATACAATATATAAAATATATTGCAGTCCAATTTATGTAGTATAATTTAATATAATAATATATGAAAATCATACCACCAACATAAATTTGAACAGAACTTCAAACAAAAATATTCGTGACGTATTGCCCAGATACGTACTTCGATTGCCAAGCAATCTTCATCAGTGGTCATCAAGTAGTTTGGATCACTCCGTAACTGCTTTGTGATCATCACAAACATTTAAAATCACTTGTGAATCACTTGTGATTCACTTTGTGAATCACGGAGTGATCCAAACTACTTGATGACCACTGATGGAGTTTGCTTGGCAATCGAAATACGTATCTGGGCAATACGTCACGAATATTTTTGTTTGAACTTCTGTTCAAATTTATGTTGGTGGTATGATTTTCATATATTATTATATTAAATTATACTACATAAATTGGACTGCAATATATTTTATATATTGTATACACAGCATAACTGTTCAAAGTCAGCGAAAAAATCTTATTTTGATTATACTTAAGGGGTAAGAAATTGTGTTTAAAATTTTGAAAGTACTCAAATTGAATGACCAACTTTAGGTACAACAGTAGTGCATATAACTTTAATGCTTCCTTGCTATTTTCTTACTATAGCAGAACATTTTTGCACCTCCTTTGATGTAATATGTTTCCAATTTCTTTAGAATTGGTCTGCAATACCGTGTTTGTGGGATTTTTGAAAAATATTTAAAAAATATTTTTAAATTCAACTCAGATTCCAGTAGAGACATCAGCTCCATGTTTGATTTTTGGAAGATTTTTAAAATATCATAAGAAAATATTCAATTAAGAAAATTGAAAATAATTTTTGGTAGCATCACGAGGGAGGAAAGTCTTTGTGAAATAATGTTATCATCATCGAGGAAAACATCCCTCATTCAAAGTCCGAGCAACGAAATATTTCCAACTACCCCAATTTGAATATTATGCATGCATGAACATATATCACAAATCGTCAAGATATTAAGCAAAGACAACGCAATAAAGGAAAGGAACAGGATGTATTATATGGATATGTGTTCGAGTGTATGCGTGAGGATCTAATGCTATACATCTCGTACATGTCCTTGGTTTAATGACCTTTTACACATATAGTTAAGAAATAGGGGCGGTTTTGAGGCTTTCAGGGGATATCACGACCGGGCTTTCCAAATAGGCTGTATGAGCCGCAATATTCCTCTATAATATGCATATATGTGTATGTGTTCAAGAGCCAAAGGGTAGTCGAGCAGGTGGTTGGGGGTGGTGGGTGAGTGCGACCCTTGGAGAAGATATACTTGGATATTTACATACACTACACACATAGACATTTGCTTACTGGCTTCTAATCAATAGATTCATATAATATATAACACATACAATGGTATGAAGACCAAGTCGGTGGTATGGATGGGGCAGTTTATATCATATATTTGGAGGGTGCAAGGACGGAGTTAAGAACAACATAGTACCTGAACTAGCCACCCCATTCCTAATGTAGAATATGTATATATCGTACATATATTCCGAAGCTAGCCAAAATTATGGGGATGGGAAAGAGTGAGAAACGTGAGTTTCCTTCTTAGTTGAATGGTTTTCGGGTTGTCACACACATACATACATATTCACTTACACGATGGGAGTTGTAAATAAATTTTGATTATCATAACCCTTAATTTAAGACGTAAAATTCATCCATTTATATAAAGCGAATTTTGGAAAATATTAATGTTTTCTTTGGCGTTCAATAAAAGTGTTCAATTAATTTGCTACCAAAAGCTTCCAAAGTTTCAAGAAAATGTTATAAACTGGCAGAATTTTTAATGGGGCTTTTATAACTTAACATCCTCCTCCAAATTTAGCAAATTTTAAATTAAATTTTTCAATGAATATATGAAAGTTTAGACTGGATGAACTATTTTATTTTCATTACAAAATCTTAGTAAGTTTAGTGTTTCTTACCTATAAGAAAAGTTAAATTATGTTAACTGACATTGCTGATTGTCGCACAATAAGCCCTTTACCAATAAACCAATTAGCCCTTCAAACTTTACCTCATCTTACTAAACCCTTTTTACGAGACATCTAGTCAATGATTTTAATCCGCTTAAGCTCATTTCCTCATATACATTTGATATACTTGAAATAGTAGAGATATCAAATTTATCAAAGTTTTGTACTCCAATGTTAGGCATCCTAATTTTTCAGTCGCTAAAAATGGAAAGAATAGTGCACAGCATCAAAATTTAGGGGTGATTTTACAATGTTTACCAAAGTAGGTTAAGTAAAAGATTAATTTGCAATGTTTTTATGCGAATTTCAAGAAACCAGAGAAAATTTTTAACTTTCCAGAGTTCTTAGAACTAGCTTTTAGGAATATAAATAGATTAACGTATATTAATGGTTAGTTTAATCATAAGTGCATTAATGGTAACATATTTTTTATAAGTATGACCAAATAGTACTTTCCACATTGTAGTTCGACTTTAACGATTCTTTTTCATTTTTAATTGTAATGTACTATCGCTTTATATTTACCATGGTCTTTAGCGACTCTAGAGTTAATAAAAATCCGTAATCGAGAAATATCGAAAATTTACTCGAAACGAAGATCAAACCCAAAACTAACCAATTTTGGAGTGGTTACCTAGACCACTCGGCCACCAGTAGGCGATTCTTTTTTCTAGAAATTAGTTTCACTTAATTTTGAAAAATTATATCTAAGGGTGAATAACAAGGGGATGATAGATGCAATTACCCTGATTTGAAATAAAATCTATTATTTCAGCTGTTAAAACATGTCGATTCGAAACTTTTTTTGCAAAAATATTTTAAAGTCATTTAGGGGTTCCAAATAACAATTTGAAAAGTATTTTAATGTTTTCTAGTTCATGGAAAATCGAGAAAAACCTTTTGTACGTGTAATGAAATTTCGTCATAACGAACGCATTCTAAGAACCCCTAAACAAATTTTTGGTAAAAGAGTTTTGTATTTTGTTTTACATAATTTGGTAGATAAAACGTTTTTCTGGACCTTCAGAAGTTTTTTGGAAAATTGAAAACAAAGATCACTTCAGTAGACTGATGTTTTATTACATTTCTTGAAGTCAAAAACATAGCAAGGGATGATTTTATCATAAAACGCTGGGATATATGTACTAAAAAAATCGACTATTTTTTTAAAGATACAAATATATCTAAAATATAATTCAGGATGACCAAGAAAAAGAAAAATTGTGATATTTTAAGTCCTTAATATTGATATTCAGAGATCTATCATTGCAATTTTCGATTTTTCAATCCAAAGTGCATTTTTTTCTCAAAACTTTGAATTGAACAACAAATTCTCTGTTCTTGAAGATAATTAAATGTTCTGCAAAAATGTATAATTGTAAATTTTTGTCAGACCAATTGTTTTCTTATAATGGAGTCTTTAACATTGCTCTATTTTTCCAATTTCCGATTAAAATTTTGTATCAAATAAAGAAATTAAAATTCAGAGCCAATTTTTATATAATGTTGAAAATAATTAATTGTTCTACAAAAAGAGTCCATCGTATTTTTTGATATAGCTACTTCTTTCAAAGTTATTCAAGATTAATTATTCAATTTTGACCATGAATAACATTGACAGAAGTAAGTTTGTCAAAAAATACAAAGAAATATTTTTTGTAGAACATCTAATTTCCTTCAAGAATATTTGATATCCAATTATTTTAATAGATAGATCAAAAGTTTTGAGAACAAAATGAGCTTTGGATTGAAAAAAAGTGGACTTTTTAGTTCAGCCTAGTGCCTCTCTACCACAAATTGGGTAGAATTTTTCGGGTAACTCAAAAATTTTCCAAAAATTACCAACTAAAACAAGATGTTGTATAAATTTTAACTAAAATCAACTAGTTGAGAATGAAGGACTATCTAATAGTCTATAAGAAGGAAAAGGAGAATATGGAATAAATATGATTAAATTGCCCGGAAAATTTGGAAAAACTAGAATATTCTAAAGCTTATGTAATGCATTTAACTTTCGCGCTTCCTAGTAACTCGATATTAATCACAAAATCTACCAAATATATTCCAATCGATGGAAAATAGAGAAAAAGCGTTTATACGTTTTAGTAGATATAATTAATAATATTAATATTATAAATAATACAAAAAAATAGTTCAAGAATTTTTAGTTAGAATTAATTTCCTTAAAAATATTTTTCTGATTCTTAAGTATAAGCTTAGATTTTAAACTGTAATATTGAATAGTGGAAATATTAGATTTTCATAATTTTAGCCTTTGAAAACTAAAAAATAAAAACTTTTTAACATAAAATACAATGGATGACAAACGGAACTAAAAAGTATACAATAAAACTAAAATAAACATAGATCATAAAATAAACTTTTCTAATCCTGATGTCTAAGCTCCCACGCTAAATTAAATAACTGATTTTAAATTGGTGCCAAACTATCAAACTTACGCATATTAATTAATTATTTAAAGTGTTTAATGCAAGACTTGCGCTTTAGGATTTCGTGTATTAATCGCATGGTATTGTAAACCGATCTTCAATTGTCATCATTTCATTCTTTAATTGATTGATTCGCAAGTTTGATTGTTTTGCACCGACTCAAAAATATTTTTTACATTTTTTGTTAAATTTTCAACAAAAAGTTCAAAAGGCAATTTGTTTTAAGTATAGAAGGATAAATTGAAATTATTGTCTCTTATTATCAACATATGTAGTATTATGTCAGGTAGGCAAAATTTTGGGTTTTAATTTGTTGTACAATAATACCACAGTTCAACAAATGAAATAATAATTAAAAAGTTAAGAAACAACTGTTATTTTAAGCATATTAATCATTTTCCTTCTTCCACTATATAAAGAGATAGTAAAATCTGTGATATATATGTTTCTATTTTCCACAGTAAAATTTAAATGTAGACTTCACCCAAAGTTAAATTTCATCCGTCCATCTCTCAATTTTCACCCTAACATCCCCTGTCTTACATCAAAATTTCCAACTAGTCGAATCGACCTAAAGTTACATCTTGTACTTGTGTGGGAATAGTTAGACAAAGGGTGAATTGACCAGTCTTTCCACCCTAACTATTAAAGGCGTAACACATCTGACACATACATACTGCATACATTTTCTTCGTGTTTTTCTCATGGAATGGGAACCACTTGCCATACCACCCATTTTCTCCCACAGTCACCGTGACTTTGATGGTGGTTTATGTATATGTTCATGAGTTCAGTTACTTCCTCTCCACCCGGTTCAACCCTTTGCCGCCCTTAATTCATTTACACATGTGTTTAAGAAATTTACACCATCTCGATTAACGTTTCAGATATGCAATGGGACCGTACAACCCTTAGATTTAAGACCATGCATTTTCAAACCATGCGCCTTTAATAATTGTCGGCCATATCTTATCATTGTGCTAAACGTTAAACACCATCCGACCTATTATCGCCACCCTGAACGCATGGTCGTCCATTTCAAACCTACACTCATCACTAATATCATCAGGAATGGCATCCTTGAAAGGCAAACGCCTACATTTATATTTTCATCTAGTCCGTATGTAGAACAGGGAACCCCAAACCTATGTTAATGAGTAGTATGACTTCCGAAAGTCATCCTTGTGCCCCCAAGAAAAAAATAGTCAACTGATATTATCAATCCATATAAAATTACTTCAAAAAAATTAATGGTACCCTTCATGCGTTTGGCATTTTAGAATGGGAACTAAATCTCAAAAATTTTAGATACCTCTGGTGTAGTTAGTCGAAGTGAGGATAAATAGGGCAAAAGGATGAGACTGTCGTCAATTATTGTCTTTAAATGATAATAAGAAATAAGACTTTGTATGGTCATGACGTTGTTGTGTTGTATTCCAATGTACGGTCCATCATTAGCGTATAACCTCATTCCCACAATGCTCCCATTTCACCCAAGTATATGGAATATATAGAATGTCCAAATAGGGTGGAAATGAAGGGTGGTTTACCCTTATATAAGTTGGCGGTTCCATCTTAGTTGCGTGTATTTGTTTGTATAAGTAGTATGTGAATGTTATATGTGTGTGTCTAACCCTTGTACTTGAGAACAAGAAGACAAGGGTTCTAAAGTCCGGACCGTGAGGCGGGTCGGCGGCGGTGGAATGGGACATCGCCCGATATATTTACCTCCTGTGCAGCTCCTCGGGAGTAGTTGGTCCTTGTGCCGAGCTATGTGTGGACGTGAATATGCAATGGGTTTGGAGATGAAGGAAGATTAATGGTGCTACCCTGTTGGATTGCCTGAAATAACCCTTTAGTCCGAGTGAGGAGCAATCGTTCGCTCGACCGTTGCGTTCTGTAGAATGTTTGTGAAATTGTACAAGACAATGTGAGCTCGGAAATTAGATGAACTTAAGATGGAATATATAGAGAAAAACTTTCAATTTAAAATGACAAGTTTTTGCTTGAAGAATTTGTTCATATTAATATGAATTTATTTAAGTGTATTAAAATGATTTACTTGGCTATTTTTTTCAAGAAGACTCGACTTAAAATCTAAATTTCAAAACAATAAAATAGACCATTCTGGTTTATAACATACCTACAGAGATTATCACTTAGTGCATCACCTTCTTTATACCTACCAATTGAAATCTACTATTTCAATTTGGTTCATTCTATTTTTAATTTATAGATAAATGATTTCCATTGATTTTCGTATAGCTTTGGTTTCGATAACAAATACAGAACGTTAGCAATTACATTTTTAGTGGAAAATGTCTACGTATTTTTAATTAAAAATGGATATTTTTTTCACTTCCTTGAGGCTAATCGATAAAGCTAGAATCATGATTTTTGCATAATAATAATCAATCTAAAATCTCTAACCTGCTATGATTACAGTTCTATAGTTTTATCCAGCCAAACCATAAGGGTAGCAAAATAAACAAAAGATTAGTGACTTATAAAGAGGTCCTATAATTTAGGCAAATGAATTTGCCGTAACTTTTACGGCAAAAGGCTACGAACCAAAAGAAAAAATAATAATAATCAGTAGCTGAGTATGGTTTGTAAAATTACAGCACTACATGACGGAACAACGCATTTTTATTATTAAACAATACAGTAATTCTCCACTTTATGGACGCTCGCCTAACGGATATTCGATATTACGGACATGGTTGATTAAGTATCAAAATTTCGGTATAAGGATGAAATATTCGCAATTCCGGACAATATATGCATTTTTTTTTCTGTTTTGCTTACATTTTTTGCGAGGAATCCCAAAAAATAAAATAATAAAAAAGATTTTTAATACATAAATACAGTTTATGCTTGCTTTTGTTATGGAGAATCCCAAAATAGTTATCAAACGTTCTTACTAATGCGGTATAGTGCTGGGTTAATTTATTTAAGCTATATTTAGTGAGTCTGTTTATTTTCTCAAGCAAAAAATTAATCTCACTTGAGTGTTTCGATCACTTGAGTGATTTTTTGTGGTAAATTTGGTACCATAACTTTATTTTTGAAAAACTTGGTACATAATATTACTTTTGAGAAACTTAGTACAATAACTTTACAGGTCGACGATTGGCGCAATAATGATTAAATAATTTGTTATTTGTTCTATTTTCAATATTGTTAACAATGAAAATAATTTTGTTATTTTCATTGAAAATTTCATGGCCATGTTGTGATTTGAACCAAGTTTCTTAACAGAGTCAGTAGTAAAATTGGGTTCTTTTACGGGCATTTTTACTAGCTGGAACACATCTATCATTTTCCAATAAGGTCTCATAATAATAACGGTTTCGTTTAATGGATTTTCGATTTACGGAGAGCTTATGAGGAACGTATCCTGTCCATAAAGCGGAATATTACTGTACTTCAAAAGTGAATGCTGATATTTTGCGAAAAATAATTTCTTGGGATGAAGCTCATTTTTATCTTGATGGCTTTCTTAATTGCTAAATTGCTACTTTTGAAAATCAGAAAATCAACATAAAATTGTCGAAAAACATTGATCGGTGCAGATATTAGACTAGAGGTATCAAGCGGCCATACTTTTTCAACAATGAAGGTGGTAAAGCAGTTACTGTTACTGGTACTCGATATCGCGACATAATAACCAAATTTTTTCTACCTAAATTGAATTATATTGATATAACACAAGTCATACAGCAAGCCATACAGCTCGAGAATCAATCTAATTACGGTATGAGATATTTCCTGGTCTTATTATTTTTCGTATTGGTGATCCAAATTGATCTCCAAAATCATGTGATTTAACATCTTTAGATATCTTTTTATGGGGTTATTTGAAGTCTATGTTAGAGGTCCCTAACTGTTTTGAGACTAAGAGCCTCCATTCTATAATGCAGAGGTGACCAACTTTTCTGTATACAAGATCTACTTTTTATCTTAAAAGTGTGTCCTTATCAACTTGTTTTCATAGGCGTAGTCTAAGCGGATACAAATGGAAAATACATAGTATATTTATACTCTATGTTTAAGTATAAGTTGCATTCCAGCGAGCTATGGATAAATAAGTAAAATATGTTTAAAACTATTTTATGCTTTTTAAATCACCGTTTAAATTTTTGAGATATATACTCATGAGTTACACATACACTTCATGGTACATGAAGGTATGCTTCATTCATATGATACATAATTCAAAGTACACAGAATTCCACCCTAGATATTCCGAGTGGTCGACGATAGACCAAAATTGGCCTCGCGATCTACTTATTGGCTACTCCTGCTATAATATCAAGTCAATATCAGTCAAATGGCGGATTATTTATTTTTTAAGATAGGTTTATTATTGAGAATTGTTACTAATATATACAAAATGTGGAAGAAAACTTTTCTTTTTTGGCTTAAGGCTCTTTTAGAACAATCAAATCTGACAATGTTGCATTAGTTAATTGTTGAATTAGTATATAAATCGGCTCCCAATGAAAATTTAGCCACAAAAGAGAAAAGTATACCATATAATAAAAAACAAAGTAGAAAATAGAAAGTCGCTAGATTTGACAGTTCTAAAACGGACTTAAGCCCATATTTTTATCATAGTAAGTTTAGTAAACTAGCGGTGGGCACATGTTAAATGGTCAGTGGGCACCATGGTGCCCGCGAGCATCTGGTGTGGAACCACTAATCTATACCAAAAGATGAGATTCAACGTAGCATCAATGAAATTTAACCTTATTTATACAAAATGTTCATAGAAAATTTCGACTAAAGAGTACGCATGTGCTAACAAAGCCGTGGGGATAATTTTCATTTTTTTTTTCAGAAAAATAAAGGGCTTATTGTTGGGGGATCAGAAATGAGATCTAAAAAAAATCAACAAATTTAATGTTTTCTCAAAAAAATCGACACTTGTATCAGTATCATCTAGTTGGATAGGAAAAAAAATGGTCTCTAGTATTTTATACATACTATAGTGTTATAGGTGAAAATATCAAAATAACTATTCGTGCTTTAATCAAATTTTCGGAAGAACATACGACCTGTACAGTCAAGAAAATGCACAGTTTTATGGTAGTTTTCTGGTTGCACAAAATAATAAGTAGATCACCAACTTTTATCCCCTTCTGGTAGTTTACGATCACTGTCTACTATTAGTTATTAAAATTGATACTTTAATTTTAGCAGTTGTTTCGATTTATTGAAGCTTCGTACAACATTTGTTTTTCCTCATTTCCAATAACTGTTTTAGAGAGAAAAAAAATTAAGAGACATTTATACGATAATGTGGCAACTGGAGTATTTTACAGTTATAAGTATTGCCCAGTTTTGGTTGTAAACATCTCGGAGTACCAGAAATTAAAAAGAAACCATCAAAAAAAGTAGTTTTAAACGTAAGCAAAACTTAACGAGTTATTATTACCTATTGTGATTTTGTTGTTCACTATCCTAGTATGTCTGCGTTTTTTTTGCATGCAGTTTTACATAGGTTTTACAAACTGGGTAGTTTTAAATCTTATCTCTGAACTTCTACAACGTATTTTGATTGGTTGCTTTTTTCTGTTATCAAAATTCTCCACACCTTTCTTTTAATTTAAAAAAAATAGAACCTACTGGTGGCCAAGTGGTTAAGGTGGCCGCTACAAAATTGGAAGATGTTGGGTTCGAATTTGGTATCTGGTTTCTCGATTTATGGGTTTTTATTATCCCTAGAGTCGCTAAAGACTTTGGTAGTTATAAAACAACGGCAAATAACAATAAAAAAATAAAGCTCAGTTCCAATGAGTCACTAAAGACCCTTACAGTTATGAAGCGATGGTGAAACTAGGAAAAAAACACAACTGAACTGCATAAGAGGTGATTAGTAATGCATAAATAGATTATCGAATTTTAAGAATATGAATGCTAATAAAATATAATAGTTATATGTAAATAAGTTATGAATTTGTTAACTGTTTTAGAAAGAACGGAATCTCTAGAAGCACAAAGTTTTACGTTAAAAACTTGAAAAATATTTGTTTCTAAAAATTTCCTTACAGAATATCTTATCTGTTAATGCATTAACTGTTAGTCACAAATCAGGTGAGAAGTTTGATTTAGAATCCTATTTAGAAAGGTTTGATAAAAATTAGGTCGTCCATATCAAATCAGTGTGGTCCTCGACTATAATATTTCATCCATGCGAAGGATAACGAAAATTGTCCTCTCTGACAAACGCCTTTCGTTGATTATGTCTTATGTATACGTGAGAAAGACAAAACGGATTTGAAGGATGAGAATATAGTTGTGGTGTCGTCGAAAATGGAAGCAGAGTTTAGAATTCAGGAGGACAATTGAGGCGATGCGAAATGGGGTGTAAGTTGGGGGTGGTTGTTAAGGCGGTGTGTGTAGGTATGTGTGTTCGATGATGTGGTCTCCATTCGCCTTGTCTTAACTCGGTAATGTCAGAACACACGTGTGTCGGTGTTGTTATTGTCTGATACATTCGACCAACCACCTTCCATCCTTGTCTTCGGTTTTACCCAAACTAAAGCCACTGGTGAAGGCAAACAGTGATTTCCATATGGATTTCTCCAGGACAAATACACATTTATAAACATTCCCATTATATTAGCAATTCGCAAAGAACATACTGTTCTAAAAAAAATTCTCATTCAACTAATTCATCATAAAAGTTAAAAAGGACACCACATGATTTCCTTATAACTGTAAATCACGTTTTTGAGATTTGTAAGAAGTAGTATACATATGTTAAGTCTAATGGATATCTTCATCAATATATCAGAACTAAATATTATCAATATTATAGAATAAAACTGAGTATAAGGAAATAAGAATTATGGGAAAAAACTAATATTAGCTTAAAAAAATGAGAAGCTTCATATTAAGGGTTTGTAGAGTTTGACTTTTCTTATTTTGGAGCTATTATTATATTAAGAAGTGCTTATTTATACACGTAGTGAACATCCCTTTTAGCTAGTTTGTGAACAAGATTCGAAAATGGGGTTGAAGGGATTGAAGTGAACGGCCAGGAGTGATGATATTAGCCACCGTCTCACACGTCCAGTAGAGTAAAGGGACACAATGCCGCCGACTTTGACGTCGAAACCGAATCTGAGAAAGGGACAGCAAGGATAAGACCGACCAGTCAGTCGACCATTCATTCTCAACCCCTGCTCGAACCCTGACCATCCCGTTTGGCCCCCGAAACGTAGGCAAAGTGAACTCAAGGATGAGATCGAGTGGAATTTATAATAACCCATCACATGTATTGTTGTTTAGTGTTGTCTTCTCTATGTGTATTTGTCATGATAACAAGAAATCGGACTCAACTCGAAAACCCATCTTCGTGCCCGTCCCACCCCCGGGTTCGCAAACATCAATCCCACAGCCACCCATTGCCTTACGACCGTTCAATCCCATTCCCGTCTACTTGAAACGTCTCTACGTATTATGTATACATCTGAATGTGTATGAAGTAAATGTATGGGCGATGGCTCGAAGGAGACGAGGATCGAGTTTTAGAGAACGGGTTGTGTGTGTGACGTCAGTGTGGACTAAGCTCTCACCCCTGGGTAAGAAGGATCTCGCCTCCATTGCCGCCACCACACGTCAAAGCTTTTGAGAGATAATTCTCTTGAAGCTTCTTGGCTGGTCAGCTTTTCAGCCTTTATCATCGTTACTAATCAATATCAGTTTTCACGAAACGGAATTTATTACAAGATTGCTAACCTGAGAGTAATGGATACCTCCGAGTGAAGTGTCCATGTCTTGCCAACAAAACGTAAATTAACTATTCACAGGATTTCCAAAGGGAGTTTTTAAAAATCTCTTACTTACAGCTTTACATCTGACAAGAAATTAGAATAATACACTTTAAATTTTTACCAAAAGTAGGGCTTTATAAACTTCTACCTTCAATAAAGCGTCAAATAGATTACCTCAAAGTTCCCATTAAGTAAACCTTAATGTTGTCTTTGAAATAAAAAATCTGCACCTTGATTTTGAAGTTTGAGGAGGAAAACAGTAAAAATTCGAGACTAAAGTAGCATTTTCATGATATCGCTTGGCGCTGATTTTCAGCGACAAATGCGGTCACGTGATTAAAATTTAACGTGCATGTCATCTGGAAAAATTGCAAAGCTATGGCGTCAACTTTGAGCGACAAATGAATGAAAAAATCACAAAGTACCTGCTAACGATACAGAATACTAGTTTATGTGTCTTCTTTTTTAATATTTATTCATTTTAAGGCATTACAGGTCGAATTTAGAACGACTTGAAGTAACAGCCGTAACAACTAACTGATATTTTGAATATATCGATTTTAAAAGTTATGTTAACTCTGAACTAGACCCAAAAAAAAAACGAAACAAATTTCAGCTTTTCTGCTAGAAAATGGCGTATATGTTAAATTTTAACGATGTGATTAAATTGTTTGTATAAAATCAACGCCAAACAACAACAAAAAAATGCACCTTACTAGTAACTATAAAGCATTGAATTTATATTTCCTTTATATCAATGGTTCTTAACATTGAAATCCTACAAAGATTCAATCAAGAGCCTTACGACAAATAATCGGTGCTCCATGGTATGTAAACAATAAAAAAATACATGAAGATACAGAAATGCCATCTGTAAAGGAGGAACTTCAAAAGTTTAGTAAAAAAATATCTGACAAAACTCGACGATCATTCCAACCATCTCGCAATAAACTTATTGGACAACAGTGAGATGATAAGAATGTTACAAAAATGGAATGTAACAGATTTGCCTGATAGATTTTGTAATTTAACAAATATTTCTATTAACTATTTATTGCCAAATTATTATTTCTTATTATATAGCTTTATTTCTATATATTACTTATATATTAATGTTTCACATTATTATTAGCATTGATATTGTTATTATAGACTATTATTATTATTCTTATTGCTACTGTTGATTGTTTTTATGATTGTTGTTATTGCTATAAGAATTACTGTTATTGTTATTGTTGCTATTGATTGTTAAAAATCTATTTTGTACTTACACAGCACTAATCTGGGACTAGTGCTTACATGTGATTGTCTATTAGGGTGTCCGTTACTTACCAAATTGATTTTTTTACAGCGATCGCCCCCTGAATTTTTAGTTTAAGATATAAAAAAAATTATCCAATACAATTAAGCTCTTAATTTCTTGATCATGTTACTTTTACCATTTAAATAACATGGGATTATTTGACTTTTTACTTTTAATTTTTTTTTTCTCAGAAACAAATGGATGAAAAAATTTAAGGTCAAATATTAGACAAATATTATCTGACAATAATTTGTCGATAGTCTCATTAATTAGTATGAAATTCATTTCGTAGGTACAAAATATTGATTAAAGTACGAAAATTTATCCTGGATAAATTGAATTTCACGACTATAGCGAATTCGGATCTTATGTCACCGGTTTTAATTGTCAAAAAATTATTTTTTGTTTGTTTAATTTTCTGTTCAAGCCATAAAATTAACACAAATAATCACTTGCGCTCTAATGATAATAATTTTTATCTTCTCTTCCAATGGTTTTATAGTTAAAAAAGTAAAAATGAGCAAAAAGCTGAAAATATTGCAAGATTTATATTAGGCACAAGTTAAATGTTGAATAACTTTTAATGGAGTGATTTAATCGAAAATTCATAAGAGACCTTTTTTGTAGAGCGTTAAATTTTACGTCAGAATAATTTGACCTTAAATCTTTTCATCCATTTGTTTCTGAGAAAAAAATTAAAAGTAAAAAGTCAAATAATCCCATGTTATTTAAATGGTAAAAGTAGCATGATTCCGGCACAGTTTAATCAATAAATTAAGAGCTTAATTGTATTGGATATTTTTTTTTATATCTTAAACTAAAAATTCAGGGGGCGATCGCTGTAAAAAATCAATTTGGGAAATAACGGACACCCTATTTATTGTCTATGGATTGAATGCACTTATTACAACCCTATGCAGATTGTGCAATTTATTTGAAAATAAAAAAAAAACCTTGTTGGCATTACTGACTCCCACCAATTTCATATGCGCATTCATTGAACCCTTCTTAATTGCAAAAATAAAATAAGATTTTTTCAAACCCAAAACAAAGGTTGATATATTTAAACATAAGGGCACAAAGTGAACAAAACCATTAAGAACAAAACTGTTTAGAATCCACCAAACCCGCGAGGTTGACTCACCGAACCCAGGTTAAGAACCACTGCTAAACTTAGTTCATTTCATTTTTAAAAGTTTAAAAAACACGGTTACATGTTTTACTAACAGTGGTAAACTAATAGTTTACCGTAAAAAATATTATAAACAATAAAATTGTGAATCAATTTTTTTTCAAGAAAATTTTTCTCATAAAAATATTCTAATCTACATACACTCAAATCAAACATATATTTCAATAATTTTCCAAAGTTTACATTAAAACGTACTTTATATAGTATTTCTTTTCACCCTTAAATTTAAATAATTCTAAATTACTACCCCTATCAAATTTATTTAAAGATACTTTGATAGTCCTTTTCTATGGTTAATTAATAATTACTTATAATCTCTTGTTTCGGGAATTTTCTTCTTCAGGTATTGTAACAGTTCTCAATAACACCAAATCATCTAGCATTAATTATTATATACATGGCAAACAGAAGAAAGTTTCTAAGTTACTTCGAAGTAACTTAGTTACTTTACAGTAACTAAGTATATATATAGGCACTTGTGTTTTGTAACTTAAAAAATTAACTTAGATACTTTCCGGGATCTAAGATTCTTTTTTACAAAAAATAAGGTATGTAATAAATAATAAAATTGGGTATCTGACTAAATAGTTATATAAAATAATGTTTTTTTTTGTCTAGACAAACCTTAATTGTTTCATTCATAATTTACCCAACTTAGGTGTAGATGTATTTTGATGTTTTTATATATTTTTGAATTTTACTTAGAATTTTAATTTGTTAAGTTCTATAAAATTCTATATAGAGTAACACTCAATATATTAGTCTTCTATTGTTTTAATAAGTATATTGTTAAGAGGGGTTTAGACATACATACATATTTTCCTTTTTCCTAAATTAATAACGATAAGAAATACATTATCTGATTACCCTACAGCTCTACCTTCTACGTTACGAAACTTAGTATATAAATTGCATATCAAGTAACTAAAATGTAAAATGTATCTTCTAAAGTATCCTAATAAGTAACTTAAGATTAGTATTTAAGTTCCTTTTTAGAAGGATAATTCAAAGTAATTTTGGTTACTTTTTAAAAATGTAATTAATCTAGAATGTTGATATTTTCTAAAAGTATCTTTGATAGGTCTGTTTATATATAATGTTTAATAAGTCTGGTACTTCAATTTTAATTTTTTTATTTGTTTTAGCGCTAATTATTTTAACTATATATTTATATAAATAAATAATATAATTTTAATTAATGATTAATAAATATAAAATGTTTGTTTAAATTATCCCATAAATATGATCAGCCATATATCTATTTGGTAAATATATTCTTTTTAGTATTGAAAGTATAAGGAAAAAACTGCAATCTGTATATATAATATTCGGGGTATCATCTATTGCGTCAAATGTCTATTCTATTAATAAAAGTTAGATATATGTAGTATTCGTTGGTTTTAAGCCATGACAAATTAGAGTTCTTTGTTCAACTACGAAAAATCAAAGAAAAAGACAAACTTACCCTTAAAAATTGTGTTTGCTCGAACCGCTCCTTGCGTAATTAGCCACCCCACAAAGTCACCCAAACCATGAGTAGCACAACCTAAAAAGAAAACAGAAAAAATTGTAAGTCAAACAATTCCTCCATCCATCCATTTAAAATTATCATGTTTCTGTTAATTACAAATCCCTCCAATATCCGCAGTCACCCCCGAGCAATATACTTTACTCCAATGCCAATTACAACCCCCGTCGCCGGTTTGTCTCACACCCCATTTCAATATTACAGAGATCACATTCCATTGTGTGCCACACCATCGACTACTAAGTAACTAACAAAAATTTATGAGATTTTCCCTCATTTTTTCCTGCACTATAGAATGATTCGAATAATTAACAATCTTCTATTGGTATTCTTGAAAGTAATATCGGTATAACTATCGAAACTAGGAGCAAATAATTATAAGGGAATGTAAGTGAAGTTGTAATAAATGTTGATGTTTTTTAGTAAAAAATCAAAAAGATTTCAAGTCGCCAAAAAACTATCCACCCTGTATATAATTTTCACCCTGATTTTCCCTTATTTACGAAACTGTCGACATCTCTCAACACTCTTTTGTATTTAAAAGTAAGTACACATTTTCACCCCCATCTTCCTTCTCACTCCAATGTATACTTTTGTCAATCAAGTCTGACATTTAAAAACATAAAAACGAGGATTGTTCATTAATTTCCTCTTCTCTCTCACTCATAAATTTTCCAGTCACCGCATCTCTCTCATTGAAATATTGAAAAATTCTACCTTCAACATTAACAACAAAAAAAATCATCCCCATTCAATGCAAATCTTGCTTCAATTTTCCATCAAAAAAATAAAATAAATAAATTAATAGTTTCTCAATTTCCATCAGCTCTTTTGAAATTAAACAAACATAAAATCGTGGCGAACGTATCCACCGTCCTGCATAGTTGCATGGGAAAATTAATTAAATATCATCAAGAAGTCAGTCATTTTGTCAATCAAGAAAAGTCAAGCTCAAGAAAATTTATCACAACCCTCCCCCGTTCGGTTGTTGCATTGTATATGGGGACAGGCGGTTTAGAGTGCATTTTATTATGCAGTGGGGTGCATTGGGGTGAGGAAAAGCCAAGCCAAGACAAACGTAAGGAAGCAAACGGTATCAGTATGAGCTTTACAGACAGATATCAATCTGTTTTCTTTATAAATATGTAAGAGAAAATGAAAATAACGACAGTTTAATAAAACCGAATCATAAAATGTTGCTTTATTTCAATCTTGACGAGATAAATGATTGAAATAGTTTACTATTAGGAAAAATCATTGGAATTAAACTTCTTCTTTGTTATTTTAATCCACTTTTTTCCTCTTCCTAGAATTAAAAAGAAAATCTCGTATTAAAGCTTTATATGTCAATGACTCAATTTGTAACAATGGTTAGATAGATACTACCCAGGTATTCTGGTACCCAACAAGAATAAAGATCTTTAAGTTACATACAGACGACAACTTATATACTAAGGATTATTTTTGGACTTCTGAAACCCGCATTTCGCCTGCGTGGTATACTAATACGCCTACAATATATTTTTATTTAGATTTCCCGCCTACGTTGAAATATGATAAAGGTTGCCATTTTGCCTCCTAAAGAAATTTGCCTCATTAAAAACATATTTTTTCCATCTCAAGAAGTGTAGAGAAGAGTGAGGTAATTAGAACGATTAGAACTATCCAAAGAAAAGTATAAAATAAATTAAGATTACAATCATTAATTTTTTTCTACATTAATCAACCTTTTAGTTAACTGATTATCAGTAATTACGCACAAATATTGAAAAAATATAACAGCCAGTTAAAATCATTAACATTTGCATAAATGTTACTTTCGCTTCCCTTACCCCGCATGTTGGAGAATAAGAGGCAAAAAACCCTCATATGTGTAATGAGAGCCATCGCATAATAATAAATAAAATTAAATCTATTTTTATCAAATTAAAACCGTAAGAAATCAACAAAATATAAAATAAAGCCTTTAGTGCCGTCTGTTTTCTATTTCGTGACGTTTTAAAAATAAAATTAAACAATATTGTACAGCGGGAAAATGGGAGCGCCAGTAGCTCCTATTATCGGAATGATATTCATCTTAAAATAAAGGATCTAACTTAAAAAAATCGCTAAACAAGTCATCTTCCACTTAAGTATAAAAATTATCAAATAATGCATGAAATAGAAATAAAATTCAATAGAATAATAACAGTTTTTTGGTACTTCATTTGTTTACGAGATTTAGCACTTTTTATAACGATGTCTTAGGAAACTAATTAAGGAAACCCAGCACTAAGCCACCTAGCGATGATCACGTGGTATAGCAGAATGTTCCCGAATTCATTTATGCCATTTTCACGCCAATTTTTCGTTCCGATCTGTATAAATCAATGGTTTCCAATCCATAGCCACGGGCATCCTATTCTATCCTATCCTATTCCTATCCTAGCCCACGGACACTATGGTGCCCGACTACCGTTTTATGTGTGCCCGCCGTTGTACGGCCATTTTAAAAGAAATAATTAAGTTTAAAATGCAATGTTATGAAAAACGTTAATATTTAGCAACTAAACTGAAAAATTAGAGAAAGAAAAAATAATTATATTGCTATAATTTTCCTGGTTTAAATAGCATCTTCTAAATATAGTTTGGTTTGTCTCCGTCTCTGTAATAACATCCTTTAGTAATGTGTTCTCCGAATTCGACCCAATTACCAGAATTTTTATATTTTTTGTACATTACTTGTAGATATGTATTATTCGCTATGTCCAACGGTAAATTTATCTTAAAAATATAAATGATGCCCGCCGCCCATCCGGCATTCTAGAAAATGCTTTTGGAAGCAAAAAGGTTGGGGATTCTGGTATAAATTATAGTGGTTCCCATTACCCGCTAGCTCGCATCACCCCACGCTCCCCTAAAATTTATGGTAATTCATAGTAGATCAAAAAAATATTATTTTTTACCATCAACCTCTAAGACATGTATTCTCCTGGCAAACAGACTTAGATTTTTTTAAATGATCGATTTTTGAAATTTACGAAATTAGGCAAAAAATATATATTTTAAAATAATAATTCATTACAATTCCAAGACAGGTCTATGACCATATACCATCATTACCACGGATTATAGATACAAGGAGTCTGAACGTAATATTAATAAAATAATTTGAGGTCTAGTACCGGTAAAGCATGTTACTCTTCAAAAACCTCGTATTCAAATCATTTCCCGAGGTGTTACTGTTATTAACAATTACGCATTTTAGTCTTCTACACAGTAAAAAATGTGTCAAGAAGTTGCACCGCCACAAGAGTGTCTAATGTACTAACGTATGCTACCTTGACCTTGGTTACCTTAGATTGTTTCGGTTTAAATTAGTACTACAAACACATTAATGGCGGCGCCATATCTTAACATGCAACCTGAAGTTGCCAGGTATAAACAAGTAAGTTAACGTTGGTTGTTTATATACCCCATCAGTTATTGAATCGTGTAATATGTCAAAGGAAAGCTTATTTTACTCCCAATTTAACTGTATTAGATTGCCTTATTAAAAATTGGCCCAGTCTTTGGTTGTCTAAATTTTAGATCTAAATCATCATCACTCTCACCGCTTGTTTTAAAAATATAGATCTAAAATTTAGGCAACCAAAGACTGGGTCAAGTTTTTAATAAGGCAACCTAATACAGTTAAATTGGGAGTAAAATAAGCTTTCATTTGAAATATTACACGATTCAATAACTGATGGGGTATGTAATCAACCAACGTTAACTTACCTGTTTATACCTGACAACTCCACAGTTGGGCAGGGAAGAAAGCAGTCAACTTATACCTTTTAAATTCTTTTGGGTATATTCTCTTAATTAGTGTACGATTTTTTCAAATATCCAATGAAGGAAGCAGATCAAAAAAATTAATTACGAATTTTACGATTTAATACTATTTGATCAGGATTTAATTTGGCAACCTTTGTGCAGTGTGTTAATGTGAATATTATTTATCATTTATTTCTTATCACTAATAAATAACAGATGAGGTTATTTCTTTTACCGGATCTCGTACTAATAAGAAAACACTAGCACTCCCATAGTAGTAAGGAATCAACCTGTGTCTTTACTTCCATTTATATTAATTTTATTGAAAAAAATTAGTAAATCTTTGAAAAAATCACGTTCCTGTAGTTTAAATACCAATTTCTGTTTTCATAGTTTTCGGATTGCCGAAATGGTAACTCATTATATAGGAATGTTAGGCATTTTAAACTTTCTAAGTAAAATAAAAGGTTGAGCTTTCATAAATCTGAATTCTCACAAACAAACGCAAATAAATAACCAAACGAGAAAGAAATGTTCATTATTGAAAAAAGCTTTTTTGCTCCTAATATTTGCTAACCAATGTTTAATTGTGGCTAATGTTTAATCAAATAATTATCATAATATCTCAATTTTCCAATCCATCCAAGCTTGGTTAAGCTGATGAAAGTATGCTCGAATAAATTTAACTGACCTAATCAGAAAAAAAAGATTTTACATCTCGGGACTTGATGTCCAATTATCTGTTAATTATTAACCGATTGCTCATTTCGTTTCCACCAATGCTTAGCCGATCATTGTTCCTATTCTAGCTCGTTTTCGTCATCTTATTTAAGAGGCAAACATATTTATTATTGTAGATATGAATATTATAAAGGGTTGAATGGACAGACAATACAAAACTTTTGTGTGGATATATGGGGGTTGGTACAGGAACGATACCAACCTCTACAGCTTAAGCCTCATCTTCTCGTGTTTCGACCATTCGAGACGATCGAATCCATTTTCTAACCGTATTAGCATTTACGCTTACGAACCAATCTTTTTTCTTGTGAAAACAAATAACACGCTTTAATAATAATAAGGTTTAATTAATACAAGGGTTGGTGGCTTGAAAATGTACTCGCCCTATGTTTTCTATATATTCATTTCTGATAGCAAATAAAGTGTTTCAACCGCAAGAATTGCTAATTATCTGTCTGGTTTACAAGTCGGTATTTTCATATGCTAATTGAATGTTTACTTACAATGACCAAAGGTTGAAGAATTTGAAATTCTATATCTATTTTACCTATATTTTGATAAAATTTGGACCGATAATTTTTTTAACCTTAAGAAAAGCCTAAGCTACTTAAATGATATAATGAAGGTTTATCTATATTACTATGTTTTTTCTGGTTTTGGTTTGCCATAGAACCTTACTGCCAACAAAATATACCCGACTAGAAATTTTAGTCTAATGGACTCTCTATTGGACCACCTTTTTGGGACCTTAGTTTGGGATATCAATAAACAATCTCGATAAAGCCTCATTTGGGCAATCCCAACAAGGTACCAATTGAGCAATACCAATAAGGCCCCAATTGAGTAATCCGAAAAGGACCCAAGTGGGCAATCTGTTATCAAACAATCCATTATTATTTTCTAGTGAAGTTTCATTGTTGGTATATTTTATTCTTTTTCCAAATTATCAGATGCATATGAAAATTCTGTATAGGCATTAGATGCTTATACATTGACAAAATGTTGGATTGATTTTCGACATCTTTTGGCTCGTAAACGCCAAACGAAGTTCGCAAGTCGTGTTCGACTTATTAGTATTTAGCATTTTTAATTACCTTTAGTGATAAATTACATATACATATATTACGCTTATAACAATAATATTATATACTTAGTGGTATAATATTAAATGGTGCAATAATATATGCACAACCAGATCTGCCAGGAAAAGTATCTTAGTTACTTTAAAGTATCTAAGATACTATATCTTAGTTCCTTATTTTTTATTTATTGATAAGAAATAGTAGGTAGATACTTTTCAAATGGAACTGTATCTTGTAACTTAAATAGTATCTTAGATACCGAAAAGTACTTAAATACCTAAACATGGAGAGATCAGATATAGTTTTTTTTCGGTTTGTTCTTAAGGTTCAATTTATACTTCATATATTACTTTTCTATCGTTTTTTAAGTGTAATATGTTTTTAGGAGATGAAACATACATTCTTTCTTTTTTCTTAAATTAATGTAGGTAAGAAATATATTATCTAATTACCTATCAACTCTGCTTAATACGTCACGAAACTTAGGACATAAATGGTATACAAAGTAACTGAAAAAGTAACTAAAGATTAATATTAAAGTTCTTTTTTTTTAAGAGTAACTAGATACCCAAAGTAACTTTGGATAATTTTTAAAAAGTAACTTATCTAGTATCTAGATACTTTCCCAAACTGTCTCTCTCTCTCTCTCTGTCTATGTCATCTCACTTTTCTCATCGCATTTAATTGAAGCGCGGTTGATTTAAAAATTTCCATTTAATTATTTATTTCAAAAATTTAAAATTAAAATCACAGCAGTTTATCAGCTGTTCAAAAAATTTCGATTATAAATTATTTATTTAGAATTAAAATTATACTTTTAAATAAATCGATTTCAATAATTTTTAATATCAACGTTGAGTTTTCTCACTGTAGTTCCACGAAGGATGCAGTCTGAAAACATTACTCTAATTTTTAATTTCAACTTTAGGATCTAATATTTATTTTATATTAGACAAGGGAACTAATGAGGCTTTCTTAATCATATAAAGTTTTATAAAAATAAACTTCTTTGCCTCTTTTTCTGTCTATTAATTTAAAGCTCTATCAATTATATACTTATATACTATTTCAATTTTGGATATCATTCTTGGAATTCATAGCTAACAAATTCATTTAAGTTTAAGTATATTTTTGTTTGAAAAAAGAAATAATTTTTAGCAGAAAAAGTTCAGAATTGTCGATCAAAAATAACAAACTTCTAATGACTTTAGTTAATTGATGTAACAAGAACCATGATTTTTGTAAACCCAAATGCACGATTTATCATTTTTTTTACTATTTTGTATTCTAAGGAATGGAATAATTTTTCCCTGTAGACCTACATAGAGCCCAATGAGAAAAAATTGACAATAATTTTTAGTTTTAGTGTTGAGCTTTCCCTCTATGATCCCACATTGAACTCAATCAAGAAAAACTGACATATATATGATTTTTTTTCCATTCAGATTTCCCATTTGGGTTCCTAGGGATAGGGGTAGTCCTATATATATAAAGGAGGTAGATTTTTTCCTATGGAATATGCCCCATTGGGACCCAATGAGAGTCAGATGCAAACTTTGGCCATTCTCAAAGTAATTTCTAGTCGGGTACGTATCCAACAATCGAATCCCATCATCAACGAATCAAAAAAAAAATATTTTCTACCTACTGAGAATTCTAAGGATATGTAACCATCAGTCATTAATTGGAAAATGATAAACTCAATGTTAGTTTATTAAACAAACATAGCTATATACTAATATTTTAGAACGAATATTTTAATACTTCTTTTCCTTGGCAAGCAAAGACAGCAGAAATATGGAAAGTAGTGAGTAAACCATCCTAGTTAATAAAAAACATGAGTATTATTTTTTTACTATTTTTTGGTAATTGTTTTTCTTTGTCTTTGAACAGAAACATCAATATAATTGTTCATATATGCCACGCAAAAGAAGTTGCAGATATTTACTAGAACGTATGCTAATACCGGGCATTTTAAAGATGTGTTCTATTAATTATGAATTCAACTTGTGGTTTGGTTGAATTAGACAGCCAAAAAACTGACATCCCTTCAAATCATCCCTTCAACCGAAAAAATAAAAATGTCAAATTTTTTGTCACTGTTCCTACCCACGCCAGTCCAGTGCTTGCTATTCAATAAAATAACATGTCTCAATGATGAATCGATTTGGTCGAAAAAGAGTAACAAAAACAACCCCCAATTACTGAAATCGAATCCTTAATTTTTGATAAACCAAATTTGTCACGCACCTACCCTTTTGCTTGCAAAATAAAAAACAAATCAAATAAAACAATGAAAAAAAAAACTAATAACATATTTCTAAAGCTTCGAATGTTATCTATACTTAATTAAGTCACTTTTTTTTCGTAACCACCCCTAATATGTGAGCTTAAACTATAATTATATTGCAAACTTACCGTTTGCCTACATTTAAATATTTAATCGAATTACATGAAGATATTTTTTCACTAGAAGTTGTCATTTGTTTTAAAGAATTTGATTTGACTTCTTTGAAATTGGGTGGTTTTTGTTTGATGGGGTTGTTGGTCGGTGGAGAGGGTCGTCGCAATTGTGCACCAGCTTCTTTTACAAAATAAATAATAAATGCGAAAATTTTGTCGTGTTTATTCATTTAAGTGGATTGTATTCGTAACTGTTTATTTTTTGTGCATGAATTCATTGCTTAAGACAATTACATTGAATTTGTCGTAATTTGGGACAGGGCAGGGGTGAAGAAGAACAAAAAAAAAAAAAAAGAAAAAAAAAACAGCGAACATGCAAGAAAAGACCGTTATTTGAAAAGGAATCGGTAATGATTAGTTGGTAATATAATTAGGAATAGATATCGCATATTAAAAATACATATATGAATATGTAAACATGAAAAAAAAATAGGAGAATATATTAACTTAAGGGTTGTTTGGGGAGGATGTGAGGGAGTGTAAGGAAAAGTAGACAAATAAAAATGCATGATTCTTAGTATAATTGATGGTTGAAAATGTTTTGTTGTTTGTATTAAATGACTACCTATGTACAACTTAATTGGATGAATCAATGGAAAAAAAATCGCTAGACATGTGCAATGTGCATAGCTATAATTGCCGCTATACATTTTATACATAATACAAACTTTATATATTAAACTAAATATGATCTCATTTTAAAGAAATGGTACTATAAAAAAATCGCTACCATAATAATCAGGCTTTAATAAGTATTATCATTTTCTTACTTTTTCAATATGAAGATATAAAAAAACGTAAAACATTTACGTAAATTAAATGTAAAGCTATGATGTTTAGCACTAGTTTTCATTGGGAACCAAATAATCTATAAGAAAAAATAGAATAAAATAGTTATCAATGAAAAAAAGCATTTAATTTGTTAAAGATGATAGTGGTTATATTATTTACAATTTTTTTTTGTAGACATCGTCAACAGCATTTGGCATATTAATTTCTGCTAACTGTGGAAAACATTTTCCTCAATTGAAGTGTTTGCTACAGACGGGAGGTACCTCCAATTAAAAATAATAAAAATATATACACATATAAAATGATTTTCAATTAACTCTTAGTTTCAAAATTTAAACTGTTTTTTTCACATACCTAAAAAATAAATTTGAGCCATACCTTCCTTTTTGCAGCAAACTCTTCAATTTCTTGGCGATTGAAAAGTATTTAGTAGTGTTGTGATATTTGGTAAATTTTTTGTAATTACTATCTTAGACGTAGTCGAAATGAACACGAAATTTTGTTTTTTCGATTCCAATTATTTTAAAACTAGTAGTTGCCTGTTGCATTCGCAACTAAAGGTTCTATCTCAATAAAATGTTTAATGAGATAATGTAGTTTTTCAACAATCGAAATTTTAAATTTAATAATCAAAGTGTTGTTAATATAAAAAAAAAATTATATAAAATTATATTAAGAAATAAAATATGTGTTTTTTTTAACACCATTTTAATAACAACATTTTAAATAACGTCATTTCACTAAATTAGTATGAAAGTTTAATACTTATGTAGTACTTATACCAAATAGGCGATTTTAAATTTTGGTTCGTTTTTCAACAATCAAACTTTTTAAAATCTATTTTTTTATGAACCAATGGTTGTGATCTGGAGTAATTATATATTCGGCTGAAAAGCATTAAGGTAGCAATTTTTCGCCATATATTTCACTGTCAATTTAAATTTAAAATCTTCCATACCAACTTTTCTTCGGTATTTAGAACAATTTGAAAACCAATTATTGTTATTGAAAAAAAATAAAATATTCGAATTTAAGTCCACGCTTTTCACCTATTTCCAACAATTTTGAATGTACAACATCCAAATGTACGAAATCGAATTGCTTTTTAGTCATGTTAACTAATATAAAGAAGGTCATTATTTTTTTTTCCGTTTTACATTGTATTTTCAAATATAAGTGCACATTTGTGTCGATGAAATTTGGAAAGTGTTTTCCTTATACGATGCAGATATATAATAAGAAAGGCTTTTTGAAAATTTCTCCCCTAAAAAAGTGAAAAACGGTAGCGAAGTTTGTAAGGGATAACGTTTAATAAACAATCGAAATTATCAATAATCAATCAAAGTCCGTTAAAAGCGAATATTTACAACTGGCTAACTATTTGTCGCGCTTTTATTACAAATAATATAAATTTAAATTCATAAAAAATTGTATCATCGGGTGCGTAAATAATTATTTAATGTGCTTGAGTAATAATATTTTGACAAACGTAAATAGTTGTTGTGAAAAAAATACAAAAATAAAAACAAATTTGGTAAATAGCCGGTTTGAGAAAATAGGCATGTTTGAATGCCGTGTGGTGTGTTAACTTAACCCTACCAACGTTTTGAATGCGTAAGTGGGGATAACAGAGCGCATGCGTATATTCTGCACGCACGGACGGTAAGATAGTCAATTTACATACAAGAAGAAATAAACTGATTTTTCAGAACTTTTGGGTGAAAATCCTGACTTTAGAAATTGATGTATATATTTATTAGATTACTTCATATTCATGATGGGCTTAACTCTGTTAAAGTTTTTTTTAAAGTATCTATCTTTAAATGAACATTTTCGGAAAATTTATGATTTCCTCGAAAATTCAGCTCGATATATGAAAAATGTGAAGTTTCGGCTCATAGGATAAGCTTGAACATTTTATCCAATAATATCCATTGATCCATACTAATGTTATTTCTGTTGTCCGGAAAACTTTCGAAGGTTTACAAAATATTTCACTTAGATAGTTATTTACAACTAGCTTAACTCGCCAGACGTTATCCTGTCAGTCTATATTGTAATGGTTGTAAATACATAACTTAAATTTAAAAACATGTTCTTGGAATATTAAAAACCCCTCCCTTAGCAACTAGCAGCATCCCTTGTTGTACCTTTTATAACTTACTGTCAAGAAATACATTACTATCAATTAATGAAGTATTGGCAGGGAGCGGACCATATGGTGGGGACACATGAATCGATTGTAGCGCTCGATGCGGCCAGAATTTCGTGAAATCATGCTTGCGTTTATAATTTAAGAGTGAAAAGAGTACATACTTATATTAAAAATGGTTCATAACAGTTGCTGTGTGGTACATTGCAAAAATACTGGCAGAAATAGTAAATGTAAATTGTATACTTTTCCAAGAGCTAGTTGGAAAGTTGAGAAAAGAAACAAATGGATTAATGCAATTAAGTAATGTATAACCTAACTTACTAACATGCTTATTTTGATAGATGTACGTTTCAGTGTGGCAACCAACTATTAGGTATCCATGTAATAATTGTAAAATTAAATTCTATGATTATGTAATTATTTATTTGCAACCAAAAAATATTTTTTTAGCATTGACGGGTCACCCTGGACTGCGAAACCGACACACAATTTGCAGTGCACATTTTATTGGAGGAAAAAAATTCGAAGAGCAAGCAAGTCCAAGTTACATCCCAACAATATTTCCGTCAATTTATAAACAAACAACAATAAATCATAAAAACTCTATAAGCAGGTATGAAATATACTTAGTAATAAGCTTTTGAAGTACAAATAAAAAATACAAAAATTTATTTCCAGTTAGTGGCTATTGTATTGACCGTTGACTGATACTGTTTTCTGCGGTCGCAAGTATGTTACTGATGCAAGAAATAGAAAAAATATCAACAATGTTTCTAAATTTAGTATGGAAAATTTGAGATATATTACTTTAATGGTGGCCCGCGGTTTAGGATGCTTTTCCGAAATGACCTGTAATATCATTTGAGTTGGCCATTCCTGATTTAAAATATGCTTATTTTTTTATATCTAAAATAAAACATAGATATTTAATTAAAGGGTTTAATTAATATTCAAATAATGGATATCCATTCATTTATTACAATCGGCCTTCTTCTGAATGATACTGTTATTATTAATAGCTATACCCTGCGCGCGTTGCTACGCCACCAACTAAAATACATTTGAAGAGCAAATTTTAACCATAATTTTGTCGTACCAACTCAGAAATCTTCGTGGGGTCAAGTGCAACAACTTTACTAAAGATCATCATATGATCAAATGTATAGTTTACAATTCTATAAAGGACATATAGACAAAAATTCAGTTTTATATATGTAGATAAAGAGCAAAACCGGTCCCAAAAAAAAAAAAAATAGCCCATTCTGAATAAGTTTTCGTGACAAAATTCTGTTTCCCGCATAAAGCATTTTTCTCGATTTTCCGAGAGTTAAAATTTTTTTTAAATTGTTTCTAATCATTATTTGGTAGCGCTAAATAACTTTAAAATGTTTATACAAAAAATTTTCAATCACAATCCATCAATCATCCCTGATTTTTCCACCTTTAGAAGACAATTTGGGAAAGATGAAAAAGAACTCCTCCATATAAAAACTAAATCTATCAAGAAAAAAAAATTGTGACTTCATAAAAGGTGAAGCATCTTTTAAAATACTTAAAAAATTGTTTAACTTTAGTAAACTCAGTTCTATTTAAGGTCTTAAAGATCAAACTCGGTTATGTTAGTATTAAATACATTATTTTTCCAATTCTAAATAGAAACAGCAATTCTCTCACAAAAATTGAATCGAAGAAAATAATTGTTAATTTGAAAGCTTGTATTAAAATTTGTAAGTCAGAGTTTACAAATTTACGTTAACTGTTACTTCTTATTTTTAGAATATCCATTTCCTTTTGGTTTTGCTCGACGAATTTAGAGGAAAAAAACCGAAAGAAAATTGAAAGTTTCGACTTTCACCCATAAACTATCGTATTTATGAAAAAGCATGATAAAGAAATCGTAATAAGTATACAAACACTTACATTCGTTTATTCATATCATTTAAATTGAATTATTCTCTGATTTGTGAAGCGATAAGAACTCGATGAAAGGAAAAAACCATATTTGTTCGACTTGATTAATTTATATACTTTGGAGGGATTTAAAAAAATGTGCCAATATTGAAACTTGTCAGAAAATGGTTGATTTGCAATTTGAAAAGGTTTCGTTGATAAAAGTGTTATATTTATGTGACGTGTGGAACTTTTTTTTCAACCTTTCCCACATTTTCTTGGTGGTACGTTTCGGATGAATTGAAGAGTTCGAGATCATTTGTCGACGATTCCGGTTAATAATCGAAATCACCACTCCCTGGTGACACTTCGTGATATATCCAAGAAAAATATTCCAGTCTCATCAAACGCAACAATAGACACAACAAATAATGACCACCACCCCACTTCACCTCCTTGGTTGCCACGATTTTCCCGTTTTTCTTCAAGTGTTTCGGTTTTAAACTGTGAAGTCTGCATTTAATTGTTCTCGCGGTTGGTTTGGTAAGTCTCGTCGCAATCTCCTCAATCCGATATCAATACAATAATTAGTCATGGTCAAGTCGAATCATTGATGAGGAAAATCATGACGATAAACGTTGTTTGGCTTTTTTTTTTCAAATGCTACCCAATATGGTGATATCTCTTCGACGAAATAATGTCTTTCTATTGACTTAACGGTCGCGGCAAAAAGTGCAAAAAACCTTAAGAACCTATTTGTTTCCCATTACGTAGAAGTGAGAAAGGGAAGATTGTCGCGTCGCCACATATCGATGCGATCGATTGATTTGATCGATTTGATGAAATAAATGTTTTGAATATCGATACTACATAAATCGCATGAATAGACTTGGGCAAAAACTGTGTAATTAACGGTGAAAGATTGGAGAGGAAAAGAACTTTTTGAAGTTAAACGAGTTAACGTACAAACAACATTAAATAATAGTAATTATTTTTATCTATTGTCTCTCTTGATACTTTCTATAAAATTATAATTATCCAATATAAAAATCCTTTTCGCTTTTCTTTATTTGGAACACAGAAAGGGCACCTGCTTCTAGAGAAAGGAAAACCTATTTAAAATAATTACAAGTCTATTTCAACTATATTAGAACATATCAAATTTCTCATAACTAACAATGATATCATTTTTTTTCTCAACAACTTTAAAACCAAATAAGTTATACCGCAAGGATGGCAAACTTAATACTAAAACAATGATATAATTTTTTCAACAAGTTTATAACCAAATAAGTTATACCGCAAAGATGGGCAAACTTAATATTGATATGATCGACAATAATTTTTCTTATTTTTACGCGATCGACTTCGAAAAATGGGTTAAATTAAAAACAAATACAAATTTAAAGAGATAATGAGTTGAAGAGAGTATTAGAAGCACTATTTGGGAATTGGTAATATTCGTTGTAGAATAGATGCGTGTTTGGTTTTAAATTCAAATTTCATTTTCTGCTAAATTTTTTGTACACATTTTCGGTTAAAATATTTGAAATTTACCTAAAAAAATATTAATTATAATCCCAGCGATCGACTGTCGACCTGTTCACGATCGACCGTTTGTCCACTCCTGTTATACCGGATAAAAATTCAATTTCTTTATCTCATCAAAAAAAAAATGATTTAATCGTGGTTAAGGTATAGGCTGGATATTGTACAAGAAAAACTCAAAAGAACCAAAAGGACAAGATATATGAACAATAGGGGTTCAAGTCTTAGTTAAAAAAGCAGAAATAGAATTCTCCGTCTTGATAGATTTTGGTAACAGCAGTAACCATTAAGAAATAGTACAACCATACAGGATAATACACAGAAAAAAGGGGAAAGATATACAAAAAAAAAACTTAGTAAACGATCCTGCTACAAGAGGGCCTTTAATAACATAAAACTTCCCTCATATTTTCAGATGCACTAAGAGGAGATATATATAGGCTATTACTCGAAAAAGCTAGAAAAAAACTTAACATATTACGGGGACTAGAAAGTGATGTCATTTCTGAACCTATAGACTAAATTAATTAAAGATTATAAGTCTCTACTATTCATTTGTCAAACTTTAAAAGTCTGAACTGAATACATAAATAGATTTACGCATATAAGTATTATATAAGCCCAAGGTTTATAAAATACTCAGGTTGCCCCATTGGAAAAAAAAATGACGTCAAACGAAGAATTTTGAAATTTGAATTAGTCTGAAGATATGTACGAATTTCTTCTGCATGCGTCACGTGGCGCATGAGGCCACCTGTGTATTTTATAAATTGATATAAGCCAAGGTTTTCCAACCTCTCTTAGTTAAAAATGTACAAAAATTAATTACATATAAACTCAAAACCTAAACCTAAACTCAAATTAGGTGTGAGAAAGTAATCAGAGATCGTATATCTATATCCCCTGATATTTTTAATTTTTTTTTTTTGCATATATGTAAAATAGGTAATCAAGTATGTATCAATTGTAACGCCGGCCATTTGTAAAACAGTTTATTTTTTAAATGTATTCAATATTATAACCATACACAAAAGAACTTAATGAAACCATGAAATAAAATTTAAAATTGGGTTTGTTTGTAAAAACATAAAAAGTTTTATTAAATTGTATAAATACGAAAAATTCAAGTATATGCTCAACTGGTGATATGACATTAAATAACATAGTAATTGTTAGGTTACCTAACATGTTGGGTTTAAATATTTTGTTTAAGGAATCTGAACCGGTTTGAGGTATTTATTATTTGTTGTCAATTATAAATACATTAACACCTCTTTCCGAATCCATAAATGATACCTTTGTAGTTGTCTTTTTCGTGTACATTTTGGCCTTCAAGCTTTTACTATGTTATTTCATATCAGCAGTTGAGAGCAGGCAAAATTCTTTAAAATTTCACACCTGTTTGGAATTTACCCCTTTTGCTCACAATTTGTATCATTAGTAATCATCATTAATTATTTGTAATCAAGTTCAACTAATTTTTCTTCAGAAGAAAAGGTTGTCTTTTTACGTTTAATTATTAATAATAAAAGTAGCGTTCAGAAGAAGGCTGATGAAAATAAATAAACGGACACCCATTAATTGGTTATAAATTGGACCCTTTGTTTAAATATCTCTGTTCTTTTTTAAGATATTAAAAAGGTGCATATTTGAAATCAGGGATGGCCAAACTAAATGATATTGCGGGTTACTTCGGAAATGCATCATAATTCCGCGGGCCACCATTAAAGTTATATCTCAAATTCTCCATACTAAATTTAGATACATTGTGAACAGTTTAATTACATTGGTTTTCACCACTTAGGTCAGTAAAAAATGTATACATTTTATAAAGTCTGATGAATCTCGCCAGTCGAAAAAATTATCAAGGGTGCCTTTTGCGATCCACGGGTTGGCCACCTCTGCCAACCTCTGATTTGAATAAACAATGAAAAATTTATCTTTTATCTACATATAAAAATTGTTATGTTGGTTTGTGTAGATTTCAAAAACTCAAAAAATTTTGCATCGATTTAGCTCAAATTTTCTCACTATATACAATCCGCTTCAAAGATTGTTTTTATGTTTTTCTTGCGTCAGTAACAAACTTGCAACCGCAAGAAAATGGATTTTTCAACGGTCAATACAATAGCCGCTAACTGTCAATACTTCATTGTTATGATCGAGCAATGATTTTTAAAAGTAGAGCAAATTTTACCAAATCTGGTATATCTTGAAGGTAAATTATAATAAGTACATTGAGGGATGCTACGGGTTGATAAGGGAAGTGATTTTAATAACTCACAAGCTTTTTTTTCCTAAAATGAATTTATTTATTTACATCTACTGGCTGGCAGAACAACGTCTGCCGGGTTCAGCTAGTTTTAAGTATATATTTCTATATGTTTTTCGAAATATTAGAGAGATCAGAAAGTAATATTTCAATCATTCTGAAATTCACTAGTACCATATACTCATTGATTTGTTTGTTCCAAAATTGATCTAAATAGACCTAAATTTTATAACATTTCCGTAAAATAAATTAGCCTCGATTTTTTAAACCGAAATAAGCTTCTTTTAATTAAATCTATCAGTTAGATGGATCTAAAATTAGCCTTAAAAATTAACCTTCAGAATAATGTAGTTTTCTAATACAATTGAACTAAACATACCTATGAGCATTAGAATATACTTCTTTATAAACTCTTAATCATAAGGGACGGTTAATGCATAACATTAAATTTGCAAGAAAGTCGACAATGATGATTAAAAAATCTCCAATTTTAAGTAGAAAATTTTAAAATTCCACCAAGAAATAGTTTATGAAAACAATATTACTTATAGCCCTTAAAGTACATTATAACCATGGTGAATCAGCTTCGGAAAGATATTATAATTATTTTTTTTATTATTATTTACTGTCACTTTATAACTATTAAGGTATTTAGCGACTCTAGGGTTAATAAAAATCCATATAGTAACAAATATCGTAAATTTGCTCCATACGAGATTTGAACCCAGCACCTACCAGTAATCTTATATATTAAGATTGCATTTCGTCGTTGTTAAAGCAGCTGATCTCTGTCCGTAATACTTTCCGATAGGATGAAGTCTAACGGGTTCTACACTAATCATATATATAAATTGGCTATCTTGCCGTGCGTCCGTGCAGAATGAGCTATGCGCAAGCGCTGTTATCCCCCCTTACGCATTCAAAACGTTGGTAAGGATACTCACTCACTAATGTATTTATTTGTGAATACGTATTTCGGGTTTTCAGGTTTGCAATATGTGAAAGCCAAAAAACATACTGCTCATTTATAAACTTAATTTAACCTTTTCAGATATATCTACTTATAAGAGTTTAAATTTTTAAGCAGACTCTAAGTTTTTGTTTCTAATAATAAATCAACTTTGTTTTATATTAAGCAGTAATAACGTTTCGCTTTTAACGGACTTTGATTGATTATTAAATTTGAAATTTCGATTGTTTATTAAACGTTATCCCTTACAAATTTGCTACCCTTTTTCACTATTTTAGGGGAGAAATCTTCAAAAACCCTTTCTTATTATAAATCTGCATCGTATAAGGAAAACACTTTCCAAATTTCATCGACTTAAATGTGCACTAATATTTGAAAATACAATGTAAAACGAAAAAAAATAATGACCTTCTTTATATTAGTTAACTTGACTAAAAACACTAAAAAGCTATTGTATGACGTTGTACATACAAAATTGTTGGAAATAGATGGAAAGCGTGGAAGTAAATTCGAATATTTTATTTATTTTCAATAACAATAATTGGTTTTCAAATTGTTCTAAATAGCGAAAAAAAGGTAGTATCGAAGATTTTATATTTGAATTGACAGTGAAATATATGGCAAAAAATTGCTACCTTAATGCTTTTCAGCTGAATATATAATTACTCCAGATCACAACCATTGGTTCATAAAAAATAGATTTTAAAAAGTTTGATTGTTGAGAAACGAACCAAAATTTAAAATCGCCTATTTGGTATAAATACTACATACGTATTAAACTTTCATACTAATTTAGTGAAATGACGTTATTTAAAATGTTATTAAAATGATATAAAAAAAAACACTTATCTTTTATTTCCTAATATAATTTTAAATAAACTTTTTTTTATATTAACACTTTGATTATTAAATTTAAAATTTCGATTGTTAATTAACTCTACATTATCTCATATTAAACATTTTATTGAGATAAAACCTTTAGTTGCAAATGCAACGGGCAACTACTAGTACTTATTATAAAATACTAAGATTCTGGAAGTTTCAGATCTCTACCTCATTTAGTTTTTGTGAAAAAATAACCGATTGATCACAAATTTTATAATAATCTAGGGAGTAGTAATGCCTTTCAGCATTACTTATAGTTTTAGGCATTTTGCTTTATATTTTTATCTATAAACATTACTAGTTATTTAAAATGAAGATTATTTGAGGTTATTTTTGACTTGAGAAGACCACAATAAACTTTCATGTTCCACTTTCTCGCTTCAATTACAATACTTCTTCCCTATTAAACTGAAAATATCTTATCTAACAAATTATTTCAGCAACAAACTGAACATTTCTCGATCGAATTTTTCGTTTTACATACACGTATACCAATTTAGAGCACCGGTCAATGTTTTTTTCGCAGCAATCATATCGGAATAATAAAGATATTGGGGCAGGTAATAGCGAAAGCAATCAAAATTAAAACTCCAACGTCTAAGTCAAAAAGAAGGGGATGAAAAGCTCTGATGAAATAGAATGTGATTCAGCCATTACAACGAATGACGTGATTCACGTCCATTATGTCGTTACATCGCTAGTTATCTGTTTATACCACAAAACTGGAAATATGTAAATATTTTTGAATAAGTAGACAAACCATGAAATGGGAAAGCCGACGGGATGGGGAGCATGGAGGAGTCAATAATGAAGACTAGAAGGAAAACGGAAAGAGTTTTGGCAAGTCTCTTGCATGTTATATTTCCGTATTTCAATTGCCATTTGTTGGTAGGTATGATATACGTTTTATGTACATACAAAAATTATTTTGTTAAAGATTTATATTTGGAATACTCAAATTAGACGGAAAAATAGTGGAAAGCTTGATATTCGTAACACTTGATAGCTTTATAGCAAAGTCATGGAATATTTCAAGGAATATTTGGATAGTTTTTCCTATTTACAACTAGCTGATCCCCGCAACTTCGTCTGCGTAACGTAGGTGTAGATTATATTTTCTTTTTAGATTGGCTATTTGTAGTGGTATGTGAAAATTTTTATTTTTCTTATTTGTTTTACGAAAAACATAATCATACTTAAAAACACTGCTTTGTCAACTTTAAAGAGACACATTTAATCAACTGTTGCTTAGAATAAAATAGTTGTATGTAACCATCAATTAAACTTCAAAAAATATTTATAAATATCTAAGAAGAGTATGTTCAATTGCGTATACCGTCGGTAGGCATAACTACCGTGAACCAAATAATCCATAAATCAATCAGTATCTATACATAAATAAAAAATATCGTCAAGTCCAATAAAGTTGGTCTAAATTATGACTAAAAAAAGTCGAAAGTTATCAAAATACTCGCGTCAAAATAACAGAAGTTAAGAGTCTAGATTTTTGAATATTAGTTGGAATCCCATCTCATTGTTTCGATTCCCGAATGAACCTTTTTCCAAAAACAATTTTGTAAAAAAAAAATCTAATGTAAGATTCGAACCCACGTCTCTTTTATTGTGAGCATAAGAATGTCAGATACGTAAGCGAATGCGCTATGAACGTATAATTAATCCCAAAGTATAAATAAAAGAGCTTTTATAGCGGTGGCATTTATATATATTTTTTAAAATGAAAAAACACTTATTGTGACATAACTGTAATAGTCAGACATATGCTGTCGCTCTATTTTTTGTAGATAATAATATGTTCTGCAAAATCGTAGTACATTATTTTCTTCTATAACCAATAGTTTTCGCAGCGCACGCGATAAAATAATGTTTTTTGGTAATTTTTTTCAGACCTTGGGTTACATTATTGGAGTTTTAGTATGGATCCTTATTTTTTTTTGAAAATTTAATATAGCCTATGTTCTCCGGAAATAGTGTAGCTTCCCAACAGTGAAAGAATTTTACAAATCGGCCAAGTAGTTTCGGAGACTTTTCAAATCAAACAATCAAATCTTTCCTCTTTATAATAATAGATAGATGATTGCAACCTGGAGCAATTATATATTCTGCAGAAAAGCATTATGAAGCAATTTTTTGTCATATTTCATTATCATCAATAAATATATATATATATATATATATTTATATATATATATATATATATATATTTATATATATATATATATATATATATATATATATATATATCTTCTATGCTATCTCTTCTTCGGTATTTAGAACAATTTGAAAACCAATTGTCGTTATATGACAAAAAATTGCTTCCATAATGCTTTTTAGCAGAATATATAATTGCTGCAGTTCAGAATCATTGGTTCATAAAAATTAGATTTTAAAAAGTTTGATTGTTGAAAAACACACAAAAATTAAAAACCGCCTCTATGGTATTTGGTATAAGTACCTACTACCTAAACTTTCATACTAATTAAGTGAAATGACGTTATTTAAAATGCTGTAGTTAAAATTATAACAAAAACAGAAACTTATTATTAATTAATTATTTATTTATTAATTACACTTAGTAAATTCAAAATTTCGATTGTTGATTAACTCTACATTTTCTCAAAGAAACTTAATCACCCCAATTCACTCTTTTAGGGTAGGAATTTTCCAAAAAAAATATTTTCATACACCTACTTCTTCTAAGGAATACACCGAATATTAAAATTTCATCTGGCTGAGGAAATATATAATTACACGATTTTATGTATGCACGGTTTTAAACACGTATTTACTTTAAGCTTTATTAATATAATTATTTTTTTACTACTACTGTTATTTTTTCGTTAATATTTCCTTATTGAGCAACCCTAAGGATTTATTTTCAACAATTTTGTAAAAAAAAATAAAAAAAAAGGTTACTTTAGGATTCGAACCCACGTCTCTTTTATTGTGAGCATTAGAATATCAGATACGTAAGCGAATGTGCTATTACCGTATAATTCTATTAAGTGTTTATTAAGTATAAAAATATTTACATTTCAAAAAGGCACGTCCCACGGGAACGAAGTAAAAAGTATCCTATGTCCTTCCCCTAGTTTTTAGCTACCTCCCTACTAATTTTCAGTCAAATCGGTTCAGCCGTTCTTGAGTTATAAATAGTGTAACTAACACGACTTTCTTTTATATATATATATATATATATATATATATATATATTATTTTTAAATATCCCATAATTAACACTTTTTGTTTCAAAATTATCACCAGAGTCACTGGTTTTGGAAAAAAATTGATTTAAGATTTTAGTAATGTTTAAATTTTATTGTTTGGGAATACTGAAATGCATTTTTCTTTCTGATGGTTTAATTTATGGGATGAAGAGATGAAACAACGCCGTATATGATATACATAGCATGATTCTAGTCAAAGAATTTATGTAAGGAATTGTTTGATACTGGATCCGATCAATTGATCGATCGTTGCAGATGAAGACAACGGAACGGCAATATGGAATATGGGTAGATACAGATACTAATATTAGTACGAGCAATTCGAATGGGAGAGTAGGTAATAATGCTAATAGCAATAATGAGAATACGAATAAAAGAAGAGCAAACGAAGAATTTGTGCTTACGTTGGGTAATATTTGTTACTAATGATTGCTCGTATATGTCGGGGCCCAGTCGTGCCCCATTACTCATTAATAATATAATTCTGATTGGATCGCGCGCCACAAATATACAAAACGGACAGGTCTCATGAGAAAATATCAACATCACAATCGTCAGAAGTAGCATCAGCAACACTAGGTAACAGTTTTATTGGAATTACATATACGTATGTATGAATGTACTTAAGTGGTCAACATTGGATAGCGAACAAAAGTTATAGGCCTACGTATGGGATATAAAAATGAAGGCTGGGAATGTGAATTAAATATCATTGGGGAAATAAAAACGACAGAACTTTAATGAACAAACAGCACTTTAGTCTTCTAATTAAAAAAAGAGCATAACTCTAAGAAGCCTTTTTGAACTAATTATTCTTTTCTTAAAACGACGTAAGCAAAAAAAGTCTTACTATAGTTCCAGGCTCTCCAAAGACTAAAAAGGACTCCAAAGAATAAAAAAAAAATCCTCTAGAATACAGAATTTCATGATGAAATTTCGTTAATATACCTCAAGAAGCCAGAAATAATGCAATTCGGAAAAATTGGCACGCTTTCGAATGAAAATTTGAAAAATATGGTAATTTTTTTGGGCTAATATAAATTACTCAAAAAGCCTACTAGTAGCCGAGTGATCAAGGTGACCGCTCCAAAACTGGTAAGTTTTGGGTTAGTTCCTCGTATCAAGCAAATTTTCTATATTTAACACTAGAGTCGTTAAAAACCTTAGTAGTTATAATGCGACGGAAAATGGCAATAAAAAAAAACTCAAAAGTGAAAATTATCGAATATTTAGCAGTAGATATATTCACTACATTATAGTGCAACAATATTTGAATTAATATCTTGATTCCTTTTCGCTCCATAGTGCGAATCAATTCGAAAAACGAGGAAATGAGAAAACTTCAATTAGGAACGGTGTTTTCATTCCTGGGTAGATACACCATATCCTTAAGATAGATTTTTAAGGCCGGCATTTTCTCATCTAAGTAGTGACATCTATCTGGTAGATCAAATTTATTCCGAAGGATAACAAAACATGCATATTATCCACCTAAGATAAGGAATATTGTAGTGCTAAATGTGTAAGATTTATCAAATCGATACATTTTTACTTATTATAAAGCAGTCTTAAGGACATTTTCTCTCAATTCAGAAGTGAAAATACTGACCTTCAATAAATAAAATTCATCTGAATCATTAATTCAATACATTAATACTCCAGATTTCATTATTTTTAGGGAAAATTACGAATGTTTTCTTTAATTCCCGAATGAATTAATTTACCTAGACGTAAAAATACCGGCTCTTAAACTTTCGAAAACCGGTATAATACAAAATTACACGTATTTTTATACAAAATACTTTTATTTCATAATCAAGAGGAATTTATTTTTGAAAATTTTGAAAAATGGATAAAGAAAATTAAACGGGTCACACTGCCTCCCTGAAACAAAAATTTCGAATGATTTGGTCACTTAAAATTGTGGCTTTTATATAAAAAAATCTTTAGCCATCTTTTTTTTGTTTCTACGGAGACGGGAGGGAAGCATTTTAGTGATCTTTTGGACTTTGAATTCAATATTTTTAGGTTTATAAAAAAACTTTGTAATTTTTATTAGTTATTATTGTCTATTCTGAATAGTTTAAAACCAATTATAATACATATGTTTAATTTCAATAGCAACGGTATTATGTATTCCTTAAAAAGGTAAATCTTCAAGACCGGTATTTTTGCATATGAAGAGCAACATTTATCATCCAGATAATTTTTTTTTTAAGTAAAATGACTAATTCAGTAATAATGAAATGTGTAGTATAAATGTTTAGGATTTTTATAACAGATAAAATCTATTAAAAGCCTACTGGTGGCCGAGTGGTCAAGGCGACCACTCCAAAACTGGAAGATTTTGGGTTCAATCCCCGTATGGAGCAAATTTTCGATATTTCTCGATAGCAGATTTTGATTAAACTTAGAATCACTAAAGACCGTAGTAGTTATAAAGCGACGGTAAATAACAGTATAAAAATATTATTAAGGGTTGGAATTTTTACCTAAGAATGGAAATATGTGTAGAATTTATCTAACTGATAAATTTGTGTCCAGTAAAAGCCGGTATTTTCACTTATGGATAGATAAGTCTTAAATATAGATAGGCCATCTTTAGGTAGCCATGTTAAGGTAGCCATCTTTAGCTATTTAATAGATGAAAATATATCTGTTAGATAAATCCTATACATTTATCGTACACACACTACTATTCTTAGGTGATAATACACATGTTTTACCTATCTTATTGATAAAATTTTAGAAGATAAATATCACTATCTAGATTTGAAAAAAATTAGCTCTAAATAGCTATCTTAATGATATGGTGTATGTATCGAAAAGTGAAAACAACAACCCTTAGTGCCAAATATAAACTTATTAAAATACATCTTCAATAATTGGCTGACAGAAATCTTTGCGATAAATCAAAAAAATCTATGTAAACTTAAATTCACTGTTCGTTTGTTCAAAAACGCAAATCTTAAATTCTGTACCGGTAGTTTCTAAATTTTTCTCAATTTTCAATAGAATTTCACATCAATAGATACAGGAAAAGATACCGCGGATTATCAAAAGAGGTTTTTATCGTTATTTTCTTGCTAACATTGACTTAGATATAAAACAATTTTTCTTAAGAAAATTGAAAAATGTATATCTGTAAATTAAGTTAAAATTGGTACAGCAAAGGATTCTGGGGGTAGCTAACAGTAGTGATTTTAAAGTTTTTCAAACATGTTTTATTTATCTTTTTTTTTTAGTTCAGAATCTTAGGGAAAAATCAAAGGGAACAAATAATAATTATAATAATAATATATCATTATTTTTATTGGTAGTTATTAATCAACAAAAGAATATTTTTGGTTTTATAAATCAACATCAATATGTAGAGCAATTAGTAAATTTTAAAATAGCAAACAGTAATTGTGATTGATTAGTAATTGGTGAATAATTTCAATAAATATGAATAGTAAGTTTTAAATGTCGGTAAGTGCAAGGAAATTATAAAAATTATCTATATGAATATTTCGTAAAATAAAAAATTAGTTTATTATTGAAAATATAAATAAGATTTAATTTGTTTATTAGCATCTACTATACCAAAAATTGATTGGACAATACTAGGTTCAGATAGTATATTATAAAAAATAAAAAATTGGAAAACAAAATAAAATTTAAAAAAAAAAATAAATAAACAGATAACGTGAATGAAACTATTTAGACAACCTGTATATTCCATTGATTAATTATTGATAGATTAAAGAAGACAATGACATGTTCAGTTACATACATAACCATATAGTTGCACATACATCGACATCAACATTGCAAAAAAATCCAAGCAAAATGCATTTGAATAGAGGAAACAATGAAAGACAATTAATATTCTTTACATCAACAATAATCGATTTTGAGTAGGAAATCAATCAGAAATGTTTTCTCTCGAAACCGAACATAACGCTACCTTTAAAATTTTTGTATTGTCTTCGTTTAAAAATAATTGATACATCAGTTAATCGAAAAGCGTAACGGTTCACTTGACTCACCAAAGATATTATAGAGTAGGTACAGTATACTTTACTTGCTATAATTATATGGAATTAATTGACGGCGATAATTTTATCGACCAAACATCTTAATTCATTTAATGCAACAATATCTCTTTCGCTTGTTCGTCTCGCTTTCGTCCCTATTTGACTTACTCGGTTCAATATCGATTACTAATCGAATTGATGAGACCGATAGCTTTTCTAATTAGATCAAAATTTGTATAAAAAAATCGAAGATAATGTACTTGTAATCAAAAGCATTTTCCAAGCTAACTTTTCATTGAAAAAAAATGTTCAGTATTATACACATTTCAAAGGATGATACCTGTAACTTCGTCTGCGTGACATAAACTTATGTCGATAATAATAAACTAAGTTTATGATGATAAAATAGTCTCAAATATAATTATGTGTAATTGTTCCTAGATCAAAAATTTAAAGAATTAAGTAGGTATATATAAATTATGAATTTGCAATGGATTAAAACTCATATATACCAATAATAACCATATATGAAATCTTAAGCCAATTTCTTAAGAAAGCCATAAATAAAAATCATCCTCTCCTTGGTATTCCGTACACTCATACGTCCAATATTTATAATATTTCATGTTTCAGACCTCATACTGTGAAAATCAGTGAGACAACGACACATACCGTCGTTTCTCATATAATTCATAAAATTATCTAATCCATCTAAACCGCTTTCAATACATTACAATCGCATGCTTAAGTGTTGGCTATAAGTTATAAGAATTCTTTTCTTCACAAAGACATAATATAATCAATGATATTAAAAAATGACAATAATAAAACTAATTTCGCTTTTGCATACTAAATTAAAAGAATGCATGAGTGCACGATATATTGTTAAGACAAGTCCAATAAAATGCAATAATGCAATTATGGAATCCATTACTGGGACGTTCATGCATTTTAATTATTTTAATGAAATAATTGAAACGACTTATTATTAGACTGCGTTGAGTGTATTAATATCATATTTTGAGGAACTAGTAAATTAAATTAAATAAAAATTGGCCTCCAATTCCGGAATAGTTCAAGATACTTAATTTAGTGAATTATGTAGGTCGTATGACTCAAATTCTTTTTTATTTCTTGATTACGACGCGTTTTAACAGTTTTTGGCAGTCATCAGGTAATCCAGAAATAAATACATAATTTGAGTCATACGACAAACATAATTATCAATTATTTTATTTGTGATTCGGAATTTAATAAATTGTTATCAAAATACTTGTTGCATTAGAGTTAAACTTTAGTGCGGCTTTAGAAAATAGACAATAGGGGATGAACTATTCAGGTTTTTTGATAATTCCTCCCTAAAATTTGAAAATTAATTTTAAATTTTACATATGCACAGCAATATCTTAGCTATTTTTAAACAGAGTTATAATTTAATTAATGTTTAAGAAGACATTGATTAAATTAAAGCTCTTATTACTAACATTGAGAAGTTTAACATCGCATTTTTTTCAAGTTCCATAAGAATAACACGTTAAACAATTTTTCGTCTTCTGAATTTTGCAGGCATTTATTGTCCCACAGAAAAAATTTTGTATCATTTTTTAGTAACTTCATTTGTTCAAAACTTATTCAAATTTCAATCGCAGTATTTAGAAAAGAAAGTAGAACGTTCTAAGAAAAAAGGAAGATGATGAATTGAGGTCCTGGATTTATTGAAACAAGGTATGACTTGCTGCAATTTGGATTATTGTAATTTACGCATTTGTTAAGTACTAAATATTTAATATAAAAATCTTTGAAACTTTTTTTTTTTTTAACTAAACTCAATCATTTGTAGTACCTGCATAACTACACAAATCATTACTCTAAGTATCAATTAAACTAAACTAAATTTTATTGTTGTTTAAATTAGGACCCATGGAATACAGTTGTGGGGTACTGCATCCAACTCCAACATTGAAATCCTACAAAGATTTCAATCAAGGACCCTACAACAAATAATCGGTGCTCCATGGTATGTGAACAATAAAAAATACATGAAGATACAGAAATGTCATCTGTAAAAGAGGAAATTCAAAGGTTTAGTAAAAAATATCTGACAAAACTAGACATTCATTCCAACCATCTCGCAATAAACTTATTGGACAACAGTGAGATGACAAGAAGGTTACAAAAATAGAATGTAATAAATTTGCCTGATAGATTTTGTAACTAAACAAATATTCCTATTGACTATTTATTGCCAAATTATTATTTCTTATTATATAGCTTTATTTTTATATATTACTTATATATTAATATTTCACATTATTATTAGCATAGATATTGTTATTATAGACTATTATTATTCTTATTGCTACTGTTGATTGTTTTTATGATTGTTGTTTGTGATATAAGAATTACTATTATTGTTATTGTTACTATTGATTGTTAAAATCTATTTTGTACTTATACATCACTAATCTACGAGGATTAGTGCTTACATGTGATTGTCTATGGATTGAATACACTTATTGCAACCCTATGCAGATTGTGCAATTTATTTGAAAATAAAAAATAAAATATGTTGTATTATTTTTAGTAACTTCATTTGTTCAAAACTTATTCAAATTTCAAGATTTTTCTGAAAGAAAAATGATTCATATTTGATGTTGTAGAAAAGAAACTATAACGTTCTAAGAAAAAAGGAAGATGACGAATTGAGGTCCTGGATTTATTGAAACAAGGTATGACTTGCTGCAATTTGGATTATTGTGATTTACGCATTTGTTCACGGCTAAATATTTAATATAAAAATCTTTGTAACTTTTTTTTTAACTAAATTCAATCATTTGTAGTACCTGTATTACTACACAAATCATTACTCTAAGTATCAACTAAACTAAACTAAATGTTGTTGTTGTTTAAATTAGAACTAGATTTGTGTACAACCAATATAAGGACACCTACTGGTGGTCGAGTGGTCGAGTGGTCAAGGTGATCGCTCCAAAACTGGTAGGTGTTGGAGTCGATACTTGTATCGAGCAAATTTTTGATATTTCTCGATTACAGATTTTGCTAACACTAGAGTCCCTAAAGATCTTAATAGCTATAATGCGATGGTAAATAACATTTAAAAAACGAAAATAGACAGCTGCTTAGTGGCTCGACCTGAGGGTAGCTCCAGTCACCGATTGGAGCTCCAGTCAACTGATTGATTTTACAACTTAAAAAAGATCTGAAGAATTGAAATCACAATTTCAAAATTACGGATTCAATAAAAATATTATTATTTATGCCAAATGGTATTAAAACTTTAAAAATGATAGAGTTTCTTGAACTTATCTAGTACATTTTTAACCGTTTATAGAGCGCATAAATCATGGCCAATTTAAGCCATCAATTTATTATAAGACTGTTAATAAAATAAAATCGTTTACTTCAAATAAACCAAACTCTTCTCGATTCAATTCAATCTACATCGGCCACAAGTGATCGTGATTGGAGAGAGTGAGCTTCTTCGCCGTTTACGATTCCACTAGATACTATTACATGTGAATTCGATAGAAAATTCCGAATTAAAAGAGACGAGTAAAATTTCTCTGAGAACTGCTGTTGATACTGCTGATTCTGATGATGATGTTCCTAGTATACCAGTGCTGATAGTGATGCTGCTGCTTGGAGGGCTGGCGGTGGTGCGAAGTGCCGGGGTGGAAGTGGCTTTGGTGGTATAACGAGCGATGCGGTCTCACCTGATGCACCCAACCGTGACTGCTGTTTGTTAATCAGTAATTAACTAAACAGATCACTAATTTATTAACTGATTAACTCAAGCAGAGTTCATCATCATATCGGATCTCTCTCGGCTGATTTTATTACAAGAACGAGCGCTTAAATAGCTGTATGAGATATTTGTATTCGTGTACATGCAGAATAGGGACGATCTGCTTCACCTTAAAACCTACTACCTACTGCAAATCCAACATTGAAAAACACCCATACTCCAAACGAAAAATTTAAACTTTCGCAATTTTTTGAAGTTTTACTTCTTTAGCGGTATTATGAAAAAATAATCAGACTGAATTTTTAGTAAAATGACGCCGTGACGACAGTAGGAAGTTAGCTTGAAACGCTAAAATTTGTATCATATTTTAGTTATTCCAATTACTAATAACAGATGTACCATTTCAGGCACTACCGGAACATGCTATGACAGTGGATTAAAAACATTTTTTGAAGTGAAAACTTCTTTAGCACCGTTGTGACTTGAAATTTTATGAGACGGAAGCGGAAAGCGACAATAAAAAGAAAAACATATATATAAATCTATAAGATTTAACATGAGAAAATGAAGCAGGAAACATTCGTATTTCTTATGGTTGTGCGCGCTTGCGTATTACGCTGCTTGAAAATGGTTTTCAAAGCGACCAATAACAACTGTGTTGAATTGCTTATTATAATTGTGAGCATATACATTTCATTATTTTAATAAAATTAATTTTCAAATTTGCCATAAATGAATACGGATTATTGTCATGGTTATCAAAAAGCAGTAAAGAAAACAAAGCTATAAATACGTCAAAAGGTTCAACAGAACGTGTTCGTGAATTTCGGGCACGCCGAAAAACATTATTAAATAAGAAAAATAATAGTTCTTATACAATAATAATGATTCGACTGTGCAAAATAGTGAAAATGATGCTAGTAAGTACTTAAATATTTTCTAATCGTATATTTCGTCTTTAATCACGAAATTTCAATAAAATAAAAGCGAATTTAAAATTAATTCTGGTATCACATAATATTATGAATTGTTTTTCAGGTGCTACTCAAATGAATGTAGAGCCGATTCCTTAGGTACTCACATTTTCGTCGAAATAAAATTGCTCATGAAGAATTTCGTTAAAAAATTTTTAACAATATGTTCGGTCATAATATGTGCTCCTTTTGTGAACGATTGTGATTCTAACGAAATTTAAAAACACAACACCCAGGACATGAAAATCTTTTATGGATAATAATTAAAAATTCTAATGCAAATGATAATATTTTACTGTGCTACACGTATTTTCAAGCAATCGAGAAAAATGTTATTCCAACGATGTCCAAATACAATAGTTTCAAATATTAAACGATACCTGCATCTTTACCACCACTGGATTTATTTTATACTTCCAGTATCATAAGCTCTCGTATCATTTATCGAAAATGCAAATTTAGATTCAGGATAAATGTATGTAATATATATGTTAATAAATCGTAAAATAGATCCTATAACTATTCTACTCATAAAATCTTACATTCGTCTCAGTATCTTGAAGTTCATATTTTTGAAGGTTTCACTTCTACTGCGTGTGAACTGCACACATGTGTTTTTTTTTAATTACGACAAAGAAGTATAACTTCTCACGGGCGTACATTAGTTCAAACACGGTTTTTTTTCACTATTTTCAGGAAGATTGGACCTTCCTGTCCTGAAGATATTAATAAAAAATCGGTATAATTTTTCGCAAATATTTATCTTTTAAAAATTAAAGAATTATTTCAACTTCTTCAGTAACGTAAAATTCCCCCAAAAATATTTTTTTAGTATTTTTAGTTCCATTTAATCTTACTTTAAAAATCAAAGGCCACACAAACTAACTTTAATTAAGTTTTGATTTTTACTGCGCCTGTGTTAAGTTGGAACCGAAATAAAGCATAGGTAATTCTAAAACTTAGGTAACATTGAAAAGAATGATACATTAATAAATCATAAAGAAAAGCCAAACACATTCTTATACACAGTTGGAGAAAATTTAAAACATAAACCCCATTTAGCTGACACCCGTGATATGCACGTATGAATGGGGTTGCGGGGATAAATTTAAATAGAATCTGCCGGACGTGTTCTATTCACGACACTACACCTCGTTGTGGTAAATAATAATACGTGATGATTGAAATAAACGATCGCGTCAGGATGGGAATCTCCCGAGAGAAGAAAATCTGAACAAACGGAAAGAACAGAACCGGGAATATCACACACATAGACATACCACCCCCAGCTGCACTCATACTCCGTGGTGGTATCGGTATCGGCACGGGGCCAGAATACCGTCCAAACAACGTATATGATTTGTAAAGAGGGAAGCATGGAATGGGTGAGGCTGCGAGGAAATCATCGAAAAAGGATATGTGACATTTAGTGACGGGAGCGACAACACAAGGAACAAAACCGGTATATGGCACGTGTATGTACGAGGCGTGAAAGGGATTGAGATGATCGCATTATGGGAACTAAACTAATACAGGGAGACGCTTATCACTCATTGAACATGTTCAAGTACATTCCCGTATTATGGTCAGTTAAGACAATAAGTATAAGCCTCTTAAGAATCAATTGGAAAAACATTTCCTTAAAGTTTTGTAATAGAATTAATAAAAGCATCTAGAGAATGTCCGACTGAAACTAGTTTTTACGGCCGAAAGCGAAACCGAAAGCGAATTTCGGCAACAGTCTCAGTTTCAGCCGACACCGAAACTTCCATATAAGGTCATGTTTTCGTAGAAAAAAAATTTAATCATAATTAGTTAGTCTTTACTTTTAAATTCTACAGGTATTCATTAATTATTTAGTTCCTAATATTAGAGCTAATCATTAATATAACAAATGATTATCATTTCTTATTTCAAATAAACTATTTATGCTAAAATAAGAGGTTAACTTGAAATAAATGCACCTAATAATTCTTTTTAATATTAGTTACGAATAACATAAAATATTAAAAATGAGTACAAAACAAAATTACTTTTTACTTAATATGTTTATGTACTAAAAAATATAAAGTTCTCTTTCTTATATTCTAAAAACAAAATATTTTTTTTCTAAACTTTGATCATTTTTCTTTCAAACTGAAAAAAAAATATTAAAGATAATATTAAACAAAATATTAATGAACTGATAGCTATCAGTATTTATAATTGAAGAACCAATAAGTGAAAACCAATAATTCTTTAACATTTTTATCTCACGAATTCAGTTTCGGTCGTAGTTTCGGCTTTGCGACAGCCGAAACTAGGCCGAAACCAAAACCAAAACCGAAAGTTTGCTAGGAGACTATTTTGCATACTTGTTGCAAACATGACGCGGAAGTATGCACAAACTCAGTGCAAACGTCTAATATTATCCTTTAATATTTCGACTCGGGGGAATTCAGAAAGAATTATCGGGAATAAAAAGAAACAAATCGATAGAAAAAAAAATCCTCAAAATTTTTTCCCTCATTGTATTATTTTTGATAAAATTAATTAATTAAACATCTTAATTTTGGTGAGCTGAATTGTTTAATAATTAATTAAAAGCCCGATTACTGATATTTAAGTTCCCATTCTGCGCAGTATGCTGTCTATGTAGGACAATACCGTCTATTGTATTTGTGGATGATAATTCCATACGTGAAAATTTGTCTAAGGGCTATTTTTCTGTTGTGACCACCTTTTAAGCTACTTTCTTCTTAAGCGACTTCTACGTATTTTTAATAGGTTTAAAATTAAGGCTATTATCCTACAGTAGGGTAATCTAATCTTCTAATCTATTATTATAAAGAGGAAAGGTTTGATTGTTTGTTTGCTTTGAATAGGCTCCGAAACTACTTGACCGATTTGAAAAATTCTTTCACTGTTGGGAAGCTACACTATTTCCAGTGAACATAGACTATATAAAATTATCAAAAAAGTTAGGGATGCTCACTAAAACTCCAATAATGTAACCCAAGATCTGAAAAAATTACCAAAAAACATTCTTTTATCGCGTGCGCTGCGAAAACTATTGGTTATAGAACAAAATAATGTAGTACAATTTTGCAAAACATATCATTATCTACAAAAAATAGAGCGACAGCATATGTCTAACTATTATAGTTATATCACAATAAGTGTTTTTCCTTTATAAAAAATATATATAAATGCCACCGCTATAAAAGCTCTTTTATTTGTACTTTGGGATTAATCCTTATCAAAATAAATGACTTCATATTTAAGTTTGCTTCAATACCATTATATAACTTTTTGAGTTATTCAATTTGAACATTCCATTCGAAAGATATCACAAGTTTAAAAATGTAAGTTATTTGAATGGTTATGTCGCATGGTTACCGCTCTTTACTTATAATTAAGACTAACTTTATTGAACTTGGCGATATTTTTTATTTATGTATAGATGCGGATTAATTTATAGATTATTTGGTGTACAGTAGGTATACCTACCGTAGCTATACGCAATAGACATACTCTTTTTAGATATTTATAAATATTTTTTGAAAATTAATTGATTATTACATAGAACAATTTTATTCTTTGCGACAGTTTATTAAATGTGTCTTTTTAAAGTTGGCAAAGTAGTGTTTTTAAGTATGATTATGTTTTTCGTAAAAGAAATAAGAAAAATAAAAACTTTCATATACCACTACAAATGGCAAATTTGAATAGAAAACATAATCTACACCTACGTTACGCAGACGAAGTTGCGGGGATCAGCTATAGGGATAATAAACAAGGTTTTACCCTTACCTAGAAAATATATTTCTTAAAAATCAATACAACTTTTTATTATGTAAAAATTAACAATATTAAATTTAATTTAGTAGATTTAGTATGTACATTTTGTATAAAATCTTAAATGCGTCTAATAATAAAACCAGGAACTGAATATAAACTATTCATACAAGGAATGCTACTACGCTACTACGAGTTCGTAAGTCGTTATACCATTTCTGCATAAAATCTTTTGTGTGTAAAACGAATTGTTGACACTATCCAATTGCTCCAAACTGAATAAGGACGCATACTTAATTGTAAAACCGGTTCTAGACATCATTCTCGACCAGAACTGAATTACATGAACGATAAATAGTATCAGGTGCTTTACTAATCATACGATTATTGCGAAACTTGTTTTACTACATATTTTTTATTTAATTTTCTGGCATTTGGTGTATACAATGACGCCTAGAACCGGTTTTATAATTATGCGTCCTTGTTCAGTTTGGAGCAATCGAACATTCTTGACAACTCGTTTTACACATATAAGATTGTACTCGTAAAAGGTACAACGGCTTATGCACTCGTAGTAGCATTCCTAGTAAGACTAGTTTGGTATCTGGCATTTGTTGCCTATTCACAAAAAACAAAAGAGTATTCGTAGTATGCCTAAAACTGGTTTTACATTTATACGTCATAGTTTATTCGGAATACTGAATCAGTTTAATCAACTCGTTTAACAAATAAAGGCATATGTGCGTAAAAGGTACAATAATCCATTTCTAATCCCATAAATAAAAACAGTGATCTGCATAAATAAGTTTGAGCAAGTATAGCCAGGAAAATGGGGACTTTGTCTTATTCAAAAGTTGATTTTTCATGTAAAGCTAAAATTTATTTAGTCATTCCTAATAGAAAATATAATTAGTATAGAGTGTGTCACGCGAATGAAACAAAGAGTATCAGCTATTATACAAATATAGATTATTTTTCCTAGAACCATAGTTTTGTCAACGATTATACTTCCAGACCCTCAATCCGAAATTCTCAATACATCTTTCGTCCCAAAAGTGCCAACAGTTTTCCCATGGGTCTCCCATTGCATACCTACAGTTCATATACATAATTCTTGTATGATTACTTATGAAAATTGAAATAAAGCAGATTTGGGACTTTAGATTATGGAGACTTTCGATTTGGCATTTCCGTATGTCTAGCTAAAAAAAGATTCAAATAATCTATTCTTTACGGTGACAATCCTTTAATCCCTCTTATCAAAGGTAAAGAGATTAACATTTTACAAAAAGATGGAAAGAATTGAATTATTAGGACTACTGATTCGGGATTAGTTCATATTGAGAAAAAGTACTTTTCATTATTCGCTTCTTAATTAGATAAAAAAGTACTTAAATTATTTTGACAATCTTTATAGAAAACCCAGCATTTTTAACTTATACTAAACATCAACGCCTGAATTAAGTTTTTCTCAATTTTTATACGTGAGGTTAATGCAAAAGAAAAAAATCCTACCTTTTTTATACAGAAGATCCATTTCCAGATTGCATCACACGAAATTTTTCACTACCACACAACGTACAAAATATACATCAATTGCACAGTTAAAAAAATAAATAAATATTTTAATAAAACTATGTAAGAAAACTTAAAGTTTTAATTAAAATTATTAATAAAAAAATGATGCTAACGCGAATGTCAATTACGACGCCATTCAATGCGATGTTCACTTGTTTTCGGTTGTTGCAGCGCCACTTGTCAAAATTCGAAAACGAATAATTGAACAACAAATTGAAAATTAAAAAAGCGGTAAATTTTTCTTTTGTTTCTTTTCTTAAATTATTTCTTAAATTACATTAGTTTTACTTCTTATACAAATGGAAGGATTGTTCCGAAATTTTGTACCTTTTTTTATTAGCAGTAATAAGCTTAAAAACAAAGAATTATCAAACTCTCCTCGATCAAATTGAACCGTGCTACCAAGCCCAGGAAGGTTAGAATTCAATTATTGTTAGAAAAATTAAAGATTTAACGTTTATTTTTTAATAGGAGATAATAAAATTAAACTCGAAAGAATTCCAAATTCTTTTATGGGTTCCAAAAACAAAAATTGCAACAGTTAAAACCTGCCAATCACAATGAAATAGTACAGCTCCAACTTGATGATTCTTAAGGTGAAATTTATTTTAAAATATTCCGGAGACCAAACCTCGCAAACATAAAATTATTTTTTCCAGAGATTACCAATGCCAGCTGTAATTTAACGAGGATTTGTTGTCGTTTCGACTCGCATGGGGTTCAAATTATTCAAACTAAAATCCGTGTTTCGGGAAAATTGATCTTTTTCGGTGAATCAGAAGGTAGGAAGATACTTTTAACCTCTTCTTTTTTCTTATGCCCCTACTGGAAGGTGAATATCACCTGATAGACTTTTGCTTCTTGAACCAACAACAATTTCGTGGTGGATTCCTGGCAAAATTAATCTAGTCAATTATATTAGGTACTATAAAAATCGATTTATGTAAATCTATCATAAGATGGGATCGAATTAATTTGCAATTCAGTTGAGGATTTTGATATTTAAAAAATCTCTCTAGTTTTTAGAAATTAAACTTTTTGTATATGTGCTATTATTGCAATTTATCTTGTTTTTTTTAATCTCATCGTTATATAAAAAAAATGATCTCGTATTGGATATTATGTTTCATTTATTCAAATAAGGCACAATGTTACACATTAGGTACTTACCTTATGCAAAGACAAATGCCAAAGGTGACTAAGCTCCTTGATAGTCCGAGCCATTTTTCAAAATTCGAAATTTTTCGCAAGCTGTAATTAAATCCGTTTTTAAAACATATGCACAGAAGATATTCAAAAACAATTTTGAATGAAATTATAATTATTGAAAACATTTAAATAAATGTACAAAATATATGAATTGAATTTAAGTATTAAAAATTACACATATATATAATAATACCGATACTATAGCAATTCTGATCGGTGTTTGGATTTCACAAATTTTAAAGTGGAATAAAGTGATTCACATAAATACATTGTTTTGAATTCTGAAATAATTCGACAATCAGTCTTTTATAATTTTAGATACTTTGATTCTGGTACCCAAAACTCAGTAATCGGCGTCGACTTATATTTCAATTGTAGTACTTGATCTCTATTAGTTCTAATTTGGGTCATAATTAAATCGGAAATGGAAAACTTATCTTGAATTATGTTTATTTCAAATGGATTCAGAAAAAAAAAATAAGACACAGTTAAAAGACATTTTGCAAAATACATAAGGAACGATTATAGTTTTATAATATATAATAACATAAAAATGAAAAGGGAACTCAGATACATTTATTAAGAATCACAAACAATCTTTCAAAGAGCCGCAGATTGGCCCCCCTGACATATGCTAATAAGGAATATATAATAAAATACTACTCTATAATAGTTAATAAATTTAGTTCAACCTGCGGAATCTTCTATTAGGCTGTTCCATAAGTTTCTTTCCTTCTTCTATTATGATATGAATACACGATATTTGGCTCATGTGTACTTTAGCACACCCACAATCTGACAATGTTGAATTTTCGACTTTGTTTTTAATTTAATTCGCTATTAAATCGGTCCATAATGAAAATTTAGCCACAAAAGAGAGAATTATACCATATTAGAATTTAATCATCAAAAAAATCGCGAATTAAATTAAAAACAAAGTCGAAAATGCAACGTTGCCAGATTGTGGGTGTGCTAAAGTACACTTGAGCCCGATATTTACTGTTTAAGATATTTATATTGTTTATAAGAACCCGTTTCCTCTATAACTTTCTTTCATCTCTCGGGAAGCCTCATTGTTCTTTCGTTTCAAAATTGTTGTGTTTTAGACAAAAAATAATCCTAAAGTGCGTTTTTTATCATAACGACGCAAGACCACATACTGCATTAACAGTAAAAGAAAAGCTCTAAAACTCTTGGCTGTTGGCTGTTTTACAGCATCCTGAATACCCTCCAAATTTCGCCTCATCTGGTTATTACCTCTTTCTGTCCTTTAAAAATTCTTTTCGAGAAAAATGTATTGAATTCACCAGCGAAATAAATCGAACCTCCAGAATTATTTCTTGTCCAAAACACAACAATTTTTGAAAGAAGACTTAATGAGGCTTCTTGAAAGATGAAAAAAGATAATAGAGCTACGGGGTTATTATATAACAAAATAAATAATATCTTAAATAAGAAATATTGTGTATTCATTTCATACAAGGAATAAGGAAATAAACTTATGGGACATTATAATACTTTAATAAAATTCTTCCCCTCAAACATTCATTTAGTAAAACTGATTGATTTTTTTAAATAATTTACGAAGCGTATTTTAAAAATTCGTTACATAAGTTCTTTGACATTGATTTGTTGCGATTATTTAATATAGAATAATCAAAGAAAATTAAAAAGAACTATTGACGTCAAACGCTGCGTTTTATATTATTGACAATTTCCTTCATAAACCCACGGTTGCATTTCTTGGAAAGATGTTTCAAATTTATGTTTATGTGGCTTATGAAAAATTTTCCTGGTTAGTGGCTCAAGGGTCAAAAAACCATACAGTGCCATTAATCTATCAGATAGCAATCGCCCTCCAGAAGAAGAAATGCTTTGAGGGTTGAGACTTGAGATTTTTTTTCAACCTCAGCCCTTCTTTATTTTCCAAAACGGAATGATTAAAAAAACTATAAAACGATACAAAATCCTTTTATTTAGAGCAAGAAAAAAGTTTACCGCAAACATATCGGTTTTCTCATCCAATTTTCCGGTATAGCACCTAGAATTAAAAAAAAAACATGAAAATGGTCGACATAAATACCAACAAACGATCGTTTGACGGATTTTCCAAACGTTTCGGTTTCAAATTGGAAAAATGCTATGAAAAATTGACTTTATTTTAAAAAACTTTTTCTCAGACCTGATCAGAAGTTTATTACGCCATTTCCATCACTTACACACTATTTTCAGTCCCTACTGTAAGGTGAATGCCACACGATAGACTTTTGGTTCTTGAACCAATTTCATAGTGGATTCCTGACAAAATTAACCTCGCCAATTATATTAGGTACTATAAAATCGAATTTCTTATGTAAATCATAAGATGGGATCGTATCAATCCCTGATTTAGTTGAGGATATTGATATTGAAAAAGTCTCTCTATCTTTTAAAAATTAAACTTTTTGCATATGTACTATTATTGCCATATATCTTATTTTTTATCATGGTAATAATAGTCAAACTCATATAATGTCTGTAGCCTGCATGTTTGTATGTGGTAAAGATAGAAAATAAAGAATGGCTAATATTTAAATACATACGTGTGAGTGAAACAAAAACAAACATGTGAGTGAAAACCAAAAATAATAATCATTCAAATGTGAACTAACATATTTTCATTTCGATTTCAAATGCCAATTTTTGTTATTTGTCTGTTGTATCATTGTTGGCTGTGATAATTCACGGGTAGTTACTAGTTTTAGTTACTAGTCCAATAATACAGTCACTCTCTAAATTTGTTAAATTCAAACCCAATCTTTTGAAAAGAGAATTACAATTGTTTTGTACTGAAGCATGTTCCAGCTAGATTTTTAACACTATACTCATTACAGTGGCTACGATGTCATCAGCGTCAACAGCGTCATTTACTGGAAGTTTTTGCAGGCAACTTAATTAAATATATCTAAGGACAATTAAATGTCTGAAAAATTGTTACATGTTTCAAAATTAATTGAAAGTTTCTACTTTAGAGCATCAAAATATGATTTTTTATATCAACTCTCGATACGGTTCGGGCTTTATTCCCAGCACAAGATACCAATCGTAGTCTAGTCTTGGTTTTAAATACCTAATACCAATTTTACACGCGACTTAAACAAACGGTTTGAACCGTCTCGCATCCTGAGGTCTTTCACATTAAATCCCCATATTCCCGATACCTCCAAGTTTACACACACACACACACACATACATACCTACATCATTCATCGAATTTAACACGAATGTTATTCGTTTTATATAAATACGAAGAGCATTTACTCAAATTGTCTCTCTTTCATTTCAATTCTCATCCCTTAACGCACTTCATACGAACGTCATTGTCATCATCACCACCCCATCCCAAAGGGGAGAATTGGGAGAATGAAATCGTTACCATATAGACAAGAAACCACTTCATGGCCACGTATGATCTAATTCCAAATAATCTATCGACATTGTGGAAATAGCACGTATTGAATTCATGATATATTAAATTCTCGTTTATTTAAACTTAATATTTGTTATTATTATCACTTACGTTCAAAATCAAATGGAACAGTTGGAAAGTATTAAATGAATTTGAAGAGAAGCTTAAAAATACTCCAAAAATACACCAAGTTGAATTTTAGGTTATAAATTTTTAGCATACATTCTAATTATCAGAATGATATATCAGAATGAATAAAAAAAAATTAATAGCGTGGATACTTCAAGCAGATCTCTTACAAATATAATCTCTTAATATTTATTTTTACTTCTATTTACTTTAAATCCATGTTGGGAACTTAACCACTTTGGTCACGACGTCTCTTGACCAAAAAAAGTACTAGATTTTGTGTGCTCTTTTATATACAACTATATCAAGTAGTTAACTATAAAATTTTAAATCAAAAAAAATTTTTTTTAATTCATATGGAAGTAATTAAGTTAGGTCCTTGTATAAAAAAAACGTAGAGTTTACTGTATTAGAATGGTTATGGTAGTAAATCACTTAAAAATGTAGAAATAAGTTTTCTTTTTATACTCAAGTCTGGTGGCAATTTTGTTCACGTCAAAAAAAATGCCTTACTTTAGAAACTGATCCTTGTATTTCGTGGATTCTCTTATATGAGAAAATTTAAATCTAAACTCGTATTAAACTCACCACATTACTACTTGTAGTTTCATTATTTTACTTCATTTATTTAAGAAAATGCCTAGCTTCTAGATTTTAATCAAACATTTATTTTAAAGGAAATTAAAATAGTAACATAAACTCAATGTTAACTTATGGGCAAATTTTTGGTTGCACACAATACGTAGCCATGTTTTTTAAATCGTGCCTACTGGTCATTTCTCAATTTAAAAAAATATAGTTCCCTAGTTAAAAAATATAAAAATTCTACAAATATTTTTGTAGAAAATTTGATGTTCTACAAAAAAGGTCAATTATAATTTTTTGATTAATCACATACTATTGATAGCTATGGAAAAATTTCACAGGTTTTTTTACTAGAGTAAAGTTATTTTTTGACGCTATTACACGAGCTCATACATATAGGTAGATCCCGATTTATTTCTCTTCATAATTCCGTTGATGAAGTGAACAATAAAAGCGGGAAGATTGGTTTTTCCACGTCTACCTGCCTCTCGTTTTGTATTATTATCGTTGGCAAAAAACGTCATTTCCTCTCATCCGGAAACACGAGCACAAAAAGACACACGCGGATCTTGGCGTTTTTCTTTTATTCTAACGTCTTACACCATTTACATACCGACCTCACCTCGCCTCCCAACACCCCTCATTTATTTTTCGTCCCACGCATATTCTGTGCTAATACATGAATATCCGGAAAAAAAGGACACACGAACATATGCGCTTCCACTTCTTTATCTTTAATAGAAAAGAATTAAAAGTCCCGCGTTTTTCTCCAACGAATCTAAAAAGTAGAGGGAGTTAAAAGTGCATTGCTTTGTGCTTTTGTAGAACTTTTTGGAGAAATTAAGAGATAAAAGGGGTTTTTGTATCATTTAAAATTTTCACTTGAAACTAAAGCATTATTATCGTTATAATTTTTGAGATAAATTTGCAACCGAAATTTTCAATAACTAACCATTCGAGTCAACCTTACTTTTCTCCTTGGGGAAAGTTAGATTTTTGAATTCTCAGTTTATATTAGGAATCTAGATTCAAAATATACAAATAGGTAATTCGAAAGTATCGTTAAGGGTCGGTATTTTCATTCATGGGTAGATCAATGGTATTCTTAAGATAGCTATTTAATGAATATAAATGAATCTGTTGGATCAATCCTACACATTTAAGCTACAATTTTCATTATTCTTAGATGAAAATACATATATTTTCACCAACCTCCGGATAATATTTTATCTGAAAGATAAACATCTCTATCTAGATGTGAAAATACTGGCCCTTACTGTTAAAACTTCATTTTATCTTTAGATTATGAACTATTTAGTAGAAAAGATTTAAGGGAAACCATAGATCCTTTCAAATAGTGACTTTCAAGGTGTCCTTAATCGGCCATTACATATGTCTGAGGATTTTGTTTATCTTTTTTTCACTTAAAGAATGAAAGCTCATTAAAGCCAGAACTGTCCAGGATACTTTTGGAAAGTATTTAGATCCTAGATTAGTTACTTCTTTAAAAAGTATCCGAAGTTACTTTGGGTCTCTTAAATGTACTGTTTGTTACTCTTAAATGAAGGAACTTAAATCCAATTTGAAATTTCATTTTAAAATACTTAAAAGATACTTTTTTAGTTACTTTGTATACTATATATGCACTAAATTTCGTAACGTCTTAGGTAAAGTTTTTAGGTAAACAGATAATGTATTTCTTATTTTTCTTAACTTAGGAACAAAGAAAGTATGTACATATGTCAAAACCCTTTTAAATACAATTCACTTAAAACGATGGACGATTAATAAGAGAGGTTTATATTGAATTGTATGGAACTAAACAAAATAAACATCTAAATGAAAAAGAAAAATATATACGAACATAATAACATAATGTTTTATAAAAATAAAAAAGTTGAAATTCTTGAAACAAATGATAGCTAGGCAACCATTTGTTTATGTTTGTAGAAAGAGACTTCCATAATACTTGTATCACCCCCTCTCTGTTTCACCTTTTGAAACGCTAGTGAGTGCCTCACACAAGAATGGCCCACGAGCTAATACTAAAAAAATACGAACAAAATTTAACACAGGCCTCAGAAAGATTCGCCATCCCTGTCTTAAGTTACTTGTCGGGATCTAAGATAATTTTTAAATTTCAAATTACTTTTTACGTTCTTTTTAAAAGACATCTAAGATATTTTTATACTAAAAATATTTGTAATATATTATCTAAGACACTAGTGAATTTTTTCAAAAAATAAAGGAACTAAGCTACAATAATTAATTCAGATACTTTAAGACTACTTAAGTTGTTCTAAAGTAACATAAGAGACTTTTTTCTGACAGCTTTAATTTTAGCATTTTAGCAATTTCTATAGCATTTTAAACGACTGTCGTTATTAAAATTATAAAAAAGAACTTATCGAAAATCAATCATTGGTTTTCAATCTACAAAACTTTCAATCATCCAAATTTAATTCCTAATTAAAAATGTTTTCTTCATAAAATGTATGATGGCTAAGCTTACGGGTTTTGAAGAGAACGCCATCTTTTAATAGGCATAAAAACTATAGCTTTGTGAGACAAAAGTCCCAATGTACAGTTTGCACGTTTAAGTAGAAAATGTTTAGTTCTTGGTGTATTGCATCTCATTCATGTTATTTTGATATTGGTTTGGATGTTATATTTCAATCGTTATTTGCCGTCTCTTGATAACTATCAAGGTCTTCAACGACTCTAGGATTAATAAAAATCCGTAATCGAGAAATATCGAAAATTTGCTCAATGCGAGGATCGAACCCAAAATCTACCAGTTTTGGAGCGGCCATCTAAACCACTCGAACACCAATAGGTTTGGAAGTTTTCGGGAACTTGGTGAAAAAATAATTTTATTTTCATAATAAATTATATTATTTTATTAATAAATTATAACAGTGATGATAGTTTTTTTTTATTTTTATTTTAATAAAAATTGAACACTAGTTGTTTTTTTTTCTTTTGGGATCAATTGTTTTGTTCTTGAAAGTAATCATCTTAAAAGTAAATATAGAAAAACAAAAAAACTAATAAATTTTTTTTATGTTTCGTTAAACTTACAATTATGAAAATAGTATATGTTTTGCTCCTATATGTGGCCTATGTTTTATTGAAGTTTTGTGAAAAAAAGTTGGTGCAACACTTCGAAAAAAAATAAAACCGATGTACACTATTAGGCGTAGATCACATTTCATTTTTTTTCAAGGAGTTGCACCAACTATTTGTTCACGCAATTTTTATGAGTTATAGCGCTCATATAGAAGCATAAAATATATTTGTTTCGTGATTGTCATTTTCAGAGAACACATAAAAAAAATTATTTCATTTGTTTTTTGGATTTTTTTTGTATAATTTTTTTTTTCTAAAAATTTCAAAAAAATTTATGATATACTCTGTAAAGTAGTCTAAAGCCTCGCTTTGGTTTCACTTCTCTAGCTTAATTAGTTTTGAGATATATAACTTTGAAAAATAGCCATGCGGGGGGACATTTTTGCCCATATCTCAAGATTAAAGAGGAATTTGGTCGCGAAAAGTATATAAAATGTGTTTGTATATCAAGCCGATATTTTAACATAAGTTTCGACATAGGTTCCTATGTGGGGGCCAATTCGCCATGTGGATCTTGCTAGACCCTTTGTGCTCTAATTATCATTTGCCGAAATGGTTCTATAATTCGTTGAGGTCCCTCTATTACATATTGATGTAAAAATTGGGGTAAACTGGATTTACGACTATTGATTATTTGAACTTTTGGATTTAACTGCTTTTCTTAAGACTTTTGGGATCAACTAAAAAAAATAATTTCCAAAACACAAAAATAGTGTAGAAGCTTTTCCGTCAATAAGTGGCCACATCATAGGTATATTTTTTTCCAGATGGCTATCATTGCTAGACTCTTCTACGTGCTAGCATGAAAGGCAATTCTTAGTTGTTCTTTTTTCAAATAAACATTTTTTAAGTGTTTCATTGTAATTTCAACGACCAAAAAAAAACCTATATATTTTCATCAGAAGGAGCATCTTCAGAAGGAAGAAGAGGAAGGTTATAATGATTACACGTATGCACACTCTCATATAGTGTCTACTTGAAGTACGTTTTAAGCTAATTACAAAGCACTGAAGACCGCTTGTGTTGATTTGATTGCTTACGCTTCAAACTATGGTAAAGTCTAAACAACACCGAACATTACATGAGACCAAAATCTCTCTATGCTCTCTATCCTACACGAGAAAAGAAGCAAGAACATGGCCGTAATGGGGAACAATACTGTAATTTTAGAATTAAAATTTTAAAATTGAAATTTTTCAAGTGTGAAACACATTAAAACCCATATGCCGTTTTCAAAGAGCCATCGTTAAAATAATTGTCTTATATGGTATGGCGGTATAGCTACGTTCATAAATCTCAAATCATCATCAATAGTCCCTGTTCTTGTTCATTGAGCAAAAACTAGGTTAAAAAGAATAAAGGAACTTCTTGATTTCTTTTTATAAACATATTTATTAAATATAAAAGAAAATTGCACCCCTGCTGAAATTATCGGTGGAAAAAATTATAACTTATTTATTGTTGTTACGAAATAATTGATTTAACAAGAGGTGGAAAGTGAGATTGAAGCGTTATTGTTGCGCCTTTATGCATAATTTAATTAACGGCCAATGACTAATCGGAAAAAAACAATGAAACGCTCACTTGAAAACTTCTTGAAGATTGTGTTTTTGTTGTAATTGCTTGCTAACGAGATAAAGTCTTCCGGTGCCATACTGAACCGGTTTAAATCAAAAGCTTACAAATTCAAACTGGAAAACTGTTGAAGGACGAATAAGAGAAAATCCCATAATTTTCCTTAACTGATCATTTCATTCCATATCTAACATTGGAGTATTAATTTTTTGTTAGACCATTTCTTTTTTTTTAAATCTACTCAAAATTTATAAACTTTTCCATTCAATTTCGCTTTTCTTTATTTTTTCCGGAGCTTTCCAGGCAAAGTTCGTACCAATTTAAGGTTCTAAGAAATATTTTCAGTCTCCATTCCTTTTGATTATAGAGTAGAGGAGTGTTTCCCAAAGTATGGGCCGTGACTATTGAGTGGGACCTAATGGACGAAATATTGAATGGGCCCTAATGAGCCACTGTATAAGACATGAATAAAAATAGGAAATGCTAAATTTTATTTCCAATAGCATTATTTACAACCTCTTTTCTGTAAGATTTTCTGTAAAAGGTGGATCCCAAGTTTGGGAATTTTTATTAGTTGGGTAGGTTTCCCCTCAACCTTGGGAACTACTGGATTAAGAAGATATTTGTTACACAAATATTGAATTATTTTTGGGTTAAAATATGAATGAATTTATGTGGTTTATTGGCTATTATTGTTACTCCAGCCCTCATAAATATGATGAAATTTCATGAAATTGTTGTCTAATGAAATTCATCCCCAAGCTTATCGGAGGCCGAGTGGTCAAGGTGACCGCTCCAAAATTGGTAGGAATGTTCGAATTTCGTATCGAGCAAATTTTTCTCGATTTACAAAATTTTATTAACTCTAGAGTTGCTAAAAACCTTAATAGTTACAAAGTGGTTGTAAAAAGAGATTAAGAAAAAAATAAATCTCCGAAAAAATTACCACAATAAATATTCAACACTATTTTAGTAACTGAGATAACGATTACTATTATGAGAAAAAGTGATATTATATTCTTTTGATTTTATAAAAAGCGCGACGAATCATAAAAGAGTAGAAACTTATGTTTCTGATCTTAAACTTTAGTGTCACTGGTATTGCATTAAGTATAGAGAAGGTCTAAGAATAACCGATACTATATCCCAGGGATAGCGAACCTTTTTGAAGCATGGGTCAAATTTCTTTAATCAAAATCTTAGGACAGCTTAAGACTAACCACGATAGGAACACCAATTTAAAGCTAGCTTAGGACCACTGGTCCAGACCAGTGGTCTGGTATCTGAAGTTATTAAAAATCAGTAAGCCGATGCTGTTGATCATTTATTTGGCTGTAAATTTCGAAACCAGAACCTTAGGTTTGCTTAGGATCTACCACCTTAACTACTTATCTACTAGTACACTTTTTGTAGGCTTTACTTGAATATTGTTTCTAAATTGGATTTTAAGTTAGACCACCTAAAGCGAATTTTAATAAGGTGGAACCAATGTTAGCTTTATAATTACGGTATTTCAAATAGGCCACCAAATATTTTCGTTCTCCTGAGATTATGACAATTTATAAAATATAATATATCATTATACGAGTTATAATCGGTTATTTAATGAACCATTGTAACCATTGGTAATGAACCATTTATTCACATTATCTTGTGGTTAATCACACTTTTCCCAGTGAATTTGGCAAAAAAAAATAATGAAAAAAGTTACAGTAGGATTATTGTATACTGTCTTACATTTTCTTTTTGTCATTTCATAAGGTAGGCAGGATAAGATAGGACTCGATAGGAATGACCAAGATAGGATAGGTCTTAGATAATTAACATATAAATCTTTTTATTGAATTAGTTAATTATCAATTCATTGAAATTTTATTTGGCAGTAGCATTAAAACGAATAGAAATTTGTATCACTTATTACACATCTTAGTGGTTAATTATTTTTTTTCTCAAAATGATAGGGGGCAGTACCATTGGCACATTAAAGAATACTTTTCAAAAAACATTTTTTTTTAAATTTAAGGACGTTATATTGCGTTCATCATTATCAAAAGGAAGTAAAAATCAAATCGAAAAGAAACCTTTTAAATTATTCATTTTTATACCGACTTTCACTTTTAGCTACCAACAACTCTTTTTTCAAATGATTATTTCCACGATTTTATTGCATATTAAAAGAATCCTTCACCTCCGACCTCAGTGATCTTTTCATATGTGTTCGATCGTAAAATGCATCGTATATCCACGCAATAGTTTCATAAAATAAATTCAAAATTAACTATAACTGCGCATTATTTATGTCTGGTCAGGAGATAATTATATTACTGATATTAATATTCGTTGTAATAATTAGGATATTAATTAATGTTTGAGTGAATTGTTAATTACATGTACGTATAATTGCAAGCCGATTTTTATAGAGGATGTTTGTGTGATTGTCTTTATCGGTTATTGCAAAAAAACGAGACGAGATGTATCGAGTTACGATTTGTTTTATTGGCTATTAATTTAGCAATAGAACCACCCAACTTGCACGAACTTAAACAGAGCAAATATCGATAAGTAATCCATGCTCGATGGATCGTGAATCGATAGGAAATTTATATTATTAGAGTAATGATGAATGAATTAACAATATGTCAGTTTGATAAAGAGAATATGCAACGAATTTTTGTTATAATTTAGTAATAATATAATTCGGAATTTGAAGTATTTAAAAAACTTAAATGATTTCAATGTATTTTTGTACAGTACTAAAGCAGGCCATTCACGCTCCGACTTGCAGTCCAACTTGTGGTTCGACTTTCGAAGTTGAATCTAAAATCGGACCGTGAATGGTGTTGTTGGAAGTTGGAAGTTTAGTCGAACTAATCGGATCATTTAGGGCTTAAGCGATCCAACTAGTAGTTCGACTAGTTGGACTGCAAGTCGGAGCGTGAATGGCCTGCTTAAACAGCAATCAAATAATGTAAAATATTTGATTTTTTACTTCCTTTTTGATGCTTATCCCAAATAACTATTGTTTGTATTAATAATCTTTTCGGTATAAGCTTGGATCAGGAATGTCGAAATTTGAGAACTGTTTCGGATGGTTTCGTGATTATTCCTGTACGTATTGTTCACTCGAATGCAATTTGTACGTAAATTGTCAAATTTGTAAATTGATCAAAAAGTGAATACATAAATAAAATAAAGAAACTTGCCAGATTTAGCAATGCAATACAACCCTTGCAAATATAATAAACCCTACCGTTAGTGACGGCTTGTCAATGGAGGCAAGAGGGGTCGACAATGCCTCCCTCTACACGAAAAATTGTTGAATTATTAATAGAAGATATCAAATTTTGGTCGATTTTTTTATTATTATAAAAATGAATTAATCTCATCTTGGTTAACTTGAGCGTTAGCCTTTATCTTAACTATTGAATACATCAGTGGTATTATAAGTGTAATAGATATCCAAAGCACTTTTTGTTTCAGAAATAAGTTTTACGTTTTCAATATTGATAATTATAAATAGGACCAGGTTGGGGGGAATGATTGTAACTACTTTAACCTATGGTAATTTGAGAGTCTTGGGGAATAAAAAGCGCTCTTATAGAGGGTAGAATACCTCTTTATTTTGTTATTTAAAAAGATAAACACACTTTTGTAGTTTTTTATTAATTCAATATTAAATATGATATCCAGTATTTCACCTCTTGCTCTAGGTTACTAACGAATTTTTATTCCAATAACACATCAGTGTCTAACTACTTTACGTATCTAACTGAATTTTTGGCTTGGATCAGGAATGTCCAAATTTGAGAACTATTTCGAATGGTTTCAATATTATCCCTGTACGTATTGTTCACTCGAATGCAATGTGCACGTAAATTTTGACATATGCCAGAAATGAAGAAGCGACGGTTATTTTCAAATATGTATTATCAAATATATATAACAGAACATAAAAATTAAACAGTTCAATAATGCGATAATAAATATTACCTAAGTATATTTTTAATTTTCGCAAATGTTTTGGAGTTTTCTTTCATTAATAATAATACATGACAGTTTTTCACAAGTGTTTTTCCTATAAAAAAGTAAACTTTATTTGAAAAATTGGGTTCAAGTCCATTTTAGCACACCCACAATCTGCCAACGTTGCATTTTCGACTTTGCTTTTAATTTAATTCGCAATTAAATCGGTCCATAATAAAAAATTAATCACAAAAGAGAGAATTATATCATATTAGAATTGAATCAACAAAATATCGCGAATTAAATTTAAAAAAAAGTCGAAAATGCAACGTTGCCAGATTGTGGGTGTGCTAAAATGGAATTGAGCCGAAAATTTCATTTTACATATTACAATATAAATACATATTTGAAAATAACCGTCGCCTCATCATATCTGGCATATGTCAAAGTTTACGTACAAATTGCATTCGAGTGAACAATACATACAGGAATAATATCAAAACCATTCGAAATAGTACTCTTCAGTTCTGAAAATTTCGACGTTCCTGATTCAAGCTTATACCATCTTTTATTTAAGTTTTTATTTAAATTCACAACATAAGTAAATATTTATAAAGAATGTTTCAGAATGTTTTTCGTTTTTAGATGTTAAATAAAAAACAAAATATCAATTAAATCTCGTTTTATTTAATGTTAGTTTAAAGAGCAATTCTTGAGGTTTATTTATGAAAAACAACCGTTTGCAAATGTGCACCATTCATTTGTTTACCCTCATTTAATCTGGAGCTAAAATTTTCAATAATAACTCGCTGGAGCATCGCTCTTGGAATAGAGTTGATTTTTTCAGTGATTCTTTGCTTCAAAACATTCAGGTTGGGTGGCAATGGATTGTAAACTTTGCTTTTTAGGTAGCCCCATAGGAAGAAATCAGCAGGCGTTAAATCAGGGCTCCTCGATGGCCAATTGATGTCTCCTCGGCGACTTATCACTCTTCCAGGGAATAAATCATGAAGACCAGCTAATGAGTCATTTGTAACATGAGAAGTGGCTCCATCTTGCTGGAAAAAGCTGTTGCGGTTGTAGCCCTTCTGGTTTTGCATTTCTGTAGCCAAAAAAGTCCGGATCATATGGCAAAATCGGTCAGAATTAACGGTCTGAGTTCGACCTTGGTCATCCTCAAAAAAATAAGAACCGATAATTCCTTGACTTGATATGGCAGCCCAAACACTTTGGCAGTTCTAACGGATTCTCGGAAGCCCAGTATCTGCAAATTTGTCTATTCACATGACCGTTGATGTGAAAATTCGATTCGTCGGAGAACCAGATGTTATTGAAACTCCTAAAACGATTTTTCAATCTATTCCAAGAGCGACGCTCCAGCGAGTTATTGAAAATTTTAGCTCCAGGTTAAATGAGTGTGAACAAATGAATGGTGCGCATTTGCAAACGGTTGTTTTTCATAAATAAACTTCAAGAATTGCTCTTTAAACTAACATTAAATAAAACGAGATTTAATTGATATTTTGTTTTTTATTTAACATCTAAAAACGAAAAACATTCTGAAACACTCTTTACATTGGTGCACAAAATCATATGAGTCAGTCGTCTTGATCTTTGTCGAACCCGCGAGACTGACTCACCGAACCTTTGGGGTTCGATTGAATACAGGTTTAAAACCACCTGGAAATTTACACTTCGAATATAATCTTGGACAGCTGATGAAGTTTGAGTATTGTAAAAATCTAATTCAAACAAGTTAATAACCTGCACTTAAGGGTGGTAAGGCATTTGAGTTCCATGTTGTGATTTGCTCGTGGTTCAATAATTAACATAATGACGTCGAAGACGATAACGATAATAACAATAGCAAAAGAGAAACAGAGAAATGAGGAAAGCGCAAAAGAAGCAGGGGCAGCAACAGCTAAATTTCAAGTCGGAAACGAATAAGAAGATGAGGAAAATTGTAGTTTTGAAGCGGACGTCTTGAGACCGAAGAATTAAACTAATTAATCCACTCGCTTCTCAACTATATTATATTTAGAGGTAGGATATGCCGAGATTGAGGTAAAGCGTGGAAATAAAGAAAATGTAAAATACGAACGATGCAGATACATTTATGTACATTATAATGTAGGTGAGAGGTACCTCCACCCAATCGTTCCTCATCAACCACCACAAGCCGTCGGTTCAGGGGTCAGTTCACTGCGTTTGTACGTCGTTTAGCATTCCAGTCGAAACCAAACTTTTTCACTTCACTCCCATATTAACCCCCGCGACCATACTCACACCCGCCACACACCACCACGTCTAATTCCTTTGCAAGTCCTTGTTGAGAAAAACTTGTTTTTCCTCATCGCGAAATGTAACTTGAACCTCGATTTCATCAGCGTCATCATTTCGCGAGCTTTTCTATATTCGCCACGCTTCTAGGCACTTATTCTCTTTCCTATTATAATTATTTTATACACATTGCAAAGCAAGGGAATGGGGTAGAGGTTCTCAGTGGGGTTGGGGAGGCGATAACAAATGAGAAAAGGATAATTTTCATATAGACTTGGAAAATCTTTCCTCGGGAAACATCAATATGGATATTTATATTAGCTTATTATTACATTTTAATTACAAAAAGCTTTGCGCTTTTCCTTCAACTATTTAATATTCTTAGAAAACCGAGATACAATTTTTTTTCTCCTCTTAATTATTGAATTTTTCTTTGATTTTCTATAAAAAAAATTTCTTTCAAATGTACATTGAACAATTCCTTCATATTATTTTTTTACCTAACTCGAATAATTAATTAATGATGTCCTTCAAAACTGAATTCTTATTAGGCGGAAGTAGATAAAATAATAACCAACGAAAAAAAGAAGTCCTCAATTCAACACGAATATGGGTTACCTAAAGTTGCTGGTTATAGTTTTTAAGCCATTTGAATATCTCTATAAAATACTACCCTGAAAATCATTACCTCACTATGTCCCAAGCTAAATTGATTAATCGATTATAAACTCAATAGATTTTCCAAAATCTATTGAGTTTGGAATGAAAAGTAAAGAAATTGTTTTCAAATATATTTCTTATATGTGTCCCATGAAAAAAAAATCATTCCCTCACACCTTTATTAACAGTCGATAAATGAACGCATCTGTAATCATTAGGGTGTCCGTTATTTCCCAAATTGATTTTTTTACAGCGATCGCCCCCTGAATTTTTAGTTTAAGATATAAAAAAAATTATCCAATACAATTAAGCTCTTAATTTCTTGATTAAACCGTGCCGGAATCATGTTACTTTTACCATTTAAATAACATGGGATTATTTGACTTTTGACTTTTAATTTTTTTTCTCAGAAACAAATGTATGAAAAGATTTAAGGTCAAATTATTCTGACGTAAAATTTAACGCTCTGCAAAAAAGGTCTCTTATGAATTTTCGTGTTACAGTATCTACCCCAAAAAAAAAATATGAAAATTATTTTAAGACTATATTTTCAGTCGTCATTTCCTCACATTGGAAAAAAATAGAGGTATTTACTATATCTTAATGATAATTGCACAGTAAAGTAGGTTGGCAAAGACAGTAAACTTACACAAAAATTCAGATATAACAAAAGTTTAAATACCAAATTTTTTTAAGTTATACTTAATTTCGTCATTCCCTCTTTTCAAATTGAAACGAGGGAATGACGATATATTAGGCAATAACTTTTATTCTAGCCGAAAGTGACTTTTTTTTTAATTTCTTTGCTTATTTAATCCTTATATTCACCGTTTTTCCTGTTTAAAGATGAGAACATCATTCATATTGACTTTAGTGAATTACAAATCTCAAATCATTTTCAAGGATGATCCAATAGGGGATGATTGATGACTTGTAAACTAAATTTTAATAAAATTCATTGCCTTAGTCCCTAAAATACAACGATTTGATGTTTTTGGCATAAAAAATAATTGCTAAATAGTAATTTGAACTATTTTAAGTATTATCCCGCTTCCGGAAAATTTTCGAAAACTATTTGTCACCGGAGTTACGTCCTTACGAACACTTACCAAGAGTTCTTGACAGTTTTTTTTTATAAAGGATTCTTTATGTTTTGTTAAATGATTTTCTAAGTAAAAATTTTCCGGAACCAACACAAGTAACTTGATAAACCGAAGAAAAGGTCGTTTAGATTAACTACTAGTTAATTACATTCCTTAAACTGAGAAAAATAAATGGTTTTTATCTTTTTATCTTACTATCGTATTGCAAAATACGATAATAAGATAAAATGCTTCAGCATGTACGTTTATGTTTCCAAATTAAGATGAATTTCCAGGAAAACTCAATGATTTTCCGAAACTATATATTTGAAGAAAGCCGCTTTCATAAACTTTAACTGATTACACACTCGTTGGAAAATTTAAAGCAATTTGAAAAGGCAATTTTAGGAAAACAAGTCAATACTATATTAAGCAGACAATTCTGGAAAATTTTCCTAAAATATTTATCGAGTGACGTATCAAGATTTTGAACTTATTCTAATCAACTCAACAGTAGAAACCAGATTACACCAAAAAATTTTAATCACCGGAAAATTGAAGAAAACTTTTTTTCTGAAAAATCAGAAATATTTTTTATTTTTGGACTAACGGATATGCTCATTTATAACTGGATTGCATGGAGCTTAATTTAATGAAACGTATACTATAGTTCACACCCACACATTTATTAAAAAGGTTGTAACTACTAAAGCTTCGAAAAATAGAATCGTTGGAAAATAGAATTAAATACTGAAAAATAGATAAACCTTTTGAGTCTTTATTCCTTAGCTCCAAAACTTATCAAACTCACTATCTAATTTCGAGTCGGTGCCAAACAAAAAAGTAACGAAAATTATTGAAATAATTTAACAAATTATTGTGCAAGACCCACACTAAGCCTCGCATATCAATTGCATGGTATTGTAAACTAATTTTCAATTGTAACCATTTTATACTTTAGGTAAATAATTAATTTGTGTGTTTAAGAGCTTAGCACCGATTCAAAATTAGTGAATTTCATTAGTTTGGGAGTTTAAATCTCAAGATTGAAAATGGTTTTTTATTTTTTCGTTTTTCAGTTTGGTAAAACGTTTTCCAAAGGAAAATTGTTCGATTATCTATCTCTGTTAAATCAATTGTTCGAAATGAAATTTCCTATAACTTTTGCTTATCACATTGTATAACTTAAAATTAATGCAACATTAGGGATAAATTTATTTATAAATATTCCTAATTTATCCTTCAAAATTATTTTTCCGAAGTGTACAAATAAATAAGGATCACTTTTTTGGGTATAGATATGTTTAGCACTATCGTTAGTCGACGATCTCTTTAAGGTTATTTATATCATTGGAATAAGTGGGTAAATGAAAACTTGAAAAATATGTAGGTGAGGAGAATTTCTCGGTTCGGTCCATTAGGTAAAGTTACAAGTTAGCATGTCCATATTGAAAGGGAAGTTAAAGGGTCGTTTGTCGATTGAATAGAATGGGTGTAGATGAGTTAAACGTGGAAATGAGGGGAACCGTATGAGTGTACATCTACATACATAGAGTTCGAACTCTTGTACAACTGTGTGGTGTAAGGGTTGAATCCGGGATGAGTGAAGGGATGAAAGCATGTGCGGCGTTGGGTCACTTCACGAGAAGTCTGGACCGAAGACAAATTACATTTGTGTACCAGGTTAATTTCTATAGTTTAGCAATTTACGTGAGGGGGTGCTTGGACTGGTGGCTCTAAGGATCTTTCCAAGGAGGCGTACACTAAGTAATTGAGTGGAGTGTGGGACGGCTGATTGGAAGAACAGGGAAGAATGGGAACGGACGTTCGGTTGGCATTTGCTTCGTGTCCGTTCAGGTCATCAGGATCGGGACATCGAGAAATGTATGGTAAACCCATTAAATTGGGAATGAGCGAGTGAGTGAGTAGGCGATGGACAAAGCAGGTCGAAGAAAGGGGTTTGGGGTTCGTGGAAAACTTATAACATAATCAATACATTCCTGTTGGAACAGTTTATATTATTCATGTATCTCCTCGTACACGTTAAGAGGCTGAAATCTGAAGCGGCGTAGCCATGTCCGAAAAGACAATATCCCTAAATTGTACCTAAACTGAAATGTTGGAAATCTACGATTGTTTGCCGGTGTAGGTTGAGAAAATTCATCAATTTCCACTGAGAAAATATCGAAATGTTTCAGGCCGAACAAACCACCCCGAGCCACCTTTAAGTGCCATTACACATTCTGTAATTTATTCATGGAGGACTTGAAATCTTAAATCAAAATGAGTCGCAAGAAAAATCGTCAAGCCATCCCTTTTCCAAACGATGCTACATAAAGGATTTAAAAAAGTATCCAATAAGATTTAATGAGGTTAGAAAAAAGACAATTATAATTAAAATTCAACAAACCGGAAAATTAATAGAAGATACTTTACGAGTCTCGTGAAAATCTTGTTTTGAGGGAAGTTTGAGTGTTTTTAAAGCGTTTTATTTCAGAAATTGAATAAGTTTTAATTGCAGGAAAAATATTTTCTCTTCTCGGTTCCAAGGCTTCAAATTAATAGAAAAACAAAAATTTCATCTAAGGAGTTCCGTTATTTTGTTCATTAAATACCAATCCCTACAATAGATCGAAACAATTGACCTACTTTTAAAAATACATTGAAAAAATCTGTGCTTTTCAATTTCACAACTTTTACTTTTACAACTATTATACTTACGTACTTTTTCCATTATTATTGAAAGGAATATTTCGGTTTAATAATGGGCAACATTTCCGTTACGATGACCTCTAGTTTAGTAGTCTCAAAAATAGTTTCAATAGCCCGATGAAAAATGACTTCTTCGGTGATCCGAACTAAAATAGTATATTAGAAGGTATTCCAATCCTGCAATACATAATGGGAAATGTAAGAAGATGTGGCGCCGCCACAAGTGTTTCTAGTATGCTAACTGTCCAAAACTACTTTTATGCTAACGGTTTAAGTTAGTACTCCAGACTTATGGCAGCGCCACATCTTGACACATTTCTCATAATGTACTGCAGGATTGGAATACCTTCTTATATACTGTCTTAATCCAAACAGTTGCGTTATTTACGAACATTCCCTGGCAACTCTCGATTTTTGTCCTGTCTTCTGTTTTTTTGTGAGCCGTGTCGTCTTAAAAAGCTCATCGGGAAAAATGGGGATCCTGGTGTTCTGGAGGCTGTTTTTAAATTGTCCAGTGTGCAATCAAACGACGAAGATTGGTAATAGAAAAGTAGTGTAACTATCTCTGGATTTTATATCAACGAATAACATTGATGTAACAGGATTACCAAATTTAAGTTTCTCAAATTGCTCATCAAATAATTGGTTGTTTTTTGATGCAGCATTTGTCATAATCTGTTGTGTTCTGATTGCAATTCGACGCACCAATATATGCTTTCAATGCTATAAATATATGGAATGATGAAAGGGTGATCTCTTTGGAGAAAATTAAATCAAAGGGGGAAAATATTTCCATTTATAAACCAATACCATGTCACATTCATTAGAGTGAATCATTAATGTTTTATAGCGCCTACTTGCTAATATATCATATATGATTAATTGGCCAAGTTGACCACAAAGGTCCATGAGTTAATTGTAAGATATATCAAATAAGAGGAGGAGAAGAAATAAAAAAAAAACGAAAAATTATCTTTTGCAAACGAATCCTTTGGCATGTGGTCCTATTACTTCTTTCTGGTTTATCGAAGTCCTGTATTTTCACCCCCATATATTATTCCTTTTCAAAAGCATCTTTATATAACATCTATTTCAGTGGTGGAAATAACAGAAATCAAAGGCTGCCAAAAATTATCTATTTCGAATAAATTCGGGGTTAATTTTGATAATGTACTCCTGAAATTCCCAATCCTTGTTAGTATTTCACTTGCTAAACGTATTGTATTTTATAGTTTTTTTGGTCCTTAATCTGGAAAGTTTGCCTCCTAATTCTGCAAATAGGGGTGGAAAAATAATCGATTATCGAAAAAAATGATTTGTTATTTTTTCTATAAAAACCAATTTTATTAGTATATTTTAGTATTATAAAAAATCGACTAATTGAGAATTTTTTTTTGTTCACTGTTTATTTTTACGTCCGCAATCCTTCGAACTCCTGACAGGAGTTCGTAGTGGTACAAGTACTTATTTTTTTCAGGACTTTTGGTAATTATTTATAATGATGATTAGTAAATTATTCATAGTTTTCAATACATCATACTTACCATAACATATAGTTGGAGAAGAAAGAAAAGTAGTAATTTTTTCAAATAGTAAAAGAAAATCGATTTTTCCCAAATCGATTATTACTGAAAAGAAAACAATCAATTTTTAACAATTTTCGTCAACGTTACATTCCTATCTTCAAATGGGAATTTTATTGCGCTAAAAAACGTACATCCAAAGTAAAAATGGTATTTCTCTATATAAGTTTTCGTCGTTATAGGGAGGTATCCTAGGGTTGGTAATATATTACTAGAATTTTCTCCTGCACCTGTTGAATTAGAAAAAGCTTTCCCAGTACTTTAAGTCACCCAAAAACGGCCAAGTTAATATAAAAATCTCATAGGAAGGTCCAATGAAAAATTATCAAATAAGAAACATTTTTCCTTAAACCTATATTTCCCTAAGCACTGATCGTATGGAAAATACGTATTTATTTAAATTAATTAAGCAGTTTTAAAATTAATATTTATAAATGCTTAATAATTTGTTAAGGAAAATTTGTAGAAGTACCTACTCCATTTTTCTGCACTTGGCTCATCGTATTTTCTGTCTTATTTTCCGTCCTTTTTTGTAGCATATCTCATTTGCGATGCATTCATGTAAGAGATAGTTATTAATTAATTTTTAATGCACACGCCCATCAAAGCTACAGAGTCTCACCTCGTCTCCCATTTCACTCTATCCACCATCTACATCAGCCATTCCATCTCCGTTTTTTTCGCATCGTCATAATTTTCCATTTCATCTCGTTGTAATATATATCTCTATATTCGAATAAAATATGATATTAAACGAATAGAAAAGAAAAAAAAACACATTCACACACCGACTTTCCCATTTCCCTCCCGTTGTCCTCCCACTCGGCCGTCTTGCATACTGTTCCTGGAACTCATCCTGGAAATCGCGGAAAACAGAGAATCTGGTGTATAGGTACGATGCAATTGAATGAAATCATCAACTGAGAAATATAAATGCATGGAAATTAAGCGATTAGGGACTGCAGCGGGAAATTTTGAATTCATCAATTTTTTTCTCTCTTCTGTAACGTAGCATATATTTTGCATTCCTGTTAACTTGTTAAATGATGTCGAGTCGCTAAATTGGAGTGTTGAGAGTCTGATGGTGGATAAATGGGAAGGAATGAGAAGTGGGAATTGTTGGGAAAAATAAATAAAAATGGGGTTGAGAATGAAGATGAGAATTGATGTAAGTTACTTGATAAACTGTGGTTTTTTTCGATAAAAGCTGGAATTATACGCCGAAAAGTAAGGCATTGATTTTTCGGTTCAAATTTTTATGGAATAGTAAGCAAGTTCTTTAACAATTTTGCTTTAATCTTTTGTTTTGATCTTACAGAAGTTCTAGCTTTACCAACCATCATTTCCGAAAATAACAATCCTATACTATACTGTCTAGGTTCTAATATCGAATTACAGTTATAAAAACGAATATTATTCAAATTCAAATAATTTGTGAAAAATTTTAAAGTTCATATATGAAACATAGATTTCTAATGACCCAGAAAACTTGAAAAAAATACTTACTATTCATGAATTTCGAACCAATTTGAACCCAATACCCGTTTAAGATAATTCTCAATGACCCAACAAACCTACCCTTGGGTCAGACCCACGTAAGCTTTTTAACTTAGCTTTTTAACTTTTTGTTAGCTAGGCAACCATTTGGTAGTCGTTTGTAGAAAAAGACTTCCATGGCACTAGTTGGCACTAGTATCGTTCCCTCTCTGTTTCACATTGTGAGATACTAATGGGCTTCATACAAATAAGTGACCCATCAGCTAGTACTAAAAGAAATACGAACAAAATTTGACCCACGCCTCAAAAAGTTTTGCTATCCCTGCCCTATTGCTTACTTGGAATATAATCGAGCTTTTCTTTATCCAAATGATAACTGGGGATGAAAAGTAGATTACCTACGAAAAAAATCGTCAGGAAAATGGTAAATTATGAACCGGGAAAATCTAACTCTTTTATCTCTAATCCAAATTTGCCTCTACGTAAGAGAATGTTGCATCTATGAGGATATATTCGAGAACCATTAAAAATGTTTAAAACCATATAAAAAGCTTGATTCGGAGTTTGATAATACTTATCATATTTTCACATGACAATTATTTATTTTATTTATTGAGTTTCAGTGACATGGACATATTGATAACTATTTTTTTAATTGTTATCCACCGTCGCTTTATAACCACTAAGGTTTTTAGCGACTCTAGTATTAATAAAAATCCTTAAACGAAAAATATCGAAAATTTGTACAAATCGAAGATCGAACTCAACACCCCCCAATTTTGGAGTGGTTACCTTGACCACTCGGCCACCAGTAGGCTTTGGATAACTTCTGATTTATGGATTTATACATTCCATACGACTGTAGCAGAGCTTTTGTTTAATTTAACTTTGATGTTTTCATTGATGTGTTCTAAGACGCTTGATGAAGTTGCTATAGGCAACGAAACGTTGCGGATTTAAAAACATCAGACAATCTGAGTCTTATCTAATGACAAGTATATTGTGATATTTAATAAAGTTATTGACGGTTGGAAGACGGAGAGAACTTTCCGGTAAACCTATTAGTTAATCACTGCACTACGGGTGAGCTTTGAAGCTTTTTATAGTATTCTTAGTACAAAATCCATCATTTTTTGAATACATTTTTAAGTTATTTCTTGCATTGTTCGCTATATCACATAAATATAATTAAATATGTAAATTAAGTAAAATATTCTAGTGTGCAATTTTCAACGCAACTTGCTTATTTATTCTCTATTTTCCTTCTTTCATTGTCACATTCAGAAAAACTATTGTCTATACGTATACTTATGTATACGAAGAAGTCAAAGCATTAAACCTGTTCTTACCCCGGAAGGGTGCGCCTATTATTATTTAACTTTTAAATCCCTTTTACGCGTGTTACTTCCCTTTCTGACCCTCAAGTCCATAAATCTCCGTTTCCTAACACCGTTATATCGCTGTACGACGTTCTTTTGTTATTTTAATTGTTGGAATCGGCGCTTTTTTTGTCCATTTACTAATTGTGCACTTGTGCAAATGACAAATATGTCCGTACTGTGTATGAAGTCTTGGCAATAATTTCGATTGAGACGAATAGATATAGCGAAGATAAATAAATGTGGAAAAGAAATATTAGGTAATTAGATAGCGGTTCGTTGCGATTTGCTTTGTAATAATGCAAGTGCACTGTAATAATGGCATCCATTATTTATATATTGTATATAGGATTGATGTGCTTTGAAATAATTGTTGCGGTTGTTTTATTGACGAAATTATGGTTGGTTGCGATTTCTTTCGGGGAGGAAAATGGAAAATTATATGGTATTTAAATTGGCCACTTGATGATGAAGAAGGTGACGGTGGTGCATTGTCATGGACTTGAAGACTTGTTTGTTGTGAAGATAGATGCGGAATAGAAGTTTGAAATGGAGAATTTAGAAAAAAAAATTGTGATGTCTTTAAAACCGCACGTTCCGTCTAAACTAATATAAAATATATGTTTTCTGGCGTTATGGAAAAATATCAGTTCATAGTTCTTTGATAGATTCCTTCGATTCATTGTTCGAGTACTTTAATTTTACTGTTGATATATAGAGAATATGGGATATGATTCATGTCTAGGGTGGATCTAGAGATGTGTTTATTGAAACCCCAAATCGGAATCAGAAATTTTAAATTGGATTTTTTTCGGATTTAGAATCGAAATCGAAGGTTAAGTCAGAAGTCCATAAGTTAAGAAAAGCTTTAATGAAATAATGGAAATATAATTAAAAAGTCAGTTCTTTGGATTAGTTAAGTATAAATTATATAGACCATAGGTACCTTAAAATAATAAAACAATAATTTTATGAAATTCATTATTAACTTTATTGAAAAAAATAATCATTTCAAATAGTTCTGATAGGAAATTATTCTCTATTAACCATAGCTTTGAACCTTTTATACCAATTAATATTCGATTACAAAATTCTTTGGAGTCGAAGTTGAGGTCATATTTCTAGTTTATAAGTATTTCTTTTTACACAAAATAGAAACTTAGATTTTAAATACCCCTAGCCATAGCACCCCAAAAAAAATAACCCAAGATAAATTAGTTAACAAAACAAAATGGAAGAAAGTTGCTATTAATTGATTATTGCATATTTATGTGTTTAATTAAATTTGTATTAATCTTAATTGGCCTAGAAATGCAAAGCATTAATTGTCCGGCTGATGGTTTCTAGTATAGAATCACTTGCCTGGGTATCAGGACATTTTGGTATCAAAGATAATGAAGTGGCAAATGGGCATTTGGTTTCAAACCCCTAAAATAAAATGAGTTAAGCTCTCTTAAAAAAAAAGTTGTTATTTTTTTTCAATGCAATATTTAAAACAAAAAACAAATGAAAGACAAAAAAATAATAATAAGAAAAGTGATACCAATTTCTTAATTCCATTTTTACAATTTTGGGCATAAAATTTTTCAGCAATTCAAAATTTAAATATCGTAGTACCACACCAGGGTTGAACTACGGTTTTTACTGTATACAATATATAAAATATATTGCAGTCCAATTTATTAACATAAATTTGAACAGAAGTTCAAACAAAAATATTCGTGACGTATTGCCCAGATACGTATTTCGATTGCCAAGCAATCTTCATCAGTGGTCATCAAGTAGTTTGGATCACTCCGTAACTGCTTTGTGATGATTCACAAAATAATCACGGATTGACCCCATCACTTGTGAATCACTTGTGATTCACTTTGTGAATCATCACAAAACAGTTACGGAGTGATCCGAACTACTTGAGACCACTGATGAAGATTGCTTGGCAATCGAAATACGTATCTGGGCAATACGTCACGAATATTTTTGTTTGAACTTCTGTTCAAATTTATGTTAATAAATTGGACTGCAATATATTTTATATATTGTATACACAGTATAACTGTTCAAAGTCAGCGAAAAAATCTTATTTTGATTATACGGTTTTTACCTCAAGTGTGGTATATAAGCAACCAAAATTTGTTAGCACATTGCATAGTATATAAATTGTAAATATATAGAAGGCAATAAAGGATTTAAAAAAAAATATCGTTGATCTTTAGCACAAAATTTAATTTAAATTTCAGACAAATTGGTCATTGGAGCATTAGGTAATAAAAAAATCATTAGAATTTACAGGAATATAAAGTAGTTTACAAATATCTAGGTTTTTATACAGTTTTATTGCGTAAAACGGTAGTAACAACTATAAAATTTAAAAAAAAAATATATATTACAAATAGAACTGTCAGAAAAAAGTATCTAAGTTACTTAGAAGTAGCTTAGTTACTTTAAAGTATCTAAGTACTATATCTTAGTTTCTTGAATTTTTGCCGAAACATAACTAGTATCTTAAATGATTTTTAAAAGGAACTGTCTTTGTAGCTTACAAAGTATCTTAAATACCGAAAAGTAACTTAGATACCTAAATATGGAGGGATCGTAAATAAAGTTTTATTTTGTATTGTCCTTTAATATTCAATTTATATCTCCTATATTAATCTTCTATCGTTTTTAATGCGTATCTAATATGTTTTTGGAGATAAAACTTATAAGTTTTCCTTTTTCCTAAACTTATAAAGATAAATAATACATTATCTAATTACCTAACAATTTTACTTTATACATCACGAAACTTAGTTCATACATAGTATACAAAGTAACTCTAAGGATACTAAGCTTACATGCTTACCCTTTTCCGGGCACATAATTTATTATGGTGTAATCTTCTTTTGAAATATCTTATCTCTATACGGCTGAGTTCTAATAATCATATTAAATATTTATAACTTTCAATTTTTACTTTCTAAAGTGATATTTACTGCCGTTTTATAACTGCTAAAATCTTTGGCAACTCTAGGGTAAATAAGAAACTAAAAATCAAGACGTATTGAAAGTTTCGAAATTCTATCTCAGCATTTATAATTTTCAGTAGACTTACTTTCAAATTAATAGAACAAAGTTTTAATTTCTTGAAACTTCATTATTTAAAAAGTATATAAATATTATTGGTAACTACTTTATAATTTCCAAGCACCAATTAATTATTAATGAGTTATTATTTAAACATATGATCAAAGCACAGGATGAACAAAGGATTACATAAGAACACCTTGAAAGAATATGAAATATATACAGCCCATAAACCTGATCTAATTAGGGATTGCAATCCCGCACTGTTTCCAATTCCGCATGATTTTTCCTGAATTGACTTCGTAACAGCGGGATCCTGCGGAACTCCGCAGAGCCTAAAATTGAGCTGAATCCCGCTGGATCGCGGGATTCCACTTTGCTGAATTGCAATCCCTAGATCCAAAGAATATCCTTAGCGACAAATTATTATTTTACCTACTGGTGGCCAAATGGTCAAGGTGGCCGCTCCAAAACTGGAAAGTGTTGGGTCGATCCTCGTATCGAGCAAATTTTCAATATTTTTCAATTTCGGTTTTTATTAATCTAGGTTCGCTAAAGACTTTAGTAGTTATATAGTGACGGTAAATAACAAAAAAATATTATTTACAATTAATATCTTGTACGAAATTTGTTTGCAATTAACAAAATAAAAATAACACCTGACGATAACAACTAGGTGCTGTTGAAACTTGTTGTGAAAATAATAAAGAAAATTGAGTCATGCGACGTAGATAATAGTTCATTAATATATAAAATAATTACCTTTACTCATGAGTAATATCGATTTGTAATTTACAATTTTATACAATGAGTCTAAAGTTAGTATGTTAGTGTATATTTTCACCAATTTTATCCCCTAATTTATGACTAAGTTATGACTCCAAATTGCTGTCGCAACGTACCCATATTTTTCTCCACAAAATACTCTTTCTAATTTAATTGTAATATTCCTTAGACCAACAATAATAATAATTTTATTATATTTAATACAAACCAATAATTTTCCGGGACAATTTTCCGGTTGCATCTAGCCACGAATTTACATTTTCCGGAAAGACATTGAATAATTAGTTGAGGACCGGACCGGAAAAATAAAACGTACAAAAGCGTTAAATATCTGTGTGGGTACAACATAAAAGTATTAAATCGGTACTTAGGTGCCCCCAAATATAAAACAGGAAAATGAATGCATTTTTTGATTGGTTCTCACGACTTTTGTGTTATTTTTTGTTGATTTTTAAGAAATATTTTCAATAAAGATGTCAATAATGATAAAAAAAAGCCACTGAATTTGGTCTCGCTTGTCTAACTTGTGTGTGTTCATACATTTTTAGGGTCCAGAAAAAATAGTTCGTGACGGTTTCGATAATCAATCGGTAATAAATTCATTATTTTCTTTTCTAATATATTGAATTCTAAAGCCTAATGGAATTGAAACGTTTCTTTGGACCGACAAAAAATTGAGGGAAATTAGTCGTGCTTGATATCGAATTATCTGCATGATTATCTTCGATAATCATTCGTATCGTATTCTATCGTATTTGTCTAGCCTCAAATCCTTCATATGATCTTCCTACATGCACGTTTCTCTATTTCATTAAAAAAAGACATGGTACACACAAGATGTCGACTCTAATGACTTTATTTCCCACATTCAGAAAATTCGATCTAGATATCCATGAATTTAGATCTCCGACGTTTGATTGGTTCAAATTGACACCACTTGTAGTTTAATTGGATTATTTGCACTACAACTGACTGAATCAAATATTAACTAATTAGCTTACGAATCAAGGAAATATTTTAGTTAAATTTAAAATAAAAAAATTGCCATATTTAACGTTAATACATGCCGCCCAATGTTTGAAAAGTGTTAGAAAAATTACATTGATTTGGTATTTTCTTTTTCTATTTTTTCATCACTTAAAAAATTCGTTTACTTTAATGTTTTCCTCAAATTTCAGGTACGAAAATTTCCGTGGATTAGAATATATTCAATTTTCAGCTGTTTTTGTAACGATAAAAAGTAATTATAATACACAATTTGTATTTTAATTTCAAATTTGTAATCTCTCGATGACATCTGTTAAGGTTACCAAAGAAGGTTAAAACTTAATTGTTTTTTTTTAAATTTCATTAGAATATAGTTTTAAGAAGGAATTGTATTAATAAGACCAACGAAAATGCTCAAATACTAAATTTTTATTCTTTAATATTCTTTTTAGAATTAAATTAGGACTTCAGTTTTCTTTTGACCCAAAATTCCATTTTGTCACTGTTTTTTTTATTGTAATACTTTTTTAAATAAGAAGACAATTCAGGTTGTTTAAGATCGGTTTTTTCATTTAATATTTTTATTATTCAATTTGCTACGTATCGTTACGTATCGTAACTTCATCAGGCATCTTGATTCACAAAAATAAAATATTTTCAATTTGAAAATATTTTATTTTTGTGAATCAAGAAGCCTGATGAAGTTACGATACGTAACGATACGTAGCAAATTGAATAATAAAAATATTAAATAAAAAAACCAATCTTAAACAACCTGAATTGTCTTCTTATTTAAAAGAATAAAAGCTGAGATCTGAATTTTATCATCTTTTATTGTAATAATAAATTTTAATTTAGTGATAAATATTGCCATTTGTCGAAATCTCTTTTATAAAAAAAATTTATTAAATTTATTAACCTTTCACTATGATTATCTTCTAAATTCCACACTTACCAATATAGCAAAAAAAAACCTTTTCTATATCGGATGATTTTCAATAAAAATATAAATTGTTCATTAGGGATACGATATTGAAGAGAAAAAATCATTTTTCCTCTTCTCAATAATAATCGATTAGGCAAAAATCGATTTTTTCTTGCTATTTTAAAGAATGCCTACTTTTCTCTCTTCTGTTCCTTTATATTACGATAAAAGTGGGATGAATTGAAAGTTATTAATGTCTATCATTCTATATTTATATCAGTCTATCATTTTTTATAACTATCAGAAGTTGTGGAAAAAGTAGGTATTTTTCATCAACATCAATTCAATGGTAAAGTTAAACTAGAAATTATAAGTGATCTTTTTTGTAGAGCAATAAATTTCCTACAGCCTAGTAGCCAATTGGTTAAGGTGACTCATCCCCCCCCTAAATCTCGTAACGAGTAAATTTTCGAAGTTTCTCGATTTACGAATTTTTATTAACTCTAGAGTCACGAAAGACCTTAGTAGTTACAAACCGACGGTAAATAACAATAAAATAAATTTCTACAAGAATATTGATTGAAATGTACTTTATATTGATTATTCAATAACGTATGATTTATTTTCCATTTAATTATATAGGAAACCAAAAAATATAACAAAGAACTGAACAATGTTAATATTATGAAGAACTGATTTTTGAGAATGATTGAAGTCCAAGCAACTAATTTTCGGTATTTAAAGTAAATATTTTTTCAATATTGTTATTTACCGTCGCTTTATAACTACCAAAAGCTTTAGCAACTCTAGGATTAATAAAAAGTGTTTATTTTTTGGTTAAACTTAATTTATACTTAACAAATTGTAACTCAAGCCTACTGGTGACCGAGTGATCAAAAAGACCGCTCCTAAGTGGTAGGTTTTGGGTTCAAACCTCGTATCGACCGAGCTTTCAATATTTCTCGATTTACGGATTTTTATTACCACTAGAGTCGCTGGTAATTATACTGCGACGATAATTGACAATAAAAGTAACTAACACAAAATGTATACATACATACAATTTAAGGTGTTTGAATAGAATGTGTTATTTTCCGAAAGCTTAAGAAATACTTATGTAAAATTTTGTATTCAAAATTCTTTAAATTCAAGTTGACAAGTTTATCATCCCTTATATTCGTTAGGTAACAAACAACTGTTGTAGATATCTATCCAATTTCTATTAATGTTATTCTCAATAAATTTTCATTTATTTTAATCATATCAGAATATCAATCTTCATGAAAATTTATTAGACAATTTATGAAATATTTCCTTTTTTATCAAACCACCCTTTCAATTTGTATCTATGTACTATACATTCCTATACGATGGGTATCCTCGTATGATATATGAGCATTATTAAATTTTCATACAGAAACAATAATATTTGAGTTCAAACTCTCTGACAGGACAGGTGAATTACATAATAAAACCCCTCATTTTCAACCCCATTCGTATATCTCTCATTCTTCTCTAAGGTATCTACATAAGAAATTGATTTTAAAACAGCATTAAATTTATGTATGCAGTCGTTTCGTTTGTTCGTTGATTCGTCGGTTTGTTTGTAGATGACGTTGTTGGCGGTTAGAGAAAATGAACGGGAATTGGGAGATGGGGTTGAGTGAGTGGACGGGATCAAAACATACACACAAGCTCACATCCCCCTGCACCACTCTTCCTGGCGCAGCAACTTCATTCTTTTGTGTCCACCCCAAAGTCGTCGCTGAATAAAATAATATTATAAAGTGAATTGTGTATGAAGCACCTTCAAGTATCACAGTATCAACGATGACACCCCCGGAATGGGGCTGGAGGCATCCCGTCACTCCATCATTCCGGAATCCCGTATTCGTATATTTCCCGTTTCTCTATGCAAACTTTCTCATCCTCACCTCATCCTCATTAAAATAATTATAATAAAATATGAAACAAAAACTAGTAAAATATACCAAAATAAAAAAAAAACCACCCCGCACATCCCCATCCCGATGCGCTTCCAGAATAAATCACATCATTAAAACCAACAATAAAACGGTTAAAAAAATTTAACTATCATCCCTCAAACAGTCAAAATCCACAACTTAAATCCCTCAAATCTTATTTTCATATTTATATCCCTTCTCTGACTACCAACTCATTAATTACACTCATCTCTCTCCCACTTTCTTAACTATTGTCATATCTTTTTCCACGTCCTCAATTTTTCAATAATAAACAACGTCATTTGGCGGTAACTTTCAAATTAATGCCTTTTTCTATCTTTCATGTACACAAAGAGGCTGTCTTCATCGTTAAATAAAAACATTAACTTTTCCCTCTCACTCACATTTATTTATTATTAATTGTAAAAATTTTGTGTTTATTTCATTAACGGCGCCGTAATTATTAAACCCACCCAGCTTGACTCGACCCCCTAAGCTCGAATATATAAGATTTTGTTCGTTTTTTTTTTTCGGGGGTTTGTTTTTCATCCCTCGACTCGTTCTCGAGACTAAATGGCCCTATCATTGATGATGTCTTCTGTAAAGAAATGTGCGTTAGCCATGGGGGTGATAGGGTGGATGGCAAATTCGGCGTCGAGTGAGACAAAAAATAAATTTTTAAGTAGAAAAAAAATTATTTCTTCATCGTAAAAGTTATCCTCTGTATTAGTCTTCTCCCCCATATCTTTATTGTTCGTTTCTTTTTATCTTTGTACGAATCATTAATTATCCCTTTGTTTTATTCTGTTTTGCTTGTTGTTTTTTTTGTTTTGGTTTTTAATCGATTGATTCGTTAAAAGCCTTGATTTTTCATTGGAAATGCACGGAGGCTTTTTCTTATACAGGTTGTCCTAGTTAAGTTCAAAAGAAAGCCCTAAAAGCTCGGCTATATATCTCTTACTAAATTTCTGAATTTCCTATTGAAGAATAGTTTATCCCCCTCCATTTTTCATTTCCGGAACATTCTATATGTGACTACTTCACGATTAAAAAAATACTAAAGAAAATTGAATTTTTCCATTAAGCAAATTTGAATTTTTTAAAGAATCAGTAACTGATGGTCCATTTTATTATAATTTAAAAAAAAACATAAGTCAGATCCAGGAGATTCCACCAATTTTGAAAATTTATGTTTCTAGTTGCCTACTATAAAATCCCTAATAACATAATAGTATTCTTGATTTGTACAAAATATTTGGCCCCAATTCTCAATATAAATTGATGTGTTTTTTGATAAAGAATTCAATATTCAACATAACTTAGTTCAAAAAACTTTAAGAACACTTAAGAGTTTTTCAACCCCATTGCACCACAAGTCAAAACAACTGACAAGTGCTTAAGCAACAAAAACGACATAGAGAAAAATTATTTTCATTTACGAATAAACAAACAAACTTCTATCTTTTTCGCCTACAAAAACAAAAAAACAAATCAAACAAATAAGCATCGAGGAAAAACAAAAGATGAGTCGCAGCCATCTCGACCAAAACCTACCACATTTATATTATTCTTATAATATATTTTAATATGATATGATGTGAGATCTGAGATGTTGGGATAAAAGGGGTAGTATGAGTGCGACTGGGGTGTTAGTTAACGAGAACCCAGTGCACACCAATATTTATGCACAGATAGGTATAGGAGTGTGTCGGGGACCAAAGACCGGGTGACGACATTGAGGATGAGGGGGTGAGCTCAAGGGGTTGATCTCAAGACGTAATGATGATGAGTATAAAATAAGGGATGAGACAAAAAAGAAGAAATAAAAGCCATGTCTATGCTTAATTCGTTTTTAGTTTCTTTCTCTTGATACTAAGAAATTTTACGTTGCGGGGTTGGGGTTGGTGTGTAATGATATAAAAGAATGGCCGATGTGAGCGACTATATGAGATACCTATATAATCGTGGTTTTCGGATACGAAATAAGGACGAGATATATGTGGGTAATAAAATATAAACAGAGAGAGGAAATGAATGAGCGGGAAAACGCGCGTGGTCGCGACCGTGGTGGTTCACACAACGCGGGGGCGCAAAAAGAACCAACTGGGGATGGGGGTGAATGTGTGAGCCTGTGCTCGACCCACCCACAATCGTTTCGTTTCGTTCGTTCGCTCGTTTCCCTGCGATGATGCCTCGAATGGGACAGAAGTAAAGCGCGTTATATGTGAGCTTTGGGGATGAGGAGCTTTAGTTGCTTGGTTGGTATCCGTCAGTGAGATGCTTACTGTGCGATACAGAGGGTGAGAACCAGAGGCCCATTCCCCATCTCGAAGCCTCAACTCATTCACTCTCTTAAAACTCCACCAACCCTTATATTACTCATTCTCTCTTATGTCATGATTGTGTATACGGAAAGGGTACCCATTGCCTTGCACAGTGGCGGAGATTTCATTCGCTTAATTGCAATCAACAACGACACTTCCAAAGAAAAAAAAACGTACCCCACAACACTTCCTAAACCCAAAAATTCAAATTTTGACTCTCAAATCTTATAACTACCGTAAAATGTTATAAAAATTTTGTCAAACCTTTCGAGTTTAAAGTGCTTAATCTTTGATTCAAGCTTAAAATTAAGACTTTTCATGTTCGACTACGTATAGGGTTTCATAATTGGGGAAAAATTTGTTTTTAGATAAAAATATAATTTCCCTTGTTTCAGGTCTAAAAGGTCTTTCAGGTATATTTTCAAGCAGGCCAAGCACGCTCCGACTTGCAGTCCAACTTGTGGTCTGACTTTCGAAGTTGGATCTAAAGTCGGACCGTGAATGGTGTTGTTGGAAGTTGGATGTTTAGTCGGACTAGTCGGATCATTTAGGCAATCCAACTAATAGTCCGATTAATTGGATTGCAAGTTGGAGCGTGAATAGCCTGCTTTAAAAATAAGTCAGGATGTAGTAGATTAAACTTATCAATGTTTAAGTACTTATCTTAGACTCCAATTTGTATTTGCTATATGTCAGATGTAATAACTTATATCACGAGACTATGTGTTTTCCATGAATATTCTAAGGTTACCTGATGAAGTCGGAATTACACTGACAAATCGTTACAAATTAAAATAAAAGAAAACATTGATAAATCTGACAATCTGACTTATTTCTTATTATATTTTTTTCAAATTTTAATTCTAAAATTAACTCTAAGCGCAAAACCATCTGGTGGCCGAGTGGTCAAGGTGGCCGCTCCAAAACTAGTAGGTGGTTGGTTTGATCCTTGTATCAAACAAATTTTCAATATTTCCCAATTTACGGATTTTTATTAACTCTATAGTCGCTAAAAACCTTGATAAACCTTGGCAGTTATAAAACGGCGATAAATAACCACCAAAAAGACATAAACTGCATCCATTTTTTATATTTTCAATAGATTAACATACATGAAAAAATTGTAATTTAGTCTTCTAATTTTATCACTATTAAACAAACCGGATTGTTGAATCTAACGGAAGTGGAACATTCTACAAAAAGAGCTTAAAGTCATTTTCGATAGGTTCATTTGTTCAAAAGTTATTCAAACTTTACTTGCCTCATTGCCTAGAATATAGGAGATCCTACTACTTCTTTCCTAAGTTGTATTTTAGTTTTTCCCATCTTCTCCTACGCTTCGTAAACTTGGACTATCCATGCAGTTGATTGACGACAAATTCATGTATTCGAAATGTAGGTTTGGAGAAAAATGCTGCGGATCCCAGGGACGAATAGAAGAACAATGTCATTATCTTGAATGAAGCTAAGCTATTCCAAATATTGTCTTCACTGATGTAAGGGCAAATCCTCATGGGAAAGCTAATGGTACAGGAACGACCTAATCACTGACCGATCACTGACCCTTTGGATAAAAGTAGTGGAAAAGCTTGTTGAATCGAATTTCGCGTCCACAGCATGTAACAACAAGCAAAAGAACGTAAGTGCCGAAGAGGGAACGTTAAGAAGGTCCTGAGAAATTTGGAATCAAGTGACAGCCATTTTAATCACCCATATATCAGCAGCAATGTTAGGATTAAGAAGAAGACTTCTTCTTTCCTTACGGTTCACTAGGATGAGATTTGGAGAGCTTAAATTCTGAACCTTGCGTTCCCTGGATATCTATTTCAAGCCAAGAAGCTAAACAAACGTCAGGGACTGGCAAATAAGATACTGTTCGATTAGTTCAGTACTGGGATATAAAAATTTCCCATTCTTTTAATCGTCATGCATAATGCTGCATTTCAACCGAATATAGAAGGAGTTTAATCTAAAACTTTAGAATTAGCATATTAGAAGATCTAACTGTATGAATGAATAGTATGGAAACGCTTTGTCAGGCCACTGTAACTGGTTATGAGACGTTTCACTAATTTGGATTGATATCTTCTTAAATTTAGTTTTTCAGCAGCTGAATTTTGAAGAAAAATTCTCATAATTCCTTTGCTGTGTTTTTGCTTCTTGATGTTGCTTCACCGCTATTTTTTCTACCGATTTTGTGATCCTTGAAACTGGTTCTGGACCAATGAATGACACCACTCTTTGACGGGAGTTTTCCTAGTTACTTTAGCTATAAAAAATAGCGAAAATAACACACCTAATCTTCTATAAATATCTTTGAAACAATTGAGCTTTTAAAATAACATTTTTGTAGAACGTTCATTTTTCACTGTATAATTTGACAAATTAAATATTTTGTCTTTAGTAGGAAATATTTTTTTAACATTTGGATACTACACACGATTATGTAAACTGATTTTTTCATTGCTAATTTTTATGTAGAAATAAGGTAACTTTTCTAATTTTTCTTTGATTTATCCTCGTTATTTCACCTATGGAACCTTTATAGTCTTTGAATAAAATGAATATGTCAGAGTTTAATTTTTGCAATTTGAGTACGAAACCCTGAAACGGTGCAAATTTTAGCTTTACTGGAAGACATTTATTTCAATTGAATATTTGCGCGTCATAAAAAATCGTTGCACGTTCATTAACTAAGACGAATAATAATAATAATAACAGCAATAATAAGAATAAGATGAATAAGAAGAACAAGAAGAAAGCAGAAGAGTGAAGTTTTTGCCTCACATGCGCACGGTGCAAATGAAATCGATTAAAATGCGAGCCTGGTGCCCTCAAGAATATAAGTACAAGTAGAAGAAGTATTAATGGCAGCAACATTTCAGCCGGAGTATGAGGGTCACGATGGGGTTGCTTTGAAAAACCAACGGAATGACGGAAACTCACCCCATGTTGTCGTACCACATTCGAAAAGATCCCCCAAAGACAAGCGCAAGGTCTCCAGGTTGACCAGCGAAAAAGCAAAGAAAAAAAACACCTCCTACGGTAAATAACCTTTTTGGAGGATCGAGGTCAGTCTGGCGAGTTTCTAGAAGCGACCTTAGATCAAATAAAAGAACATTGAAAAGCTCAAGTTGAAAATCTGATTTCACAAAGTGGTCACCTAACAAAGCGGCAACATCTTTCACAAGGCTTTTTCTCTGACCAAATTTCAACGTTACCACATATTCGTCGTTCTCGTTTTGCTATAAAAAATTATAATTAACCATCATTGTCTTACACATGCAAAAGCGAAAAGCTCGAAAGCTCTAATCTACGAAAATCGCATATTTATAAAACATGAACTTATTATGTGAGACACGACAGCGATAACTTTTTCTCAACATCATCACAATCACATCGAATCGCATCCCTCGGGCCATCCCTCTCGCCCACATACACCCCACAGATAAACTTCTCCTTTTATTTTCGGGAAAGTTTCCCAAGAAAAAAATCATATTGGAAGTAAGATTTTTATTTGCTCGTTATAAATATATTTATCTTTATCGCAAAAATGGCAAGTAATAAATAAATATCACTGCAGACCATCGGAGGGGATGATACGGTTAAAATGTTGGTTTTAAATGTCGTTTCCTGAATTTTCTCTTTTCCTTTTTGCATTCGTTTTCATGTGCGTTTTTATGGCGGTTGAAAAGTTTTTGCTAGGACTTTCTGATGCTTAATTTCATTCAATGTGTATTTAAAATTATTTACATTTTAAGTTAATGTGTATGCGGCAGATATAAATAGGTATTCCTATACGTAGCATTGCTATATGTAGAAAATTTATTATCAATAAAAGAGGAATTTAATGTTGGGGGAAAAGTTTACTAATTAGCGACGAAATGTAAGACTAAACGGAGAATCGTTTATAGTTGCAATAAATGGGACTTTGATTTTTTTTTCTTTTCACATACCACAGAGAGGCCCTTAAATCAGGTGATGAGCTTTGATTTTCTGAAGCAAGGGTGGCCAAACCGCAACCCGCCTTGAACATTTTTCCAACCACGAAATTTATCATAATTTTTCAACAAATTTTTATTTTATTTTTTCAATAATTTCACCACGATATTAATACGATTAAGTTAGGTAAAAATTTTTTTTTCTTCCGATATTGAAAAAATGGTCAAATTTATCCCCTCCAAATATGAGCTTTGTAAGTGTCAATTGTTTCTATAGATAATGACTGAATTATTACTTGATTAATATTCATAAAATTTCAATACTCATTTCTGTGGAAAATTAAATGCTCTACCTATCGGTGAACGAGTGGTCAAGGTAGTCACTCCAAAACTGGTAGGTACTAGGTTTGAGTCTTCTAAAACTCTAAGGCGTATTTTCAAAAAAAAAAATAATATTTGAATTTTTAGATGATAAAATTCAGATCTCAGGTTTTATATTTTTTCAAATAACAAGAAAATTCAGATTATTTAAGATCTTTTTGTTTTTATTTTTTATTTAATATTTTTATTGTTCAATTAGCAACGTTTCGTTACTAATCGTAACTTCCTCAGGCTTCTTGATTCACAAAATTAAATATTTTTAATTTAAATTCAATAAATAAAATTTTATTTATTTTTAAATTTTTACTAAGCCTATAATACCCGGCCACTGCGGAATAAGGAAACACTTCGTCGGCTTAGGCTTTAGAGTGTGAACCAGGAACCTGCTAAGTCCATTTTAACAGTTTTTACAGGAGAGCGAAAAAAGTTGGCTACATAAGTTAGTACAAAAATCAGATTTTCGTTTCACGTTATGTTTTGAAATTTCTATATTTAAAGTGATTTATTAATTTGTTGTTCGATAGAATTTTGTACTTCCATCCTAATTGAATAAAAAAATCATTCAAATGGGCTTAGAAAGTTAATACTTTAGGCCGACAACCTGCATACAATAGGATTACATGTGGGTGATCCAAATTGCTGATTTTACCAAGCAGAAGTTAAAACAGTTTTTCACATTCTGTAGGAATACGGTGCTCTAAATAAATGAAAACATAAGGAAGAGGGGATGTCTAGTCCTAGAACTGAAATAATCGGAAAGCGCCTAGTGCATCGGTTGCTGAGGTTTGTCCAGCTACTTGATTTTAATTAGGTTAAGTATGGACCCATGAAATACAATAAGTCCTGAGGCTGCAATGTTGAGGCTCAAGTAACTTCATCCGGAAAACCCAGCTTAATAAAAAATAATAATAAACCTAGATTCACTAAAACTTTAGTTGGAATGAAGCGGCAGTAAATATTCAATAAAAAAGCTCTTCAAAAAGGCCTTCTATAATTTTTTTCATTAATTCTACCTATTGATAAGAAAAGATAAACCATTTTTCAAATCAGTTGATTTCCTCATTAAGTTTAAATGGTTTATTTTCAATTCCTCATTTACCAGGGATATTTTCTAAATTGTTATTTACCGTCGCTTTATAACTACTAAGGTCTTTAGCGACTCTAGGGTTAGTAAAAATTCACATTCGAGAAATATCGAAAATTTGCTCGATATGAGGATCAAACCCAATACCTACCAGTTTAGAAGCGGTAGCCTTGACCACTCGGCCACCAGTAGGCTTTACCAAGGAATTATGAAATGAAAATAATGATTTTCTTAAAGCTTTGATCTCTAGTTTTATTTGGATAAGCCCTTTAAAGAAATAAACTATTAATGGAGCATTTATTTTTCTACCAAAATGTGTTTGGAAAATTAAACTCGTATGCTAATTAATCAGTAAGGTATAAAATATTTTATGTGACTTTTAGGAAAGTGGAAAACTACAATCAAAGGTAGTAGAAAGTTAATAAATATTAATATTCTTAATCTACCCTAAAATAAGAATGTAGAATTTTATATGCTAAGGAATAATGACTTATTACGTAAATTTAAAGTTGCTGGAAAATGTATTCCTGTAGTTAGCCATTCCTGTTTCAAAGTTGAAGGATAAAATATATACTTTATTAAGAGCTTCTAAGTTCATGGTAAGGTAAGAGAGAGGCTTTAGTAAAACTGAGATAAACAGACGATTTTGGGAAAGTAGCTGGCAGAAATTGAGTTCAAGAAACCCCAATTTGTGAGAAATGGAAAATAATGAAAAAAACCTTTACTCAGAAGTGGAATTTATAGAAGGTCTGAAGTAATAGGTGTTCCAAAACTTCTGAGTAGAAGTATTAAAAATAGAAAATTGACCAACATATACAGTAATCCAAAAATCAAACGTAAGAGCTATTAGGGCTCAATTACTTTATTCCAGCGAAGTATCCATGAAAACATAAATGACCAGTTTGCCAATTGGTTATAGTGTTATAGCTTTATCAACGATTATCAGAAAAAAAATGGGGGAATCATTTATGGATAAAATTTTTATATTAAATACTTTAATATGAACCAGTGGTTTGGCAGTCTGTAACTATACTATTTTTTAACGAATTTCTTTATTTCCTATGGTATTTTTGGAAAAATATGGTTTATACAACTTCAGGGTAGTCTTTTATTCGTCAGAAATTCAATAGTAAAATAAAAACCTAAATACCTTAATAATTTTAAAGCGAAGATAAATGACAACAATAGTAAACACATTCCATTTCTGTGTTCAATAACAGATTGCAAATACTAAACAAATTTAAAGAAAAAAAGATATAGCTAAAATCAAGGTAAAACCCGAAATTTGATTTCAGTTGTAACCAAATTCGTTTTCAATGATTGATTTTTCCCGACAAAATCCGACAAAATCTTCTCATGAAAATTGGGCCTAAGTCAGCTCCATTTTAGGGGTTGCAAAATTTTCAGAATCCCAATATTTTAAAGGGGAAAGAAAGTACGGGCAATTCAAATTCAAAAATTGATCTAAGTTAGTTTTGCTATAAATGCATAGGACATCTTAAATAAACTTTGTTTAATTTACTTTTCTTTTTACCACATTCCATTTTTCAATCATTAAATCACTGGCAATAAGAGGATTGCCATTTCGGAGACATTCAGAACAAAATGGAAATACAGTAAGCTCTCGATTATCCGGTTTGTGGATTATCCGTGTACGATTTGTTAAATATTTCAGGTAGAATCATAAATTTTCTTAGTAATTATTATAATTATTATTTTAAGAATAACAGTTCAAGCAAATGTATTTTTGACGTATTGCCCAGATATGTATTTCGATTGCCAAGCAATTTTCCCCAGTGATGATCAAGTAATATCAAAATATCAAAACTATTTGATCACTGCTGAGATGATTGCTTGACAATCGACGTATGTATCTGAACAGTATGTAAAAAATACATTTGTTTTAACTTTTGCTCCTTATGTTTATAGAGTACTTTAGTAAATTATATTACATAAATAAGACCACAATACCTTAAATATTTTAGAAATAAATAATTTTATCTCTCCCCAACATTAACCCGGATAATCAGGAGCTTACTGTACTCAATGATATGTTTAAGATTCGTAGAATCTTTTACTAAATTCGATTCATTATTGCTCGAACATGTGAAGTCCTTTTATTGTGGAACCTTAGTAGTGGAAATAGATCAATCTTATTAACTTCCAAAAATTATTTGTAGATTACACATTCATTGTTAAATTAGATTATTTAAAAATTAGATGTTTTATATGGATAGCCACCTTGTTACGGAGTAATAAGGGCGGCATATCGAATATGGCCTAAGGTGACATCGGATTTAAATCCGCTACTGCGAAATTTCCTATTTTTGCTTGTTAGTTTTTTAATATCTTTAATAGGAACTTCAAAATTTCAATTAGATGAATAAGGTATTGTAAAAAGGTAAATTCTTTTCGTAATCAAAGTAGGAAATTATTGGTAAAACTTTCATTTAAAAGTATTAATTTGTAGATCTGTCTAATTTCAACTCTATACCAAACTTAGCTATTCTTTTATGATCTTATAAGGGTCAAAATAAGATCTCATAAAGCCATATAATATGGCACCAATATAAATTTAACCAACTTAAACTTCTACGATATTAAATACACTAAACTAAAGCCAAATTAAAAACGATAAGGTTTATTTTGTAAAAAATTGCCAACTAATATTACATATTTCAAATTAAAAAGTTATTTCAATTTAATACATTATAATTTGCAAATCATTTAATATCAGTCTTTTGGTATAATAATAGCTCTTTCTTTCAAACTTTTTTCTCTTTTACTTTAAAAGTTTCCACAATTTTTTGCTCCTCAAAGTTTAATCTTCGTAAATTGAACTTAATTCCTTTCAATGAGATTCATCAAATTTGATTATCTCTCAATATTTGTGAAGGAAAATTATAACTTTCCAAATTAAAGGGCAATTTTTTTAACAAAACTTAAAAAAGATGCATTTTTTTAGAAAAATAAATCCATAAAGTTTTTTCGAAGAAATCTTCAACCGTAATCATCTAGAAATCCTCTTATATCTCAGCTTTTGCATAAGAATTGTTTCTTTGATTCAAAAAACAAATTTGCAATCAAGCGCCATTTTTATGTGGCAAAAACAAAAGCAAAACAAATGAAATAAACGCTCACTTGATCTTTTGATTTTTTGCAGATTTGCTTTTCTGATTAGACCCTAACTGGCACAAAAAAAAAATATGAAAAAACAATGACACAGGGGTAAAAAGTGCACATTGCTATTTACCCTCCACAAGAATAATAATTATCATCCTCAAAAGCTAATGATTACACAAACGACATAAATCCAAAAGAAAAATTATTTTTTCATTTATCGCTGCTCATTTCTTCGTCCCTGTGTGCGCTACATTTGCCACCCTCGACCAAGCTTAATCCAGGGAATATCCTTTGTTTTTTTCAATTGCAACATGCTAATTATAATATGCTCGAAAATTATCTTTTCTATCAAGAAAAAAATTCGATTAGAGCCACCCTCATCTGCCTTTTGGTGTACTAAGCTCAATGGGATTATAATACAGTTTATTGGTGGAATAGAGTGAGAGGGGGGTGGACAGTAGATTTGTACAAGTTGAATATAAATCATATGAAAATAATATCAAAATGAAAGGAGACGAATGTAAAATAAATAAAGAATGACAAAGAGAATATTTTTAATTGATGTCGCAGCCTGATCATCCCTTTCTTGCGTCTTCCTCCGAAAGCTCACCACTCCCGCACCATTCCCCGTGGCTGGCTCCTCCAGCCGAGGAGCTTTCGCGCTTTCGCCCATCAACTCGTATCTAACTCATCATATTCTGTCCTCCATCATTTTCTCATTCATCCCCCTAAAAAAAGCATTCATTTTCTCCATCTAAAGACACACACATATATAGAAGAATTGTATAAGAAGAAGGGTTGATGAGCGCAATAAGAAGAATAAGAAAAAGCTCACTCCCGGTTATATAGATATACAAGTAATATACAAATATGTGTGTGTGAAACAAAGACAATAGATGAGCGTTAACGATGTGAAGAGTGAAACGGACATAGATGGAGAAATTTGAAAAAAGGAGATGCAAAGAAATTACCACATATACTTATATATAGACACATACATATACATTTATACCTCATCATCATATATTTCTAAATGAAGAAATTCTATCTGCACGAGTTTTCTTTGCGTCCTCATGCAAAAACTACCCCACTTTTACTACCCCTATTGCCGAGTGCCGTCCGTGAGTGTAATTCAGGGAGAGCGATGTACACTGGGAGGACGAAGCAGGAATGAAATGGAATGGTTTTAGTCAGGCCAGGCTCCACTCTCCACCCGCCATCCTCTAGGATGGATCCGATCCAGAACTCGCGGTGGTGGAATAAGACATACGGGAACACGGGAAGCGGGGCAAGTAAGTGCGCGATAATTATTCAAGCAACGGATTAAACAAAGATATAAAACAATTGTGAAATAAATACAAATACAAATAGTATGTGTGGAAGATGGGAAACTCGAGATGTATTGCACATTTAAAGAGACGAAAATATCGTAATTTTTCTCAATTAAAAATTTACTGTAATTAGTAAGTATTACTATAGAATTATCAAAAAAAGCTCGGCATGAACGAAAGCCAGTATATTGAAGAAAATCCAAAACGAAATGTCTTTTTTGACCTAAAAAAAAACCCAAAAGTTCCCAAATTGGTTTATGAGAAGATTCTGATCAACCAACTGAAAAATATGATAAATTTCAAGAACTTTTTTCGCTCAAGAAAATAAACAACTCTTGTTTTTGACACTCATTTGCTAGAAGTATTTATCTCTCCGAAAGGGTTAAAATTAGGTCTTGGATTTGCTCATACCGATAATTAATGGTACTGTGGTTTCGAGCGATATAATTCTACACCCGAGGATTTTCGAGCACCCTCAAAACCTCCGTCAACCCCCTATAAAGTGGGGATTAATAAGAAGACGTAAATTTGAAATTGTACGACTGGTAAAACCATTTTTCCATAGAAAAATGAGTCTTCCAATAAATTCTTATAAAAGTGAAAATTTTCTTCAATCGACCAAAGTTATCTGGAACCATCACCAAACCAACCAACATCAATATGTTGATTCTTGTAATTTTGTGGATTTCTTCATGGTATCACTGAGATACAAGGGTGGATGGGGGGAGGGGCACGTGCTCCCCCCAAGGGTATTTTGTGTACTGTGGAGATTCCATAACAGTACATACTTACAAGCAAATCAAATTATTAAAGTTTTGAAAATATATGAATAAAATAACAGAAAGAACACTAGTGAAACTCTAGTCCATTTCTGGCTGGAATTGCGAATTTTTTTCGTGATCTCTTTCACGCTCTTGCAAATGAAAGATGATATTGTGCTCCCCCCCCAGAAAAAAATCCTGAATCCGCCCTTGCTGAGATAAAATATCGAGTAAGTACTATATACTTCATAAGGCTAATGTTAAATTTAAATGATTATTTTTCCTCAATTTTCCGAGTCGTCGTACCCCTTCCACAATATATTACTACAAAATATATAATATCCTCTCTAAGTCAACGTTGCAGTAGGGTTGAAATCGTATTGGTTGATATCTGGACATTTATGTGAGCTCAAATTTAATTAGCTGGGTAAACAAAATAGTCAGGAAAGTGGGGACCCGATGATAATTAATATATTTATTTACACTTTTATGACCAAGTTCACTCTAGAGTACTTCTCAGTATGTGGTACCGTATCGAAAAAACGATTAGTGTTATCAGTGGCATAGCGTTTTCATCACTTGTGGCTGATCCGAAATTTGCCGCCCCCTATTTTCGTTATTAATAAAGAAAATTTGTTTATACTTCAAATTACTTAAAATTCATTAATTACTTAAAAACGCACTTTTCGTGTTTTTCTCTTTTATGGAATTATCAATGTCAATATGCCGCCCCATTTTCATGTGCCATCCGGGGCCGTGGCCCCCCTTGCACCCACCATGCTACGCGAATGGGTTTAATCGCCTGTTACTTATTGGTGGCCGAGTGGTCAAGGTGACTGCTCCAAAACTAGTAGATGATGGATTCGGTTCTTGTATCGGGCAAATTCGCAAATGCACAATAATAAACAACAATAAGCAAGCCTTTTGTTTGGGTGAAATAAAAAGTTTATTTTTCGGGTAATACATTTTTCCATTAGATATACGGTTGCAAGTTTACGTTCGTTTTTGTGTAACAGCACATTATGGTGAATGAGGGGGGGAGTCGAGGGTTTTTATTTTAGGGGGTTAAAATTTTATCACTTTACCTACTTTACAAGATTTACTCTATAACTTGTCCAAAATATTTTTTTAATTCAAGTAAAGTTATTAAGAACTATCCTAACCATCACAAGAATGCTTTTAAAGCCTTTTTTCAAGAAAATACAAGTGTCAAAATGTTTTGGACTAGCACTTTTGAAAATATTTCCTAAATATTTACAAGTTGTACAAAAACTATGTTGAATTTTTGGGTTTTTAACCTTTGAAACTTATAAAACTTCTTAAGACTTAAGAAGAATGTAGTATAATGCTTAACTATCTTGGAGGTTTGTCTCAGGAATTCTGCTAGTGTTCCTTATCTAACGTTGAGGACTATTGGGAAAAGATAAAATTTATTCCCAAAAAGAACAAATAAGAAATGAGTGTTTAAATGAAATTTGCAATTTCCAATGCTAGAAGTATAATAACTGGTGTTTAAACTTTGGTATATAAATAAAAGTCAGGTGCTTTTGGGTTTTTGAAGTTCCATTCCCTTCCGGGGCTCGATCTAACCTCAAGGATTTGGTGAGTCAGTTTAACGGGTTTGACGATGATCATGACACATCCCTGACTCATATAAGCTATATCTAAACCCTAAACCTCTATGTATAACATATATTTGAAAAATTTATATTTTATTTTTCTATTTAAAAAAGATTCGGTGAATGCACATATAAAACTAGTAAGAGTCAGTACCTCCAACAAGATTCAGAACCACTATCATAAAGTGTAAATAAGGGACGAAATTTTGCTTGAAAAGTGGATCATTTGTGAAGTTTTTGAATCGCAAATACTGTTAATATAAATCAAAATCGCATAACTGTTCAATTAGAGATATATTATAAAGATATTTCACAGAACAATGAGTTCTTGATTTACGCGATTAATTGGTTTTGAAGGTTCTTACGTAGTTTGAAAGAGTGCGTAAGTTGGGGAAAGTGCAAGATTTAATTGCTTCGCTAGAAAATATGATTTTATTACAAGTGACAGGACAGTAACATCTAGGTTGACTGGATAGTCAGGAAAATATTTTTTTATTTCTGATATTGACTAGACATACCGCTTAATTAAACAACATTACGTAAGTCGAGAACTCAATATAAATATTCCGCAAGTCGATTTTCCATAAGATGACTCCCGTTTTTCTCAAAAATTTGACATTATTGGCTCATATGATTTTGGAAATCACTGAATCATTTATAATAAGGTTCATGAAAGATTAAAAAGTTGAAAAAACAAAGTTCAAGTACCTTTGTACTTTGCAGTGATTTAGTGGATGTCGATGTATGTGCGGTGATTGTTACAAATATGAGTTGGCCTTATAATGTCTATGGCGGTGCATCAGTGCATCGCATAAGATGCGATTTGGTCGAATTCGGTGACGATGCACAAATCGATACATTGTTAGAAATTAATCAAGTGTGACTGTAAATATTAACGTGTGGCGATAAAATCTCAACAAGAAACCATTATATCCATTCGACTCAATTCGCGCTCATACGCCACCATACTTCAATGCCCATGTTATACCTATACTCCTCTTTAACCTCTCAATACCTTCACAATGCTACAGATACTTATGGATATCTATGGTTTTTAAATCGGAACGAATAAGACCGACCAAGAAAAAAAATCAACTGTAAATGAACGTCTTTTATATTTAAAAATTGCACTCGACTTTGATGACTAATTTTATTATATTTTTTTTTTTGTTCAAAATCTCTCTTAATCAATACAATCGATCGACCGTTTCGGTAACATAAATTCGACTTTATCATAAATATTTCATCATTTTTTTTAAATTTTCAACATAACACATCTTTTATGATCAAAATAAGGTTTTTTCGCTGATTTTAAACAGTTATACTGTGTATACAATATAAAGGATATATTGCGGTCCAATTTCTGTAGTATAATTTAATAAAATAATATATAAAAATCATACCATAAACATAAATTTGAACAGAAGTTAAAAAAAAAAATATTCGTGACGTATTACCCAGATACGTATTTCGATTGCCAATCAATCTTCACAAAGCAGTTACGGAGTGATCCAAACTACTTGATGACCACTGATGAAGATTGCTTGGCAATCGAAATACGTATCTGGGCAATACGTAACGAATATTTTTGTTTGAACTTCTGTTCAAATTTATGTTTATGGTATGATTTTTATATATTATTATATTAAATTACACTACATAAATTGGACCGCAATATATCCTATCTATTGTATACACAACATCTTTTATGATTAAAAATTTTGTTCTTTCTTCCAGATTTTTCAACACAGTCATACTTCAACTTCTACTGTTGAAAGAAATTCCGAAATCAAGCAGCAATCTCAAGTAGGTGTATATATAATTTATTTTAGGATTTAAGTTTACCAATTTACAATAAAAATTGCGGGAAAATTACCATATAAAACTATTACAGTAATACCTCGCTTAACGTTACCTCTGTTAACGATACCTTGCTATAACGTCATCGCTGGGAGACACGGTGATTTCCGTATTTGTATGTATTGTTTACAAAGCTCTTAAGTGTTTGGGTTGGTAATAAAGGTCAATGTCACATTCCAGTAATTCAAATGCTAATTCAAAACAAAGTTTAACATCTAAATAAAATCCAAAAGAAGTAAACAATGAAGAAAAAAATTTACCATCACGTGGATAATTTGGCAAATATAAACATAGCCCTGGAATTCATAACATTCGCATAACGGGAGAGGGAGCTATAAGTGCTACTAATAAAAGTATGATTACAATTTTTGATGTTGCGTAGTTTTTATCGATTATATTGAAAACTTTAACAAACATTGTTTTTTACTCTGTCCTAATATTATTCTGTGTATATCGGTTTTTCCCTTAAAGGAAGTCAAAGATTAAGGTTTTTGCTATGCTCGGATTTCCTGATAGTTAGAGATAACGAAGCGACAAAAAATATTTCTTTAAAAGGATTATTTATAGTGTCCGATCGAAACTAAATTTTTCGGCTGAAACCGAGGGCCCGAAGAGTGTCGACCGGACTCTAATTTTTATTAATAATTATCAGTTATTAGCGCCGAAATCATTGACGAAAAATAGTACTACGCTTTTTGGAGTGAAAACTTCTTTAGCATCAACGTAACTTGAAATTTCATGAAACGAAAAAACGACAGTTAAAGAGATAAACATATAAATGTATAAGATTTAACGAATGAGAGGATGTAATAGAAAACATTACAATGTTTCTCATGTTTGTACGCGCTTGCGTATTACGCTGCTTGGAAATAGTCGTCCTTACAACCATGGTGAATTGTGTATTATTTATGTAAACATTTCATTAATTTAATAGAAACATTTTTAAAGTATGCCGAAAACGAATACAAAATATTGTCGTGATTATCAAAAAAAAAAAAGAAAACAAAACAAGGCTGTAAAGCTAAAAAGACCATAAATAGTTCATCAACGGAAATTTTTTTGAAAATATGTCGCAATCGCACTGTATCAACAACAAGATAAAAAACAGTAATTGACGATATATTACGTAATTACGGGTGATTTTCGATCATCCAGTTGTGATTGGCAGTTGGTGGGAACTCCCCCCTATATTTTCTGCTTGGTTCTTCCACTAGTTTTAGATCATCCAGCTGTGATTGGCTAAGATTGGAATGCCCTCTTTACGTTTTCTTCAAGGTTATTCTACTGATTTTCGTTCATCCAGTTGTGATTAGTTGTTGGTGGGAACGCCTTTTCTACGTTTTCTTCATGTTTTTCCATTGATTTTCGATCACCCAGCTGTGATTGGCTAAAGGTAGGAATGCCTTCTTGGTGTTTTCTGCTTGGTTCTTTCACTCGACGTAATTACTCGTATGCCAACGATATATCTATTGATCAAATCGAAACTAAAATATTTATACAATACTTCAGTTACTATAAGCCTCTCATATCATTTATCGAAGATGAAACTAGGAGTCTAGAAAAGTTTATAATAAACCTAAATCCTACAAGTATCCTACTCTTGAAATCTTACATTCGTTTCATTATCCTGAAGTTCACATTTTTGAAGGTTTCACTTCTATCGCGTTTGGCCTACACACATGTGTTTTTTCCGCCTATATTTCTGTTGTTAAATTCAGTGGTTAACATATAGCAATAATACGCACATATAACACATATACGCAAACCAGAGGCTCTACTGTAATGGTAATTTAGTAAACCAAATAGAAAAAGATCGGTTATAAGGTCCAGAGCTTTTCGCTTCTAAGAAATACTAAGATTTCGAAGTTAGTTAATTTTCTCTATTATTTAGTATTTAAAATATGACATTTCTGAAAGTTATTTTCTTAGGAAATATTCAAAAGTAATTAGGAAAGTTATTCATAATGGGTTAATATATGTGCAAAGTATGATGTTGTAAATAGTAACTAGCTTTCATCCAAACACTTATTAAGTACAATGATAATGGTGTATGAATTGTTTAGAATATGAAACCATAAAAAGTATACCTACATATATGACAGCACAACACATAAAAGTGGAAACAAATGAAAAATTAGTCATAAAAAAACGATTTTCATTTTCGATCATAAGAATCATATACCATTGAACAAACTAAAAAAGCTAAGGAATGATCTCTTTATTGTAAATCATCATTTTAGCTTACTTTTAGCTAACAAAATATTTTTTTGCTAACCAATCCCAAAAATTTTTAAAAACAGGAGTCGTAAATGATGAATGATATTCGCTGATGAATTAAAGCCACCGTTCATAGATCATGAAAAGTATTTTTCTTCTTTAAAAATTGTTTCAACCCCCGACTTCAAACCAACGCTCCTTGTTGTTTATAATCTTATAAACACAACCCCCACATCCCCAAAAGCTTACAAAACATACATCGTGACTGTGAGCCTATGTGCGAATAAAACGATCATTAATTTCTTCTACATTGGGTAAATGAATGATTCCTCGTTTTTCGTCCTGTCACTCGTCCTGATGACAACCAAAGTAGAAAATTAATTCGTCGCTTTGTAAAAGATGACTTCCAAAACAATATGAACATATTTCTTCCGTCTCATCCCATTCTATCTTATATTATCCAGTAAAAGAAAAAGCAAAAGGCCTCCATCCAACAATGTCTTCGACCGTTGCTCCTATTTCTTCAGTTTCATCCGAATTTTGCATCAACCCTATATAATTATTTCTTTTCACTCTTTGGTATTGTTTAAACTTTCATCAGTTTCACCCTTTTCTTAAGGGTTAAAACTTAAAAAGATAGAAATTTCAAGTTTATGTCACTAATCGTATGCTTTTTTCCAAACCAAAAGAAAATGGAAGCATTCTGTATGAGTTCCACGATCTAAACTCTATTTTTTTCATCATAAACATGTAATAAATTACATGCGAAACTAAATTTAAATAAACATATACTTTTTTGTAATTAAAATTTAAAGTTTGAGATGTTATAAACGTGTTTTTACTAAAAATTTTATAGTACCCAAGGGTGCGAGTGGTACCGACAGTATATAGGTCCCAAGATGAATCAGTCTCAAAGTTTCAGAAGTATTTTTGAGGGTTCAATATTTACATTTACTTGTCGGAAAATAAATCTTTAATTCTAAGTGCTAATAAAAGGGTTGACTAGTATTAGATATTGAAATCAATAGCACATATTGTAGAGCTTTAAAACTCCGATTTCTTGCAATAAGCCTATGTTAACTGGATTCGTACTAATTTCAATATTATGTACTTAATATGTATACTGGCATCTAATTTCCGTTAAATACTTACAATTTATCGATTAAATATCTAATTTTATAAACACAGAAGTTTTAATATTCAAAAAATCCTCCATGTCGGTCAAAATGGCAGCAGCAAAAAATCATTTTTCCGAGTACAATAGATCACAGGCACATTTTTTTAATAATTTATAGTCGATATTATTATAAGGAAAAATCAATTTTTAATAATGAAAAACTTGTACTTTAACAAAAAAAAAAGTTTTAATTTTAATGAGCAAATGAGAGCCCGGAAATGATAAGTGTTCATATAGGTCTTCTGTGACGTCACAGTACCTATCAGTATGCGTATTAAAACCAAGATATAATCAAATTATTAAGTGGTTACCATAGAAACAGTAATAATTTACACAATTTTGACATTTTTCATAATTTTTCGCCATGGAAAACATTTTTCTACTCCAATATACTTAAGTATATATTTCCTATTCTTAGAGGGTGTTCATAAGTGATCCTTTCTTGCAAATATCTAAGGATTTAAAGTTTGTTTCAAAATTTACTTATAATTTTTGTCATAAAGATGTCTACTAAAATTGGAAAATGTTGAACCTTGGTTTTTGGGTGTATCCATCTTGTATCTAGTTCTGAAAAATCTACCAGTTTGGCCAATATACCATTTTTTAATGAATCACATTTAATTTTATAACTATTTATATTCGCTTGTTTTTGAGAAAAAAAATTAATTTTATTTTTGTTAAACGTTTTGTTGGTTTTGCGACTTCTTCAGGTACTGTAATAATTCTTAATAACGCCAAATGAATTTAATATATTTGGGTTTTATTCTCCAGTATGATTTAAGCGTTCTTTCATGGGTTGAGAATATTAAGAATGTTGTTATTTGTCGAAAATGTGATGTTAATATTACTTTTTCTGTAGAAAGCTGGCGATTGTAGTAGCAAATATATTGTTGAAAAACAATTTTATATAAAATTCAGATAATGGATAATAGTTTTTATTTATAAAATCAAGTTGATTCAACCAATATCCTAACCCGAAAAAATTATTTAGAACAAAAATAGCTTGTTTGAAATTTTGTTTACATTTGCCAAAATAAAATACTACCTGCCGATGACAGCTATATTCATATGACGTAAATAATAATTCATTACTTAATTAATTGTGACTCGAAAATAATAAATTTTTTGATAACACTGAAATGCCATTCTATTTACAAAAGTAAGCCTTTCTTTAAATAAGCCTGAAATATAAAGAGCTTGTTTTTACACCATTTTTCCATATGGCACCGAATTGTAGAAAAATTCATCCAATATTTGTCGACCTATGTTGACCATTTAGATGAATTTTCAGACATCAATGTTATATTTATAAAAAATGAGAGAAAAATTGACTTCTATGTAAAAGTTTCTTTTTTCTCGAGCTTAATTAAAGATTTATGTTTGTTGGAAAAACTTTTCTACTTGTCATACCGTTTACGAGTTTATAATATGGTTATTTTCATACTATTTTTTGGGTTAACACTATTGTTTAAAACCAGCTTTCATCAATTACTAAGCACTTTTAAAAGCAGAATACCACCTGATACATATACAGGCATTTTGGTTTTTTTTTATGTTGCGAACTGGTGAAAAAAATTAATCTTTACGGTAATAGTGAAAAAAGGCCTTTGCAAATGCCTCTTCTCTTTATAATGAGTTGCCATACTGAGCAACTTTTCGTGGAAATCAAGCTAGGTTGTAATTTCGATCGAAATTTTTCCTAGTATATTAGGGCTATCGGAAAAGAATGTCGATTTTTCAATATATTTTTCAATGGTTTGATATTCAAATTTATTTCAACGAATACTTTCGTTCAAATCTTACTATGTTTTATGACAGAGGTATTAAAATGTTACCAGAAAGGTGGGAAAAGATTAAATCCATAGAAGGAAATTATATTTAATGATATCATTTGATAAATAAAAATGTTGAGTATTGAAATCTTTCATTGAAAAAACGACATTCTTTTCCGGTACCCCTGTTATATTCCCAATACATTTTCCTTTGGATGGTGTAAGATATGCAACTAGCAGTACGTGTGTGTTAGTATGTACGCATACTCATATTAAAAGAAACTAGATTAGCTATAGTGTTTAACGCTTATTGTATATTACTTTTAGTACCGGCTTTTAGGAATTATTTTGAGTAAATTTTCAATTTTTTACCCTTAAATCCTTTATGTCTTATTTTTCAATTTTTAAACAAGAAAATAAATACAAGCAAAAAAAAAAAGGGGGATGATATCATAATCTCCTCGTGTCTCGAGTGTTACGACATTTTCGAGCAATTCCTGAATAAGTCAAGTCGAGGGTTGCATTCTTTGTCCAAACTGGAAAGTTTCAAGTGAACTGTGAGGACAAATGTAAAAATCTAAACTGTCACTCGGGCATATTTAAAATAAAGAATATGTCTTAAAGGAGCATCAATCAAATGAAAATTTTAGGGTACGTACATAAGAAACAAGACGAAGAAATAATAAGTCTCACGCAGGATATTTGGTGGAAAGCAAAAGGGGAAATAAGAAAACTCTTTCGTTTTTCTTCCCACTTGAAATGAATTTTCCGAGGCGAACGCGGCAGTACTGGTGCCTTCACATGTACACATTTTCCATATACAACACACCCCAATCCTTCGGCTCAACCCTTTGCTCACCTCGTCTCCTTTTTCGTTTTAGACTCTCTGTTTTTTCAGTCTTAGCGAAAATATCTTTCTACCCCTGTGCTCCTCGCGATGGGTTTTCGGCGATGCGATGAGACAAAAGGGTTGTGTGGGGAATGGGACACGCGACCCAACACGACACAACGACGACGATGACGATGACGGCGACATGAAATTGAAGAAGAAGAAGAAGAAGAAATGAAAAACATGCGAAAATACTCGGAAACGAGATGAAATGGGGAGACTATGGACGGTGGTTGGGCGAGAAGCCGCCAGCAGCTTAATCTTAAAACATAAATGACATTTCTAATTTCATCCCTTGTATAATTACGTTACCGTATTGCGTAAAACAATGTATTGATCGACGTGCACATTTTAAATGTAAGATTTTAAACTTTCCATCCATCTATCCGACCATTCATTTACTCATCCACCCACACACTCCCCCCAACCCCCAACCCTAATCTCATACTCTTCATCAACACCATCTTAACGGAAAAACATACGCAACCATCTTCCATTCCACCCATTCTTAAATCATTTACCACAACTCACAACACGAATAGAAGGCATTAGGAGGTTTCCTCTTTTTTCTTTCCCCCTCAACTTCATCCCTTTAATGCGTATATATATATATTCATTAATACATACACATACATTTTTCGTTGGCGAAAACGTAACTTTTGGATAATCTTTTCCATTTAAAAGAGAAACGAAGCTTAAAATCGCAGCCCTTATGCGAAAAACAACCCTTTTATTTTCCAACGTTAATGGCTAAAACGGCACAAACACAACTCGAAGCCCATATCGTGTGTATACTTTGAGAAATTTATTAAAATATGTAGAAAATATCTGCCAGCCTCATCCACAAGAAAATCATCAACCCACCGTCTTGATTGCTTCGTTTTAATTTTCATTATCTTTACGTTTGGAAAAAATCTTTTAAATACGATAATTATAAACACAGGAAATTTTTTTTGATAAATTTTGTGAAAAATAATTATCCAGGGAACTATTTTTCGCCAAAAAAATATTCTAATTGAAGTTCAATTAATTTCTTAAATCATCTTTAGATTAAAGTTTACAAATTTGTAAACTATAGTGGCGGCTGGTGGCAAACATTATTGGGGATGATTTTTATGCAAATTTCTTTATTTTCTGTATAATTTTTAAAAGATATAATATTGAAACTGAAACTCAACTTTACATTCTAAATAAAACGCACCTATAAGAGGTCGTGATTCTTTTAAAAAAATGCTGTATCGCCCTCTTTCTTTAAAGTGTGCATTAGGTCGCAAACATCTTCAAATTCGATAAATTTCTTATGTCCATACTTTACATAATATTATTTATTTTTTAGCATGAATGTGGACTTTAAGGATGTAAATCCATATACTAATAATTAATTCAGCGATGTTTCGGTCGGTTTATTTGACCTGATGAAGCCTGATGAAGGTCAAATAAAGGACCGAAATGTCGCTGAATTAATTATTAGTATATGGATTTACATCCTTTAGGTCCACTTTCCTGCTAAAATATAAATAACATCTTTAAATTGTTTACTAATTTGCTAAATATTTAAATCTTGGATGGACGGCCAAACCACGAAGAATAAATGACAGAAAAACGAACGAGATAGACAATTTGTTAAGTCACGTGTCCTCAAAAATTCAGACATGGTTTAGTTATTTTTTCGACCACCATTAGCGTATTATCGCTAAGAAATATGATCAACTTTATATACTGATTTTTTATTGGTTGTTCGCTTTTTTGTTATTGTAATTCATAGTGAGGCTAAGACGGTCAAAACGTTACATTCATGTTCTTTATATAATTTAATACCTTTAATATAACATAAGTTCATTATTATTTAATTCTACTTATGTTTAGGAAACAATTTTCCATTGAAATTGTTAATCTCTTGTGAATTATATGAAAATGATTCTGGCGCTTATTTTCATATTTGTATACTTTTGGCACTAATGTCCTTTGTACTGTGCCTCATTTTGTAGACGACTTTGCAATACATTGTTCGTTTTCCTGTCATTTATACTTCGTGAGCAAAAAAGCAAAAAATTCGGTATAAGCTTGGATCAGGAACGTCGAAATTTTCAGAACTGAAGAGAACTATTTCGAATGGTTTCGTAATTATTCCTGTACGTATTGTTCACTCGAATGCAATTTGTACGTAAACTTTGACATATGGGACATATGCCAGATATGATGAAGCGACGGTTATTTTTAAATATCTTTTTATATTGTAATATGTAAAATTAAATTTTCGGCTCAAGTCAATTTTAGCACACCCACAATTTGGCGAAATTTTTGTTAATTCAATATTAATAAGTATAATTCTCTCTTTTGTGGCTAAATTTTTATTATGGACCGATTTAATCGCGAATTAAATTAAAAGCAAAGTCGAAAATGCAACGTTGCCAGATTGTGGGTGTGCTAAAATGAACTTGAACCAAATTTTCTAAACAAAGTTTACTTTTTTATGGGAAAAACACTTCTGAAAAATTGTGCTGTATTATTATTAATAAAAAATATACTTAGGTAATATTTACTGTCGCATTATTGAACTATTTAATTTTTATGTTCTGTTATATATATTTGATAATTCATATTTGAAAATAACCGTCGCTTCTTCATTTCTGGCATATGTCAAAATTTACGTACAAATTGCATTCGAGTGAACAATACGTACAGGAATAATATCGAAACCATTCGAAACAGTTCTCAAATTTCGACATTCCTGATCCAAGCCAAAAATTCAGTTAGATACGCAAAGTAGTTAGACACTGATGTGTTATTGGAATAAAAATTCGTTAAAGTAGCCTAGAACAAAAGGTGAAATACTGGGTATCATATTTAATATTGAATTAATAAAAAACTACAAAAGTGTGTTCATCTTTTTAAATAACAAAATAAAGAGGTATTCTACCCTCTATAAGAGCGCTTTTTATTCCCCAAGACCCTCAAATTACCATAGGTTAAGGTAGTCACAGTCTTTCCCCCCAAGCTGGTCCTATTCATAACTATCAATTTTGAAAACGTAAAACTTACTTCTGAAGCAAAAAGTGCTTTGGATATCTATTACACTTGTAATACCACTGATGTATTCAATAGTTAAGATAAAGGCTAACGCTCAGGTAAACTAAGAGGAAATTAATCCATTTTTATAATAAAAAAAATCGACCAAAATTTGATATCTTCTATAATTCTATAATTCAACAATTTTTCGTGTAAAGGGAGGCATTGTCGACCCCCCTTGCCTCCATTGACAAGCCGTCACTAACGGTAGGGTTTATTATATTTGCAAGGGTTGTATTGCATTGCTAAATCTGGCAAGTTTCTTTATTTTATTTATGTATTCACTTTTTGATCAATATTCTAATTATAATTATGAATGCGAGTTCCGCGCGCACACGTGGCTAGGAAGAAAAACGGGGCGAAAAGAATACGTGTGGAGACATTCGGTTAAGTTTTCTGGAAGAAATTTATATAAATATATTCCACTGTGTAGGTACGAGTGTGTACGGATATGTATACGTAAGGGAGTCGTCGCCGTATAAGAATAAAGCAAAGATGGGGCAAAAGGGCTGGAATGAGTTATTTTTAACAGGGTTGCTTTGGAAAATTTAACTCGCGAATGATGGGGATAGTAATGGTGGTGCACACATACATACACACATACATCGTCAGGCAGCAGTGAGATTAATTAAAGAAAAGAAGACGCTGTGTGTTGAAGAAGAAAAGGAAGAATAATAAGAAGACGAAGAAGTAGAAGAAGTCGTTCGTGTATACTTTTATATATATCTAAGAAGAGGAAAGTAAGGGATGTTTTAAAATGTATGGGATGTAAATGTGAATGAGATGAGTAAGGGGTTGTTAATGTAAGGGTGGCTGTGTGGGTGATTAAGGGCAAAAAGCCACTGGAATGAGATGAGTCGTGGTGGTGGAGGATGATAAGAAATGCGAGACTTAACCAATGAAAAATATTATTTTATATTTAACGATAGATTCGTATAAATACAGGGTGGTGGAATAACCAGCCGATAAGACTCCATTTTTAACGATCATTAATTCCACTTTATCTTTGAAAAGTTTTCGTATGATTTGGATTTCATTTTATGAAATGAAAATTTCACTTCATTAAATGATTTGTAATGTCTTTGACCACTTGTCTGCTGTGTATTGAAATTCTTCTAGACAGAAAAGTCCTTGTTATCGTCAAGTGGTGGTTGATTTTTGTGATTAAAATTAGGGTCGAAGAGGCATACAAAAATATTTAGAAAGCTCGAAGATATTAATTTGATTATTTTCAGTAAAAAATTGTCTTTAGCCTTGTGTTAAAATTCCTAAATATATTCCCTAATATATGATATTGGCATAGGCAATTTCAATACATTACTGTATTTGTAGTTGCATACTTTACTAAAACGACTGGAAAGAATGGTAGGAAAATTAGTAAGCAAATTTGATTTTTAATCAATGCTATAGCCACCCTTTTGACACATAGTTTGGAAATTTTCAATATTGAATAGATAGAAATCAATTCCCAAATTCCTTAATTTTTTCCAGGATTTCTCTTACGCAAAGTGATCTTGGATTATTGTTTTACAAAATATCGCATTCACTGTTAACAGTTCCCGGGCAATTATGGATAATTGGAAGAATGCCGCATTTAGTTCGAAGTATTTAACAGTATGATTGTCTATCATAGATTTTTTCACTTCAACCCTTAATATGTTATTGTATAAAGTTTTTAGATTTCCTAATTGATAAAAGTTCGACTTCTCAAGTTATGGAATTCGATCTTTTAAACCACATTTGGCGTTTATGAACGTTTAGCATATAAATAAATTCTCGTATAAATACAGTATACTCTTGTAGAAATAAATATTGCAAAAGTTTTTGATAAAAACTTTGCGTCAGGTATTATCCTTGCAAAAGCCGACAAGTATATACGATACTGAATTTCTATTCTTTTTGATTTTTGACTAACCACTACAATATAAATTTCAGAATAATAAATTCTACTTTAAGCTTTTACAAGTGAACTTAAAAACAACATTACTTTCCGGTCCCCCTAATACTAAAGCTCTATGAAAATTAATTTTTGAAACCTCTTTCTTGAATCTTCCTAGTTCTTTGCACTGAATTATTGTATTATACCGCTTTTTCCAATATTCCTTTCAATTAAATATGCTTCCAAGGTGAAATTTAATACGAAACCGATTCGGTCTATATTCATGTTACCCAACGTGGGGCGCACATCCCACAAAAGGACAATTTGATTATCAGAGAAGGTAACTCGAAAATATATTGTAAATAATAAGAAATGTTGGCACCAAGTTTTAATTTTATTTTAATTTTTTAATTTTTAATTTTAAGCATGATAATTTACAAAGAAATCGGACATTTTGTCAAGAAACTAAAATAAATTAAAATAAAACTAAAATAAATGTAAAGAATATATATGCTCCCAAAACTTCTGAACCTGAAGATAATGTTAGGTTTTTTCAGAAAGTTAAAACTGTATAATAGTCATAAGAAACTATCCCTAGGTACTTTATTAAATACAATTAAGTCAGTAGCCGCTAAATAGTGCCACGAGTGGCAGCTTTGCTCGGTGTTTTACTCAACAATTTTCTAGCAAATCTTCAAAAAATATACCGTTTAAGTTTTTTTAACGGTAAGTTCACTGTTTAAATTTTGAAAATGATGTATCTATTATGGAGGGGGATAAGAGTTTTAGGCCCTTTTAGGTAGGGGGCATGACGCAAAAAAGGTTGGGAAACATTAGTCTGTGAGGATATTTTCTGGCTTACATTTAGGTGAATCTTGAAAAGACTCCGAGTCAAAGATGAACCGAAAAATTGAACATAAGGACCAATTTTCCCCTTTCCCTCATTTCCTGTATTCAATTGAGTTGGAATTTTGCCCAATAATATGAAAATGTTTCCTATAGGTCAGCAATTAATAAACTATAAACACAAAGTTTAATAATATTACATTAGTGTAATGATCGTAAGATTTGTTACTATGAAATCGTTTAGTAAGGGATTATAGTATCATACAATTAGACCCACAAGGATAAGGTGCCCATATTACCGTAGACTTAATCAATTGAACTAAATTTTGCTTTGTTCTTTAATGTCTGAAAAGACATTAAAGAACAAAAGTGTGAAAATGTAGTGATTTATTATATAAAAGCTCTAAGAAAGTTTGTCCGAAGGGAAGTCAATATTTTATATGGTATTTTAGTTATTCCTTTAAACAATTTCATATAGATTTTGAAATTTCGGCTCAGGTTCTTTTTAGAACCGTCAAATCTGGCAATGTTGTATTTGCATTTTCTACTTTGTTTTTAATTTGATTCGCGAGTAATGAAAATTTGGCTCAAGTCCATTTTAGCACACTCACAAGCTGGCAACGTTGCATTTTCGATTTTATTTTTTATTCTATTCGTGATATTTTTGATAATTCAATTCTAATATGGTATAATTCTCTCTTTTGTGGCTAAATTTTCATTATGGATCGATTTAATCGCGAATTAAATTAAAAACAAAATCGAAAATGCAACGTTGTCAGATTGTGGGTGTGCTAAAATGGACTTCAGCCGAAAATTTAGCCAAATAAAATAAAACTATACCATATTAGAACTTAATTAAGAAAAAAATCGCGAATAGAGTAAAAAACAAAGTAGAAAATACAACGTTGCCAGATTTGATGATTCTAAAAGGTACATGAACCGAAATTACTCTAAAAGTTCTTTAGTTACTAATAAAATTTCTTTTAGGAAAGGAGAGTTGTTATCATCTTTGAGATTTAGATCATAATCAGATCGAATCGTTTTATGACCCAAAAAAAAATTTTGGTGAATATTTTTGTATTTTTTTGAATATTATTGGAACAAAATCCAAAACAACCTAATGAAAATTCAATTAAGAGATCAAAACAAAAACATTTTTTTTACTAATAAATTATTTTTCTTTTGAAAGAAATTTGAAAATAGAAGAGTTATACTCGTTGGAAAATACAGGGAATGGATAAGAATAGGTGGGCGGGTTGGAAGCAGATAATTACCCCAATATTTTTTCGTGAATTCCATACACTTCTTATTGAATCAGACTTCCCGATTTTTGCCCCTATTTCATCTCTAATTTCCGATAATTTAAACGAAGACGCCACAGCGGGCAGGGTGGGATGGATAGAATAGGGGTGGTTTAATTTGTTATCTACGAATATATCTACGAACGTATGAAAAAAAATCGCAAGTTCGCTACGCATGTGTGTCGGTTTTGTGTTCGCTCATCCCCTCGAAAGTTTCTTCGTTTCATTCTCCCTTTTTTAAAATGACCCCATCCCTCATTAATACAAGGGAAGAATCGCCTTGTGCGCTCTTGTCTTGTCTTCCTCATCGTTTCAAAGACGTACACTTACACATACACATCTCCTACATATTCCCGTAAGAAAAACGAGTATTGCGATCCCGTTTTTCCTCATTCCCGATGAGAGTTCGTCGAAGTGAGTTGATTTTTCTCTCTTTCTTTTGGTTCGTTCGTTTTGTTTTACGTCGACGTGACGTTGCCATCTTGCACGCACTAATTTCTTATACGTGGGGGCGGTTTTTTGCACCCTTAGATATTAAAATTATTGTAGAGAAATCTCCTCTTTTTCTCGTCCATGTCTTATATATGTATATACTTTTTCATTAAAATGAAAAGAAGGACATGTAAGAGGGAATCGACGAAGGAACAGTGCGAGAATGTATGTGAGGGACAAAGAGGACAAGGATCTGTATATGATCCTTTTTCTTCGGTGTCTTTCATATATGAGAGGCTCATATTGAATATTTTTCTTATTTTAAAACGAGAAAATTCATTAAGGTTTGAAGTTTTAAAATATTTTTCAAGACAAATCAAAGAAGGGAAATGGAGGAGGGTAGCGGGTTGGGGAATGGATAAGATGCTAGCTCAAATAAGATGAAGAAATAAAGTGATAATCGATTTGGGAAAAAATGAATATTTTTGTGGCTTAAATGTTCATTACTTTATCGAAAAATCAAACTAAATCAGAATATATTATAAACATTGTATTTCAATTCGTCAAACCAAATTTTGGTACTAGTTGCAATATTTTGAGAATTTAAGGTCAAAAACCAATAGATTTCCTGGGTCTATTAGATGGCATTCATCTTGCAGAAGGAATTGAATTTGAAAGTGCAGATTAAACTGTATCGACTTTTAATGGCACTATTTTTCGTCGAATATTATGAAAATTAGTTCCCAAAGTTATTTGGCTTAGGAATAGTTCTTAGCACTCTCGAGTATTCTTTCTTTCTCTATAATTATGATCGAAAAAGTAGGAAAAAATTACATTAACTTTTAATTAGTTGAATTTAACAGAAGAAATACGATTTGAACAAACAATAAATATATTTTCCAGCGGTTTTTCTGATAATATATGGAAAACTCTTGGGCAATCCATAAAAGCTTACGTAGTGTATCAGGATAATCAACTTTATTGACCAGTATCGAATCAAAAAATCAGAAAATTTATTGACCTATTAGCATTTTTATTGAAGTACTTTAAAAATTTTCTTCTTGACAACCAAACATCCTTGCATTCTACAATCGACCAGATGCATAGGAATTAAAACTACCACCATTGGAACGAAATACTTCAAATTAATTCAAAGAATGAGGATCTAATTTCCCAACCCTCCACTGCTTGTCAAGAAGAAACATTGGATTTGCACCAAATCGGTAAAGAAAGGATTTTTGATTTGGTCGATTTTATTCGTTGAAAATTATATTTTCGGTAAACTTTTTCATCCGGATTGAATGAGCAGTATGGAAATTTGGTGGTGGTGTTGACTAGGGGTGAGAAAGTGGTATAAAAAAGTTATGATATGCGATTTAAGTGGATGCGATGTTGCGAATTTTAAACATCGCGTTTATCAACCAAATGTCAATACAATCAACTTTGCATTATGTCATCGTTGAGGTGGCAACGGAAAAAAATTACCATTGGGGAGCGATGGGGAGGATATCCCCAAATTGCAATTAAAATAATCAATACTCTGGAGTAAAAGAAAACAGTTTTTCAAACTATAGTCTTTGCTAAAACTTAAAAATACTTTAAATAAGATGGAATCCAAAAAAACACGATGAATTTCTTCATGCAAATGCAATTTAGAGATCTAAGACATCAACAATTGAAATAGAAGGAATGTAGCTATTAGAAAAGTAAGGCTGAAACTCAAAAATTAATTATTGAAGGACTTTAAGGGAAGCATCTCATTGAATGGATTAGAAACAAGGATTTTCAGAAAAAAAGAAAGAAAATGTATGTAGAGCTTCAAATTATGATGCTAGAGAAAAAATAAATATACAAATGTTCAAAATACAAAAGAAGCAAATTTTTAATCTTTTGCTTTAGAAATTTCATACATCGACCAACAAATATATAACCTACAACAGTTTCTTATCTTTTCCTTTCTCTTCTTCTTCTACAAAATTAGCCTGATACAAGTTATCCATTCCCTTGAAATTTTGACGTCCATAATTCCATCCATCTCTTTGGAGGTTTTTCTGAGGGTTTTCGTATCCATAGTCTATCATCTCGTGCGATTTTTACCAATCTTTCTATAACCATTTGTTCACGTGATCCTACAGGCTCTTCCAGATTTGTATCCCCATTTGATTAGATCTTCCATCTTAAATTTCTGCCTTATGTTTATCCTAGTTTATCCTAGTTATGGCTTAATTTATGTTCTGAGATGTTTCTGAACCTTTACATATTTGTTTTCTAAAGAGTTCTTTTAATTCTTTTGTTTCTATAGTGTATGTTAATAGCCCTGTTAAAAAGGCATTTATAATCATTTTGAAATCATTACATTTAAAATTTTAAAATGTCTTTAATAACTTTAAACGACTTCTAATGTGTATTTGAACATTAAAATGCCTTTAAATGCCGTATCGCTATCACTTCAAAATAGCGAAAATGCAACAGTAAAATTGAGTGAACGCTAAAAAATCATGAGATAGAGCTATATTTTGTCTTTGTCATATTTTACCAAGAGTTGTCAATTTTCTTCTTTGAAGGTGGAGCTGAGTAAAATTATTAATAACTAATAATGTTCTTGGGAACTTGGATTGAAATAATAAGACGTTATTTTTCAAATTATCTCAACGTTTCGTTGGTATTTATTTCCAACTTCTTCAGGAGAACTAAAACATAATAACAATGCATGTTGTTCAAAGCCAAATTACACAAATTAATTTTCGCTGTTCAGTATAAAACTAAGATAAAAATACATAAATACATTCAGTATAAAAATACATAAAAAGAATAAACCTTACTTTTTGATGTTAACATCCTCGTTGTAAATACTGGCTTTTTAATAAGATTTTTAACAAGATAACCGAGTGAATACGCTAATGGCAATTATACTGACACATACATAATAGTATGACTAATTGACTAGCAAGCCATGGGTGACATCTATAATGTACTATGGTAACTGCCACTAAGGGTAACGTGTCGTATCGGTGCTATGGCAGTTAACCGCAACTCACTTAAATTATCTACTGACCCTAAATATCTGACTTCAAAATGAAATCATGATTCTATTAAAAAATATTGACAATAAATAAATAAATAAATTTAAATTTAAACAACAAAATGAAAAAACAAAAACAAAAACTCTCAATTTTGACGATCCATAGAAGATCTCACGTTATTGATTAAGTCATTATACACCGTACTTAGGCCATGTGTATCAGTTCTAATAAAATAAATAATTAATAATATAATTATATAATAATAATATAATAATAATATTTAATAATAAAATATAATTCTATAAATCATTTCACTTATGTTTCTCTTGAGGTAGTTGCTTTCCAGGTCCAGAATCTCGGCTCTGTTAAATTGAAAACTGTGCCCTTCGTTCTCAAAATGATGTACTGCGAGGGCTGTTTTGTTAATTTTATTGTAGTTCTCAACTCTACAGTCCGACTTATGTTGGGCTGTCCTCTTCTTGAGTTTTTGTCTAGTTTGGCCGACATACCACCTTCCACATGAGCATGGGATCCTGTAGGATATAAAATAATTAATTATTAATAACGTTTCGTAGCATGTCTGATCACCGGTTATATTTATCTCCTTATCTTTTTTAATTACATGCATAAGCACATGCATTTCTATCACATATATTTCTATTATCCTTGATAGAATGCAACCTCTTGTTGAAAATCTTCAAAAAAGTTGTTAAAGACATATAAACTTTTAAATTGCAAATGTTTTGGTTTAACCCAGTCTAACCCAGAAGTCACAAACATTTTTTAACCATTTACCCCCTACATAATTTTTAAAATCCCTTATCAATTTCCTTAAAAATAACTTTTAATTATTCAAATAAAACTATCGGTTTCATATTTCTATATTTATTTTATATTATTAAACATTTATTGTAGGTAGTACATAAAAACTTTTTTCACCCAAACTAATACACATTTATTAATTTACTGTACTAAAGAAGCTGATATTAAATCAATCATAAAACAATTTAAAAAACTTCATGCATGATTAAATTAGATTAGATTATATGTATTATTTGCATATTAAGAATTGTTTTTCCTTCGACCCCCTATCGATCCTTTAGATCAAATCGACTCTTCAATAGTGTTAAATCGATATCAAGGGGTCTATACTATGGCGAGCATGGTCTAACCTAAATTTTGTAAGAATATATTTTAACTTTTACTATTTACTAATGTTTTTCTAGATCCTGAAAAGCGCCTTATACTCGGTTAACTTTGTTAGCTTGTCCTTATACTTAATTTATTTTATTTTGTTATGAGATGATTTGTATGCCTAAATTTAGGCAATCAAATAAGTTAGCTTATTCTATGGAAGGCCTAAGCTGATGAATTTAGAAGCAACAAATTTTATGTAAGTGTTCCTCATAAAATTTAGATGCATAATAAGGTTTTAGTTTTAAAATAAAAGATCCTTTGGCACATGAAATTAAAATTAGATTGAGTTTTAGAATTCATCCCCTTAACTCCTTAAGAGTTAATAATGGACAAAACTGAGGAGTAACTCCCCATTGACTGATTGGACGCTGAATTTTCCACCTTCCATTAATTTTCCGCTTAAAGTTTGTCGTAGAAAGTTGAAGAAAAAGTTAATTTTCCGTGCACTTATAAATAGGACTCTTAAATTTTCATTTGTCATATCCACATGCGATTCAGTTCAATTCACATACGTCACGTTTCTGGTTCTACTCGAGTCTCTTCTTGAACCCATCCCCCAGGAGATTTGTCCTGTTGGAGGCTGTGTATCATTATACAACATATTGTGCGCTATATGTCTAACAAAACGCTTGATTAAGTACGTATTGTTTGTTGACGTCACAAGAAATAACGTATTGTTGATGTCAGTCTTGCACAGGACGCATGAATGTGAGAAGAACGAGAGGACAATTTGTGTCTTCTTCAAAATATAAATTCTTCGAGTTGCGAATGCGGGGGTGGTTTTGTGCCAGCTATAAGTATAAGTTGAGGGATGAGGCTGCGGGTGTGTGGGTGGTGAGGTGAGGTGGGATTTCTTTGGCTCACAGCATTAATTAGTGTTCGTTTTATTTTAGAGTTTTCGAGATGAAAGTATACGGTTGGTAAATGTATGCAATGCACACAGTTGTAGTGTAACATATGGGTTCTGTAATTGCTAGGTATTATGTCTTATAGTTAATATCATTATTTGACTAACTTTTCTTGTATTCTTGTAAGACGTTGTTGAAAGCTCTATTAATTCATTGTTTGTATTTATTAAAGTTTTGGTTTTTCTTTAAGTTAAAATATATAGAATGTATCTCTGAAAAAATCACACAAACTGAAGAGCTACTTTCCTAGTTATTTTATTACTGTATTTCTATGCACTATACGAACCAGGAAGTACTGAATCCGCGAAATTTTTAGATATGTAGTTTCAGTACAGTACCGAAACCATTGGAACTCCAACCAAAATAACCAGCATTCGCCAATTATGTTTATGTAGAATTTCGATTGTTGAATTTTTACTGCTTCGATGCTATATCGGAACCTTTTTTTCATTATTGATAAGCAGTTCATTTTTGCAGAAAACATTTTTGCACTGAACGAGAGATCTGTTAATTAATTAATAGTTTTTTAGTAATTTTTTCGATCAATTTTATCGTTGGGAACTAGTTTTCATCGTATATGGTTTGAATCAGTCATAAAATAGACTTCTAACTGCCGGTACTATCCCCTTAGACCAGTGATTCCTAACCTTGTTAGAGGAACTGACCCTCACCAATTTCATATGTGTATTAACCCAACCTTTTTTAATTGGAAAAACAAACTATGATTATTTCAAAATCCAAGAATAGATTAATATGTATACATAGATTATATGAATCGGGGGTGTGTTTTGATCTCAGCCGAACCCCCGAAACTGATTCCTCAAACCCCTGGTGTTCGATTGAGCCCAGGTTAAGTACCACTGTTTTAGACGTATCTGGGGAGGGTCAAGAGCCTCATTTTCTAAAAGTTTTATTGAATTTCGGGTAGATGAGTACAAAATGCATAGTCGTAGGTCCATGGGGTCCATACCTACCTCCAGATAGGTTGGTGGACTTATTGATCCTCAATACTTACGACTACGAATTTTGTATTCATCCCTCACGAAATTCATTAAAACCTCCAGAAAATGTGGCTCTTAGGCCTCCAGATACGTCTAGAACAGTGGTTCTCAACTTGAGATCATTCGAACCCCAGGGGTTTGAGGAGTCAGTCTCGCGAGTTCATTAGAGATTCCTAATCTATTTATAAATATAAATATATTTTTGGAATTGGAAATAATCATATTTTGTTTTTTCAATTTAGAAAGGTTCAATAAATATCCATATAAAATTTGTGGGGTTCAGTACTCCCAACCAGGTTAAAAACCACTTGTTTAAAAGCTATCCAGACCATTTATACATTATCACAAACCCCTAAAAATCCTCAAATAACAATATCCGGTTGGTTTTTCAACCTAATATTTAAGTAACCACCTTATCATTCCGCACTCAATAAATGATTTTTTTGCTGTACAGATGAAACACACCTTTTTTTTGATCTTTTAAGTTTTTTTTGTATTAGGTTAATGCCAATGAGAGAAATTTAACTCCTAATAATTTGGCACCTCTGTCAAGGTAGCACCCGACTTTTACAAATTAAAATTTTAAATATATTTTTAGATTGCCTTTTGTTTGTACTTGATTGTACCGAAAAAAATTTCGTTTATACCTCAACCCTCCATTGTTAGATTTTTCAAAAAAATTAACGGTCATAGATAGGCCTTGACACGTAGAGGATTGTACCGAAAAAAATGTGTTTCTAACTTTAATCTAAAAAAAGTTATGAGTGATTTTGTGAATGCACTTATTCCATTGAATATAGAGTTTTCTGGCTACTACGGATTTTCCTTGACAGATTTTCCAAATTTAAAAGCAGTACAATCTAGCTACTGTGCCGCTGAGGATTGTACCGAAAATAGTATCCTTCTAACTCTATTCCAACGGAAGTTATAAAGGATTTTGTATTAGTAATTAGACTCTAATTACTCTATTGTTGAAACAGCAAAAACGACCATAACTTTGAATTTATTGAGGTACAAACGAATTTTTTGCAGATTCTCACGGGTGCTGGTCTCTAGTTGATGAAACCAGTTGAATTTTCGTTTGTACCTCAACCGGAAAGAAAATAGAGTTTTCCGGCTACTACGGATTTTCTTTGAGAGATTTTTCAAATCCAAGAGCGGTAAAATCTAGCTACTGTGCTGCTGAGGATTATCTCGTTCAATTATCTACAAAATTATGCTTATAGATTTTTTGTATAATTCGTCGTTAGCTAGTTACAAAAATCAGAAAGGGTAAAAAAATGTTTTTTAATTCAATTCTCATAAACATTTCTTATGGATCATAAAAAGTGCGATGCGCAACATCAGAACTTTTGCAAATTGGGATTGAAAAATAGTTTTAAAATACTCAATATCACAACTATAAATTTTAGAACAAGTCCTTAAGCATAATCCATGTAGTAGCAATTAAAGTTCAAAGAAAAATCTTTCCAATTCCAAAGCTTTTATTTGAACAAATCTGTCGGTAATATACCTACACGCCTCTTCCACCTAATGATGAAAAGTTTCAACCATCACTTTAACCACCTAGTGATTCATTTAACCCTTCTGGCGACCAAATCAACTTTTCCAAACACATTTTCTTGCCAAAGATAGGCAAAAACCGCCTTATACTTTATTAGTATTTACACATCGCGCGCTCTATAAGTAATTAAAGAGTTAATTGAACGATATTTAGTTCTATATTTGATTGGTGCAAATATTAGCGCGATGTTTAATCGGAATTTAAATGTAAATTGCATGTAATTGATTTTATATTTTGTAAGAAGAAACGAGCGACGTTTGGTTTTTTTGCTAAATAATTTAATTTCATCTTAGAGACGTGTTCAAGTATGCTTCGATGATAATCATTTTTAAATTAAATATCTTTTAAACGCATTTAGTTTTCAGTTTTCTAGGTCATTCATTAATTGGAAAATTAAGTGATAAATTAAAATGGAAAATCGTCGAAGTTAAAATCTATGAAAAGCCAAAAATTTTTACAACAAAAACTAGAAAAAAACAGACCAATTTTAATAAATTAATTTCAATAATCTCGAAATTAAGAATGTTGACAAGGAAATTTCGCTGGAAAGTGCTTCGCGAAAGAAACAAGATTAATTCGCGGCGTCTCTCTAAAATATACATTCTTCATAAAATGCAAAATTCATAATATACTTACGTAGATATAAATTTATATATTTATTTTCGGATGAAGTGTTAATAAACACTTTTCCCGACTCACGTCGCTCCATTTCTGTCGATCACAGTTCGTCTCCAGTGCGTCCAACAGAGTGGGAAAACTCGTGGAAATTTCTGATTACCAGTCGGCTAAATTATCAGTTGAGTTAATTAGAAAACTAATTTTGCTCGCGAGTCGCTAATTTTTCTTCGTCTCTTTGAACTTGTCTTCGTTCGTCGCGGAAAAGTTACGGTGTTCGCAGATTTTTAATAAATATTTATTTTCACTTATCCTCAACGGAAAAATTAAATAAGAAAATTTTTTCACTAGATCGGAGTGATATTTGCTTGACTTGAGGGATTTTGATTAGAACAATGATCTTATAATAAGAAACATGTGTTAATAGTGGTGAACAAACTTACGAAGTGAAACTTCTTTGGCTTATGTATTAAGTCCATTAATTTAATTGAAGATTTTCTTTCGGGAGTAACAATTTTCCCCAAAATAGGAAATACGGATGATCACCAACTCTTTGGTCTCAAATGGTAAAAGAGCTGTTGATAGTGGTGAACAAACTTAAGAAGTCAAACTTTTTTGGCATATGTCTTATGTTCATTAATTTAATTGACTGGTTTCTTTTGGGAATAGTAGTTCCCAAAAAAGAAAATGTGGGTGATTACCATCCTTTAGACTACAATGGTAAAAGAGCTCGTGGATTCAAGTTTCGCGTTCGCTGTAGAATAAGCAAAAGAACGTAATCACTGCAGAAGAACCACCCAGCAGATTCTAAAAAAATTAAAACACATAAAATTACAACAGTGGTGGACTATCGGATTCCATAAGGCAAATTAGGCACATGTCTAGGGGCGCAAAGTTACAAAGAGTCGTAAACGCTTCAAAAGTAATATAGGTACCACTATACGACTATATGACCTACGATAGCTAGGCAACCAATTGTATGGTATGTTTGTAGAAAGAAACTTTCTTAATACTTGTATCGTCCCCTCTTTGTTTCACCTTGTGAGGTGTTAATGGGTGCTGTGCACATTAGTGACCCACGAGTTAGTACTTAAAAATATGAACAAAATTTGACCCACACCTCAAAAAGGTTCATCATTCCTGCTTTTTACCTAATATTACCAGTGTTACTAAAGAAATGCCAACTCGAACCTGAAGTAATCTTTACCGCGCATATAATAACACCAACTATAGTCATCAATGTTTACTACTACGTAGGTACTAGTTAAATTTATAATATATAGCCATTAGGGCGCCGATGAGGTGCTTATCTACGACGTTCTCGACATCTATTCCTCCTTCGAGTGGCTTATTAGTTTATTAATCACCATAAATTAGCAACAATGTTAGGATTAAGAAAAACATCCCTTAAACGAGCTTTTTCGAGAAAGTAGTAAAAAAGGCTTGGTAAAAAAAGACTTTTAGAAAGACTGTACGGTACTAAATTTCGGTTTAAGTTAGTACTGCATACACACTAGTGGCGACGCCACATCTTGAGATATTTCCCGTCATGTATTGCAAGATTGGAATACATTTTTAAAACCTTAGATACGTTCTGAATGTTTGTGCTGCTAGTGGCAGAAAAGAGAACTATAATCTGGGTCTGTTATTATGTACATGAATATTGTGAAAAAGCCTATATCGTTTAGACACCTTATATCTGTATTCCGTTGATAAAGGCATGAATTTTGCAGATAAGAAAGAGATTTCACCGCTAGAAGAGGAAAATATTGAATTGATCTTAAAAAATTTCAAGAAACTTAAGCTATAGCCTAGAGCTATAGCATTATAGCATAACACGCGCCATAAGCTCCATGTAAAATTTAATATTTTTCTCCAATTCGTTGCATATGGATCTTCTACATCATTTTTGTTTACACAGGATCTTCTCTCCAAGGTGGTAAAGAAGTATGGGTAAAGTGAGAGTGAAACAATTCAGTAAGAAAGCCACAAAAGATTACTGGGTTGCAAAAAATAAAATGAAAGGACTCAATGAAGGAACTTTCAGCTCAGTATTCAAAAAAAGGACAACAAAGTGTAAGATAAATTAAGAGAAAGAGAATTAACATGTGAGAAGATAGGTAACCAATTATCTGCTAACCAGGGGTAAAATGAAGAAATACCAAAGAAGCCCGAAAAAGATAGCTCAAGATGGCAGAGATTTTAAGGCTATGAAATTTACTTCAAAAAATATCTAAGAAAAATAGAATAAAAGAGGCATAGGGAACATGGTGTAGGAAAAGAAAAGGGAAAATTATGTCCTCATCAAATTTAGGGAGATTGTTATGATTTGGTAACCACTTTGTGGTTGTTGTAATTCGTTTAAGATACTAGACAACAATACAAAAATAAAAATATTTTTTGTGGTTTTCGTCTCATTAAATAAAAATCTCATCAACGAATTTCAAGCACGAAAGTTTTATGAAAAAGATGGTGTTTGGTTCTTTTTTTCACACTTTCCTTTCGAATTTAATCTTTAATCAGTAGTAATGAATTGGCTATGACATACGGACAAAATTATTAGGATTCCATATCGAAAATTAGGTTGGTATACAAATAAGATTCATTTTATAATAGATAATTATCTTATGTTTTTTATTGAGAAACTCATTTTTTAATAAGAAATATAGATTTTCACTTGAATGCAAACGTTTACTTAAATCTATGCCGTAAGTCCTTGTCACTTGCACACGTGAATTGACGTCAATGTTTTCACTGTAAATAAATCCTTGAAATTCTTCAAGAAAAATATGCAAGACAAACTTAAGCCACCCGTTTTAATTACTCTTTATTCTTTATTAATTTTTTTTCTCATTATTTTTTTCAATGGAAAATGAATGAGTCAGAATTTGTTCTCTAAAGTTCGGAAGCTAGAATTTAGAATTTTTCATTTAGAAAAAAAGCGTGCGCTTTTTTGCTTTTTTTTCGTTCATTACACGCATTTTTGCTGTTTTTTGCACACCGTCTGTCAAAAGCACAGTGAGCTTGAGAGCTTTGAGAACGTGGACTCCACGTGTTCCTACAGTGCGCACATGTCGCCAACACGTGCGCTATTTTTCGTTTTTCCTTCGTCACGAGACTGAACTGGCGTTACCATCGAGAAAATGCGAATGCGTAATGCATGCCGTTTTTTTTTGGTGAAAGCTGTGGAAGAATCTAAAGGATAATAAAATGCAACCAAATGCCAATTACCAAAGTGTGGGTTTATGTCGTTGTATAGGCAAGCAAGAATACATTGCTGCAAAATGGGAGTGTATAAACCTATGAACAAAGTTTATGAAGATATACTAATCCATTGATATAATTTCGGATGTCCCAAGGTTGTAAACACACCACTTGCAGAAATCACCCAACTTATGTAAACCTTATCTCAGAAATTTTGAAGGTCTCACTACTCGTTATATTTTCCACTTTATATATATATATATATTAATATTATGTACTCAAGAAGCAGTAAAAAAAAAAAATTTTAAAATCCTTCTCCAAATGAATTTTCAAAAATAGATCATAAACATTTCTTGAAAACATACTCAGTTCTAATGACTAACAGAGTAAAAATGAAATGAGGTGAATTAAGTTATTCAATAGTAAATCTATCATCTAAATTTTTTTATAGATTTAAATGCTATATAAATCTTTTATCTTATTTATTTGAGATTTTTCCGTCGTGCATCATTTTACGTCATTTAATTTAAAATAAAATTAACTACCAAATATTATTATTAATTTAAATGAATGAAAAAAAATTAAAAGTTTATAATTCAAAAAACACATTTGAAACAATCAAACAAATAACTAACATGAAATCTCGCAATCTCATTGGTCCAATTTGTTGTCCTTCAGTGCAGCATTGTGTTCGTAAAAGTGTTATCATTTTACTTCAGTTCCGTAATAATTTGTGCATAATCAATTAATTTGAATCACCTAAAAGCCCAAAAATTATTAAAGAAGCTATTTAAATAGTGATTTATCTATCAAGCTTATTTTTTTCATTGAAGTAAGTTAAATAACATTAAATTCTTAAAATTAAATTCTTTATTTTTATGTGACAATACAATGCAATTTATAGCGTTGATTTTGGTCCAATTTTCTACTCAACTTTTTAAGTGAAAATCACCGAGGATTCTTTTGAAAACTATTTCAAGGATGTTTTTTATTTGTTTTTTGGTCGATTAACTTAGATTACAAAGGAAAAAAATATCATTGTTTGGTTTTTTAGTGTTGGTGATGGAACAATTTAAAGTATCGAATACTTCATTCTCGATTCAGATTCATTTGATTTCGGAGAGATGGCGTCCGTTAGCAATATGTGCTTTACATTTGATGCATGATATTGTATTATTCTTAAGAGTAAAATTGAGTGGTTGTTTAATTTAATTTTTGACTTTTTTTAATCGAATTACGAACTTTACTTACAGTTTTTACATATAAAGTATTCTATACTAAACGGGGCTAAGAAACGGTCTAAATTTACGCTTTTAGTTTAAAGTTTGACTCCAAAACAAATGTTTAACTCTACTTCTGGCTTTAAATCTAAATTTTTAGCTGAAATTTTTAAATTTTTTTTTTGTTATATTGATATTATTAATATTTGAAAAAGTGTCCAATTTATTTTAAAAAATACAGAGGACCCGGTGTATATGTCTTGAATGCCTTTTGAAGAATCGCAATATCACTAGTTTATTTTGAGAATTAAAAACTTTATATTTAAATTTGAAAAATTCCCCAAAAATTTTTTAAATTTTCCAAAAAATGTTTAAATTAGACGTTTATTTTCTCAATTTTCTTTCTAACGGAAATAGCCGTTATTTCTTAAGTTGTCATAATGGTCACTATCAACAACTCTGGAAAACAGATTTTCTTTTAAAAAAGGAAATCTTATTTATATTCAATTGCCACTGAACAATTTTATTGAAAAAAAAAACATATATATTTTAAGTCTTTTTCTTAGGAAATTGTTATAAGATAATATAGGAAAACATTTTCAAAATATTAGTTCAGAGAACAATTTATAGCTGTTACATAATACTTATCTAATTATGAAACAATTTCTTCGAATTCTTCAACTAATAAATAAAAAATTCCTCTTTTATCTTCAACGAACATAAAATTTAATTTATTTATATTTCATGTGATATAAAAATAATTTTCATTGAATTCTTTTTCTATAAACTTTTCATTACATTGTTGCAGCTGAATTGTTGGGTATATCAACGGAAAAGGTAACCGGTCTAAAGAGAGTACTCCAACGGATCAACATTGCAATGCAGTAAGTCATTAAAATATGAATACTATGTAATATTTAAAGGAAAAACTTTCTTCAAATTGTTTTTCTCGTTCATTTTTCATAATTCGATTGATTTTTTTCCTGAAATTGCCAAAATTTGCACAATTTTAATTTAAAGTTATTTTAATTTTGCTAAGGAATAGTAAGGGAATATACAAAATTCTATAAATTGTTAAAATTAGCAGTTTCTTAATTTGTTCAAAATAAGTTCGCTACAAAAGAGCCAAAATCATTAATCGCTAAAATTTAATCCAAAGTATATTCGAGAAAGACTACCAAATAAAAATAGTGAAGCGCAACTTGTATAATTAGTACAAGAGGGCAATTAGGTGAATTCGAAAAATCAGCAGTGAATATACAGATATCAAAGAAATCTCTAAATTGTTTCGTAGGTACCAAAAAATGAATACCTATATAGTAAATCATACTTGTGCATATAAATTATCAAGAATAAATTCAAACTTTTCTGCCTCCCGATATTTTCATTCTTTGGCTTTTCCCAAATCAAATTTTTGTCGTGATTGAATAGCAAAACAGAAGATATCATATGTATATCGTTAATGCTCATGAGACTTTGCACTAATTTTTTGAATGAATAAAGAACATTATAAATATGAAGAAAAACCAATTTTTAGTTATAAATAACTTATTTTTCGGTAAAAAAAAAGTTTTAACTTTAATGATCAAATGAGAGTCCGAAAACGATAAGTGTGCTTATGGGTCCTCTTGGACGTCATAGTACGCATATTGAAATCGAGATATAAACAGATCATTGAATTGTTACCATAGAAACAATAATAATTTACACATTATTCGCCATTTTTCACAATTTTTTTCTATGGAAAACATTAATATACACTAAAAATTAAAATATGTTGAATGTAAATAGTTTAAATCAATACCATAATATTCAAACGATTTAAACAACCTTTCCATTTATGTTTACCTATGTACATTTGTTATAGGAAAACGTCCATTGAATTTTGTAGTTTTGTATTGTGATGTCATTTTAATGCCAGGCCAATAGGAGCTTGTTTTGAGGATTTTTAATTTAACGGCTTTTGTTGCACTTTGTAATGAATATTTCTTAAATTTAACAAGTAATATTCAAAATTAACAGCCATATTATGTTTGGATATTAGCTTAGAAAAATTTTAAAACATTTGCAATTATTTTTAGATCATATGCACCTGTCAGGTCTACTACCTGTTAGGTCTGTTGCACCTGTGTTTTTTCGATATATACATATTGTATGTTTTCTCGTATTCCAGGAAAGTTATAGCTATCCTAGAATAACTAATGTTTGCCTGAAGATAAATCCTATGAGAGCTCGCTATCCTAGGGTAACTGAAGCTTGTCTGAAGATATATCTGAAGATAGTTATAGTAGGATAGATATCGTAGGATAGTTATAGCTTGCCTGAAAAAAGAGACAGCCTTAGTGTATTTTTTCAGTTTGCATGATTCGAAGCTAGTTTCAATTTTGTTTGGTAGGGGAACCTAAGGCGGAACGGGTACCTAAGTTTTAATTACAATTTATGAGAGATTTAAAGAAACAATCTCATTATTTTGTAATTTACATATTTATTTAATTCATTCTTTACAAATAAAAAAATGTTTCATTGATTTTGATTAATAATTGATATTAAAAATTTAGGTTTCAAAAGCAAATTGAAATTTCCCATTCTGCCCCACCCCCTGGGGCACAATGGGAAATGAGCCTGGGGTGCAATAGGATACTTGTTATTGGCTTAGTTCGCAGATGATGATACTGTCATCATCGTGTTTAGCCCAACACATGCCAAAAGTGCCCATTTTTGACAAATACTGCAGAAACACCAGCTTTCATTAAATTTGGAATTTAAATCCTGACAGTATAAGCAGATTACCTTTGCATCTTCCGATCTTTCTTATATGTGGACTGTCGGCTAGTTTTCCTTATATATGTACCCACTATCTGCTGGTAAAATAAAAATGTCTATCTGGATGGGAAATACTATCTGAATTCTATATCCCATTCCGCCCCACCCATTGTGCCCCAAAGCACCTTTCCCATAAGCACGACTATTATGGCGGGATATATTGGTTATATTTGAATTATCACTGAGCTTTTAGTTAGTCAACAATATGTTTTAACAAACATGTCATGTTAATATTCAAACAAAAAATAGAACATAGGATAATTACCTTAGTGTTACTTTGCAAAAATTAAAATTCGGAAACATTTATTTCGACTTTTGACAAAAATAAAAACAACTCCACTTTTTACTGGCGATAGCCACTTTTTATAATGCAGCACAGTTAATTGAACATTGAGTATGATTTTTACGCGTTTTTGTCACCTCTAACAAGCGCTAATTCCATTTCCCATTCCGCCCCGTGTTCCCATACTTTTCTTTTTCCTTAATTAAATATAAGGAATACATTATCTAATTACTTAATAACTTCACCAAATATGTTACGAAACATAGTACTCTTAGTACGACGTAGTATAGGCCCTACTGTTCTGTTTTGTCCGATCATGGTTTGCCTCATATAATTTTCAAAATACGTTTTTGTATTCGATAAAATTGAAATTCATTGTTTACATATAGCAAAACTAAAATTTTGAAAAAAAAATTCCCACACAAAAATTCGGATGTTTCTAGGATCTAGATCTTTTTGTAACGAATTTTATAGTTGACATCTTACCTATTAACTTAATTGTAAGTTTTTTAAAAAACAACAAATTTAGCCTTCTTACATTATTTTAGTGTTATTATGTTTCTTTAGCACCTCTATACAGTTCCACATTTCACTGATGTAATGTGGGTTGCATTTATCATAATAAATACAAAAATGTAAAAATGAACTAAAACCGATTAAATTATGATTTTTTTTCACCGCTTTCATTATTTATAGTCCATTTCTGTTCCGAAGATACAACAATGCGTCGTTAGTTTAAAATCCAAAGAAAAAAGAAAATTTCTGTACAACTTAATCTCTTCCCCTCGTTCCGTAACTACTATGATCCTTAGATATACATTTATCTCGAAACTTTTCTTAAAAGTTCAATCTGTTTAATTTATTTTATAAATCATTCACTATATGTATACTAATCTCAGATATACGTTGTAAGCACTTTTTAAGACTTCAAGAGGGTTGAGTTGAGACAAATGAAAAAATCTGCCCCTTCGTTTCCCATCCCCCGAATTCAAAGCTATTTTACATACTTATACATCCATACGTGTTTACATGTACATGTGCACACATATACAGTTACATAATGTGAAATAATATTCGTCATCCCCGCACATATTCCCGTTCATAAAGCTCAATGCCTCCTACTCCCCCCCCCCCCCCCCCCATCGCGTACATCTCAACCCCGAAGTTCGAATGAGAAAATATACCGAAAGAAGAACATACACATTCTTAATGAGCATAGAGCGGGCGAATGAATTTTCTAATCAATAATTGCGAGCCCTGTAAGAAAACGAATAAGAAGTAGAAGAAGAATGCTTGCGGCCATGCTGGGATGAAGGGATGAAGGGAGGAATGGTATATACATATATGGATAAAAACCCACCATGTCTCATTTCTGTATTTGTCATCTCTCATGTGTAGGATACAAGTACATAAGTGTGTATGTGTGTGTTAAGAATGAAGCGAAAAGAGAAAATATGAGGTGAGGGGGTGGCAAGAAATGCCAGTGTAAGATATGCATACGAAATAAGACAGTGCGATGTGGACGTCGCGCGACGACCACCCTTACAATGTGTACGAGTTAGGGGTTGACATTCATAAGAGCTTAATTCTCGGTAGAAAATGATGATGATTAATCGCGGAAAAACTACGACGCCAAAACATTTTTCATCCCTTACGTAACGACCACCGCATTGGTTAAAAAATGATTTCTAAACAAGAAAAACGAATTACCAAAAATAAATTTAGAATGCCTCAAAAAATATTCATAAAACTAACAATCATTGGAAAAATAATAGCATATCGGAGTTTTAAAATTATTTACCTTTTGGTCGATATAGTTTATATTGATGCTTTTGATTTGATGCTAATTAGTAGTCGTGATACGTTTAACCGTTGAATTTCATATTTATTTTATCCTCCCTCTTCTTATTTGCTATTCAATTCTTCGCTGAAGAACCATTAGTTTCAAGGAAACTAGTGGTTAAAAATTTGTAAAAAATATAAAAAGGGTGATACTAATGGTTTTCGTATAAGGGGCGATATTTCTTTCCAGGTAATGAAATAATGGTCTAAATAAACGATAAGGTGACCACCAAAATTTGAGTGGTGATTTTTTCTTTGGCTTAATATAATATAATTTTAAGGATGTTATAGAGGTTGGTAAAAATGCTGGCAGACAATTAAAAATTTAGTAGAATATTTCTTATTTAATACTAAAGCACCTGTGAAAATTTTAAAGCGATTCACTGAATAGTTATAAAGTTATTGCAATTTAAAAATACTATGATTTTACATGTAATCTTATGGAGATTCGGTGATCGAACAAACTACATTTATTGGTTCAAGTCCATTTTAGCACACCCACAATCTGGCAACGTTGTATTTTCGATTTTGTTTTTTATTCTATTTCCGATATTTTTGTTTAATTTAATTCTAATATGGTATAATTCTTTCTTTTGTGGCTAAATTTTCGTTATGAACCGATTTAATCGCGAATTACATTAAAAACTGGGATTGTGGGTGTGCTAAAATGAATTTGAACCCCAAACTTACAAAATATGTAGTTTAAATTATAGGAAACTAATTTTATATAAGTTTATTTGAATTCACCACACGGTTTTTAAGAAACAAATTATAAACAAACCGTAAATGTGGTTTTTACTTGGTAAATTAATAAATGTATAAAAAGTGCGGCAACACTGTCGTCAGCTGAAACGTAACATCTTGTATATAATAAAAGCTGTGCTAGTACATTTAGTTAAATAAAAATGAAACGCAAAATTAATCTTTGACACACTCATGAGTACACGTATAAAGCGGAAAAGGATGAAATATGTCAAATAATGTTTTTTTAAATATTGTGCATGTTGCGTATGCTCACTTAATCATGTGAGAGAAACATACTAAAGTTACCAACGCTACCAACCTATTAATTCGACAGCGTTATCATGTTTTCATTATTTGATATAATGTTGAATTATTAATTTAATATTTATTTTTCGGTTATGATTGTCTTAAAAATATGCCAATTTAATGTTTTATCTGCGATTTAATCATATTAAAAAATTCTACATTTATAACTTATGAGCATCAAATCAATAATATTTTGATTTGTTATGTTGAAATCAAGGCATATTCAGTCCCAAAAGTTAGTTAAAATTTTTTTGTTTTTTGTTTTTTCTTATTTTGTTTAAAATTTTTGGTAAAATTTCCGATTTTCCCTTAAACTATATAGTTTTTCAAGTATTGGCCTCATGGTACGATATACAACGTAATTATTCACGAGTTTCTATTTTTATATACTTTTGTCTCCGATTGTGCCTCCATAACATCCTTAAGGCTGGTTCTACAATTAGTCGCTTGTCGTTGACGGGAGTCGCTAGTCGGTTGTCGTGAGTCGTCAGTCGGGAGATAAACGGCAGTGCATTCTACAATTGCGTAACGACATTTATTTTTTATTGACATTTATTTATTTATTAACAATTATTTGTTTACAGTTGTTTAGAGTTGTTTACAATGAATATCCATGTTTTATAAATTAGAACAACAAAAATAATATGCTGTCGTATGTCGTAAGTCGGGACAAGTTGACCATTGGCCAACTCTGTCCACGACAACGACTCACGTCAACGACAGCTCATGACGACAACTGTCAAAATAAACACGCATGCGCCCGACAGACGACAAGCGACTAATTGTAGAACCAGCCTAAAGACTTTGATATAGTGTCCGACCGAAATTAGTTTTTACGACCGAAACCGAAACTATCTCCATAACATCCTTAAGTTGACTTCGCTAACATTATCCTACTATTTTTTATTTATTTTTAAACTGTATTTCTATAGTCTCGATAATCGATCATAGAAATCTCGGTAGAATGAATCTATAATTTTTTGGACTTTTTTTTCTGTCCAATTTTTAAGTATAAACCAATTTGTATAAGTGTTTTAATTTTATATTGTTGTACCAAAAATTATAAATTAGTATAAATTATTGATTCTATTTATTATTCAACGGTATATATTCTAGTTATAAATCTCAAGAGTATTGTTTGATACTGCAATAGTTTGAATGTCTGAAGCGAAGTAGCAAAAGGTATTACGAATCAAATCAAAAACTTTGTGCCAAGTAGTGAATGAAAGAGTTTAAATATGTCGAGAATTATTTGCAAATGAATTTTAAAAAACAAAGAATTGAGAGAAGACGGACCACGTAGTATAGATTGCAAGAAGGGTAGGTAGTCGTCGTCGGTGGTAGTTGGCGGTGGTTGGGAACAAAGTCCACCCCATTTCCGAGGGTTGAGCGACTGGTGGCACCGGCACCGGGAGCGGGACTTCGGGACGGTCGAAGGAAATGAGCACGGGGGACGGTGCGGAGATGCAGGGGATGTAAATTAAAGACGATGCGAGAAAACTCATCAATAAAGAAATGTGTAAAGACGCGGCTCGCCCAGGCAAGCTTTTAAAATATATTTTCTTAACGGGTCGGGGCGAACTGATGACGACGCCGCCGACGACGACGACGACGTCGATGTCGACGTCGAGGAAGACGATGACGACAACGCCTTGGTTTTAAGTTTAAGCTCTAGCGAACTTTTATGCTAAAGAAAAGAGGCACAACACACACACTTATACACACATACACCCCTACATCCCCCGTACGTACGAAACACACGTCCAGGACGAAGATACTGCCACATATCGGATTACGTCCCAACCCCTTCGATTTCCCTAACCCTCGTCGACCACATTTTCCCATCGTTCATCTATATCGCTCTCAGCATGTTTAACGTTCCCTTTGAAAAAGTAACCATTACTGAGGTCTTAATTATTATTATCACCATCAACATCCTCATCACAACCATTGCGATCGTCTTAAAAACCGCACCACTCCCAAACCCCATTCCCAATCCAACCTGCCAACTACCATCCCCTCAACTACTAATATCATAGTTAAATTCAACATTTTTTTTTCTTTCGTCGAAAGAAAATCGAATACTTTTCCTACCCCGAATTTTAATTGATTTCCACCGAACCCAATATTAGTGGTAACACGGAAATTTACTTAATTACAACGAGGAAAATAGTCGTTTTTTAATGGATGAACACACATAATATAGTATCAAACAAAAAAAGCTCTTAATTTGGTTTGATATTAAGTATAGAATAATAAATCAATATTTTCTTTTGGATCAGTAAGTTCAAAATGGATAAATGGTCGCTAAAATTGAAAACCCTTATTGCTAATGTGAAAATCGGAATAATATTATTAACTTTAATTAAACCGCAACAATCTACTTATCAACTTTAATTCTACCATTTTTTCAAAATAAAGAAAAAAAATGAATTTTCATTAATTTTGTTTAATAGATGATAAAATTCAGATCTTAGCTTTTATTTTTTTAAATAAGAAGTTTTAAATAATTTAAACAAATTTTAAATAATTTTTTTTTTATTTATTGAATTTAAATTGAAAATATTTTATTTTTGTGAATCAAGAAGCCTGATGAAGTTACGATAAGTAACGAAACGTAGCTAGTCTTATGTATAAATTGACTATCATGCCGTGCGTCCGTGCAGAATAGGCTATATGCATGCGCTCTATTATCCCCACTTACGCATTCAAAACGGTGGTAAGGGTACTCACTTACTAATGTATTTATTTGTGAATACGTATTTGGATTTTCAGGTTTACATTATGTGAAAGCCAAAAAACATAACTCTCACTTATAAACTTAACTTAACCATTTTCAGATATATCTATCAGTTTAAATATTTAAGCAGATCCTAAGTTTTTGTTTCTAATAATAATTGTTTTATATTAAGCAGTAATAACGTTTCGCTTTTAACGGACTTTGATTGATTATTAAATTTGAAATTTCGATTGTTTATTAGACGTTATGCCGTACAAACTTTGCCACCATTTTTCAGTCTTTTAGAGGAGGAATTATCAAAAAAACCCTGTCTTATTATATATCTGAATTGTATAAAGAAAACACTTTCCAAATTTCATCGACTTAAGTATGCATTTATATTGGAAAATACAATGTAAAAAACGAAAAAAAATAATGACCTTTATGTTAGTTAACATGACTAAAAACCTATTCGGTTTCGCACATTTGGACGTTGTACATACAAAATTTTTGGAAATAGGTGGAAAGCGTGGAAGTAAATTCGAATATTTTATTTATTTTCAATAACAATAATTGGTTTTCAACTTGTTCTAAATACCGAAGAAAAGTTAGTATGGAAGATTTTATATTTGAATTGACAGTGAAATATATGGCAAAAAATTGCTACCTTAATGCTTTTCAGCCGAACATATAATTACTCCAGATCACAACCATTAGTTCATAAAAAAAAAAAGATTTTAAAAGTTTTAAAAAGTTTGATTGTTAAGAAACGACCCAAAATTTAAAATCGCCTATTTGGTATTAGTACTACATAAGTATTAAACTTTCATACAAATTTAGTGAAATGACGTTATTTAAAATGTTGTTATTAAAATGATATAAAAAAAAAGCATATTTTATTTCTTAATATAATTTTAGATGAATTTTTTTATATTAACAACACTTTGATTATTAAATTTAAAATTTCGATTGTTGATTAACTACATTATCTCGTATTAAACATTTTATTGAGATAAAACCTTTAGCTGCGAATGCAACGGGCCACTACTAGTTGAATAACAAAAATATTTTATAAAAAAAACCGATCTTAAGAAATTTGAATGTCTCCTTTTTTAAAAAAATTAATTTTGTTAGAAAAAATAAGGACAATTCGACAAAAATAATCCTTTTATGTAGCCTAAAATAGGGATGACAAACCTTTTTGAGACGTTGAAATTTTGTTCATATTTCTTTAGTACTAGCTCGTGGGTAACTTATTTGTATGGCGTCCATTAGCATCTTGCATGGTGAAACAAAGAGAGAGCGATACAAGTGCAATGCAAGTCTTTTTCTACAAACTTAACAAACAAATGGTTGCCTAACCATCGGGGGTCAGTAAAAAAGTTTGCGTGGGTCAAAGTCTGACCCACGGGTCATAGGTTCGCCATCACTGGCTTATAACAAAAAATCACTCAAATACATGTTCACTGCTATCACTATATAATGGCTAAGACGAAGAAAAAAGTATAGCTCAAAGCACGCAAGATGAGGGGGATGAACGTTATTTCTCAAATGATATTCGAAATTTTTGTGACTGCTTTGCCAATACGTGTTGGCAATAACTAAAGTTATAAACTGCCAATTGGCAATAACTTTAGGTGAATCTGTTTGATGCGATAACTTGATAGGTTCTTTTTGGTAATCGGAATTTTCTCCTCTTTTTTTTTAATCTGGGTTTAATCGAACTCCAGGGGTTCGGTGAGTCAGTCTCGCAGGTTTGGCGTAGATCCAGCCACTCCCCCAACATCTTACTATCCCAACTCTTATGACCTATGTATAAAATATACCTATATTTTGAATTTGAAAAAATCACATTTTATTTTACCAATTGAGAAGGATTTGGAGAATGTACATATGAAACTTTTGAAGATCAGTATCTCCGACAAGGTTAAAAATCACTGTGACAAGGAATTATAATTGATTTATTGAATATGGCATATTTCATAAAGCAAATATCAAAAATATGATTTTATTAAAATATGATTTTTATTCATTAATTAAAAACATTAATATGACTCAGATAACGTAAAATTTGTATGGCACGCTTCGCATCAATCAATGAAAATCACTAACTTAATACTTTTAAAGTATCCTTTATAATTTTATGTTATAGGCGTATGATGTAATAGGAAAAAAATATTCTTTTTTATTTCTCATATTGATAAATTGGTAGTTGACCGCTTTTAACAAAACCCCTAAAAGAATAAATTCTTAATATTAAAATTAACTGCAACCCCTTCTGGTAATTTTCAATTTTCTCAGCAATTACAAAAAAAGAACATATAGTAAGTTTCAATAAGTATTTTTATAGAAGCGCTCAATAAAAAAGTTTTTTTAGGCGTTTTTTTATTATTAAGGGGGTTCTTCCGTGTGATGGTCTATTTTTAAGTATTTTTAGGGATCAATTTTTAAGAACCAATGGTAAGATAGAACTTTGATGTTTATCATTTATTTATATTAATTTTAAGCGTATATTTATACATTTTTAGCCAAAAATCTCTAGTAACACTGGAGATGAGTTATAGCGCTTCGAAGACACCATATCTAAAAAATAAATTATCTCAAATAAAAAAGGCGTTTTAATATTTAAGCTCAAAAGCTTGAAATAAACTAGAATCAATTGAAAATATGGAAAATTGAATTTTTGGCGGACTTCTAAAGAAAATGATGCAATTTATCGGTTTTTCATGGTATGTTTTTTATAAAGAAATAGAAATATTCGGAATTTTTTCGATGAATTTTGTTCATTCCGTGTATTAATATGTGCTGAGTCTACTCTATGAATTAGAAATCTGTAAAAAAGGCATTTCAAAGCACTTTAAATGTTCCACAAACCCATTAGAAAACATTTAAAGTTATTAAAAGTATTTTAAATAAGCTGATTTCAAAATGCCTTTTTTAACAGGGAATTCATTTGGTTAAATCCTTCTTGAGATATGATGGAGACAAGTTATAAAAATACGGGTTTAAAGTTTCAAGTATGGTGAAATTATAATGAGTTCTTTATCTTTGTAACGACTTCCAATTTAAAAAAAAAAAAACACTTTTCCACCATATTCTAGACATGTTAAGGAATCAGTTTATGCAAAAAAAAACATTTTTTTTAACACATCAAACGGGAGAAGCCCTTTAATTCAATCATTCAAATGATATTGGCGGTCAAATACTTAAGAACTTTAAAAAATGGACTTAAAACTCGATAATTAGCAATATTAATGTAATAAACGCTTTACATCCTTTTATAAAAAAATCAGCTAATTTACAAAAATGGCATTTTTTGCTTAATTGATCTATATACTCCCTTACTGGGTAAGCCAAAGTTCATCTAATATTAATTGACATACCTTTGTATGATAATTACCTTAGAAGTTATTGATTAATCGTAATTTTCTTGCCAACTCTTAGCTTCCGAAAATTTATAAAAAAATAATATAAAATATAGCCATTGACTAGTTTAATATTATTTTAATGCAGCTCTTAAGGATAAAACTGAAAGATTCAATCAAGAAAAGTGTGGACTTTCTCCAACTACCTTACAATAATATAAGTTTTTGATGTCTTTATTTAAAAAAAAAAAAACGAATATATAAACATTTTTAGAAAATTGGATTCATAAATATTTCTTTTTTCTTAATCAATAGACAGAAAAGTTAAATGGAATTTGTTCAGTGGCCCATAATCTATTCATATCTATACAAAACATAATTTAAATTGAAGAATTCAATGTGTGTGACCTAAAAATTTAAATGAGTTGAATTAAAATTTTAATTTAACTTATAATTTGGTTTCAACAATTTAAAGTTTGTAATTGATGGAATTTTCGTGATTCACTTCCTGTCGGTAAATTTTATTTCAAATCAAAATGTTTGGGGGTGGACATTGGGGGTGTTATTTACATATTTAATTAGATTGGTCCTTACTGATTATTTTTTGATGAAATTCTAATAAACTCATGAAAGTTTGCTTTTTGTTACTTTTAAGCTCCTATTTCTCATCTCTGTTAAAAACAGGCATTTGGGGCATTTTTCAAATCATTATGTTTAAAATGCCTTTAATAACTTTAAATGGCTTCTAATGGCGTTTTTGAACATTTAAAATGCCTTTTTTAAACAAAGATACCTTCCTATTCTTTTGAGAAATGAAATAATAACAATTTTTTAACTAAAACTTTCAGCAGAGATGACTTTTATAATAACCAAGCTTTTCTGAAATTTAAGTTTCAGTATGTAATGATTTTTGAAGCCAATTTATTAATAAATGCAAATCTAATTATACCTAAATGCTAATATTTATAATTTATTTGTTCAAACAATATTATCTTTCTTTAAAATTTCCCAGGTTTTTTATCATTTCCATTATTTGCATTTCTATGATTTATTTATTAATTATTTATTTATTTATATTTATGATTTATTTGTTCTACCAACTAATTTGCTAACTTTAACTATTTCCAAGATTTAGATCATTTACGTTATCCATGTTCTGTATCAAAAAAGTTTGCCACCTAGAGCAAATCTGTTACACTAAATTAGTTATTAATAGCGAAGCTTTGCAAGCTTTCTTAGCTTTTCAATATCATATTGATATTGAAGTTTCCTTATTTCTTTCGAGATGGCGCTCCCTTTGTTGAAAATGAACCGAAAAGCTTAGACAACCCCAATATTCGCCAATAAGTTATAAAAATCTATGTATTTAGCTGATAATAATGCGTTAATATTTTGTAGAGCTTTTAATGTTCTTTTAACAGGTACTTAGTTTTAACATTCAATAAATCAATTTATTATTATAAGTCTTGAAACACTAAAACTTGAGAAGAAAATTGTTTTCATTTAATTTCTAACGAGAAACAAAAATTAGTAACTCTTTCTCTTTTAGGTAAAGAATTAGAAGTTAAAATTAAAACACACATGTATTTAAATACCATATCAAGTTTTAAAAGTGTTTACCTGTATAAATAAGTAATTATTAATAGGTATATTAATAATACTACATATATTATCTCGAAACATGCCAATGATCTAAGGATTAATTTTCGGTGGCTCAAGGATCCTAAGAAAATTATATTAAAAAAACTATTTAATATAACATGTTTATCAAGAAAAAAAGAAAATTGACGATATCTATTAATTTTTATTCATTATATATGCACAGTTTTGATGAAAATCGAAATTTTACGCTTAAATGCTTAGTAGATTGGGGAAGGGGCAACCCATGGGTTTTTCTCCTTCAAAAACGTGACGATCGAAAAAATGATGAAAAAACGACGTAAACACATAAATCGTTAGAAAAAATTAGTTAGAAGTTAGAATTTTTTTTTTTTCTAATTATTGCACTAAAATTATCGATAAAACCAACAAAATGATCGACATAAATCGCGAAAAATTGAGATTATAGGTTTCACAAACGGTTGAGAAAATTGACTTTTTCAAAAAAAAATTTTTTTTTAAACTTTGCAATAGCCCAAAAGGAATCATATATCTATCAATGACATTCATCCCCTACAACAGGTGGAATAGAAGAGATCAAGAAGAGGTAACCCAAGGTTTATAAAATACACAGGTGGCCTCATGCGCCACGTGACGCATGCAAAAGAAATTCGTACATATCTTCAGACTAATTCAAATTTCAAAATTCTTCGTATGACGTCATATTTTTTTTTTCTAATGGGACAACCTGTGTATTTTATAAACCTTGGAGGTAACCTACATCGTCAATTTTCAATTCCTTCTGAAGAGCGAATGCCACCTGATGGAGACATATTATGTGTTAATCTTCTTGGTCGTCAAAACATTAACAATCAATCCTCAAAACACCGGTCTATTATTAATTCGTGATAAACTTTAACCAGATCGTTTTTGGTATTAGATATTAGTGCTTTTTTTAACAAGATATATAAACATATCTCTTTGAAACTTTTAATAGAACTTAGTATAATAATGCATTGTTCTGATGAATATTGTGAAAAGAAATATAAGGCAAAATAATATAAAAACGGAAGCTTTAAAGATAAATATAATGTATTTTATGTAAATTAATCTTTTATTGTGGTAAAATATAAATTGCCAAGAACCAAGGTTGAAAAACGATAAAAGATCAAATAAATATTTCTTTTTAACTAAAAATAAAATGAATAATAATATTTGTGAACCAGATACCTATTATTATTGGTTTTTTGCATAATTTTCCTCATTCTGCGTTTCCTCGTTGCATTTTTCCTCGTTTTTATTTATAAATTATTCATTGAAACTTTTAAACTATTTTTTTAAAAATATTTTATTTAATTGATCAATAATTAAACTATTGATTGTTGTTAAAAAATCTTTTTTTTTTTAAGAAATATTATTGTGACGGTCCTGTTTGAGATTTAAATTTATAATATTTACAAAAGATATGAAAAGAAAAGTTAAAGTTCAAATGGTTCAAATCCATTACGCAATTTAAGATACATCCGATACATCTAAGCAATTACTTGATAAATTTTTAAGCGAATGGACCACTTTATTGGGTGTTTATTCCAAGGATTTTTTATTATTCAAAAAATTAAATTTAATTGATTAACAAATAATTTTCTTTCATAAAAAGAATTATTTGAATTACGCCCCACTTTACAGAGCATCGCCCACCGCGCATTCTATTCCGTGCATTTGAGCAGTTGAGCATCATATCACGTGTACTAGTTTTTAAATATATATTTTTCAAAAATATTAGCTAATTAATTAGTTTAATAACTATAAATTAGTACTTTAGTCAATTTGATTTACGTTTTATTTGAAAAAGTTCTTCCAATTTTTTGTTTAAATTAATCAAGCAAGCTTAGAAAGTATGGCTGTGTTACGGTGAGCTTCTTTTGTTTTTTTTCCTTATTCTTGAAGGTTATAATTTACGGTATTTTTCCCCCATTGATTGAGCAATAACATTTATTTATTTACTTAATTTTATTGAATTTAACGCTTATCGTTATGTTTAGGGAAGGACTACTTTTGGGAATGGGAAATCCATTGTTGGATATATCCGCAACCGTTGACGACGAACTTCTGAAGAAATACGATATGAAAGCAAATAATGCGATTTTAGCAGAGGACAAGCATATGCCAATTTACGATGAACTTATAGAAAAGTATAATGCTGATTTTATTGCCGGAGGGAGTGTGCAAAATGCGTTGAGGGTGGCTCAATGGGTGATAGAAAAGCCGAATGTATCGTCATTTTTTGGCTGTGTCGGTAACGATAATTACTCGAAAATATTAGAAAATAAGGCTCGTGCCGATGGCGTCAATGTTCAGTACCAATACACAAACAATGCCCCTACTGGAACCTGTGCTGTTCTTATCACAGGAGCCCAACGATCCCTTTGTGCCAACTTAGCGGCAGCAAATTGTTTTACGAAGGACCATATTTCAAAACCCGAAAACCACCGTTTGCTAGAAACGGCTCAGTTTATATATGTTTCGGTAAGTTAAACTTTTTTTAATATGAAACCCTTTAATAAACTTTCTGTTTTTAGGGCTTTTTCCTCACCGTAAGTCCCACATCGATCTTAGAAGTCGCCAAATATGCTTTAGAACACAACAAAACTTTTATAATGAATTTGAGTGCTCCATTTATTTCACAATTCTACAAAGATGCTCTTATGGATGTATTTCCTTACATTGACATTCTTTTCGGAAACGAAACTGTAAATAAATCATAGAAATTTCAAACATTAGAACTTTAAAAAATAATTGTTTTTAGGAAGCTGAAACTTTTGCTAAGGAACAAAATTTAAACGCGGAGAATCGGGAAGAAATTGCGCTTAAAATATCAGCTTTAGACAAATTGAATAAGAATCGACCTCGAATTACGGTGATAACGCAGGGCCAATTGCCAGTTATTTTGGCGATGGACGGAAAAATAACCAAGTATCCGGTGGTACAGCTGAATCCGGAACAAGTCGTCGACACTAATGGCGCCGGTGATGCTTTTGTCGGTGGATTTTTGGCCCAATTAATCCAAAATAAACCAATCGAAGATTGTATCAAATGCGGAATTTATACGGCAACGGAAATTGTTCAGAGATCTGGATGTACTTATGAAGGAAAAGCTGACTATACTAAGTAATACTCTTTATATTTAGTATGAAAGTAGAGCTTACTTACTGAAAATTCTTAACAAGCAAATAAGCAATCAAAAAACATTCAAGCGAAAATTTTGTATTTGTACAAGCAAGGCTTCATTTTTTTTTAATTATTTAACACGATCGGGAATCGTCTGTGATATTAAGCTGAAAGTTGAAACTATTTTATCATTGATATATAATAATCAGGGATTTATATATATATTTATCTCATACGCTTCAATTCTCCAAAATGATAAAATTACCAAATTTTTATTGGCTAAGATTTACAATACCGTGTTATTACCTTCTTTTTTTTAAAAAAAATTGAGATTTTATTCTCTAGTCACCCAGTTTGATATTATGTAAAGAAATTTTTGAAATTTGTACACTTACGGGATTTTCGTTCAAAAGACTTAGGGGTGTAGGAATGGATATCTATAAAATGTCTTGTAGACATTCTTATCGTAATTACCCTTATTTTCACTAAAGAATTAGCTCAAGGCGATAACGTTGCATTTTCCACTTTGTTTTTAATTTAATTCGTAAATAAGTTGACCCATAATGAAAATTTAGGCACAAAAGAGAAAAATATACCATATGAGAGCAGAATTAACAAAAAGTTGAAAATGCAACGTTGCAAGATGTTGACCGATCTAAAAGGGACTTGAGCCAAAGAATTTTTGTGTTTTAAGCAACCAAATAATAACCAACAGATTAAACTGGAGATATTTGAAAGTCTTGACCTTGGCGAATTATAAATTTTTAATGAAGGCTGTTTTTATTAATTCGCGAAAACTTCCATAGCATCTTTGTTCGTTTTTAGTTTTTGTACATTTTTAATTCACTAAGATTGAAAGACTTTTAAATACTGCTTCGTTTTCTTTGTATCAAATTTTCATTATTTTTCCTTAATGAAAGAAGTCGTATATATGTCACAGCATTTTTTTGAAAAGACTAATTTTTTTAAGAAATCTTAACATAATGGGCGAATAAGTCTCAAGTCTTTTTTAAGTTTTGTTTAAACCTTGTTTGATCAAAATATCAAAATTAACCCATCTTGAATTGGGAAATTTTTGGGGAAAAAATGGTGTTTCTAATGTTTATTAATTTCGAACAATTTACCTACCTTTCTATATAGCTTCCAAGTTTGGAAAAATAATATTTAAAAACTAAATTTCCATTCTTACATCCTTATCGCTATTCGAGAGCTTTCTATTAGAGGGTTCGCGGTGCTTTGATTTCAATTTTTTAACACAAATCAAGTTCCCTTCCGTCCTCTTATATTACGAAATTAAATGTAAGAAATAAAATTGTACAAAAGATGATTTTTATTACGGTTATAATATTTTATATCACACTTTTATCAGTAATATTTAAACAATTTGTTGTACTTATACTGTTGATTTGAACTCGAATATTTTAACAGAGATTTTGAAACGATCGAATACAGAAATATTTTACTTTCATTTGTAAATTAAATACAAAGCAATAAATGTTGAAATTAAACTAAACTGTTTTAGATGCGACTAGAATCAGAAATCCTTCTTTATCCTTAAATTATTTCCTGTTCAACGTCCATGAATTTAAAGAACATTCCGGCTTGCAAATCATAACCGAATTTCCACTTCCGAACTCCTGGCACTTGTATTGACTGCATAGATTGGCTCGGCATCTTTGACTTAAGCAAATTGATCCACTCAAGGCAAAATCGGCGATATACTCTTGATTTTGCATGAGGCAGTCTAAACATCCTTCAGAAATCCATTTGCATTCAATCAAATATAGTGAACGTAAGTATTTAAATTTATATATTACGGGCCGTAGACTCTTATCAGTAATACTTGGACAATTTTTGATATATAAGGCACGAATCTTAATGTTATTATCAAGAAAAGGAATTAGAATTGCATCGGTGAGCCACTCGAGTCGTTCAAATCGTAGTTCTCGAATATTTCCGCAGTGTTCGAGAAGAACCTAAAATTAAGTTCAAGGTAAGTGTTTTTTGTTTTATATTCGTTTGTTCTATTTACCTTTAGAGTTAATTCAGTTTTGAATTTATTACTATCCAAACTTGTAATATTGCTATGGAAGTATTCTTCAATCAAATGTTTCCATTGATGTGAACAAGAGCGTAGATTGAATAAATCTTGTATTGTCAATAATTGAAACACTTTGGGAAATAAAATGTCCTCCCAACATAAATTTAAAAGATCCATTTTTATATGAAATCATTTTATATAAGTTTTGTTTTGAGCAAGTAAAATTTTAAACGATGCAAATCACATTCAAAGTTATTCCATTTTCAAATTTTAAATCATTTGAAATATTTGACATTTCACCTAGGGAGTTAGGGCTCACGTTTGTTTAGGTTGGTACTCCGGTTGTCAATTTAATGCGCTCGATGCGCTCTGTTCAAAAACCTATTGATAAGAAATTCAAGAATTGCAAACATTGCAAGCATTGCAAGGTTTTGATAAGGATTGAAAATAAACTCATTATTTTTTAATATAATTTTTAATAATAATTATAATATTAATAATTTATAATTTACACTTTAACGTTTCATTTTAGTTTCATATTAACATTATATTTTTTTCTTAAGAAAACCACACGTAAAAATATTTTTTTATTAAAGACGACTCAATAACATCTGTTTTAGCACTTTCTAAAAACGAAAATACAACAAAATGATGGTTTCGATCTCTTTACACATCATTAAATAATAATAATAAAAAACCTTTGTGCAAACTACATAATAAATAAAATCAATAAATTACATAATTGCTCTTTACTTTTTGAAATAAAAAAAATATTGTTTTTCTTGCACATAGGTTTTCTTTAATAAAACTTACTTAGAAAAATATTAAATACGACAATTATCAATTTACCATTTGATATTATACACAATGGAAAAGGCTTAAATTATTTATTTTTTTCTCAAATATTTACAGGTTCTTTATTAACTTTTTCTTTTAAAAAATAGCGAAACTAAAAAAAATACTTAAAATGGCTGTTGTGAGTGCTTTAATGTTTCAAACTAATATTTTAGTTTATAATTACTTATAATTTTATAGAACTTTGTCAAAGAGGCTAGAAATGATGTTCAGAGATATTCAGTTTTCTTCTATATAAAAAGTCCAGATACGGATTGTAACTATAAAATATTATTTATTATTATGTTTTTTAACTTTTTCTTAGAAAAATACTCTAATTCGGTTGTATATTTTAAATCTTATGCTTCATTTACGATAAAATATTCGTTTTTTTATACAAGTACTTAAATTATTTTAGATATATTTTTTGTTGCAATAAGTTTACCATAGAATTAACAAAAAAAATGCCTTAAAAATTTTCTAGCCTTCACTAAACTCCACATTCGCGAACATCATTCTGAGCGCTATATAGTGCTCATGATCAACTAGCATTAGAGCGCTGAAAGTGCTCAAAGCGTGCATCGAGAATGCAGAGTAATTTTTCTTTTCAAAACTCTCGACAATTTTTTAAATTTCTACTAAACTCATTTTTTTCACCCACTTCACTGGATTTTACTCTCTAAAAATTGTGATATTTTTAAAAAAATATTGTGATAAAAAAACTAATAGAAAAATCAGTGATAACATTTATATTATAGTTTTCTATATAATTAATATTTAATAATAATAATGAAAAATAACAAAATTATTATTATTAAATGCCAATCACAGTGCATTTATTCGATAAAATTACAAAAAGTATTACTCAATATTTTTACATTTTTTTTTTATTTATTTAAAATCCTGCATCACATACCGAAGATTTTCCAATTCATTTAAGCAAATGCAGTTACTATAACAAAACCTCGTGATGTTAGTGCCATTGTCCCTGTTATATTCCAATATTCATATTTTTAAGAGTAAAATATACTAAATGTTTAAAGAATTAAATGAGATTCAGCAATTTATTTAAAAACGTAAAAGCATTTAAAAATATATATTTTCTCTACATAAAATGATAGTTTCCTTAAAAGTAATGAAATTATAATAACACTATTCATAAAATAAGAGAAAAAGCTTCAATTCTAGAAATAAAAAGTACTATTTCGGAGTTTTTAATACTTGATTACTAAATTTAAAACCATATGAGACGTTTTTGTTTTAAATTTAAATGCACCACAAAATTTAAACATAATTTCGTACTATTAGGTTTGATAGGATTGAAATCTTTAGAATGTCGTAAATCTATAGCGATTTTTTAAACAAGGCAAGTGCGACATACGCATTTACATAACAACTAAATTATTTCCATAAAAATAAGATGAAGTATTGGTATTTAATTGTAAGATTCATTAAATAAGAACCATTGAACCAAACGTGGTTGAGCTTTTAACTTTAGAATGTAACTTACTAAATTTTGTAAGAGGTAGCATTTTTTCTTAATATAATCACAATAAATCACAGCTGCAATAGATGTGAAATTTTTAAGCTATAAAAACTTTTAAAATGAAATCAGCACGCTACTGGTCAAGGCCACTAAAGTGTTTTATATACTCTTATAATAAGAACAAGTATTTTGATTTTTAAGACTAGAGAAAGTATGTTTTCTACTTTTATTTCTACAACTATGAAAATTACATTTGCATGTTATTGCTCCAAAATAGTACTTTTAATTCAAAGAGTGAAAGAAATATTTACATTTTCTATACAAACAATAGATATCTTGTATGTGTTTTAGTACAAAACACTTCCCACTTAAATATCATCATAAGGCTTTGTGATTTGTTTTAAAAAAAAATATTTTCTTAAAAAAATACTGGGTGGTATTTCTCTTTTGTTGTAACAGCAATGATGACTTTTAAAGCACTCAGACATACGCACAATCACTTATATACAGTTTACAGTTCACATCACTAACTGGAACTATTTTTTGTTTAGTTTTGGTGTAACAAACTACCTAATTTGGTAATTATTGCTTGAGAAGTAGTTTAAACATATTAAGTAGTTTTTAATTATCATCATTCGCTGGCATTAAAACTGTTGTTGTCGTACTGTTTGTAACGTATACGACAGATTTTTGGTATGTAACACAGGACCATAATAAATTTTACCTTCGCATTGTACCGTTTAAGGGTTGCATTAAACTACCGTTAATATAACTATAAGTCGTGTACATGGTGTTTTGCTGAGCGGCAGCTGCACGTTGAATAGCGGTCGGATCTTGGTATTGGTACTGGGGCTGCGCCATGTTCATAACTCCCATTTGCATAGGTAATTGAGCTGCATTATTTATAAAACCAGCAGCCGTATTTGTGATGTATCCGGTGACGGTGGCTGGTGATTGTTGTTTGGCCATTCGGTAATCATTTAGTGTATTAAACTTTATGTTAGCAAACTGCGGCGAAACTGCCGCCGCTTGCGTATGTTGGACTGATACGTTCGAACTCGAATTACGTGAACTACGTTCGAGGTTTTGGCCGATAGGAGGTGTTACAGTACCTCCTAGTTGATTTACATTCATATTCGCTGGGTAATACTTGTGGTAGCCGAGCGTGACTTGCGTTTGGAGATTCGATGGGGGTGTAGGAAGGTTTCTGACGACTTGTTGTTGAAGCATTTGATGAGACGGTGGTGGAGTCATCGTTGCATGAGTGTGATAACTTGGTGGTGGAGTTAAGTTGATTGGAGCTGGTGGTGTTGAGTTGCAAGACGGAGGAATCATATCCAAGCCGTTGGTAAGTTGTTGCAATTTTGCTAGGCTACAACTTGTATTTCCATTGGCATTTGGTTGGAGGTTGTTTTGAGGAGTTGGAGTTGGTGCTGGAGCTGGCACAGGACCGGGGGTTTGAATATAAAAGTTGGCTGCCGTTACTGCACAAGCTGGAGATGAGCCAAGTCGTTGATGTGGTTGAGGGTTCATTCGATGTTGGATTACAGATCCCATGGGAACGCTTACGTAAGTGCTCGGTGCTTGAGCAGAAAATGCCTGAGATACTGCTATAGGATTTATGTAGTTACTCGGATGGTGGCCATGACTGTGTGCATAATTTTGATGCATTGCTACTTGGTGTTGTAAATGCAGTTGATGTTGGTGTTGATTTGAAGAAGCAGCAGCAGCTGCTGCTGCTGCTGCTTGTTGCATTGAATGTTGTTGTGATGTCGTTGGACTTATTTGCATGTGTTGATGTGATGGCATTACTGAAGGAGGTGTCGAACGATGCCGAGATTGCTGAATTGCTGCATGTTGCACATTTGGTGGAGTTGATCGAACATTATTGCTACTATTGTTATTTGAGGTTTGTTTACTGTTAGATGGAGTATTCGATCTGTTCCTATGCTGTTGCATATGCCGTTTATTGCTCGATGAATGTTGATGTTGTGCTTGTTGCTGCTGCTGTTGCTGTTGTTGCTGCTGCTGTTGTTGTCGCTGCTGTTGCTGTGCTTGTTGTACAGCTTGTGCGGCTTGCTGTTGTGCCACTTGCCTTTGTTGCTGCTGCTGTTGTTGTACATGTTGTATTTGGTGTTGATGAGTTTGAGATGCCACCTGACTAATCACTGGCATTGTATTATGAACATCTGCAGTATGAACATTTTGTGGACTTGGAGCAGGATTGCTAACATGAGGTTGTCCCATGTGTTGCATATTATGTCCATGTAAATTATGTTGAACCGAGCAATCAGGATAGTTGTTATGAGTTTGATTTGTTGAACACAAGTTTTGATTCTGACTTTGATGTGTTGGAGGCACTACTGAAGGAGATCGAACCGGTTCGACAGAATTTTGCGAGGCCATATCGCTTGATATCGAAGTAGGTGACTCAAGTCCTAATTGACTTACATCTAAATCACATTGAGAATAGTGTAAACTATGCACAGAGTTTGTAGTAGAATCGGGAGTATATACTCCCATTGAAGGGATATCGGGCGCCGAAGATGTCGGCGGTGTATGTTTAAAAGAACCCTGAGAAGTTGATTGTAATGATTCCGATGATATTGCATTGTTTTCTGAAGGCATTTCATTGGTGTTTCGAGATCCGTTTCCGGAATTAGCCAAAGGCATATTGTGTTCAGAACTTAATTTTGATTGTTTCATGGTTGGTTCCTCGTGTTTAATAGATCCCATATTTGGGTTTGAAGGCAATTGGGAATCATCACCACGTAAATTTTCATTAATTCGGTGGCACTGGTTAAGTTCATTAGAACGATTAACACACATTGTATTAGCCTGTTGCAAATAGTTGATATCTTCACGCATTTTATCACCACTGTTCGGTTCGTTGGAAACATTTGGCTGTGCTACATTTTTGACTTTTGTGTCTTCCGGTTTTGTTTCTTCTTTGGTGCGTGACGATGGAGCACTTCGATCAGTTTTTGGGTTATCCGACTTTTTGTCTTTACGTTCGTGACGATGTGGTTTCGGCGTTTGTTTTTCTTGGATATTAGTTTCGATTTTTTTGTGCATCTCTATTGGTCGACCAATGGGTGGTAGTAGTTCCAAATTGTTTAGATCTGGATAATTTTGAAATTCACGTTTTGGAATTTCGGGATAAGAAAATAAAGGCTTTTCATTCATTTTTACATCGAAATAGCGATTTTGTTCCCAGGCAATGCGATTTGGGTCCCAATGTTGCCACTGATGGTATTGGGCTTGAGACGTGTGATAGTTTGGAATCGTCATTGGGGGATATTCATGTTCCATTGGATTAACTTTTAATTGATTATTGGTTGCACCAGGTAACGATAATTGTTGCAATCGAAGCTCCGGTTTGGAAACGACATTCTTATGAGATTTTTCTGCGACATCCTTTGAAATTTTCTTACTACTACTACTGCTACAACTACTACTAGAATTAGATAACCTATCTACGTCCTTATTTTCCAATTTATTTTCTATTTTATTTGGTTCTTTTACTTGTGGTTCACACTCTGGTTGTTTCTCCGGTGATTTGCTACCACTTGGAGTTTCAACCGGATTTTGGGTAGTTTTTTCCGGCTCTTCTTCCGGTTCGCTCGGTTTTTGCTCGGTTGGTTTAACTTCATCTGAATTTGATTCAATTTTTGTTTTAGTTTCATTTGGTTGAATAAGCTGAGGCGTTTCTGGGCTAACAGGCGGTTTTGATTGTTCGATATTTTCAGGTTCTGGAACTTTTTCTGGAGTCTTAACCAGTGGGGATGAGGGTTCTTCAATGGGTTGTTGTACATCGATTTCTTTTAAACTTTTAATTTTATGCCCGTCAATTTCGATTTCGGATTCCGAGGAGTCGTCAGTTTTTATCGGTTCTTTATTGGTTGAATCTGTAAGATTCTTTGTACTTTCATTTTCTTGTTCTTTAGTTTTGTCTAAAGATTCCGTAACGATTGAATCTTCTGCCACATCTGTTTGGCTTTGAATTGAGTGTTCAGTTGAAATTGAATTTGTAATGGCACTTTCGGTAGATTTTTCCTCCTTGGTATCTTTTTCTTCCTCCACTGAAGATGGTTTTGGTTGTACATTTTGATTTGGTTCCTCTGCTTTTTCTTTTTCCGCTTCCTTCTGTTTTTCTTTTTCCTTTTCTTTTTCTTGTTCATTTTTGTACATTTCAATTGCATTTTTGACGATTGATTTTTTGGTGGGTATAATTGGAGAAACAGAGCGCCGAGTTTTGAGGGTCGACGATTTTTTATCTTCGTCTCGTTCGTCAATTTCCATTTCATCGTCAGCCTCGGCGCTTGAATCTTCATCTTCAGATGGTTTTATTTTCTTTTTTCTTTTGTCAATGATTTCTTTTTTATCTTTAATAATTTCAGGAGACTTGACGTCAGAAGTTGATTTGCAACTATCAGATTCTTTCTTTGATTCTTCATCAGATTTTTGAGGCTTCTTGGACGTGTTCACTTCCTCAACAGATATAGGAGGAGGAGATTTAGATTTTGATTTTTCCTGAATCTTTTCTTTCGCTTCCTCGTCTTTTACGTTAAACATTTGAGGTATGGTTGTTTGTACTACTTTTGGTTGTGGTGGTTTTTTGGCTGGCTTTCGTGGTTTCTTTTTAAACCATGTACGATTTACTCGTTTCTTAGGCTTTTTCCGTACGACCGGTGGTTTTTCCGGTGAATCTACCGTTTCTTTTGGTAATGCATTTTTAGAATTATTAGTAGCAACTGGTTTGGGTGGTGGTTTAGTTTTAGGCACGGGTTTCGGAGGTGATTTTTGTTTTTCGCTGAGTGGAAGCCGTTTTTCGCAACGTTGTGACCATCGTTCACCTTGTTTAGGAGTGGTGAAGTTGCGTCGACCACTTCGAGTAGTGGATGAAACAGGGGTTTCTATCTCAGTGCTTTCAGGCTCAACCGGTTTAGTTTCGGTTTGTTTAGATTCAGCCGGTTTGGTCGTTTCACGTAAACTTCGCCTTGGTCTTGTATTACTACTGGGAGTTTCTGGAGGAGGTTGCTTAGCTTGTTGTTGTTTGTTTTCATTGATAATTAACCTCGTGGAAGTTCTAACTGGGGTTTCTGATTTTCGTTTTTTCTTCTCAACTTCCACGACTACTTCTTCAGTGAAAACTTCTCCACGTTTTCTTTTTTGAGTTCCATTGGTTTTAACAACAGGAGTAACTGGAGTCGGGAGAGGCCGCGTTTTTCTACGGGTTGACGACAGCATTTCTTCCATTGGCTCAAAAGGAGTTATTTCAACTACTGGGGAAGGTCTGGGAATTTTTATTTCTTTTCGACTTTCCTTCTCCTTTTCTTTTTCCTTCTCCTGCCTTTCCTTTTCTTTTTGCCTTTCCCTTTCTTTCTCTTTTTCCTTTTCTCTTTCTTTCTCCCTTTCTTTTTCCTTCTCCCTTTCCCGTTCTCTTTCCTTTTCTCGTTCCCTTTCTTTCTCCTTTTCTCGTTCCTTTTGTTTCTCCTTCTCCCTTTGCTTTTCCTTTTCCCTCTCTCTTTCTCTTTCTTTTTCCTTCTCTTTTTCTCTTTCTTTCTCCTTTTCCCTTTCTATTTCTTTTTCTTTCTCCCTTTCTTTCTCTTTCTCCAATTCAATCATTTTTTCTCGTTCTCGTTCTCTTTCTTTCTCTTTTGCTTTGTTGGCTTTCTTGTCGCGTTCAACTCTTTTTCTAGGAGCGTAAGGATCTCGCAATTTTCTTTTACGTCCACGTCGCATTATTTTCACTGAGTTTTGTGCCCTGTTCATTGCTTGGGCTTCTTTAATAATCGCAACATCCAATCTGGGAGATTCGATTATTGGTTCGGGTGATTCACTATCACCGTCCACGCGGAATGGATTGACCGTAGGTGTTAGCAAAGGAGTCCAACGCAGACATTCCGGATCGATATGAATCCGCGTTTTTGATTTAGCCACTCGTTCTGCGTGAGCATCAACTTTCTTCCAGTCGATACAGAAAGCAGCTTTTGCTCCTGACTCATTTGGAACGTAACGAACGAAATTAAGAAGTTGAAATGCTAAGGCAATGTCGTGGGAATACATTCCAGTTTCTTTGGATATTGTGGCTAGCGAAAGTGGACCTTCTCGATGTTTGTCTAGGTATTCCAGTATTACAGATTTCCAGTAGGCATGGTAGGATACTCGGCCGAGGTCTGATAAGGGTTTTTCGGGAGTTCCTGGTTGGCCTTCTTCCTTTGATAATAAGTAGCCTAGAATAAAAGATATTGGTTAAAAAATATTTTAATTGAAAATTTATGTTGATTCTTACTAAAGTCTATGAGGAATCTGCCATATCCTTGTCGTTGGTATTGGGGCATCGTCATGATACAGGACACATTGTATTTTTGTTGGCAATGCTTTTCTTTGGAGAAATATCCAACTAAATGACATCCTTTTTTGTCATTTTTTGTAAGAACATAGAACAGAAATGGTTCGACATCATAATATAAGGTCTTATGATCCAAAAATAGTTTGGCCAGAAGACAAAGATTTTGACAATAAATCTTATTAACATTTCCATCTACTTCAAACACGGAAATGTCGCCACATCGGTAAATTTCTGTAGCAGGAGGATGTCGCCACATACATTTGTCCTGGTGTCGTTCCAGCACTGCCTTACTTTTGGTATATTTTAAGCAAAATTCACACAAGAACAATTTGGGCAATCGAGCGTATTCTTGCGGAAACGGACTGGAGTACCAAGTTTGAATTTCGTATTTTCCAAATTCAATGGCAGCAGGGCAACGAAGTTGTTGAGCGATTGATTGTGATGTAGGACTTAGCACTGCCAAAGATGAGTTAAGGGATGCATCCAAATTGTTAGTGCAGGTGACTCCATCGATTTCCAATAGAGCCGTAGTTGCGGAATTTGCTCGTTCTCGTGTCGCTTTGAATAGTTCAACATCCTTTTGGGTAACACCTGGTGGTAGCGCTTGCTTCATTTCATCTAAAACAAACCAAAACCAATTTTTAATGGCCACAAATGTGAAAATGTAAGACTAAGTAGGGACATCATGCCGTGTTTTTAATATACAATTATTGTTTCTTAAAAATTTCGTATTTACAAATTTTACAGGTGATGTGCGACAATATTAAAGAAATTAATAAAGCGAGTGAAGATCGGACTATATATTTTACATGTACATAATATACAATATATAATTTTTGGTAAATATTTTATTATATAAGAGCAGGCAGACCATCCAGCAATCAGACTTGAGTAAAACCATAGAGAAAATGAGTGGATGAGTGTAAATTCTTTGGAAGTGAGCGAAATAAAAGAAAAATACAGATAAATAAAATATTTAAAGCATAGCCCTAAATGGTTCAAATAATTACCTACTGTACAAAAAGCGATGAAATGAAAATTAATTGGTATTTGAAGTTTTCCTAAAGGCCTAAAGGATTTGAACTTATTGTTAACCAATTTCGGTTCTTTGAAACTAGTGTTTGTGATCTATAAAATTGGGAATCATTGGTATACTGTAGTGTAATATTCTTGGTTGAATTTAAAAAAATGCAACGACTTTTGAATTTGCCTTGATAAATTTTGCAACTTAACAATGGTTTAGAATATGCGCAAACTCCAAGTAGTTTCAGTAGTTGACAACTAACAATCGAACGCATCTATTGTTTTCTCCTGCATAGAAATATTTTTTGAATTCAAAATAAATCAAACTTTATACATTTTCTAAAGAAATACTTTGTATATCTTTAATTACGAAAAAAAAAATAGTGTTTACAAATGTTGACATTTCATTTAATAGAAAGCGATTGGAAAGCCAATGCGCAATCTCAATTTCGTTAACATATTGATAAACAACTGAGTATCGAAAAGTTTAGTTTAATGTAGTTGCTTTTGATGTTTAAATTATTTTCTCCTCAAATATTTTAAACTTTAATCTTAACAAGTATAAGTGTTTGTGATGAATTTTCAAAACTGGTACCTAGTTTGGTGACAAATAAATAGAATGGAACATTTTATTTGGTAAGCATTGGGCCACTGGCCATTAGGCGAATATTAACACCATTTTAAGATTTTTTATTAACAAAACTGTTCTATTATTGTTTCAGAAACTTGCAGAATTTGGTGAGTCTTACAAAGTTTTTTTAACTTATACCACAAATAGATAGTGTTAAGTATTGGAAAATTCAGAATTGAAAATAGAAGATCAATGTCCAGAATTTTAATCGAGTCTTAAGATCTTAATGGCTAATAATGGAAGTAAAAGGGGGTAGATACTAGATATATTTTACATGGCAAGAAATAGAGAAATGTATTTTTGATTTTTTTAAATAATTTTGTAATTGTATGAAGTCCGGCAAAAAAATCTCCTTTTTTTGAAGAGAGTGCTATCTGAGTTATAGAGAGGGTACGCTGATGGGAATGGCATCGATCGATAACAGTATGCATCGCAATTATTTTTATTGAATTTAGTGTAGAAGGTCCTTATTTTTCGGTGTTAAAATCGGGCCTAAATTTATTAAACCAATGTATATATACAGATAGCTAAATCTGATGAAGCAAGATGGAGCCACGATTCACACAGCGTTTTATAGTATTTGTGTAACTAGATTTTACTAATATAGTGGTCCTCAAAATAAACTAATTTTAGACGAATTATAAGGATGATTTATAATTTTGAAAGTGAGGGAATGATTTTTATAGATCATACCGTCATTGAACCGTGTCTCTTATTGTTAACAGTATTAATTTTACATTAATATAATACTCCTCTGTAAAGTTTTATTTGTTATTCTGCACCATCAAAACGAACTACTTGTATCTGTACATTGTATTTACAGCAATAATTTTCACTAAAGTCAATATAAATGATGTTCTTTTCTTTAAACAGGAAAAACCTGTAAATTTAAAGATTAAATAAGCAAAGAAATAAAAAAAGTCAAGTTTCACAAGTTTAAAAGCCTTTACCTCATATATCGTAATTCCCTCACTTCAATTTGAAATTGCGGAATGACGAAATGAAGTATAACTTAAAAAATATTGGCACTTAAACTTTTGTTACTTCTGAATTTTTGTGTACGTTTACTGTCTCTGACAACATACTTTACTGTGCAATTATTATTAATATATAGTAAATACCGCTATTTTCTTTTAATGTAAGGGGCTGACGACTGAAAATGTAATCTTGAAATAATTTTTATATTTTTATTTTGGGACCGATATTCTAACACGTGTAAGATGACTTAAATGTGTGAAATAATTGATAGTTTTGTCAACAATCAAAAATCGATGAGAGCCTTCATGAATGATTACAGATACGTTCATATATCAGCTGTTAGTAAGGTATAATGGAATGATTTTTTTTATGGGACACATAAGAAATATCATTGAAAACGTGTTCATTACTTTTCATTCGATAGTAATATCGATAGTATAATCGATTAGTCCAATTAGCAAACATATTTTTTGAAAAGTGTTTGAATTTTAAGTTCATAAATGTGCTTATCTTAAGCTTGGGACATAATGAAGGAGTGCTTTTCAGGGTACTATTTAGTTATTATTCTATAGAAATTTCATGATTCAAAAATTATGATCAACACCATTAGCCCAAGTAATGTTCTTTTCAAAGAAAAAAATTACCATTATAGGTCACTTAGATTTTTGGTAAAAAACGGAAAAGACAAAAAATTCGAGATTTCATGAGAATTATCCATTTCTTAAATTTGGTCCTAAAAACCAGAATAAACTGAATACCAAAAATGCCACTAATAAAGTTCCAATTATTATTTGTCCCGAAGATCTCATGGTTCTCTTATTTGATAGAGCTTCTATATTCATACTCGTAATTCTATACGATCTCTGGATATGGTGACAAACACCTTTAACACTTTTGGTCATTGGGACTTCCGAATTGAGTTTTTCGACTTCTTATCGGGTAAGTAAAGTCTCAACATTCTGATTCGAAAAAATAAGGACTTCGCATACCAAATTTAATGGTACATACATTGGAAGCGATCGATGCTGTCTCCGTCGCTCTAATCCACACAAAACTCACAAAATACTCTCTTCAAATAAAGAAGTGTTTTTTTGGTCGGGTCCTACATAAAGTAATTAGTTGATGTTAATATGAAAAATCCACACACCACACATTTTGTACATGCGGACAGCTTGCTGCTCAACCGAATTGGAGGTGAAAAAGGGAGCTCTAAAAGGGGGGCACGATACGTGCGAACAAGTGCTGCGCCCCCGTTCTGATAAAGATACGTAACGTCCGATCTTACCAGTCTGATTGTTGGTTGACTGCTGTTGTCCACCACTTGTATCGATAAAGCTCTGTGTGGCTTCAGCGATAAGATTGCGTTTTTTCGTCCGCACATCCTCGACGATATTTTTTAGAGACGACCCACCCCCCAACCCTAAGCAGGACTCGCTCTTTAAGTAGCGGCGTCGCTCTTGTTCGTGTCGTTTTGAATTAACAGCCGTTTTGACAAGATTTGAGGGACTCAGGTTTTGATGTAGGTAATTCGATGTTGGCGACATCGTTGCTTGATTGGCCGAATTTGTGGATATGGTTGGAGCGCTTTGTTTCACTGTTGGTGCACCAACAAGCGTTGGCGCGATACGTCTAGGAATTTTGGGAGGGATCGTGATGTTGGATTGCTCTTTGACAACGTTTGCGATACCAATGGCCGTTTCTGGCTTATTGGATATCGCTGGAAAATCATGCTTGGTCATTGTTTTTGGTGGTTCGGTTTTAACGGATGGTTTGGGCTCATCGTTATTGTCAATGGGTTTAGTTGAGGAGTCGTCCTCTGATTTACTATTACTGCTCTTTTTGCGTCTGTTGTTCAGAGTGTAGTTGGGTGTGGAGCCGGTTCTCGATCGACTGTGGGTTGGTGTTGTGAACAGATGGGATAATCCGTCAAACAAACCTTTTAACGGACCAAAACCGGACTTTAATTTGTCGCAACTACTACTTGAATTCGACGAGGACACTTTATCGTCGGGCAATTTGCTCGGTTTCGACTGTTGTTTCGAGAAGCTTGAAAAGCTTGTTTCGGGAGTAGTTTCGCCAACTTTGGCAGCAGCTGCTGCAAAGCCCCACGGAAGTTTGTCTTTTTCAGCATTGCTAATGCTACCGAATGTAAGGAAATGTGATGTTTTCGAGCCAAACACTTTGGTTTTCGAATCGTCTGATGACGATCCACTGTCGTCATCATCGTCCGAATCAGAACTACTCGTACAGTCGGAACTCGAACATTCCGAGCTGTCATCATTTGACGACGACTCATCCTCGTCCTCATCCTCCGAACTCGTCATCTCAATGTCTATATCAGACTCATCAGACGATTGCGACTTTTTCACTTTATCTTTCACTTTAAGTACTGAATCAACATATTTCACTAAAGGTTTAGTTTTTTCATCGGTTTTATTCCCTACAGATAATTTATGATTAAATGCATTATCACTTTTTGACTTACTCAATTTAATAACACTGGCATCTTTAGGGCTAGCGACAACGTCCATTTGTTTTGATGTTGAATTTTTACTTTTTGAATTGTTTAAATCACTTTTTTTAAGTTCATCGTTACAACTACTTTTAGTTCGTTTTTTATCAGCACAGAAAGCTGATAGTCGAAAAAATTTCTGTTTTTCCTTAGATATTTTAACGGACTTATCTAGATTTGTAAAAACATTGGATGTGTTATTCGCGGCAGACGGTGACGGTAATGTTGGCGACTCAGACTTGATCGGAACTCCAATACCATCTTGGAGACATTTCAAGTTTGCCTCGTCCTCGGAAGATGTGTCACCTTCTAATGTTGTCACTTTAACGGGCGGATCCCGAGGCGTTTTTAACGGAGTTTTCGACGTTTTTTGAAGACTAGGACTAAAAAAATCAATTAGTTAACTAAAATGTAAACTTTAATGTAAATAAAGAGTCAGCGACGGTCAACTGTAAATTGCTGGTTGCCCAGTCGTCAGGAAAATCTGAAAAGCCATGGAAATTTTATTAGGTGTGAGTAAAAATTAGAAAAGTCAGAGGAACTTGACAAAATATGTTCATCATTTGATTAGATAGGAAAAGATAAAAAAATCCATTATGCAAAAAATATCTACATTGAATAAGTTTAATAAAGCCTACTGATGACCGAGTGGTCTAGGTGACTACTCCAAAACTGGTACGTGTTGGGTTCAATCCTCGTACCGAGCAAATTTCAGTATTTGTCGATTATGGATTTTTATTAACCCTAGAGTCGCTAAAGACCATAGTTGCTATTAAGCGACGATAAATAACAATTAAAAAAAATTAATTCAATAGAATTTATTTTATTTCCAAGTCTTTAAGGATGTTATAGAGGTACTATCGTAGATAAAAGTACATGAAAATATGAAGTTCGTGAATATTTACGTCGCATAGCGTACTATAAAGCGAATAAATAGATCGATACTTAAAAAATTGTTTAAAGCTTAAGAGAAATACGGAAATTTCACTAATAATTTAAAAAAAAATAACAAAAAAGAATATAGAAAATTTTTAACTAACTTTTGGGACTGAATATGCCTTGATTTCAACTAAACAAATCAAAATATTATTGATTTGATGCTCATAAGTTATGAATGTAGAATTGTTTAATATGATTAAACCATAAATAAAACATAAAATTAGCATTTTTTAAGACAATTGTAACTAAAAAAATAAATTAAATTAGTTATTCAACATTATATAAAACAATAAAACGTGATAACGCTGTCGAATTTATAGGTTGGCAGTGTTGGTAACTTTAATATGTCTCTTTCACATGATGTGAGTAAGCATACGCTACATGCTTAACATTTAGAAAATAAATTATTTGACATATTTCATCCTTTTCCGCTTCATACTATATACTCATGAGTGTGACAAAGATAAATTATGAATTTCATTTTTATCTAACCAAATGTACTAACACAGCTTGTATTATATACAAAACGGTACGGCTCAACTGACGAAAGTGTTACCGCACTTTCTTATACACTTATTAATTAATCAAGTAAAAAACCACATTTACGGTCTGTTTTAATTTGTTTTTTAAAAACTGTAGTGAATTCAAATAAACGTATACAAAATTAGTTCCTTAAAGTTTAGTCTACAAATTTTAAAAGTTTGGGATGCCTGGTAACATTTTTTTTACTAATAAAAAATAATTTAGTCTGCTCAATCACTGAATCTCCATAAGATTACGTGTAAAATCATAGTATTTTAAAAATGCAATAACTTTTTTAAGACTTAGTGAATCGTTTTAAAATTTTCGCAGGTGCTTTAGAATTAAATAGAGAACGTTCTACTAAATTTTTAGTTGTCTGCTAACGTTTTGACAAACCTTCATAACATCCTTAATCGTTTTTTTAATAAATTCAGGGTAAGAAGTTACCTTTGGCTTGGTAATTCAGGGAGTTTGTTTTGAAGAAAACACTGAACCCCTAAAACTTTAAACCGCTACGGATTTTCAATGAGCCGTTTTGACAAATTTACGTTTGGGTACTTTCCTATATTTATCTTATATCGTCGCCGACTCTTTAAATTATTAAGATTAGACTTACGAGTTAACGTCGTCTGATTTGGTTTTATCGCGTACTTTGCTTAACTTCTTTCGTACAGAGTTTGCCACGTCTAACTTTTGCGTTTTCTTCACCGAACCGTCATACTGTTGTCCGGAAATGCATCCAGCGCATTTCCAGGCGGTGCGGCATTTTTTGTCGAGGGGAGGATTTGTACATCCGAGGTGGTGAGTACGTTCACAATCGGCACAGGCCAGTAAACAAGGCTCTATGTCGATTCGCGAACATATTATACATCGACGACAATCTTCGCAGTACCACTTTGAACCTTTGGCCAAAACAATAGTAAGATGACTTCCCCAGCGACTGCAGCTCAGGTGAATGCATGATCCACAATCACTACATGAGGTTAATTTTTCGGGAACTCCATCACTGTTTTTCAGTTCCGTTCCAAGGCATTCGGTGCAAATTGGCTTTGAGTCGGGTGTCTAAAAATTGAAAATTGTTAGATTTTTTTTATTTGGAGTTGACAGGTTTAACATACTTTTATTGGTGATGATTCCGAGTCGGACGTGGAAACTCTTCGAGGCGTTTTTGGTGTTGGGTAGTTGTTGAAAAAAGATCCTGAAGTTAGCGAGGGTTTCTTTGGCAAAATTGATGGTTGAATGTATTTGGATTTGAAGACATTTCCGTCTTGGATGACTAAACCTCGGGCCACCGCTCGTTTGGCCGAGGCGCGTAAAACTTGCCGTAGGTCCGTTTCAGGACCTTTTAGTTCGACCATGTGCGATTGGAAAATGTACCGTTCGATACTCTTTAAATTGGAACCGTCACGCTCGCCCAATTCACGTACTGCTTTCGCGATTATTTTCGATAAGTCCGTGGAATTGTTGATTTTCAATTGCCGGTTTTGGATAACGCCAGGATCTTTGTACGAACTTTGTCCTTTGTTGAATACTTTTAACACACTGCCGTCCTTGACGGCGACTTCCAAGTGCTCCGATATCACTTCTTCGTGGTAGTTGTGATGTTGGCGAATCGCGTGGCAAATACGCTCCACGCTCGGCCGCTGTTTTTGCGAGCGAATTTTCCGAATTGCGTCTAAAAACCATTGTGTCCACGTGTCCTGACCTACTTCTTCCTCCATGTCGCACATTTTTACTTCAACACTTGGCAACTTTTACAATGTATAATCACTCACATTTTAAGAAAGACAATACATCTTTGTATTTTTTTGGATAATTTTTATATGGGTATGGTTGGATTTTGGACCAGGATTTTTGATATTATTTACTGATTTTGGACGCTGTAAAAAATAAAATGCAAACATATAATAATTCATTTTTTCAACGATTCGTTTGTAGGAATAAATCATAAATCTTAAAAAAGAACAAATGGCTATTTTAATAAAAAAACGAAAAAAAAATATTAAAATTGTCAATTTAAATAATATAGTATATACAAAAAATAATGAACTCAATAAAGCGAAAGAAAGAATAGTTTCAAAAAAATGATAAGAAATGACGTCATACATTGAATTAAGTAAATGCAGGCGATTAGTTACTTAAAAAATGAATAGAAATGGAAATTAAATATTAAGCAACACCAATTTTCTTTATTGATAAAAGCATTAGTTAATGTTAGATTCATAGCATTTGGACAAACTTGCGAAAATCAAAGGAAAAAACAACTTAGTTGTTGCAAAAAAAAAACGAGGCATTGATCGAAAATAAAAATACATTTTCTAGGCTTGTTAAGAACTCGGTGAATTGATAGGAACCTATGATAAGAAACTCACGGTTTCGTCCATTAAAATTGTTGAATGGAAGCCAAACGGAAAAGTAGTTAGATTAAAATTTGCTTTGTCTATGTAATTTTGGAAATTTTAATTTATTTAAAAAAAATGGCTTTAAAAACTTTAAAACTTCTGACGGCGAAAAAGTAGTTGTTTGACAAAACAGAACATGCCAATTTAAGACATTTAAGTACAATTTCATTTGTGTTTTTTCCGATATAATTATCTCCTAAATGAAGGCATTTTTATAAATTTGCAAACTTTGAAAAGTACGGTATGCATACAAGAAATACCATAGTTAAAAAAATACGTAAAACTTAACGGGTAAGCATAATTTTTCCCGTTTCCCTTACAAAAGGGATATCACCATTTTATTTTACAAGGTAGAAAAAGGAGTTTCAAAATTACAAATTTTGTATTACGGAATTTATGAACGACTTATAAGTGGTGTTGTTTTGTCATGTTCTGTTTTTTTCAGCCACGTAAACAATATATTCAAACAGTAGACTGATACCATTCATAGGTTTTCACAAAATTTTGCAAAAAAAAAATTAAAATTTTGAGAAACAAGTTAAAAATTTGTGAAACTATTGAAGTGGGTACCAACAGATATTAAGTTTGAGGTACCTATACCTCAAGAGGCTTGAGGTATGAATAGAAAATAATCAAAATTTGGCATCAATTGCGTTTTTTTAAGCAGACCTTCACAAAATTTAGGCTTATAGACTTCTACTGACAAACTGATATTAGAGGTAAATTAATTTTTCAATAATTAATCATAGATTCAAATTTCATCAACATTTTTTTTCTATAAAGTCTACGGATGGACAAGTAATCAAGGTGGTCATTGAAACTGTATATGTTGGGTACGATTTTCGTGCCGGGGAAATTCCCTTATATTTTTCGGTTTATAAAATTTAATCGTTAGAGAGAAATCGGTAAATAACAAATAAAGCAATTCATAGTACACGGGTAAAAAGAATAGAGGAAAAATTACAATAATACATCGTAATTCTTCTTAGTCGTTAATGCAATGCTTGACCCGAACGAACACATTGTAATTGTTACAGTATGACATTGTTCGTACAAATAGTTCTTGCATAAGTCCATACATACTCAAGTAGTGTCACTCTTAAGGATGTGTTCGTTGAGAAGCCAGAGAGTAGGGGCAGAGATATAAGTAGTTCTATCTTTTTTACTTGTATATGTTATATGATATATTCACTTGCAATTACAGAAAAGTTTCCAATTTAACATCGTACTTTTTGCTAAGGTATTTATTACAGAAAATTATCGTTATAATTACAATTTTATAACGTAAAAATTCAAATGTATTTAGTAAATCTTAAAATAGAGTATTGTGAAGACTAAGATAATGAAAGTTTAGCCATAGATTACGATGTTACATTGTAAATTTTACTATGATTTTTCCCCTATATTTACTATTGCATTTGGAAGTTATAAATAATGTACCATTCATAAATTGTGACACACTTTGGGGAAGGGAACAAATTATTCTAGATTTCTGAAAAATGTGACAAGAAGTAAGGGGGATATTTTAGGTGTTATAAATTTAAGCAATTAAATCTTTTATTGCGATTTTTGTGCTAATTTTAGCTAATTGAACTAATTCCCGCTATTTTTCCATGAATAAATAGATTATAGGGTAGAAAGGCTATAGTGAAGTATCACTTGAAGTTAAATGTGACAAAGGTAGAGAATGGGTATCAAAATTTTACAATTTGGGAGACGTAATTAATGGATTACCGCCATTCATATTAGCTGATACTCTTAACTTCACATGTGTGGCACATTTATAATAAACAGTGTTTTATTGGAAGAAATGAAAACTCATTGAAATTTGGAAATAAAATCTATTTTATAAACAATTTGGAACATCTGTAACTTAAAATAATTTTCCGATTGCACTAGTTTGAATAGAAAACATAATAAAATAAACAATTCATTATAGCAAAGCTAATTTGCCTCTAAAAGTGTGAACTAAGATTAAATTTAAAGCATTAAACATTTTTTATTTTAACAATATTTTGACCTTGAATTACTTGTTATCCATTTCACCAACTATAGCATATATGAACTTCGTACAACGAAAATCACTTTATATATTTTATTTAAATTTTCTTCATTTTTTCAAATAAAAAAAAACATTTAATCATTGAAGAAAATCTAGGACTATCCTACAAATTCCGTGAATTAGAGAAATCGCAATCGTAAAAATAATAAAATGAATAACGACTTTCTACATCTGTATTTTTTATGGGCACATACTATAAGTAAAATATGTAAATATCGCATTAAATTACGGAATTTTTTATCACTGAATTGATGCCAAAAAATTACTCGGATAAAAAAAAAATGAGACGAAATATTTCCTTTTACTTTCAGTCTGCCAAACATAAGAACCACTTATTATATTACTTAAACAAAAAAAAACATGAAAATATCATTAATTTGAATAACATATTTGAGCATCAATGTGGATACCAATGCCATCCCTTTTCTACTTTCTTCACGATTCTTTCTCATTAGGTTAAAAATGTCATAAAATTTTACATTTAAAAAGAAAAATAAACCAGTTGCTTCGAATAGTCGATTAAACGATTATCGTATGGAGAAAGTACGTACAAATATTCTTTTGCAGAAAAAATAAAATAAAACCAGGAAAAACCGGAATGTGCGATGCACAATTGTAACTCCATAATTGCTTTAATTCATAAATTTTTAATGAAAAAAGATTACAGCCTTTCATCAGCCTATCAATCCCATTAGTTTTATTATATTTTAATCACAGTAGATATTGTGAAATAAATTGACTTGTCATTGGGTCAAATTTTGAAGGTTCAATTTCTTAATGTAACCGTTTAAATTCTCTGGAATTTTAAAAAAGTAGGGTCCAATATTACTTTTTAGGGTTCTGTTCCCAAATAATAAAAACGAAACTCTTATAAATTTGCTTTGTTTATTCATGAGTGTATGGATATGGAATATATAGAAACATATGGATTGAATTTGGCAGGAAATTCTTTTCTGTGAACCTCTTTACAATGGTATGAAAAAATTAGCGCACATAGGTATCTTAAGTACATTTACATATATTTTTAAAAATGAAAAAGAAGTTTAAAAACGCGCAAAAGCAGTAAAAAGTTTCTTCCTCTAACTTTTCAATTAGACAATGAAAGTTTACAAAAAAAGTTTTAAAACGAATATTAAGTGTAAAACAGTCCTTAGATTAATTTTTTTTTTCCATAATGTTACACGTATTCTAAAAATCAGTGAACCATTTTCTTTTGTCGTTAATTAATGAAAATTCACATAATACATCTCCTACTCCTTATTCTTATGATTTTTGGGAATCTTTCTTTCGAGCTGCACCGTAAAAAGATTATTACACCCCAACGTTGTTCCCAGTTACAGTTGGTCAGACCTAATTCGGAGATAAATCTAACTAGGTAACCTATTAGATCCCTAGCTAATATCCAGGTGGTCCTAGACAGTAAAGGCGACTACTAGCCAGAACCCGGCAATCAAATAAGACATGATCCCCCATATGCCTACAAATCATTAAAATTCACTTCTACCAATTCTTGTGTTTGGGATTATTACCCCAAAGTAATTAGTCCCTTTAATTCACAGGTTCACATATGACTGTCTCACTCGCACTCGTAAGAAGTTTTGGCGAAAATTTAAGAAAGAAATTTTGTTCTAGCATTTTTTATTATAACATTAATTACCTTTTTCAACTTTGATTTAACTATTACATATTGATTATACCTTTGATTGGTAAACGGTGTACACTGATGTTATTCATAGTATTATTCACATATCAGCATACCGTGGGTTGTTATATTCTTAGAATCGCATTTAAATAATAAATAAACTGCTGGAGTTTAAAAAAAAATATTCTAATGTTTATTTTATGAAAAAAACTTTATAGAAAAACCGCCTCGTTCAACATGATACCGTATACCCCCAAAGTTTTTCAATATTGAAAATTTTCTTTGATTAATTTCATCACATATTTACATTACTATTGATCTTCTATATAATAAGAATTTAATAGTTGTTTAAAACTTCCATTTAAAAATTTAAACTTAATGATTTATCGTATTCATATCCATGATAATAATATGTAGTTGATGTTCATAGGTATTTGGACTAATAAGACTAATTATTTTAACAATTCTTTACTATCATTGTACAACATTTCGTCTCTTTCGAGACTTCTTCAGGTACTCGATAATAGTCCATTATAGTCTTATTAGTCCAAATACCTATAAACATCAACTACATTTTAAATTTAATATTTGTGTCTTTTACCCTGCACGAAAGGGCGGAAAGAGGTTTATCTAATTTTTACGAGCAAAATTTGCAAATTTATATAAACAATTTACATTTACGTATGATTCCGACTTCATCAGGAAACCTTAAAATAATCATTGAAAACACAGTCTCGTGATATAAATTATAACATCTGACATTTAGCAAATACAAATTTGAGTCTAAGTTAAGTACTGACATGTCTTTTCGATTGTCAACAATAATTTTTACAAAAATTCTTAATATAATTTCATAGATACTTATAAACTACAATCAATTGCCAAAATTAACCCACAAATATCGGCTCAAGTGTACTTTAGCACACCCACAATCTAGCAACGTCGCATTTTCGACTTTGTTTTTAATTTAATTCGCGATATTTTTGTTTATTCAATTCTAATATCGTATAATTCTCTCTTTTCTGGCTAAATTTTCATTATGGACCGACTTAATCGCAAATTAAATTAAAAACAAGGTCGAAAATGTAACATTGCCAGATTGTGGGTGTGCTAAAGTACACATGAGCCCAAATATCTATGTGGTTTTTGTCAGTTGGTTACTAATACTAAGTATTAGTATTAGGTAAAGTACGGAAACCTTGGTGTACAAGTAAAACTTGTACTTGTTCAGATTTTGTAATAAAATGTGATTTACTCGAATTTATTTTAGTTCTTTAGGATGCTTTTGCTGAAGCAAATAAAATCAATTCAAAATCTGATCTTCGGTAAGACCCTGCGAATTCAAAAAAACAATTAGTTTTTACTTAAGTTATTTCACGTACTTTGTTGTGCTTCTACCAATTTAGAAATTTGCATTAATCTATACTGAACTCATAGATAAATGACAGAAATAAGCAAAGTGTAATCTACTAAATCAAAGTTTAAACTTCAATTGTAGTCTGGCAAGTTATTACTTTTCCTACGCAAAAATCGACCCATTAATAGTAATGGTCGATCCAATACATAAGCGTTCGTGGATCGTTTATGAGGTGATGCAAAATTTATGCAAATGGCTTTTAAAACTCGGATTTTTGACACGCTACTGCCCCATACTATCGAGTTTAGGTGGAGATTATTAACGATAATGTTTGTTTCAACGCATTTACACTTGTAAATATGTTAGCAATAATGCAGTACACATAAAACCACATACCAAGCAATTTTATCTCATCGATAAAATGCGAATCTATTAAGACTAAACCAGAACATTTCTTTTTAGTATGTTTCTCACCGCTTTTCCAATTGGATTCTTTCCCTTTATAAATCTATTGACTAATCATACAAAATCCGATTTAATTACTGGTGACTTTTAAAATAGGAAATGAAATTATACATAATAGTCAATTTTACAAAAGCTCCAAGACTCTTAGTATCATAAAAAGGCTATTCGAGTGAAAGAAAATCTATTCATTTTGAATTTTTATAGACATTATGCAGATTTAAACGTGTTTTAGCACGTAATTCGAATATTTTTGTCAATAACCGGTATTGTTTAGTCGTCCACATTCATAAATCGTTATGGATTATATGCTTATAAAATACAAAAGCCACTTTATTTCTCATATCCGAGAAAATAATTTTAATGGATTTTTTTTTTTTTGTAGCAGTTGTAAATACAAATAACGAACTTGAAAAGCTTTTATAGCCAATGTAAGAGGGCATTAGCTCAACGCAGGACAGTTTATGTATTTTCGGAGATTTAATGGCCATTTCAATTGGAAATTTTTCGAAACAATTTTGGTTTATTACAGTGTTTTTCAATATTTTTTGTGCTCCCGTCAAGGCTTTTTTTAAATTTTCACGCCCCCTTAAAAGAATGATTCTACACAGATTGATTTGGTCTGTTGACGATATTCCAAAAGGCGTTCGAATTATGAATTATAGAAAAATGTTCGTCTAACTCTTTTACACACACATAAACTTATGAAGTTAAAACGAGATGGTAAGAATACTTTCCGAGTAGAAAAAGAATAGCACAGCTACAGAGATTGCTACAGAGTTAACTTAAATCTAATATTCGTCTAATTTTAAACCTAATACTCAAGGTCGCAACATATTTATAATAAACTGGAAATATTACACAAAATTAGTCTATCTTTCACCGGGGTGATCTAGGACTTAAACTTTAGATAAGCCTGTTTTAGAGTTGTTCAACTTGACCACCTTGAATCAATTTCTTCCCTGTAAGGTGTGGGTTCCAAAGAGGGAATCCGTAGTTTACTTATTTATATAAATGGGATGAAAACGTAAAATATAATTTTAAAAATAAATTTGAATGTAAAGAAGCATTGACTATGAATAATCGTGTAATATATTTAGTTTGCTACCCAAAATTCTAAAAAAACTATAAACATAAATTTGAACAAAAGTTCAAACAAATGAGTTATTGACGTATTTCCCAGATACGTCTTTCGATTGCCAATCTTCATCAATCCAATACTACTTGATAACCACTGATGAAGATTGTTTGCTAATCGAAATATATATCTTGGCAATACGTCAGTACTTCATTTGTTTGAACTTTGGTTCAAATTTATGTTTATATTTTACTTTTATAAACTATATTACATAAATAAGACCACAATATATTTTATATATTATATAAACAATAGACTATTCAGTCAACGAAAAAATCTAATTTAACGTTAGGGTATTATTTATAATTTTTTTTTAAATATTTTAGGTTATTTCCACAACAAAAATGTTTTTCTTGTGATTCATATTCTGTTTATTTTTTTCTAGAATGATGTGAACAAAAAAGCTTTATTCTTATTCTTGTAAATCTTCAATAAACCGTAGAATAATAAATATTCGTCGAACTTTCGAATTCGGTAAATTACGACTCTAATTGAGGTTCCGGTTTCCGCAAAAAATCTGCCGAAACTATGACCGAACACCAAGAAACTGTATAAGTAGTCTATAATCTTTTAGAATTCTTTGGACGTAGTAAAAATGACTGATATAGTAGAAACTTATTATTTACGCCTTTATGTCATCAATCAATGTTCAATGTTGGATTGTTCTTGGTATGGATTAATTCTATTTACATTTAAAGGATTCTTTTTGTAATAAGACAAAATATGCAAAAAATATCTTAAAAGAAAATTCTAGTTTCGATCACTTTTAACTAATAGAGAAATCTAAATTCGGTTTCGGTTGTAAAAACGAATTTTGGTTTACCGAACTAGATAATTCAACTTTTTTTTAATCAAGGAAGTCCTGACAGAGACAACAATATAATTATATAGGAGTACGAAACCCTATTTGTTTTCTTCTTTTGTGCCAATTGTATTGTTATTTAACTCAGTAGTATTAATATTTTTGACAAATATAATATTTGTACTTCAAAAAAAAATCAAAGCAATGTTATCGTAAAATATTATCTTCACGTACGCAGATACTTGTAGGAAGTAATAAAATAATGAGTTTTATAAACAGGCAATAACGTAAGGTTCGTTAGAATGTCAATGTACAATAATTAAGTCATTTAGAATGAAAACAACGTACCAATAGATTTTTTAAAAACAAAATATACTTGAAATGCTTAGATTTAAAGGAAAAGCTTTCTTAAAGATTTTCTCCATATTCTTCTAGAAATGTAGTCATTTTTAATCAAGTAAATGTTGTTGAGGTAATCATATATTAAATAAAAATGATTTAAACGTTTCTTCATTTTATTTACAACTTCTTCAGTATTACACTAATCATTTGTACTTACTTTTTAGGTAAACTGTATTATTTTACATATTTACAGACAATTATTAAGAGATATACGTTTTCCTTGGGTGGTCTCTGAAAATACGACCGCAATTGTTTTTAATTTATATTTAACATTGTTAAAGTATTTAACTCCGATAGGGAAGTATAGCCCCAAGCTGGGGAGCAATAGTTCTTAATTGACGCAGCCATAAGAACTCGTAGAAAAGATCCCCAGGTTAAAAAAGAAAAAAAATATAGCATCTTATTACATAACACAAAACTCCATAGTGCTAAATCCTTTTCAAACTAAAATGTGGTATTTAATTGGCATTTTAAAGCTACAACGTTGTTCTAAAACGACATTTAGTTATGGTAGGGTAATTTCCTCTCATTTTTACATATTTAAACGATTAAAATAATAATTAAGATTCTTGCGGTCATAGTTAGCGAGGCCACCAATCGATAACATATATTTCTATAAATAAATTATATATATAAAAAATACAATGTGATCCAAAACCATATACATTTGGAAATCATACAGTCAAATCTTTAACTAAAAATACCTATAGAAATTGGTATATTTAAATTTTAAATCTCAGTCTAAATATAACATACCCTGTTGCTCTCAATATACTTTCAAATCTCTGCTAACTCAATCATTTCCAGAACCTATCTTAACATTATTTCTCTACAGCTTGTCAATGCAATCGACAACCCTTCTTTCACACCCTCCATTTATCAAACGGCAATTAGGTACTACACATTTGCAATGCAAATACGTGCCACAATTCAAACCCCTACAGCAACCCTATATTAAAAAAAAACTGTGCTAACGAAATTAATGAACCAACACTATACAAGTGGAAGTAGAAAAATCATTTAAGCCGACCACCCCCGCATTCGTAAATTCAGCATTCTAAATGCGGAAACACGCAAATAAGACAATAGAAAACAGTAAAAACGGTGATAAGAAAGACACAAACAAGTTAACGAGGCATAAATTAATTACTTTATAAATGTTATTTTTATAGAAGGTCACAATTGCATTTCATACGTTTATATATTTGAATGAATACGCAAGTTTCAGATTATCATAAATAAATATTTAAAAAAACAGATTGATCTACTTGGTATAATTATGTAATGAAATAATTTGTTTAACAAAATAAAGTAATTTTAACTTTAATTTGATAACACCGGTTTCTATAAATGATTCATTGGACTTAAGTGAAATAATCGACCAAGCATGTAGTTGTTGGAACACGCACATGTAGTTGTTTTGAGCCTTTTTCATTTTTTATGAGTAATCTAACCAATCTAACACATTTATGCCAATTAACTTTTTCATCTGACAGTTGGTATTACAATTAGGGATGCAAACGATACATCGATTTTTTCAAACATCAATACATCGTTCATAAACATCGATGTTTAAACCCAAATTATCGATGATACATCATTCTTCATGAGTGAAACATGATAAAGTTTTATAAGTTCCTTATCCACGATTTAAGCTAATTTAAATAAAAGGAGATGTAGGAGGAACAGTAAAAGATAAGATAGGTAAACACAAGTATAACGGTTCACAGAAATATTTTTTTCCAGAACCAAAAATATATCCAAGTATCAAAATAACAGGGCGAAAATACAAAGATTCCATTTTTGTCATTTGGCTAGATTCCCAAAAACCAAATTTTATTTGATATTTTACTAAACTTTCTACAGAAATTTAGTCAATATTTGGTCTTCATTTCTAAAAATTAACCCCAAATTTTGAAAGGCTTTTACTTAATAACTTCCTTGATTTTGGTGCAACCAACTATTACAAGGAATTTCATTTGTTTCCTATTGTTCAATTGAACTGAAATTTGTATGTATATATAAATTTGCGACCAACCTGTAAATTTTTTTAGCAAATCCAGTGTTCCCGTAGGAGAAATCAGGAATACACTTATTAATTGCCACTTCACTGTAAAATAGTTTAACTAAATGTTTCATTTTTTTCATATAATTTTAAGTAGAAAACAATAATTTTTGTTTTATTCAATTATTCAGTATCAACTATAACGACGATAAGCAATTAATGATTTGATTAAAAAATGCATTCTTAAGTTGTTAACTTTCTATAAATGACCAAATCCAATTAATTATAAATAGGCAGTGTCAAAAATTGAGATCTTTAACTGTTGTAATTATTTTTAATAGATTAATTAAAGTGTTTATTAAACCATACGATTAGTGCCAGATGGAAGACGCGGCTTATTTCGTTAATTGTATTTTGAAAGATCTAACAGATTTATTATTGATAATGAATAGATATTACTCTATTAAATCTATCATATAAAAACGCAAGACCATTCGACCGGTATCCGACCATGAGAGCTGCTTTGGTAATTGAATTTTGACAATAAACTTATTAATGGCAAATCGAGTTTTCAACAAAATTTAAATTTTAAAAAAATCAAATTGTATTGATGACCAATACATCAATATATATGAAAGATTTCGTAGGGCATTACTAATATTATATATTATATAATATAATAGGTAATATACATAAAATAAGTATGATTCAATAATAATCCACATAAAGACAATATGAGTCATTAAACTATGACATCATTGAAATTGTCAATATAATTTACTTGTGAATTCAATCAATCATTTTCTATGAAATAGAAATTAGAATATTACATTAGGATTTCTTTTCTAAAGAAATCTAAAGAAATCAATATCAACTATAGGGAAATAATAAAAAAAATGAAGCTTATTTTTATATTTTTAGTCACAACTAAAAAAGACATTATAGTGCTAATTATAGTGACATTAAAGTGTCAGATAGGATAATTATTGTTTATAGTAGGTAATAATGATTGATTGGTAAGAAAGGACTTTCGTTTTCAAATTAAATTGATTTGAAAACTTATTATTCATTGATTTTTGAATATAATAAAAAAAGTGATATTCGTTAAACGATTTTAATTTCTATGTTCCATCATTAATGTACAGAGTTCTCTATTTTTCTTCGTTAACAATTAACCGACAATTATGGTTTACTTTAAAATTAAAGATACTATTGAAAGAATTGGTATGACAATCCCTTGATGTCTTCTTTTTCTTACTTAATGTTAATGTTAAAACATATATTTAAAACTGCGAGTTGTTATTTTTTAAGCTTACGCTTTATCCATATTCAAGACTTATGACTTGTTCTATTAAAATTCATTAATTGAATTTTGTATCATTATGAAGGAGAATTGTTGAGGAAATGGTTTTATTGAGTTCATTTATTAGTATAAACCAGTATCTACCCGTGAACTAATCACAGCAAACACTGACGCAACTGCCAAATTCGACAATTGAATGAAAACAAAGGATAATAATTAGTTAGCTCAATAATTAGTTAGTTCACATTTAAGCTGATTATTATATTTGGTTTTCACTAAGACGTATGTGTTTTAATATATTCTTTATGCTCTGCCTTTGTCGACATAATATATATACACATTTGCCTATTATTATATTGATATACAATTTTAATGTTTTCATTTATTTGATAACAATATTGGTTTAAAAAAATCACGAGTTTGATAAAGTTTTGTTCACTTATAAAAAGTATTTATCCAAATACCGGTTTACTAGAAATTTAAAACGTGGTTTAACAAATCCGTTTAGGCGTAGTGATATAAACATACCTACTGTTTACACTAATGAAGTGTAGTTTAATTTTATTGGGGGAAATCATAGCTAACGAAAATACAAACAAAACTTGTCAATATCTGTCTGAAAAGTTATTAAAAATATAATTAATCGTGAATTAACCTTTTAATTGTTATTAAATACAAATATCACATATAGTTAATTTTTCAAGCTATTTTTATTCCATTACTGATTGACCATATAGTAGTTATAAAATTCACTGATAATTTCAGGTTTTCCAGGATATTTTTCTATGATTTGAAACTCTTATTTTTGTCCTTATGATGAAATGTTGACCTATTTTTTCCATCACCTGTATTAATTAGTGGAATAGGTCGAAACGGTTACCAAAATACCATTGGTTAAGAAATTTATATACATGCAATGTAATTGACTTTGATATCAAGATAACTCCTATAATTCTCTACCGATCTTGAACAAATTTAGTACTCTTATTTTTCAGCGGATTTCCTTAAATGAATTTAAAGATGAGCAAAATCGGATGACTAGTTTAGAAATAGTTTCAAGTACTTTAAAGTCCCGGATATTTCAAGACTGAATTAAGTTCCCTGGTAATTCCAAGTTTTCCAGGTCTGTGGTCACCCTACATTCACTTTTTTTGGAAAATGAAAATTTTGTACAATATTTTTAGATCAGTAATCGAGTACTTTTGATAAAAATATGTAGTATTCCATATCAAATTCACCATCTGCCAAAGTTTACATCTCTGATTTTTGGATATTTTTTATACATCTTGAAAAGGGTACCAATATTTTTGGTTTTCCCAAGCTCGTTTACTCCCTATTTTTCGCTTCAATTTTGGATTTCTTTGTAAATAAATTTCATGTTAATATTCACTTCATATCTCACTAATTTGTAACAATTTAGCTTTGTTTTTTCACGCATTTTATCAGGCTTTTCCCGAGATAGGCGCAGTAGTTTTTTTGCCAAAAAGGAAAAGGACCGGTGTTTTGACATCTTGATAATAAAATTTTTCTTCTAGATAAAATTTTAGTCGCAAAATAGAAAAACATGCGTAGTTTCACGCAAGGAATTATCTGACAGACAATTTTTTATCAATTAAATAGCTATCTTAAAGACATAGCCTACCTACTCATGAATGAAACTACCGGCTCTTAGTACAGATCAGAGGTTGTCAAAGTGATCGATATAGATCTCTTGAGGTTAATATAACACTATGGAGGGTTGATCTAGAGCAATGGTTTTTAGCTTTGTGGGACGTATTGAACCCCACCTTCTTAATTGGAAAAATATGATTTTTTCAAACCAAAACATAAGTATATATTTATACAAAAGTCATATGAGTCGGAGGTGTGTTTTGACCTCCGTCGAATCCGCGAGACCGACTCACTGAACCTTTTGGGTTCGATCGAACCCAGTTTAAGAACCACTGATCTAGAGGGTCGAAGAAAAAACATTTCCTAATATCCAAATAACACATATTAACCGCGTATGTAAAAATTTTCAACGCTTTAATAATTGATATTTTATATATGCATAACTATTATTAAACAATGTACTTGAATAAATGTTTAAAATGATGAGATAAATTTATAAAAACTGATGGATTATTTTATTTAACTAAAAATTACGGGAGTCGATGAGGGATTGCAAAAGTTGTGTAAGGGTCGATGAGTAAAAAAGTTTGGCAACCCATGATATAGATTGTCCTATGTATATATTGTAAAATTTCCTAAGGGGTCATTTATAAATAACTTAAGCCCAATTTTGTCACTTTTAAGCCACCCCCTCTCTCATTAGTTAGATGAAACATCATTTTCTAAGAGAGGAAAAATTACGAAAATTATAAATCAGTCCTTCATAGTGCACAAAGTAATTTATGAATGGTCCATAACCATATAAAAAAACGTTGTATTCACTTGGCATGACTTGAAAGCAAATAAAATAAAATATTTTTCCAATAAAAGTAAATTATAAGTAACAGTTGTAATGACGTAAGAACACTGTTGTCTCATGTTGAACTTTACATTCATCAATTTTGCTAATTTCTGTTCGTCTAGGAAAACAGAAAAAATTATATGACTCATTGAATCGATTGCGCTTATTTATATAATAATACCAACATTCATATTTAATTTGCTCTGATACAAAATCACATTTATATTTAAAATGGTACGTATCACATTAATACATATCACCGAGAAAATGTAGAACGAAAAATCGTATTAAAACGTTTTCAACTTCGTTTTATCCATTTTTCAAATGAATAATTCATGGAAATTTAATAAAAATTTAATCCACATAGGACATTTGCAATTTAATTCAATGTTTCGAGAGCAAAATTAACAAATTTATAAAATAATCGATAACTTTTATACATTTAATACAATCTGTGATTGTAAATGTTTTATTTTCGCCTCTTATTTATAAAAAAAAAAGTTATCAAGAGAAATCGGATGTTTATGATGAAAATTAAAAGTTATGAATTATGTAAGTTTGGATTTGATAAATAATGATATGTAAATATTGAAGTTTTTCCGGTAAAATTTTAATGTGTTTAAAACAAAAAAAAAATCATGCATTTTATTTGTTAGTAATGAAACAGGGGAAAATTATTTTTTTTTACGAAAATAAGCAAATTTAATAAACTTTATTGAGCAATAATTCGTTATTGAACAGAAATTGGGGTTAAAAGAACAAATGCAAAAACAGATGATGCAAAATTGAATGTTGAGAAATGTATGCGAAAAAGCAACATAATTGAAATCAATATTATTTTTCTTTCTATTCAACAAGAAAATGTGAATGTGATAATATAATATTTTACATAAATTGACATTTGCCTTTAGATAATTATTAAATAATCAGCCGATACACTAATAATTTTATTAAACGACATCCGTCGGCAGCCATTTTGTGAGAGAAATCAACCAATACTTCATTTTTATTGGATTTCTTCTTTTGTTTTCTTTTTCATTTTCTAAATGAAAATAAGAGAAAAGCAAATCATTGTCAAAAGCAACGAAAAAACGCATTCAAAAACAACAAATAATTGAAATAATATGAGTTAATTTATATCTATATACAGTCGCCATTATTTATTTGACTTATAAATACTAGAGACGTTTAAATTTCCAATGTAATACTTACAAGTTTATGTTTTGATGTTTAAAAAATCCAAGTTGTAACTGCAGAAATTCTCCAATTTTCCGTTTGTTTTTACTACGTACATATATGTTTTACAATAAATTCAATCACAAAATCCGACAGAACGATGATAAATTGCAATGATGACGAACACGCAGTTGTACATTTGTATATTGAGTATTGGACTCGAACATGAACATTGTCGACTTTTCGACGAATTCAAACGTTTCATACAATGATGCACTGTTTTCATTGAATCAACTGAAATTATTTGAGGAAAACTGGGATTAATTAGTTGGACAATGTTGAAGTAAATAAAAAAAACCGCCGTTCACATTATAATGAAACACAAACATTCACACACATACACACCTATCTTCACACCAATACCAATACATTTCAATGTGTATGTATCAAAACCCGGTTTACACGGTACGAAATCAACCAACAGATTTTCATTCTACCACACAATTTTCCTAATATTTTAGCCAATAACATCAAAACAACTCATAATTTAACACCTAAAATCCTTACAATTCGCATAAAAAACTCAATCAATTCGATATGACATCAAAATAATACCCTCATCTTCAATGTAACCTCCAATACACTGATCGTTTGCCGCACTACTTATATACATATATAATTTATTTCACAAAGCGCCATCATTCATAATTAAACGGAATTAAACATATTAATAAATAAAATCCCCAACCACTGACTAATTAAAGGTAAATTAATTGTTCATCGATTGATTTTTTTTATCACACCGGTTTTCCGTATATGCGCAAGCTATTCTCTTTTTCTAATAAATCACCCGGCCGATCGGTTTCATTCCAAATATCAATTATCCTCCAAATTCATTTAAACAATAAAAACATATTAACAAAACTGTTAATAGCGCAATACATTTAAAATTGAACCAATATTCACGGCAAAAGCCTACTGTAAAATATGGCGCGCAAATTCACATTATCGAAAATGTCCCGAATTGCACATGTGTATGTGTGTAAATTTCATATTTAAAATGTCACACATACAAACCCATGTGAATTTTAATTGTATACACATTAAACTGTATGTATATTAGTGTGTGAATGTATGTATGTCCACCATTACTACGTACGCTACTTCGATTTTTTTCCGTCGTATATGGCTTACTTTGGATATTTTCGCTTCGACAACTTGACTATTTACAGACATTAATACTATTGGGTCACGTTATTTATTTTATACAAACACACAATTGTGATTTAATTTATTTAATAAATAACTTGTTATTAATTGATTAACGCGCTTTATATTATTTTTCTTATTATTAAACATTTCATATTATTCATCATAACAAAAGATTTAATTTGTCACAAAATGGCTAGACCGCTTCGGTGCGCGCGCACGCATAATGCCTCCGTCGAATAATTGGCGCCCCCTTTGAAAAACCGCCACCGCGCACCGATGTTGTCACTCATTTATACATTGCCTGGATTGCTTGTATATATTTATATTTTTAATATCTATATTCCATCAATACGTACAAACCAAATGCACATACTTCAATCGATTCGCTCGTTTCACCTAAAAATTACATTTTCATAAATTTTAAAATGTTCAATAACTTCACAATTTCTTACATTTATCATAAATTTGCAATAAAAATGCAAGTTTGACCTATCTATTAGCAATAATTGATTAATTAAATTAATGAATTAAATTATTATCAACAAAGCACAGGTCAAGCCATATATAAACCTACAATTTATGTAGGATTAATTGATTGGAATTCTAAAGGAAAAATGTTAATCTTATGATATAATTAAATGGATATGTGAATAGATATGTATAAATTGGTCGAGGCAATTCTTTTTTTTTTTTGAATTTATTAATAAGTCGGGGAGTATAATCTTAAATGTTAACAACCTTGAGTGGAGATTTGCGAAAATTTAATTTGCATAAGATTATTTATTGATGGCACAATTGATATTTATCTTTGCTGTTTTAAAAGTACCTATGGTTCATATGGAAAAGGTTTGGGAGTTTTGTTTATGTAAAAAATGTTAGGAGAATACTTTTTATGTGATTTCCTTTATAAACGATTTTCAAAGTATTTTGATTGATTTTTTGAAAATTAATTAACTCTCAATTCAAATGAAAGCATTCCTCTTATATTTTATATATTTTTTGTCAATAAATTCATAAATCGTTGGTTAATTGAATTGAAATGTTAAGGTATTAAGGAATTTAGTAAAGCGGGAAAGTACAATTTAAGGTTGTACGAGCATTATGTATAAAAAAGGTAAGTAGAGAGCCATCAAAAATATGTAGCCACTAAGATCAGTGCTTTTTAATATTTTTTTCAATATAGTACCCTATGATTCCCAAACGCGTATTATACATAACTGGCTGATGATCTGTTAATTGGTTTTAAGAAGCCTAACGGGCGATTTGAAAACAACAGGTAGAGTCGCCGCTATATGACGTCACAATCTCTAGCCGTTCATTTTGAAGGAAACTGACAGCTTTTGCGCATTTCTTGTATTAGGTGTATGGTTTCTTGTAAGCCTCAAAAATATACAAAGGCTAGAGACTAGGAGATTAAACTCTATTGGGGAATCTATAACGTAGTTAGTAAAGCAGGCAATTCACGCTCCGACTTGCAGTCCAACTAGTTGGACTATTAGTTGGATTTTCTGGTTGGATCGCCTAAATGATCCGATAGACATCCAACTTCCAACGACACCATTTACGGTCCGATTTTAGATCCAACTTCGAAAGTCGGACCACTAGTTGGATTGCAAGTCGGAGCGTAAATGGCCTGCTTTGAAATAACTAATTTTTCTCTTTCTCTGAAAGTGGTCGTAATGGGAAGTGCTTATCAGCTTTATGTTTAATATCTGTAATATAGTTCCACAGCTTGCATTGTGTTCTTATAAATTTCTGAGCTGACATTTTGAATAGTTCGATTTTTTTAGCAGTATTTGCAACTTTGAATTATCTAGAGTCCACCGTTTTTATTGTAATTCCTTTGGTGTATTGATATTAATATTTAACATCTCAATAAAATTGAGGTGTTAAATATTAATGATGGATCGAGTTACATTGAGTATTTTTTTTTTGTTTATTTATTTACCGTCGCTTTATAACTATTAATGTCTTTAATGACTCTAGGGTTAATAAAAATCCGTAATACGAGAAATATTGAAAATTTGTTCGTTCTAAGATTTGAACCCAACACCTGTCAGTTTTGGAGCGTTACCTTGACCACTCGGCCACCGGTAGGCTTATTGATTATTGTATACTTACATTTTTTCACAAAAACTAGTTCAAATAATTGCGGAAATTAGTTTAACAAAATTTTCTTACTATTCAATTTAACTTTTAATTTTCTAAAATCTAAAAAGGTGTGCCCTATTTAATACGCTGATATGTTGTTTTTTTTCGGAAAATTTCTCTCATACATATAAATAGTTAATAACATTCGCTCATTCCCCCTTTTCTTCTTGATTATTTTTGTATTCAAAGTCACCAAACGTGTTAACTTCCGCTCAATGATATTTTTAAACTAAAAAGTTGTTACCAGTCACCACTATTGTCCATTAACTATAAAGACACCCCATCTGTCTTTTCTTCAATTTTTATTTCGTATTAAATGCAGGAAAATGCGAGCATATAGGCAATAAACATTGAATAAATTGCTGTATTTAATTACATTTTACATGTATTTTCAAGTGTGTTATATATATATTTTATGGGTTCGTAAGTGATTGCAGTCTTTCATTTTATTACCCAGTTTAAAAAAAAATTGAAAAATTGTTGTAGGTTTCTTGACGGTTTGGATATGTAAATTATATTATTTATATATGTAATACTTATAAAGTATATGTGTTATTGACATTAAATGTAGCAACCTGTTCTACTTTTTATCAAAATTGCATTACATTTTCATGTACTTGTAAAGATACTAAGCGTCTTGCAAATTGATTGTTATTAAAACTACTTACGCTTTTTATTCCGAAAGATATTAAAAAACATTTAAAGGAAACTAAAGATCAAAGTATTCGAATCTATTATGGAACCTTGGCCTTTTTAAAACCAGAAAATTTGGAAACCATTTTTATATTTTTGACAAAAAAAAGAAGTTTTTGTCGAATAGAAGATTTATTGTTTGGCAAGTATTGGACAATACCTTGACAAATTTGTTGAATTATTGGCGTAAGGTTAACGACCAGGAAAATTTGTATATAGTTACTCCTACTTATTTTAATGTGGTGTCGAAATATTAAGAAAATCTACATGAATATTGTTTTTGTTTAAATAAAATGAAAAGTAAATATAAAGTTATTTGTTTTATATGAAAATTTATTATATTTTTAGATCAAAAACAAACTAAGAAGACCTTACGGTATACCTCCTAATACACGCGTCTTCGCTTGTGTGATATATTAATATATGTACAGTAGATATCGCAATTTTTTTCTCCTACAGAAATTATCCAAAATTCAATGATACATCTTAAGAAGTGTATGCATTTTATAAATTAAAAATTAATGTTGAACGCTTATATAATAACTTTTAAAAATCTACTTAGAGATATCCCACCCTGTTCGATATATTGGATATATTAGTACATAAACTATACAAATGTGTAACATTTTAGCCAAGAAATTTTTTATAATAAATTTAAAATTGTATTTTAATAATAAGAGTTGTTATTGGTCTCATTTATATTACGGCCTACTGGTGGCCAAGTGGTCAAGGTGATTGCTCCAAAACTGGTTGGTGTTGGGTTCGATCCTCGTATCGAGCAAATTTTCGATACTTCTAGATTACGGATTTTTATTAGCCCTAGAGTCGCTAAAGACTGTAATAGGTATAAAGCAACGGTAAATAACTATTAGAAAAAATAATATATATATATATATATATAAATATATATATATATATATATATATATATATATATATATATATATATATATATATATATATATTATATATATATATATATATATATATATATATATATATATATTACTTTTGGCTTCTAAAGAAACCCTCTATAATCAGGGCCGGATTTAATATTGTAGTAGGCTTTAAGCTATATCGGTAGTGGGAGCCTGATTTTAAAAAAAAGAGAGATTACCAACAAAAAAGTGTAAATCCTGTATAATTAACGACAAAGTTCAAGCTGTAATTATTAGTAAGGCAATCTAAGTACCATACTGCAGTATATTGGTTTCTTATTTTTGTTAATGAGTAAAAAAATACATACAAAAGTACATACAAACATATTCATTTGAAGTGAATTAATTTATACTGAGTAAATGAATGGTGGAGACCTATACTACTGCCATTACTCAGTCTAGGGAATAGGGATATAACATTCAGGAGAAAAAAAATCGATTAATTAAAAATCGGTTTTTGTTAGGAAAAATATTCAAAATTGGAGAATTCATTTTTTCCCTATTATTTAAAAAAATACTTGCTTTACTTTCTTCTGTATATTTTGCGGTAATTGTGATGAACTGAAAATTATTAGTATTTATCCACCATTATTGATAATTATCAAAAGTCGTGGAAAAAGGAAGTACTTTTACCTTTCCGGTAGTACCCTGTTAAAAAAAGACATTTAGAGGCATTTTAAAATAATTACATTTAAAATGCCTTTAATAATTTTAAATGACTTTTAATGGCTTCTAATGGGTTTCTTGAACATTTAAAATGTTTTTTTAACAGTGTACCATTCTGGACTCCTGTTTGGATTTGGGAGGATTGTGGATGTAAAAATTGACCGCGAACGATACGTTTTTGTAATATTAACATTGATTGGTAAAATCGATTTTTGTAAAAAAAATAATCGATTATTTTTTCATTTTCCTAACTCATCCTAGTCTGTAAAACCGGCTCAATCTGTAGCAACAAATTTTTGTTTGTATTACCTGCAATATTAAATTACTTAATATGAAACAACAATCAATTGTTATATTGTGCGTTCAAGATTGAAAATTATAAATCCTAAATTAGATGAATAATATTACTGTAATCTTTATTGATATCTATAGTCATTGTTTTGAATTATCTGTTGCTTTGAGCTACGAATTTCAGTACCTATATATCTACACATATATATGTTATACAATAGAAGTAGGAAACTATAAATGTTGAATATTTCCTTTTATACAACGCCTTCAATTCTCCCTTCGAATAGAAATGCGCCTGATCAATAAGATTGATGTGCGAATAAAAATAACTTTCATCCAATACCCTTATCAAACACCTTCATCAGAAAATAAATCTCATTTACAAACAATCCATTCTCAATAACAATTTTTTTTTAAATTATTTTTTTAACGAAATTTATGATAAAATAATATAGTTTAGAATAAAAAACAATTTAGGAAATATCAAATTATGCTGTGGTTGCATATAGTGGCCCGGAAATGCGTTAGCGGTTAGGGGATGAAAATTCGTTTTTCCCGCCAAGTGGTGACACAGTGAACTAAATTCTTCGAATCAATATTTAAATTAACCTACCTTTCCATTATTAAACTTTGATATTTGGCTTGAATATTTGATTGCGGCAATTTATTTGATAATTTATCCAATTGGCGTTTTGATACACTAATTAATTTCATCAATTACTGATTCAGGTATGATGGAAGACGCCGTGGTAAAACTGGAGGAAACGGTATGTTACAGTTGTGGTGTTTATTTACCCTATTGCATTGTTGCATCCTAATGCAATAATCGTTTGGTTTTGCACAGGTGAATAAAACGGATCAACGCCTTGACCAAATGGCGTTAAAGATCGAAACGGCCGAACAGAACATTGTCCAGGAACAGGACACCCTGATTGATGCCGACGTGACCGTATATAAGTTGCTCGAATCCGTAACCGAGGTAAAGAACGATTATCAAAATATTCGTAAAGAGTTAATGGAAGTGCAACAATTACAACGACAAATTAGCACTTCCTTAAAAACGCAACTTGAACAAGTACAAGGCCATTTTACCGCTTTGAAACAAAAAATTACCGGATCGCATAATGGGTCTTAAGTTTGAAGCGCTTGTGTTGAAAATCATCCCTTCATCATCCGCTCATCATTGCAACTCTTCATTTTTTGTTGTACCAACAATAAGCTACTTGATACTAAAGAAAAATAGCCCAATTTATGTTTAAATTACTTTGGAAAGGGAAACACCTGTCGGAGTTTATGACCTCAATGGTTGATGAACATGATTCATTTAAAAGCTATGTATTTTAAGTACTTGATATAGTAGGTACTTGATATTGAAATTGGAACTCAAAAATTCTAAATGACATTCCAGAAAAATTTAAGAGAAGAATGTATAATCAGCCCAGCGAGTTGTGTTGAGCCTTAGTGGCTGACAGAAATATAATTTTTCTTATAATTGTATTACACTTGAAAAAATTCAAGTCGATAGAGTCCCTAAGACAGTAGACTACCCAAATTAACCGTCTATTCTGGATATAAAATTTCATGTTTCCCTGTTATTGGCTATGGGAAATGTTTAGCCTAGTGGAACATAATCACTGACGTCATAAATACCGTAAAGACAATCCAGGTGTTTTCGCGGGACATTTGATATAGTGCGGTAAAAAAGAAATAAGAACACCAAAACAAGCATATTTTAATTTTTTTTATCAAGTAGCCTATTTATTGAAACAGGACCGAAATAATAACACCGAAAGCATTAACTGACAATGCCATATGTTTCGTAAATATTTTAATTTTAATTAATGCACCACTTACTACTGAGGGAAACAAAATAACCGAACCGAAATTAATGTATTCACATACTATCAGTTTGCAAGCGAGTGTCCCTAGGGGAGGATAATTTTTATATTTACGAAACAAACCCGTTATTATACAAACTATCGATTATTTATAGAATATTTCATCAATTCATTTATCAATCATACAATTGCAAAGAAAAGACTTAGATTTTAGGCGAAATGCATGCGAATTTATCAATGAAATAAACTTATATACATTATAAATTATACGACAACCCCTTACAATTAATGTTATCAAAAGTTTATATAAAAACAAAAACAAACCCTTTGCATGTTTTTTTTTAGTGAAGTTTAGAAATTTAACTTAAATTTCTATGAAAACCCCTTTTGAAAATACATGTTGACGACTATGTACCGTATTTTGGTAGACCTAGCAAAAAATTGTAATACTATTTATATAACTATACACTTTATACTATGTAAAATTATAAAAAAAATGCGTTAGGGATTTTGATGGTGAAGGCTTTTATTGTCAAACCGAGGTTGAAATTAAAATTTATATTATATGCCTTATGTTGTCAGCAAGAGCTTTTTGGGCCTTTGGCAGCTTTCGTTTCGGGCATGAATCAATTAAATCCTTTTTTTTTGGAATGAAAATAGATTGTTCAGTTTATGTAATTTGTAGATTAGATAATATTTTAGATTTTCTTTTGGTATTTTATTTTTATTTGAAACAAGCAGGTAGTACCTATTTACAGGTGAAAGCAGCTCGTTATTGGGCTTCCAGTTGCAGAAAGTCTCATGGAAGGAATTTTAATCCTATTCGCTTTAGGGTGTACCTATATATTTTTTTCCCAAACAGGTTCAAAAGTTTAGTTTACGCACAAAAAGATGCCTATTGGTGTTAAGTTTATAAGATAACGCGTCAATCAAAGAATCTACAATAATATTTTTGTAGGGAATCGAACGCTGTACAAAATTTAATCTTATATACAACAGTAAGTTCAAATACTATTAAAACTTTATTACCAAAATGGTATGTCACTAAAATCAATATAATGATAGGGAAATATTTGTATGTCAACAATGGCAGAAAACGAAGAACTTAAACACATACGTGTGAGTGAAAGTCAAATGTAATAATTAGGGTCTCAAATTTGAACTAATTGAATGTTGTCATTTGTTTCAACTGTCATTTCGATTTCATTCAATTGTCAACTTTGGCCAGTTGTGTCAATGTTGAGCTATGAATCTTTCAAGGGCAATTACTAGTACACCTTTAGTTCTTATGTTGTCTGATATAACATACTGGATAACACTGCGGCTGATAACTGAATAATTTATAAGCAAACAAACTTAAAAAGCTATAAATGACCTATTTTGTAGATTGCTTCAATTCCAACAAAAATTTGTAAGTAGATTCTTTATAAAAATCGTTTATATGACGCATCGTTGACTAGTTCTGAACATTAAAAAAAATCTAAAATTCCTATGTTTTTGTTATACAATATAAAGAAATGCGATGCGCAACCTCTGAATTTTAACTATAAGAATTTAAACTTGAACAGACATCTCGTTATACCCAAACAAATTTTTGACCTATTTGGAAAAAAAAAGAAAACATACCCCAATATATCTACGGTATTTTTTTTGGGAAGTATCATGGCCGCCGGTATTTTATATCAGTGGGAAAAGCACAGCAAACTATATTATATTAATAAAATTTGAGACCTTCTTTGATCGAAAACAAATTCATTTAAAAGTATGTATTCATTTTAAAGTCAATCTCTAGTAGCAATTCAGTAGTATTATCTATAGCTTTTTGACCATCCGATTTTCCCTAAATAAACATTCTAAAAGATATCCGTTCTTCAACTATATGTTTTAATCCACGCTTCCGATAGTAACCAATAAAATATATACATATATTGCTAGATAAAGGTTAACACGTAAATCGTAATAAATTATGGTTCCTCCTGAATTGCGTACACTTTTACGTACATTATCAATCTTGATCTATTTGTTATTATATTCGTTATGAAACTTTAATTATCTTTTTTGAATTTATAAAATTTTCATTGGGATTTGTTATTTTAAATTCACTGGGGTCTCAGGAATGGATGCATCTATGAGAACAAATACTGGGTGTACATAAATCGGATTGTATTATTTTATAATAAAGTGTAAGAATTTTTAATATACTTAAATAATTTTTCTTTTAGATAATGACCGTGAACGATTTTTGAACAAACAATTGAGTCAATTTTGCCATTTTTGTTGATAAACGATGGTTTCAACCTATCATTAAGAAATAAATGAATCACGGAATGATGAACTTTATAAAGGTAGTTTGTAACAAAAGCTGCTCACTTCCCAATTGTTGCGCAATATAAATTCAAATTCAACAATGCTACCAAAAAAAAAATAATCTTTACCAATTGTTTATTTGCGCAAACTATCATATTCCTACCTCTTCCATATATACCGGCGTCCATGATGTTTGTTACATAATAAATAGTTTTGAGTGATTGGAAGGAAATTTTCATGTTGTACATTAAATTTTGTGTTTGATAGTAATTAGTTAAGGAGAGGTTTTAGTATGAATTTTAATTGGTTTCGTGTAATTAATAAGTAGAGATAAAGAGGCTAATTGTTTTTATCAACTTTAATATTTATGTCGAATGTAACAACGCCCTTATATTGCTTCCGTTAATATAACTTGAAATATTTACTAACTAAAGCTGTTTCTAAAGTAATTACACCAACATCTGGTTAATGTTTTCTCATTGAAAAAAACTTAGGGAAGTCGAAAAAATGAACGCAAAGATAAGAAGTTGTCTTTATTATAATGAAGACTTCTAATTGGCTTTTAATTAAAATTATATATTAATTAGGTTTTATAAAACACCTTTTTTGTATATATATTTCTTTGATTAAATCTTCCCAATACTTATTCAGTCTTTCCATCCATGTTACGTCTTATTTATTTTTGAATTACCTTTAATATTTTTCAAAGAAAACTTTAGTATTACGAGAAAAATTCAATTTGTTTAATTCGCCGGTTTGCTGAATATTAAAAAAGAATAAGATAGAAGAAAAAAATCGCTATTTTCCGGCCCTTAAAATTTGTTCCATTTTTTCAAAACAAAAGAATGCAATTTACCACAAGAAAAAAAGCTATTTTAATAATTCGACTATTGTAATGTATTGATCTGATATTTGATAAAGTACAAGACACTTGATTAAAGAGGAAAAGTCTAAAGACACTGCCATATATGGTATAAAAATGTATTGAAGTAATATTATATGTTAAGGGGGAAATAAACGGACTAATTCTATTTTGAGGATCATATTTGCCTCCAAAGGTATTTACCATCCATAAAAGACTGTAATGCAATAAGTGTACTTTAGGTTTTTTTTTTTGAATGGCGGGAAAATAAGGTATCGAACCTTGAGTGCCTTTTACACTCGCCATACCATTGGTATTGTTAAGAGCCGTTTCACTCTTACACGATTATTTCCAGTAGTTTGTATTGTGATAGAAATGTCAACTCGTTTTACACATATAAGATAGAAACCAATAGAAATGGCTCTAAAAATGTGTGAGTGTTTTAAAGATTAGAAGAATTTGAGACAGTGTACTTCCATACAACACGGAACATTTAGGATCGATTTGTATAATGCGGTAAAATTGTAACCGTGTTTCGCATAACGCGCGCTAAAAGAGGCTTGTACATTGTGATAAAAGAGTAAGACCGTTATTGTGTTTTTATAATTTCACATTCTTTTAAGTGGGTTGTGTCATAAATTGTGTATCCAATGTACTCAAATGGCTCACAACACGGAACCATCGTAAGGGATATTAACTTTCTGGTAAATATTCATAGATGATTGTTACATCTGACAATAAGTATGTAAGTTGGTTTTTAATGGAATTTTATCTGCTATATATATTTTTTTAAAATAAAAACTTAATTTTATATTCTTAGGGCCGGTATTTTCACATCCATCTAGATTGTGGCACTTATCTTCCAAATTAAAATTTATCCGGAGGATAAAGAAAACATGCGTATTATGACCTAATAATAGTGATATATATAAAACAAATGTGTTGGATTTATCTAACAAATAAATTTTAATTATTAAATAACTACCTTAAGGATATGATCTATCTATCCATGAACAATACCGGTCTTTAATCAAAATTGATTTTATATAGCAAAATTTGAGTTTTTCAGTTATTTGTCTCATACAATTATAGAGTATAATACCTACTTAAAAGACTGAATTTGGTCAATAAAATTTCTACCCAATCACTCAAAGATAATTACCAAAAATTTGTCGAAATTCACTTCGGTTTGATTATGAAAACCATTCCATAATATCAGTATTATTACTTATTAAAAAAGTATATAAACCTAGTTAAGAAAATCACTGAATTGTTAGCGAATATTTAAATGTAAGAATTACAATTTTGAATTAATATTTTTGAAGGCCTTAAAACACTTAAATACACACAATATCTTCTTGTATTTTTCGAGTGGTATTTATGAAAATAAAAATTATTTCCCCCAATTTTTAATAATATGTACTGTATGAATTAATTATATTTATTCCAAATTCATTTTGAAACTAGGATAAATTTTCAAATATGATATCAATAAACTTTTTCATATACCACTAGAATATAGAAAAAAATAATAATAATTCCTCTTGCTCAAGTAACAAGTATTATAAAATTCATCAAATTCTTTGAAGCACAATATAAGAGAAGTAATAAAGATATATTTAGAAAATTTAAATAACAATTTATAAAAGATATTTGTTTAGCACTGAATGTTTTACATATCTCTAAATTAATTTTCTGATTTTTTTTTTATAAAACTTACTCTTTTTTTTACATAGAAATTGAATAAAATTGTTGTATTTTAGTACCTATATTTAATAATTGCAATATTATTGTATTTATAATATTTGTATTTGTACACGACTCATAAATATTTGATGTGATAATTTTTAATACAATAAAGTTTAGTGAAATTTTTGCGTAAAATTATACTTCTTTATGTTTTGTAAACCTTTATTTTCTCTTTTATGTGTACATTATAAAATATTGGATCTATTTAGGTAGGAAGTTGCTAAATTGTTCGAATTACAATCATCGTATAATGTTATTTACTATTGTGGTTATTTACTATCTTTTATTCATTGTATTTTTCAAAAGTAAACTACAAACAGAAATATTGAACTAATGTGGTTATCACGTAAAATTGAATTTCTCCAAAATTGATTTGTGAATAATTATCATATATAGTCCACAGCTCCAGTAGCACCATAAAACCATCGACGGACAAAATATTTCACTAAAAATATATTATATAATATATTATATAATAAAGCGTTTATGCCACAGGTACTACAAATATATCTATCCCTATTAAAAAAGACATTTTAAATGCTCAAAAACTCCATTAGAAGTCGTTTCATGTTATAAAAGGCAATTAAAAGCATTTTAAAGGTAATGATCGTAATGATTTCAAAATGCCTTTTTTAGCAGGGATACCAACAGTAAAGAGTATGAAAATTTCATAAAAAAGACCGAAAAAAATAACTTAAAAAAAGTATATTTGCAAAATATAATTTTCGTGTTAAAGTCCTTAAACTTCTTTATCGCCTTTATCCTTATGGATAAATTTAGAGCACTGAGTTAAAACCCAAGTTTCCAAGTATTCCATAATTTATGCGTAGTTCACAGAGATAGCGCTTTATTTACTAGTAAACAGTTTTGCGTTTAGAAAAATTCCTTATCTAGCAAATTAAAATCTTAAAAATACATACTATATTCATCAGGAAAGATTTCTAGTCTTCCTTCATTTTTCACTTCATTTTTTGAGAGCGTAAAAACACTTAATGTTTAATCAATATCGGATTTTCAAATTTTAGAGCTTTATACAGGAATGAAATTCCGAAGCTCTAATGGAAGGACGAATTTATAATCATTTTGATTTTCAAACTCTATCCACAATCTTCATTAATTTAAGAGTTTCAATGTCGCGTAATTATTCAAGATCACGTAGCTGAATAATTTGGTTGTTAAAAGTATCTTAGTTACTTTCAAGTATCTAAAATACTTTAAAGTATCTAAGATACGGAATTTTAATTTCTTTATTTTGATAGCAAAAAGTAACAAGTATCTTAAATACTTTTTAAAAACAATTATATCTTTTAACTTAAAAAATTTCTTAGATACCGAAAAGTAAATTTAATATCTAAATATCGAGAAATTAGACACAGAGTTTTATGTTGCTTAAAAAGATTCAACTTTTCTTCAACGAAAATTCCTTTTTTTAAAGAGTAACTTGATATCCAAAAATAACTTCGGGTATTTTTTAAGAGAGTAATTTATCTAATATCTAGATACTTTCCCAAAGTATCTTTGACAGTTCTGGCTGGGATAAAATATTATTCTTTAATGAGTTATACAATTGAGGAGTTGAAGCCCTCTAATATCGTGCAGCCCCGTACAGTTTAGTTAACCCATGTCTAAATACGGCACTATGTTGAGTTTGAGCTCAATAATCTTTAATTGCCCTGTTAAAAAGGCATTTATGGTTATTTTGAAATCATTACATTTAAAATTTTTTAATAACTTTAAACGACTTCTAATAGTTTTTTTTTAAATGCTTTTTTAATAGGATAATCATGGGACTAAGCGATAATTTCGTTTAACTACGAATTCAATGAGGTATGGTTGTACCGGTTGTACTAATCTATAAATTTTCAGGGTTGTACTTTGGTGGCCATTTTGCACTCTTCGTAGAAAGAAAAAGATTGAGTAAGGGAAATGAGCATGGTCTCTTATTAAGACGTTATTTATTGATACTTAATGCTTCTATTATTTTTATTTAGAGAAAATCTCAAATTTTCTTTCTTTAGTTTTTTGCATTAAATATTTATACTAAGGTTTGAAGTAAAAATATTTTTTTAAAAAACATCATTAGGAAAAGAAAAAGGATTTGTTTAAAAAAAAGAAACAACGATTATAATTTATTTGGGAAAATGTTTAGTTTTGGTTATACAAGAAATTTAAAATGGGTACTTTAGATATTTAAATTACAAAATAATTTTATTGGAACGTTTTTTAGATAATTAATTAGAATGAAAAAATAAAATAAAATCTATGTCAAAACTTGTTCGCCCACTAAAATTAAAAAAAAGAAGTATAGACGCTGAAATCATATTGTTCCGCATAACCCGCATAAGAAATTAGAAATAAAAGAATATCCAAAAACTATTTAAAAAATCGTAACGAATTCCGGGAAACATTCCCAATTCCCGGAAAAGTACAATTTTGACAACTGGATCAGCCGAGAGAAACAGGCCAATTGGCTAGCACGTGCGCCAAACGAGGATGGAATGCTGGAAATGCAGTATCAGATGTAAATCAATTCGACAGCCATGATGGAATTTTTCATCGCGAACATGTAATACAAAGCGTGGGTTATTTGTTTTTCGTTTAAAAAAAATGGAGGAAAATGCTGGAAACGGTAAGGATTTTCATCAATATTCCTACAATTCGTTCATTTTTTCATTTATTTATTTTGACAAAGATGTATACGAGTTGTTTTACCAATCAAACGGCATGTAAACATTGAAATACCAAGTTTCATATTTTGTTCAACTTTTTCCTCAACTGCGTAGGCGAAAACCGAGCCTTTTTCCCAACTAAACCAACCAAAATGTATAGGGAACAAATTTTCATCAATTTTTCACCAATTCCATTGCGTTTTCCATTTAAATATCAAACAATTTCATTCAAATTTTTTACAAATCAACCTCAAATGGCCGTATGGCAAATGTCAAAACTGCATTATGACGATTATGACTCATTCGATTATCGAAATCAATCTAACGATTTCCACAATTTCCAGATGATTCCGAAGCAAATAACGCAACATTTTGCGCTGGGTGTCTCAATTCCTTGGACGATGAAGAATATATATCGGCACTTAATCAGGAATGGCATATGGAATGCTTCAGGTATTTACTCAAAAATGACGCACAAACGATAAGGAAATTCCAATAAACAAAGACTCCTTTTTTTAATTATCACCATTTTTTATTTTAAGGTGTTCTGCATGTGACGCCGCATTGTCCAGTTGGTATTTTGAGAAAGACGGCCTTTTATTTTGTAAGGACGACTACTGGGCAAAATATGGAGAATGCTGCCAAGACTGTGGACAGGTAAAACTTTATAATAAATGCTTAATGCATTAAAGGTAAAAATAAAACTTTATATTTTTAGATAATCACTGGACCAGTAATGGTGGCGGGAGATCATAAATTTCATCCTGAATGCTTTCGATGTTCCTCATGTAGTTCTTTTATCGGAGATGGAGATTCGTATGCTCTTGTTGAACGCTCTAAACTTTACTGGTACTTAATTTACAATTACAGTTAAATAAATTAGGATTATTAGTTCCAGTCTTTTCTGGTGCTACCTGTAATCTGTAATCTGGCCGACCATATCTCCGAATATCTATTTCATTATCATAATATAAATTTTTTCTCACCATTTTTGTAATAACTTTTGGCTTAAATCCTTTTTAAGTGGGTCAATATCTGGCAACGCTGCATCTTTGGGCTCAAGTCCCTTTTATAACAGTCAAATTTGGCAACGTTGCATTTTCTTTGTTTTCAATTTAATTTGCGAATAAATCGGTCCATAATAAAAATGTAGCCACAAAAGAGAAAATTATATGACATTGGAATTCAGTTGCTAATAAAATAAAAAAAGTAAAAAATGCAACATTGCCAGATATTGACCGACCTAAAAGGGACCTCAGCCTTGTTACGCCACCCAAAATTTGTTTTTTATTATCTCTTTTCCCAACTGAAATCATGATAATTAAATAATTTGTATCAGCAATAAATCAACGTAAAAAGTTCAAATTCTTGCCACTAGTTGGCCATAAATTAGATATGAAATATAAGGGAGTACTATTGCGCATGTATACTGTTTTAGATCCATTTGAAATCTCATGAAATCTAATATCTTTTAAAATTTTTACATTATTTAACAGAACATTATTAATTTTATTTTAGTGGACAATGTTATGCAAGACAAATGAGCCCATTGTGCAAAAACACCACCACCCCACATTCGATTCGTTTACTCGAAATTCTCCCCAACCAAGCCGCGTCTCGCGGCTTAAAATTAAGCCTGGACCCGGTTCCCGGCCCGAATGTAAACTCACATGGGCTACGCATCACTGAGTAAGTTTCCTATATATCTAAAATTTACGTATACTAACGATTTGAAAGCTTTTAATCCATGCTAATAACCTATTATGGTGCTTAGGGTACTGTGTAATTTACACGAAAAAATTGGGAAGCTTGTTTTAACTCTGCTCACCACGGCATTTAATTTTTGCTGCTATCTCACAAATAATAGGTAAATGATTTGATTAAGATTAAAATTCATGTATGAATCGAAAATGTTTGATAATTTTAGATTAGATATGAGTAACGAATTGATGTCGTTGCATATTGGAGATCGAATTCTAGAAGTTAATGGAACACCTGTGAAAGATCAGCCGATTGAAAACATTGAGAATTTGATTAAATATTCTGATACGGTGTTACAATTGACGATTGAACACGATCCAAATGCAACTAGTCGGAAGTTAGCCACCACCCCGATATCGCATTCGATAATGGCACCGAGAAGTGCTCCCGCTGGCGGGGGCGTCAGTAACAGATTGTTTAAGCGACGTGGGCAAAATAGTGCAAGTTCAAATGACGAACAACGTGCATCTGTATCTTCGGGCAATTCGTCGGGAAGATCTAGACAATTGCGACGAGGGAAACCAAGTTCTGAAACGAAAGGCCATAATAACTCAAGGCAGGATGGAAATGAACGATCTTCATCCTTAAGTCGACTTTTGGACGGTTCGCCAGCGGCTTACGATCGAATAGCCGATTCTTTGGCATTGTCCCGCACTAGATCTTTTCGAGTTGAACCACGAGCTCAGCATCAACGAGTTTTCCGCGCTTCCGAACTTCTAAGAGGTGAACTGTTGGGTCGTGGATTTTTTGGTCAAGTGTTCAAAGTTACAACGAAAGACACACGAGAAGTGATGGTTCTGAAAGAATTATATCGAGTAGACGAGGAGGCCCAGAAAAATTTTCTTAAAGAAGTAATAACAATTTTATCAAATAAAAACGTTTATTGATAAAAATTCTTATTTCAGGTGGCAGTTTTAAGGAGTTTGAATCACAACAATGTACTTAGATTTATAGGAGTTTTGTATAAAGACAAAAAATTGCATTTGGTGACTGAGTTTATAGCTGGAGGAACCTTGAAAGAGTTATTACATGACACAACCGAACCTCTACCATGGGAGCAAAGAGTTAATTTCGCAAAAGATATTGCCTCAGGAATGGCTTATTTACACTCTATGAATATTATTCATAGAGATTTAAATTCGCATAATTGTTTGGTTAGAGAGGTAAGAGATTTAAACCTTTAAATTTCATTTTTATAGAATAAGATCCCCAAATGATTTAAATTTTCGCGGTTAAGCAGTCAAAGTTATTTATTTAAACAGAATAATTGTTTCGTAATGTTTTACAACTTCTTTAAGAACTTATATATATTTTCCAAATATTTTGAAATCAACCTACCTTAATTCAAGAGCAATCTTAGACTATGGATGTATAAATCGGGAATATTGGAGGATAGGTGCCACTGAAATTAAAAAGTATGAGAAATTGAATACGAGGGTAAGATGTAACTTAGAAAGAATTAGTCCACCGCAATTCTTATACTACATCCGCTACTGTAGACAAAGACCCAGTGTGCTAGTTAAATGTAAATTCCAAGGTCAAGTCTACAAGTTTAGGATGAAATTGTGACTTATATTTTGGTATTACATTAATGGGCAGTAGAAAGATTAAGGCAATATAAAAGAAGGTATTCAATCTGGAGACTGGGGGGAGTTGTGAGTCAATTTAGGCACAGCATGATGGGTATTGTCAAAATGTGGTGCCGCCACAAGTGTGTCTAGAGTATTAACTTTAATCGTCAGCATAAAAATGCTTAGTTTCGGCAAATTGTAATATAATGTATCGTAAGATTTGAATACCTTCTAATATATTGCCTTAAGAAAGATAGGCTTGAGTGGTGCCACCTTAGTGAGTTTCTTATAACTTGACGGTGAATTAATTGAGATTTGGTATATTTTTTTAAATTCTCGAGTTTTGAAATACACAGCATTGTACTTCGAATTCTATTATTGATGTTCTTACTTCATAGATTTTTCATCTTCTTTTCAGGATAAGACTGTGATAGTAGCAGATTTTGGATTGGCTAGAATCATTTCACACGGTTCTGGAACCGGATCTTGTCGAAAGAAAATAAACGGCCACACACCAGGAAGTAAGCGAGCTGAACGAAAAAAGCGGTATACTGTCGTGGGAAATCCGTACTGGATGGCTCCTGAAATGATGAAGGGGAACAAATACGACGAAAAAGTTGATATTTTTAGTTTCGGAATTGTGTTGTGTGAGGTAAGACTGCCTTTTTTCATTCGATTGATAAAAATTTAGCAATAGGTTTGTTTAATCAGAAGCAAAAATAAACGGTTTTAAGGATAATCTTTTCTTGTACTAGTTCTTACACTGGTGTTATCTAAGAAAAAGTATTCTTTAATTACAAAGGAACTTTAAAATGGATGATGCTTTATTGATAATCGGTTACATTATAAATCTATTAATTATTCTATAATATATAACTTGCTTAAAATTGCCCAATGAATATATCGGTTAAATGTTTGTTAATGAATGAAACAATTATAAACGGCTCTAGATGATAGAAATTGTTTGATGAAAGAACGAATTAATGTAATTGCGCATGTGCAGTGTCTCAAAACCGTTTTAAAAAGCTTGGTTAAACAAACTTACTGTTAATTATGGATTACGCTATCAATGAAATGTTAATTTAAAATAGATTATTGGACGAGTTCAAGCCGATCCAGACTTTTTACCTCGTACATCCGATTTTGGGTTGAATCAAAACGTATTTCGTGAAAAATTTTGTACAAATTGTCCCGAGCCATTTTATCATATAGCTTTTTTATGTTGTGATTTAAATCCGGATAAACGACCTCCATTCGAGGTGATGGAAGTTTGGTTGGAAAGTCTCTCAATGCATATAAGCGTTGGAAAAGCACTTCCGACTGATCTCTTATTTGATATATATCACTTTCACGGCCTAAGTCCTAGTTCTAGCGGAAGTACAACGCCAGAAACACTAGCACCAATTAAAGAACGCCAAGGTAGTATTAAAAAATCTCCCTCCGATTGTACAACAAATCAAACAAGTACAAATGTTAATGTAAGCGATGAAAAAATTACAAACTTTGAAAAGCCTACTGTTGTTACAACATTAAATATCAATTTGTATCCAAGTGATCAAAATGGGGTACAAGTTACAGACAAGTCGCCATCGAAAGTTTCTTTGAATGAAATTTCCAATTTGAAGGCACAAGACCAATCGGTAGTGGTTCCTCGTAAAGATGCGAAAAACTTTAATAGAAATCACTCCCGAAGTATGAGAGATTCAGGCGTTTGTGCCGATTACGAAGATTCAACTCTGGGGCGTAGCAATCGGAATTCGTTTAATTTTAGCAAGAACTTAGCGGCAAAAGTTCATTCGAATTTAAGTCGAAATAACTCCGAATATAAGATTAACAATGACGAAATAGGCGTAAACGAAAATTTGCCTTCTTCGAAATCAGATGAGCTTTTCTCCAAATATAATGGTAAATATAAGTCGATTAATACTGAATGTATTCCAAAGTATACGCGACAAGTATCAGATAGTTTCGTTACGGGACGATATGCTGATGCAAGTAAAAATGTACAAAATTACATTCGACGAAGTGTTGAAGAATTACAAATAAACTCTCCGAAATCACAGTACAATTCCGTCGAAGAATTAGATGGTGTGATTTTAAAACCGTCGGTGGACGATATCCAGAATCGATTAACCGACTCATTACGAAAAACGAATAATAAGTTACGAATCACACAACAAATCAGGTCCCATCTGGAAACAATGCAAAGAAATCAGCCTGATAATCACAAAAAGGAATACAACCTTAACAACTGTACAACGAAAATATTGAAATCCGTCGAAAATCCGTGCAGTTCCACGTCAATATTTCCAAAAAAGCTGTGGAAAACTCGCAATAATTTCGTGCATTCATCTCCAACTTCCACGACGACTCCAATTCCATCTACATACCGCAGCCACGGCAACAGTCATAACGTTGTGAAAGGAATTGTCGATTCGCTAAACCGACTCGGACACGTTGACAATACAAAAAAGCAATTCATATCAAATTTCACTTCATCACCCGAAAAAAATTCAACCAATGAAAAGGATAGTTCAAATATTGAAACGACTGCATTATAAAATATTGTAGACAATTTTTTCTAGATTGAAAATATCTGTATTTTGAAATAGACTGAACTTTAATAAGTAATGGACAATTTTCCATATTTTTCTGTGTAGTTTTTAATATTAACATTAACATAAACATGCTTTTGCAATTGAAACGTTCGATATATAATAATATGTACATAAATTGATATTCTGAGGATTTTCATTTGAACATTTTAAAGAATTCCAAATTTATTTATGTTCACAAATTTAGTGCTTTTATCGCAAAATTAATTAGATTTAATGTTCCAAACGTAAATGAACTCATTTTCTCACTAAATGTGTGTCTATTTTGTAAGTTAAATTACAGGAAATGTTGCGGAATATCAATTTCTTACATCTTTTAAATTAAGTAGGTATTACGAAAGAGGCTACATGACAAAATTAAAAGATAAATAATTTAACAGATTGAAATGGATGTGTAAAGTAACATTGAACTTGACAGAAAGTTGGCTATTAAACGTAGACTATACAATACATGGGATGCTCATATGCATAGAAAATCAATGCAATCAAAACAGCCACAATAGCGGACATCCGAGACTGGGTAATTTCTTTAATATGATGAAAATATCTTATTTTCTCTAGAAAAGCATTGACTTAAAGAAATGGTAATGCTCTATTATAAACTTTGTGTGCGATTAGAGAATATCAGGTGCAGTCATCATTTTATGACGTCACAGTCATCGATCCCATATGGCTGCCAAAAAGGGACCTTTAAGCAGATCATGTTGTACAGTCTAAGTTATAAAACATTAACTTACAAAGTGCTTTATTCAAAAATTTGTCAATGACATATTTGCCTTCGAAAATTGCTCATTAATGCGTTTGCTATCAATTTAAAATAAACAATCTTTGAACTTGATATTTCTTTTAACATACTACGATAGCAAACACTTTGATGTGTTTCAATGTTTTTTTGACTGTAGCCCTTTTAAGATCTCTTAAAATTGCATATCTTTACACAAAAATTAAATTTGATATAGTAGTTTGAATTTTCTTATCAAAAACGATTTGCTCAGAAATGCTTTCGATGTTTAGAGAATGATGGGCTTAAATATTTTCATACAATAGCTTTTTTTATTTAGTAGAATTAAGCGTTGACAATATGCCAATAGAAATGATTTATAGATTGTATAATAATGCCCAGAAACATATCACGCGGGTTAAATGAATGTTGATAAGAAAATTTTTAGTAAAATGCTTCAATTCTTGTCCAAATCAGTATTGAAAATCTCATAAAAATTATTTTTAAGTAATATTTTAATAATTATAGTTAGAAAAAAATATTTTTCTTGGGATTTAAAATGAACGGAAACTATTAAGAAACAATTTTGGACTAAGGTTCATTCGATATGTTAACTTTAAACTATTGGCATAAAGAAAAATAGAAGATACACTTAACGATTGAAAGATTCTTCTTGTATCCCCGTTTTTTTGCCACTAATCAAGAATTTGCTACTCGTGGGTTCGTTCAATTTCATATTTTATATATTTAACCTAAAATCGAAAGTAATAACTAGTAAACTCGTTTATTATATTGTTATTTAATGACGAAAACTTGTTGAACTTTAAGCGAACCCATAAAAGATAAAAAATGCCCCCTATGTTTTATGAAATGGATCAATAGTATACAATAAAATAAATACAAGATATTGATTGGAAATGAAATTATTTTTTCAAGGTTTTCAATATAATTAACATTGTAGCTTAAAATGTACTATTTGCCTTGTTATTTATTCATTAGAAGTCCATTTTTGTAACCGGACAAAACATAACATCACTAATAACACTCGAAGTACGTATGTGCAATGTTGAATTCGCTTTGAAGTCGCGAATTTAAAAAAATACACTTCGGAGATACGTATATAACCATTGAAATTAAACTTAAACGACAAATATATGGCCTGTTTTGTTTAGTCACACCGCATAATCTATGAAAATTAATAAAATTAATTAATTATTAAAATTAATACTAAAGAAAAAATAATAATAATTCTCAACAAGCACAAACATTTGATGAAGATGTTGTCATTTGATAGCAATAAAAAAGCACAAACAGCCTTAAATTTACATTTTAAAAAATTACATATCAAAAATTTTAAAATCGTATTACGAAATAAATTTAGCCATATATTTGTATAAAGCATTAAATCCTTTTTCGTTTCAATTATATAGGTTGATCCATTTAACTTGAACCAAAATGTTTTTTTAAATGTTTCAAGTAAAAGTTACGGGATGTTGTGAGGAAAATTATGTGACAACGTTTATTGCGACCTTGACGTCATTTTTTTTCTTTTTTGTACCTTGAATTTTCCGAAAAGAAAATTAATAAAAACTTTACTTACTTTACTTTACTTTAATCTTCTCATGTTTTTTTGAACAAAGCTTCGGTGTCAAATTATAATTTTTTGTAATGAGAAACTGACAAAGAAGTCACAAAATTAAACGATTAAAAAGATAAAGATTTATTTTCAAAGAATAAAATTATGTCTATACTTAGAGGGCATTTTTTATTTCTAATTCCAAGACTTTATTAACGTTAACGCTAAGCCGTATTTAACATGTACCTGTAAATAGTCTAAAAATATTTAGAATTCGCAATAATTGACAAAACTAATTAACGTAACATTCCAGATTTTTGAAATTTAAAAATACTTTTTCAGCTTCAACTACTGTGTATGTATTTGTGCGAGGTTGTAAAACGAGAACAGGTTTTCATAAATTTTAATATCAACGTTAATGTTGTGGTTGAAGCATTCATTAACAAAAATGAAGGGCAAAAAATCCAAACTGAAAAGTTCAAAGTATTATTTTGATCTATTATTTTCGAAATGGTATAATGAACACAAGTGAAGGCCTACGATATCCACGAATGAAGAAAGTTACTGATACGTATACTAAACGTATATGTACACAAGCCAGACCAACAAAAGTTTATGTTTTTATGCTTTTTTATTTCTGGAATTTTGGTTTTGGATATTCCGTCTATTGAACTTATTAGTCTGGATTTTTCAGTTTGAATTTTTTGCCAGACAATTGAAAATGAGAAATTCATTAATTCTGCTAGTCGATGGTTTACGTAAAGGAATATAAAAAAAATCCTTTTGTCTCTCTACTAATCGGTCTGTGATAGTTAACGAGTTAAAAGGAAATTTAGCAAATAAAATCGATTTTTTCCTCTTTAAAAATGTCTCTCTAACTTCACTGTCTATTAAATATAAAACACAAAAAAAAAATGAAATTTACGAAGACTATCGCTAGAAAGTTTTTTCCAAATGATTTGAGTTTATTTATTTTGATGTGATATTTGTACAGAATTTTGTGTAATATTTTGTATTTTTTATGATAATTTCCATATTTTTTATTTTCTTGTAAAATCCAAGTGCCCATAAATATTAGATTTTGCAATTTTTACGTAGATGTTAGACTTTTTTATATTAAAAGAAAATATTATTAGTTCTAAATTCGTTGATATGTTGAGTAGTGATTTTATATGTAACATAGATTTATTTTTTATTTTAATCGGTGCTTTAAGACACGACAAAAATAACGAAACGATTTTCTTACATTTTATTTAGATATATATTCTTTCGCAGTCATACATTTAGTTTATAATTACTGATGTGAAATTGTGCAATTTTTAAATTTATTTTTTATCAATTCGACAGTACTTATTTTTTTTACATTCCAATTTTATTAATTATATATAAGTATAATAACTAAATTTTGTCCATTATTAAAACACTCTTCGTCGATGTCCTTCTATCTCCAAGGTTGACTTCATTTTTACTACCACTGCTTCAAAAGAGAAGGAATCAGGGCTTATAGCTTGCAAAGCATGTGGTGCATATTTTTCTCAGTAAACTCGTTTAATTGATTTTTTGGTCTTTATTGTATTTTTGATGCAACTAACAAAATTAGTTTTCACATACCTTAAATAATTTTGAAATATCTTAAATACCTTAAAATTAAATACCTTAAATATCAATTTTAGCCCAGCTCTTATGCAATGATAATTTATTGGATTGAATCAAAATTAGTGCCAAAAGAATTTGGATTGGTTGGGTTGTGTATATTTTTCAGTAGTATTCCAAAAACTTCAAATGGTATTGGTGAGGAAAAGCATCCACCACTCATCTTTTGAGCCCTGAGGTATACTTGTGAAGATGTCTTATTATAGAATTGGCAGTAAAAATGAAATCAAGTCATATTATGTCGTTGGTTCACTAGCTATCTATATGCTTCCTATATTCCTAATCCTAAAAAATAGTTAATAAATTTTTTAATGAAGTCTCCCTTATTAGTTTTAATGGTTCTAATCAAATTGTTGTGTTACAGTTAAAAAGTTTTATCAATAACAATTATTGCATTACAACTTATGACAAAATGGTATAACTTTTTAATTGTAACACAACAAAATCAGGTAAACATACAATTTGATTAGAACTAATTATAATGGAAAATTCATCGCTAAATTTTTGAACTATTTTTTTTTGGATTAGATTATTGTAGATTTCATAATTCACTGGTTCGCATACCTATGACTTAAATTTACCACTATGAATTATATCTACTCAAATCTAGTGACGAATAAAGGTTTTTTATCGATTCTCTGAATTACGAAGAATTATTAATCATCGTTATAAATGCTACAAACTTATGGAAAAAAATGGTCATTTGTATTTTTGCGATTGAAGCTCTATTGATTCCGTTGATTTAGTGGCAAAAATACTAGTTAGGCATTAGTTTTCCATTAAGAAATTGATTGTTTAACAATCAAACTTTAAAAATTATTTTTTTTAATGAAATAATGATTGTAGCCGTTGTAGCCCATCACGGATCCTGCTGGAACATTTAGGGAACAACTTCAGTTAAAATATAATATATTGTTCATTAACTTCTTCCCGGTGGTTTATATTGTTAAAATCCATTTACTCAACGAGCTCCCGAGCTCATTGTTGAAATAATTAGTAATGAACAGTTGCGGACTACTCCGAACTGGAATCCATGACCGCCATCGCCATTTTGAAAATAAAGTCACTTTCATGTGAATGAAAATAACCTCAATGTTTGAAAAGTTTATGAAATGTTAAAAACTAGTTAATTAATAATAATAAGTGAATTTAATATAAAAAGGTGATTGAAATAATAAAATGGAATCCAGTGGAAATAAAGTTTTAATTTTGAATTATGACTCCGGAGGAAATAAAGTATATTCTCTAGGATCGGACCCAAGTAAACGGTAATTAACTTTTACGCACAAACTCAACATTTTGACTTATTTTTTAAATTTAGTTTTAGTATATCAGAAGATGGACGAGTAATGGAACTAAGAACATTCAACGACATCAAATTGGAAATGCCAGATATTGACTTTCCAGACGATAATAGCAGAGAGGTGACGCATCTGGAAACGGATGATGATAGCTTATTCGCCCAATTACAAGAACGAGATGATTTATGTATTAAGGAATAATTCTTCTTCTGTTATTTTCACTTATTTTTGGCGTTGTATGCTTTAGCAATAATGTCACATTCAATTGTACCAGAGTTTAACGATGATTCGTTGACAAATGATATGGAACATGCTAATTTCGATATAGAGTCCGACGCATTGAATGGTGATACCCAAGGCTTGGATCAAGATGATTTAATTGATGATGATGAAGACGAAGCGGACGATATTATGGTTATGCATATGGATATCAGAGAGCCCTTATCGAAACTTCGATCGAATTTAGAACAAAGACTTGGAGTTTCATTGCAAGATTTTGGTTTTATGTTACAAGAAACATCAAAAGTATGAATCTAAGCAAAACATTTGAGAACATAGTATTGTTAAATTTTTATTTTATTTTAGTTGGAAAGTCACAAAAATCTTGTAGATCAATGTGTAAGCGGAGAAGGTTTAGTTCAAGTAAACGTTCAAATTCGTACAGACACTAAAGTAATTAACATCGTCGATGTATTAAAACCAGCAGATGAATATGGAGTTTCAAGTACTAATACCTTATATTCATAATTAAAAAAAATAAACCATTAAATTTTTAGATGACAGTTTTCAAGCTAGTGAATGCGATGCAAACACAAGCAGTGGCAGTAATGACGATGAAAAACCCCAATCTCCTGTTATGAATGGTAAAAAGAATCAGATAGTCAAAAGATGGACAATTGATTCCCAATTTAAAAGTGAACAAGAACGACTCAATATTCCTTCCAACCCCTACGATTGGAGTCCGGTTCATGTTAAGCATTGGCTTCAATGGGCCGTGCGACAATTTAGTTTAACTCAAATAAAATTATCAGATTGGCTCATGACGGGGGCAGAACTTTGCAGTTTAACACTGCACGATTTTCAAAAAAAAGTCCCGCATGATCCAAATGATATTTTTTGGACGCATTTAGAATTATTAAAACAATGTAAATTAGTTGGTAAGTGCTTCATCCCCTACGTTTTGCCATTTCAATATTGAAAATTGACTATTTTAGCGGTATTGCAAAACGATGCCTCCGATTCCGAAAGCTCACCGTCAATTTCAAAAAAATACAGATACGGAAAGGTAATTCAATATAAATTTTATTTTTGATTTGATTTTTACTAAAAAAATGTTTAGTCACCCAGATTATTAGGTGGTGTTTCTACAACTTTAATGGAGTCTTCTGCATTTGGAACAGTGAGTGGAAGTAGTGGAAGTCGTTCGGGTAACAATGGACAAATTCAGCTATGGCAATTTTTATTAGAATTACTCACTGATAAGTCGAAGAAACATGTTATTCAATGGCTTGGTAAGAATTTTTTTATCAACAATAAAATAGCCTACTAGTGGTCGAGTGGTTAAGGTGACCGTTCCAAAACTGGTAGATCTTGGATTATTGATCGTATCGAACAAATTTTGGATATTTCTCGATTACGAATTTTATTAACCCTACAATCGCTACAGACCTTAGTAGTTATAAAGCGACGGTAAATAACAATTAAAAAAAATAAAATAATGGATGAAATAAAGACAGTAAATTGAACTTTTTAGTTAAGAAACTCTTAAAAAAGATTCTAGTTTAGAGAGATCTAATATATATGTAATTCTTATAATTTTTTAGGAAGTGACGGAGAATTTAAATTAATCAATCCGGAATTTGTCGCTCATTTATGGGGAGTTCGAAAAAATAAGCCAACCATGAACTACGAAAAACTTTCGAGAGCCTTACGATATTATTACGACGGTGATATGATATCGAAAGTTCCTGGTAAAAGGTTTGTTTATAAATTTGTATGTGATCTCAAACAGTTATTGGGTTATGATGCTTCCGAATTGGCGATTCTCATCGAATCGTGCAGTAAACCTCAAACAAAAAAGAGTAACTAACTGTAAATATACTGGAACGATTAAGGGATTATGTAATTATTAAAAAAAATGTCACATAAATATATTTATTAAAATATGTTTGTAAAAATAAAATATATTTTATACATAAATGCAAATATAACAACTCGTTTCTTGTTTTCTGAAAAAGATTCTTTTTTTGAGATCTTAATAACAACGAAGATTTCTCAAAGAAAATTGTTCCTAAGTCATCCAATAATCATCTTATGCTAATCATAAACTTTTCTTTATCAATGTGCGAGATGGCTGTTCGTTTCAAGTTTTGAAGTTTGTATGCGTGGGTCCTTTTGCTGAGTCCCTTGTAGACGAGCACGAGGCCTCCAAGGAAGAACGGAATTGTGAAAAGAATATATTGAATGATCGGTCCCACGTATACGGTGAAGTACACAAGACATAAAATGTACCACGGCAAGGAATCTTGGACCTGCAAGTACCGAAGAAAATAGTTAAAGAATATATGTTATAATTGGTAAGGGCTACTTACATATTCCAACCAGAACATTGGAATGACAATGTTACTGAATTTTTTAAGATTTCCATTGAAACCAACTAGTTTTTTTATGACTAAATTGCTTTGGGATCGGGCACGGGATTCGAGAGGAATTCCGGTTACCTGAAGTAGAATAAATCCTTAATAAAATTTAATGTCCATTGGTGTGGCACTATATAAATGCGTCAATGAACCTTAGCTCAAATCCAGGATGAAATTTATCAACTCAATATAATTATAGTACTCAGGGTTAATTAGGATTAAACTCAAGGTTATTTTTGGTATAAGTTCATTGTTATCAACTTTTGTTTACAGCTTTGAAACTTCAAATAAATATTTTTAATAACATAAAAAGTGCTGACCAATGATAAATTACTATGTGATCAGCATATTCTGGGTTTAAATCCCGTAACGAGTAAAACTTAATTTCTCGGTTTACTGGATTAGTAGAAATCCTAGAGTCTAAAGGTCTTAGCTAAAGCTAAGATAAAAATAACAATCAAATTAGCTTACAGGTTCAACAATAGCGTATGAACCATGTTTGGTATAGTTCGGCTGTAGACCTTCCAAAGGAGCCACAATTTTGGGATCGACTATTAGAAAATGTGGCATTGAAGCAGCAACAGGAAAATCTATCAATCCAAAAAAATAATAATATTAGTAGAAAAAAGAAAAACGTTCACGTACACCTTACCGTAGTAACATTTGGATAGATCAGACAATCCGTTTGGTAACATTGGATCAGAAGCGTAACAATCATGCACATCAAAAACTCGATCAAACGAATCATTTAACATTGCATATTTATATCCTTGAAGTCCAAATTTCTTGTACTCTCCTAAAAAATGTACGTACGTTTGATATGAAGTAGAAGTATTACATGAATAATTTATTTCACCTTTGAATTTCAATGGAATAATTCGGCATAAAGACTTCCGCCAATACCTTGGGACTGACTCTTTCGTCATAAATTGGGTGTATAAAACTCCTTCGGTCGAATTTGTAACAGTTTCGGTACATTCCTCTGGAGAGTATCGCGGCAAGTATTCGGTTCCGTCATATTTGTCCATAAGAAAGAATTTCTCATGCCCATTAGAACGTCCAATTCGGACCGTAATTGTATCAGTAAAGTCACTATAGATCTAAAAATAATTTGATTTAAAATTGAATTACTTTCTTGAGTGAGTCTAGTGTAGGACGAAAGAGGACCATTAAAGAGGATTCCATAAATTCCAAAAGGCAAATTTCACGATTTCTGGACCTATTTCTTCCTTTTAGCAATATAAAATAGGACACTCAATATAGGAATAATCGACCATAATAAAGAAATGGATTTTCCTCTTTATTAAATTTATAAATGATCCTTTTGGGATATAAACAACGGAAGGGTTGAAGAAAGTTTCACATATTGAAAATACGTACATTTTCTAAGACACCCATATTGTTTGTAGGAACCATGAAAGGAACAAGTTTTTGAGCAGCTTGTAGTAGTGGATCTGTATAGTTCCACATATATTCATAAACGGTCACTTTAGTAAGTGGTTTTGATTCGACATTATTGAGCAAAATGTTAAAGCCGAGTTTCAGGAAGAATGAGCGATCATTCAAATATGAAGCTGTGCCCTGAAAAATCAGAAAAAAAAATAAATCCATTACTTAATATGTATCATCTTAATGTCCATATGCCACGACCAATGTTCGCGTAAATTTGTACTTGGCATAATGCAATACTTACAAGTACAGCGATGTTTGGTACATATAACGATGCATTCAAGTCAACTGAATTAAGTTCAGGCAAGAAAATTGCTTTTCGTTCTGCAACAAACGATAATGTTCCGTTTTCATTAAACGTAACGTTTGAATGAGTTAACTTTTCTCTACAATTAAAAGAAAAACATGCAATTCATTTGGTAAGTGCTTTTTTTTTCCTTAGGGGTACTACGTACAAGTAAACGATGGGACCGACTTCGGCCAATTTTAGTTTATTGTCGGTGCCATTCATGAACTCCTCGGCATTGGTTATATTGAATAAATACACCTTTAACAGTAATTCGTCAGGAGTGTCTTTCCACCACTCAAATGCTGGGAAACCTGGAAGAATACAATATTTCAACATGAAATGTAAGTAAAACATGAAACTTTTCATTTTGAAGATTTAAGGATACTATAATAGTGTTTCTTATTCTTTTTTTCAATAAATATCTTGATCCTCTAAAGATTAAAAAAAGGTTCATTAATATTGGCATTAAATCAATTTCTATAAATTATTCATTTATTTGTTGAGAATATTTGATATAACAGCCTATTGGTAGAGGAATGCTTAAGTAGTCATTTCGGAACTCGTATTGGATTCGAATCTAGTAACAGGGAAATTTTCTATATTCCTCAGCTTACGGACTTTTATTAATTCTAGAGTTAGTAAAGATCTTATAACTGCTGTATAGCTGTAGTAAATAGCTATGTAACTGTATTGGTTCTAATTATTAATATTTGAACTGTACAATTTTTTTGCGGACCAGTGGTTGAAAACCACCCTTAAGAAACTTTGCATAATATTGTGTGAGTAACAATTAAAAGTCTTGTTGATAAGTGCCAGAGAACACGGAATGTAACTATCCCATCTAAGCTCTTTGTAGGTTTGACAACCACCCTGTTAAAAAATACATTTAATGGCATTTTAAATGTTCAAAAAACTCAATAGAAGCCGTTAAAAGTTGTTTAAAGTTATTCAAAGCATATTAAATGTAATAATTTAAAAATGCCTTTTTTAACAGGGATTTTTAATGGGGTTTTTAATATTTAAAATGCCGTTTTTGAAAGGGTTTTTAAAGCTATTCCTTTTTTCTACCAACGCTGAAATGGTCTATTGATTACAAAAAAAAAAAATGAAATTTAAATCCTTACGTTTTAAATATCGTGGTTTTAGATAATGTTTTATTTAAATGTAGCGATATCTAGCAATCACGATTGAGTAGTTTTTAGAATTTTTAAATATAATTACAGCGATGATTTTTATAGGTGCTTTTAAAAACTGCACATACATGAATGTTTTGTACAGTTCTAATCAAATTTTGTGCAAATGTACCGATTTTTTAATGATTTTTTTTTGTATTGAGGGATCATTTCTTCTATTATTGTTTAATATTGTCGATATTGTCATATTTTGAAGATTGTCTCCTCTCACTGGGATGTCCCGAATTCTCAAAAATCCCCTCGAAAAAAAGCAATGAAAAACAATAAAATCAACGTATTTAAGCACAAAAGTTTATGGAAAAATCATTATAAATATTTTTTTAAATTCAGTCGTCCATCTTTCGAAGATCCCCTTCCTCAATGTCCCACTATGTTATTTTCGGAAATCTTCTCAGCCCCCTCTAATGACGGAAGTCTTTTAATGATAGCCTCTATGAGAAAATTAAGAAAAACTATGGGGTACAAAAAGTACTACAAAGCATTCATGACTACTTATACAAACATGAAATTCGAATAAATAAATTTTAGAATTTATAATTTTAAAGTGTAAATTTTCTTTAGAATTTTTTGTATGCGAATATAATTTTCCGGAAGCTTCCGTTCGAAAAGTGCGATATTCTCGAACAATCTTAACCAAAGTTTGTTTTTAAGATTTGTATAGGATTTTTTTTTAAATTAGAAATGATTGAAAATTAAATGATCAAATTTTATATTTACCTGGCCTCATTTCAATCCGTTCTTCCATAAATATATCATAAGGTGTCTTAATTAAAGTGCCGATACCAAGTACTGTTAAACATATTCCTATTACTAGTTTCCATGTAGCACCTGAAATCAGAAAAAAAAATTATTCAAATGTCTAAGATTGTCGTAACTATAAGAAACATTGAACTTTTAAATAAGAGCTTGTTTATAGATTATTAAAAAAATTAAAAATTCTACAAAAAATTATCAAGCCTACTGATGTTAGGTACAAATCTCTAGACCAGGGGTGGCCTACCCAAATGATAATGTGGGACACTTTGGAAATGCATCATAACTCCGTGGCCCACATATAACATATATCTTCATATTAGATTTAGGTATACTGTAGCATTTTTAATATATTAGTTTTCACCACCTTGGCCATTATAAAACTAATATCCTTATTAAAAAAGGCATTTTAAGTGTTTAAAAAATCCATTAGAAGTCGTTTAAAGTTATTAAAAACATTTTTAATGTAATGCTTCTAATTGGCTTTTTTTAACAGGGATATTTTGTAAAAGTGTAATGAATTTTGCTGACCAGAAAATTAGCCAAGACGTGGGGCTTCATGAGGCCCGTAAACCGTGGATCGTCCACCCTTAGGTTCTAGACAAATAAATTATATTAGTTCTCAGTTTGCGATTTTTATTTATCCTAGAGCCGCTTAAGACTAGCAGTTGTAAAACAACGGTAAATCACAATCTGAAAAATGATAAACGAAGGTATTCATTTTTTAACACTCGTTTCCACTAATATCGGTAGTTAGTAATTAAAAGCCATTTAAAAACCATCCAATTTTTTTTCTAATTTTGACAAAAATTAATATAAAAGGATAATAATTAAAATATATAGAAGCTTCATTTAAGAATTAAGTATATAAATTTCCATTAAAACGCTTTTTTATTTTTAATGATATTATAGGATATTAATCCACCAAGATTTAATCCAATAGTCGATTGGAAAATTGGAAATTCACATCCTTGTCTTTTCTTTTCTGCGCCACCATTAAAGTCTCTAGAGTAAGCGTCTGAACCATCAAGATCTAATAGGATCTGATGTCGATCTTAGTGCCTTATTTCTTAAAATAGTCCTTAAATTCTCGGAAATTCGTTTCGAAATTATCCTTTTTCTGTAGAAATCAACGCCAGAAATCCCTGCTCCCTCCTTAAATTTAAAGTTCTTCTTTTTGTATTTACAAAACTCATTAAAGAACCAAATGCACGATTCAATAATTATTATTTTTTAAATACTTAATTACATGATAACAGCAATGAAATTGTCATAATTTGTATTTATAACTCGAAGACATAATAATTGCATTTACACATTTCTCTCTATCAATCGATTTGGTCAAGGAAAAGTGTAATATTTTTATAATTAAATTGCAATTATTTAATGAAATAAGAAAAACTTAAAAACTATTTTGATAAAAAACTTAATAAGTTTCAGTAATGTCCTCTTTTTATAGTAGTAAGAGTATAATAAGTAGGTACTGGGTAAGTTGAAATTGGTATAGGATGTGGAATTATGTGATTTTTACGTAACTCCTATTACAATAAGATTAAGGCTGTTTTTCAAGGTAGATTATAAATCCTTGATCCTATATTTGTCGCAAGTTGAAGAGATCTAGATTATCTAGATCGATTTAATTCTTTGTACTTTCAATGTTGACATTGCGTGAGCTGATTTTTGATTTACGCTTATTTTTTTTAATGAAAATTTATTCTGTTATTGTTTTTAGGAATTTCAACCTCTTAAGATCACTGTAACATTAAACTGGAAACTGGTTATGCAAGTAGATGCTGTCTTTGTCCATTGATCAATAAGGGGCTCACAGGAGCGCCTCTTCATTCCATATTGTTACAAATTCCGTGTAATGCCGTTGACGTAGTTGCATGTAGTGAGTAAGTGTAATAGTTTCTGCGGGATGCATTCATATGTAGTATTAAATGTTGAATTAAATTGCCCGTTAGTCAAGTTCACATCATAACGGCGACTGCAGCTTCTAAACGGTGAATATCCGGTACAGGCTTAGCTATAAATTGCAAGAAATGCCACTGCCACTGCCATGCCTAGCCTAGTGACCCTCTCTAAAGTGAAATTTACGAAGAAACTGCGGGATACTCAATAAGGATACTTAAACGGGTTAGTTTTTTTTTTGTTTCATAACTGGATGACAAGAAGTAAGGTCAAGTTCAAACGTTTTTAACGAATGAACTCTGGTAGCGTTTTTCGTTGGCTACCAACTAAACTTCAAAGTAAATGGATAGGGACCTATCAAATTTTAAATGAGGATTTAAATCATGAAAAATTTTTTGGGTATGTTTTTCACATTTCTTTTACCCCCTCAAGAGGTATCACCTTAATGTGGTGAGGGGGTTTGCGTGCTTCTGTGATCCTAAGAGCGATGCTGACGGGAGCTTAAGCTCCTGGTAGGGTCACCCAAGTCAGTAAGGTCAAAGGTGAGAAGCCAGACTAAGAATACCTCAAAATAAAAAGAAAAGTTATTAAATGGAAGACTATTAAGCAGAAAAGTTTTACGAAACCTAGAAAGTAAGTCTTCAGTAAAAAATCGTTTGTTTAAGAACAATCCAGAAAATTAGATTCTGAAACTTGGTTTGAATAAGACATTTCCATTTTCCAAGAAGAAACAGATAATGTTATCTAATAACGAAGAAAATTTTTACCAGTTCCATATTCAAATATTTTTCATTTCGAAGACTGAAGAGAATTTGATGAAATAACCGATAAATTCATTTGATAAATTACACTGGTTATCTTGAGGATAAGATTTGGAAGCTTTTGGAATAAAAAAGGATGGAACTAAATGACAATTTCAGACATTGTGTGAAAATCACAACGCTTAATCTGGGAATATGGTGCAGATCAATAATATTAGCAATCCATCTATAGGTTACCAGTTTTTGCTAAAATCAGCGAACAATATAAAAAGGTATGTGAATGATTAAATTTTGCAAACCACAGTTAACAAACCACTTTAGTTTTATAAAAGATGATAATACCTGTAAAGAGAGTACCTTGCTTGGAAACCTTGGCTCTTGTCCCTTTTAGGGGCGTCAATTTCTGACAACATTGCATTTTCCACTTTATTTTTGGTTTAATTCGCCAATAAATCGGACCATAATGAAAATTTAGCAACAATTGGGAAAATTATAGGATATTAGAGTTGAATTAACAAAAAAAAAAACGCGAAATAAATTTTAAAAAAGGTAGAAAAAGTAACATTACCAGATGTTTATATCGCTAAAAGGGATATGAGCTGAAATATTTTTAGAGTAGTGTACTATAGAGTATTGTATTTTGGGCAGAGTTGTCGGAATAAAAGTATCTTAGTTACTTTATAGTATTTAAGCTACTGTAATTAATTCTGTTGTAATTAAATAAAACTGTTCTTAATTCCTTTATTTTTTGACAAAAAGTAAATTGTCTCTTAGATACTTTTAAAAAAAACTTTGCCTTGTAATGTAAAAAAGTATCTTAGATACTGAAAAAGAAACTTAGATGCTGAAAAATGTTTAAAATAATAAAAAGTAACTAAAATTAAAGTATGCAACAGTGAATAAAATGGGGTACCTGACTACCTGGTTGTACAAAATAATGTTTATACTTTATTTTAAGATTTTTTTATTTGGAGAAATTTTAACTATTTTATTTTTCTTTTACTCCACTTGGCAGTAGGAATGTTTTGATGATTTTATATATTGCTCTATTTTATTCACGGTTTAATTTTTTTTAGTTCTATAAATTTCAATATAGGCCTTTTATATCAATTTTTTTCTTCTATCGTTTTTTAAGTGTGTTGTGTTTACAGGGGTTTATGTAGTATAGGGGAACCTGGGGCGGAACGGGGTACCTAAGTTTTAATTACAATTTACGAGATATTTAAAGAAACAATCTCATTGTTTTGTAATTTATATATTTATTTAATTCATTCTTTACAAATAAAAAAATGTTTTATTGATTTTAATTAATAATTGATATTAAAAATTTTGGTTTCAAAAACAAATGGAAATTTCCCATTCTGCCCCACCCTCTGGGGCACAATGGGAAATGAGTCTGGGGCGCAATAGGATTCTTGTTATTGGCTTAGTTCGCAGATGAAGACACTGCCATCATCGTGTTTAGCCCAACACATGCCAAATGTGCCCATTTTTGACAAATACTGCAGGAACACCAGCTTTCATTAGATTTGGAGTTTAAATCCTGACAGTATAAGCAGAGTACCTCTGCATCTTCAGGCCTTTCTTATATATGAACTATCGGCTAGTTTTCCTTGTATATGTACGCACTATCTGCTGATAAAATAAAAATATCCATCTGAATGGGAAATACTATCTGAATGGTATATCCCATTCCGCCCCACCCATTGTGCCCCAAAGCACCTTTTTCAGAAACACGACTATTATGGCAGGATATATTGGTTATATTTGAATTATCACTAGGTTTTTAGTTAGTCAACAGTATGTTTTAACAAACATGTCATGTTAGTATTCAAACAAAAATAGGACATAGGATAATTACCTTAGTGTTACTTTGCAAAAATTAGAAATCGGCAACGTTTATTTCGACTTTTGGTAAAAATAAAAACAACTGCCCTCTTTACAGGCGATAGCCACTTTTTATAATGCAGCACAGTTAATTAAAACATCGAGTATGATTTTTACGCGTTTTTGTCACCTCTAACAAGCGCTAATTCCATTTCTCATCCCGCCCCGGTACCCTATACCGCCCCGTGTTCCCATACTTTTCTTTTTCCTTAATTAAATATAAGGAATACATTATCTAATTACTTAACAACTTCACCAAATATGTTACGAAACATAGTACTCTTAGTACTACGTAGTATAGACCCAGGTCCCATTTAGATCGGTCAAATCTGGCAAAGTTGCATTTTCCACTTTTTTGTTATTCTATTCGCGATTTTTTTATTAATTCATTTCTAATCTATACTAATATATAAAATTCTTACGTCTGTCTGTACATTTTGATTTTGAACCCAATTTTAGGGTAAATATTTGTTTCAAGAGGCCCTTATTCCAAATTTAACATTTTTAAAATTTTTGTCTGTCTGTCTGTCTGTCTGTGTGTCCCGATTTAACTAAAGAACGGAACAACCGAATTTAATGAAATTTGGTATTAAGATACAACACAATTTCCCACAGACTATAGGCTACTTATCATTCCAAAAAAATAATAAGGAAAGGTATTCCTTAGGGATGAAAACATAAATTTTTACACCAGACAGGTGAGTTATATACCATTGGAAAGGTAATTTAAAGTTAAAAAATAATCTGTACAAATATTTTTAGTTGAACTGATAAAAAGCACAGTAAATTCAATTTAAATTTTAAAAAAATGCCTCTTTGACATATAAACTTTTATATATATAAAACACATAGTTGATGTTAATAACGTAATGGCTTACGTATCTAACATTCTGATGTTCCTAATCATAAAGACGTACATCTACGTACGTATAATCTACACCTACGTTACGCAGACGAAGTCGCGGGGATCAGCTAGTATGATATAATATTCTCTTTTGTGGCTAAATTTTCATTATGGACCGATTCGTTCGTGAAAAAAAATGAAAAACAAAGTAAAAAATGCAACATTGCCAACTTTTGACCGACCAAAAGAGGCATGAGCCATAGTTTATAGGGTGTATAGTATACAGTATACAAAGTAACTAAGAAGTATATTTTAAGTATATTAAAAAGTAACTCAAGATAAATATTAAGGTTTATTTTTTTAAGAGTAACAAGACACACAAAGTAACTTCGGATACTTTTTAATAAAGTAACTTATCTAGTATCTAAATACTTTCCAAAAGTATTTTTGGAAGCTCTGATTTTGGGTAGCAAAATATTTTAATCATTTTAATATAATTTAAAAAAGGTTTCTTTAATAATTTTATGTAAGGTTCAATTCCAGTATAAATAACAATAATAATGATTATAATAATATCAGGGTCACGGATAATTGGAATATAGTTAAATTAATTTAAACAATCATTGATTTTGCGACGTTTCATCTTTATTATTAAGACTTTTTCAAGCTCTGAAAGTTTATAATAATATTGTTATAATGTTGTTAATATTGTAATACTTTCAGAGCTTGAAAAAGTCTTAATAATAAAGATGAAACGTCGCAAAATCAATGATTGTTTAAATTAATTTAACTATATTCCAATTACCCGTGACCCTATTATTATTATTATTTCTTTAATAATCTTCTTTATAATTGAGTGTTTTTTTGAGTATGTATTCTCGCCACTATTTTGAATTTTATATAAAACTGAAAGCCAAAATTTATTAGAAGAGAACATTTATGAATTACGTAAGAGCCATTGGGAGAAGGGTTGTTCATAAATGTCTTACATCTCTTATTTTGTCTTGTGTAATTTATGAATGATTCCTAAAGTTCGCTAAAATTTCCTATGTATTTATATCAATATACGTAACTTCATATACATAATTTTATATTTTACGCCTTTCATGCTTGAAATTTTTTTTTTTTGGGTTTATTTTATCAATAACATGAAATGTCAATGAACTAAACACTTAAGCTGTATGGTGGCAAAGACGAAAAATTTATAACGAACTTTAAAATCTTCAAAAGTAACCAGTGCTAACAGTACTATTTTTGGGAGAAAATTTAGACTTTAATGATATTTTGGGCTATTCACATTCCTTTTATCGTACGCAGGTGGTGAGTGCGGCTCACATCTCATTCTTAGACGATTTTTTACGGAATGACAATTTTTTAACGATGAAGGTTCTTTGGGTTTTTGTTAGTTTTTGAATGAAAAACAGGTTTAATGACATTTCGATTTTGTAACTGACAACAAAAGTGAATGATGCTAAAATTCATAAGTTACCTCTGCGGCTAGGTAATTAATTTTTAATGTTTTCGATTCAATTGAACATTGAAATAGTCTTTTATATTTCACTTCCTCAAATTCAAAAAGGCCTTTACAAATGATAGGTGTAATCATTAACTACATTTTCTTCTCCCGAAAAATATTACCTACAATAAGCCAAGTTGAAGTTCAAAGTTTTATTATATACGTACTTTTATAGTAAAAATTTCAAGTTTAATTTCATAATTTTATTACTACAAATTACCTAGCACAATGGTTGCACAAGTCGTTTCGCAAAAAATTATATTGAAATTAATTTGAGAAATAGTTATTATCAATTGTTATGACTCTTTAATTTAATAATAGGGTAAACAAGTTTATTTAAGTATCAATTATTATTAATCAATAATTTTTCAATTCGGAAAAAAATACTTAACTTATCTTTTACCATTCCAATAATTCCCCTGTTACTCAAAAAAGTCACTTCTTACATTACAAATAATGAAATTGATTTTTTTAGGGATGCACTAATATTCCCAAGTCTCAGCTGCAATTTCGCCGCCCGGAGTCGATCGAAAACTCGCCGCCCCCTATTTTCGTTATTAGCCAAAAAATTATTAAAATTAAAAAGGCAAATACTTTTAAGTTTTTTAATTATATAAAAACATACTGGTCCTGTTTTTCTCAAAACAAAATCATTTATGGTATTATCAACACCAATAAGCCGCCCCATTTTCTGCATCCACCACACTACGTTACTGTTAAGTCCTTCTATAGATTATAAGTACCTTAAAGAAAGAAAATGTTATCAAAACCCATTGATTTTGAACTACCAAGTTATAATTATGTAGATTACCTAAGTAATAGATTTTTATTTAAATCCCCGCTTAATACTTATTTTTTTATTTCTCCAACTCTTATTATTTCTTAGGCAACCATTATGATGTTAACTATAAAGAGTTTACGCAAAAATTTAAATAGCAGTCGTGTTAAAACAAAAAACAAAAATTATATATCATTATAATTTCAAAACAATTCAAGCCTTAACTGTAGTCAATTCGACAAAAGAAAGTACCTACAATAAGTGAAATATATAAAAAAAACTATGCAATTTTCTTGATGACCTCAAAATCTTCATTATTGATTATATGTTGAGACATTAGCTTCAAAAGCATTTATAAATTTTTGTATCTACCGATTTTTATTCAAAAATTGCCTCTTATTTCTTAAACGCTTTTTAATCGAAGAACGAATAATTTGATATTACACAACTGTTATATTCGTCATTTAAAAAAAAGTTTTTGCCGTTAATTAATTGATATTTCTTTGATTATTTTATCAATCAATAAAACACTTATATTTATGATTTAATAATATTTTATCATGGAAAATGTTAAAATGTTTTTCTTGGCATAATTTTTGAAAAAATTGTCTATTGCTCTTTTTTAATTGAAGACAATTTTTTTTGACGTACAATTAGGTATGTGTAAAGAATACTATTATAATATATCTTCTTAATATGAAATAATTTATATTTCATTATCGCTTTTTATCATATCTCTCTTTTTCGAAGATATATCCCCTTCCTTCTTATAAATTTAAAAATTCCTAGTTTTTTGGTGTACAGTATTAGGTATTTTATCGGTTCAACTCCTCCTGCCTATCAAATTTCAAATTTTTAGTTTGATTTTTTATAAAATATTGCCTCAAACTTATAACGTTCTTAATACAAGTTCATTGTAAGTAAAAAGTGTACAAAAGTGAAGAATTTCTTAAATTCTTGATCTGGATAACTTCTTGTATTATCTGAAGACCACTAGGCATATGCAACTAACTCAACCTCTTTGAAAATCGTTTTTTTTTTTTTTTTTCGATAAAATTGAAAACAAACATTGCGTCTGATGAATGTTCAAAATGTAAAATAGAGACTATGAAAATTAGCGCCCTCTTGGAAAAATTTCTTTCAACGCCAATATGGGGAAATCCTTTTCTGAAGTTTTTTCTTCATTGTATTTTTTTCGTTTCTTATTAAAAACTATTAGATACCAGAACTACAAAAATTTTCTATTTTTTAATGGAATTGTATATACTGCGATTCTTATAGTGAAGAAGTTGTTGCTTATTTGTTCTAGAAAAAAGAGAACAAAGTTTCCAGTTATTATCAGTCGCTATAAATCATTATGCTGCACATGATAGGGTTTATATATTTATGAAACAACTAAAGAAAGCACCTTATACTTATAACTGAGGAATAAAAAAAAATTAGTAAACATAATCATGAAGATCATAGTCTCATAGAGTATTACTGATAGATTTATAAGTTTTTGAACTGTTTTCTGCCTAATTTTCTGCAAGTTCAGTTTCCCGCGTGGTTGAATTCGTATCTCCAATGTCGTCTACCCTTGGCAAGATTCTTAAAATTGGGTTATAATATAAGACCTCCCCAAAAAAAAAAACACCAAATCTGGCAACGTTGCATTTTCTACTTTGTTTTTTATTCTATCCGCGATTTTTTCTTATATTGTCTAATATGGTATAATTTTCTCTTTTGTGGCTAAATTGTCATTATGGGCCGATTTATTCGCGAATAGGAAATGCAACGTTGCCGGATTTGACGATTCTAAAAGGGACACGAACTATTTTCCACATGCTATAATCAAAAAATCAAAAAATATTAGTAGAAAGAGTTGCGAGTATAAACCGTATACGTATAAAGCTAAATATAATACTCAATTAAAAAATTGATAGTAAAGAGTTCAAGACTACTTTTTGCTCTCTATAGATTAACTTTAACTTGGAAAAATCGGCTAGGATCACTTTTTACACGTTACAAGAAAAATTTCGAGATCCTTTACTCTTTAAAGATAAAGTTTTAGCTCAAGTCCTTTTTAGCACACTCAAATCTGGCAACGTTGTATTTTCGGATTTGTTTTTAATTTAATTCGCGAGTAAATCGGTCCATAATGAAAATTTAGCCACAAAAAAGAAAAGTATGCCGTATTAGAATTAAATTAACAAAAATTCGCGAATTAAATTGAAAACAAAGTTGAAAAAACAACGTTGCCAGATTTGAGTGTGCTAAAATGGACTTGAGCTGAAGTTTTATCTATTAACTTCTCTTATTTTTTTTTTGAGATCATCAAAAGCTCCTAGTCATCGATAATAATCGATAAATTCTCTTATCAAATCATTTGTCAGTCGTTTAATAATTTTATATTAAATAATAATGGATATCTGGAACGCATATTAATGATGAGAAAAAATTAATAACACTCTCAAGGCGAAACTGCATTGTAAAAATAATTTGCACTGCACAAACATTTCCTTGACTTCATTTCCGATTGTAATGATTTAACAATAATTTCCAATATCCGATGCTAAATAATTTCACTTTAATTTCACGTTTGCTTTGCGGGGATTCTCTCCGTTAAGTATTTACTATGTTATCCACATACCAATCATGTAAGCTTCTTCAGGCATATTTTATCAATAATTGAGATTGTCGCGAGTGTTATGTAAGTGGCATTCTCTTCAAAACAATTTCTTATGTAATATTTTGGTTTCTCTGTCTAAACTCCAATTTTATGTTTAGGTCAAAGCAAATTTATATATATGTAAAGAGCCGTTTCGAATTGAAAGTGAAAGTCAAGTTCACGTTCGTTGGGTTTCAAAGTTAAGTAATACTTAACGAAAAACGAGCCCACGAAATTCATAACCGTAGTTGACTCATGATTTATTACAAGTTATTTTAGGTGTACGTAACCGGTATTGATACCAATTAGGTATTGGGTATCGTTAACAATAAATTTTGATTTCGATACTGAGCATCAAATTCCGCTTGGAGCCCTTTTCAACGGAATTTGTGCATCTAACTGACCTTAAGGTTCTTCACCTTGGCTTCCAAAAATAATTTCTACGAAAATTAATTTTCCACACCTCTCGTTTAATTTGTGGTACTTAATCTTTTTCCTTAAGAACTTATAGAACTATAGATCCAAAATCTCTATGATTAAAACCTACCAATTGCCTTATAGTTTAATTTTTTGTTGAATCCTTGCCAAAATGATTCTGAGACTATTGACTTCAGTGATATCTTTTTTTTGCCCAGAATTTGCTCCTGTTTATCAAAACTGAATCTTTTTTCAGCATTTTCTTCTCATTTGTACTAAAAAATGCTTATTTTGAGAAAATTACCCACTTCCAGATCAAGAGTCTCCGGATTATTTTGAACCAAGTTTCCTCCAAAAATTGTACTACAATCCTGTATGGTCACCTGTAAATGTTAGCCATAGAATAGTGATATTTAGTATTACAAAGAAAAAAATCTAGTTTGACATCAATTTAGAAATTGCCTAATTTGTGGTTTGATGGAAACGAAAGGGAGGCAAATTGGAATGGTCGAGGTGCGTAGAGAAATTCGGAACGAATTGAGCAAAAATTTGTCGTAAAGTGACCTTGCGTTGGATTTTAATGCTTTATAGAAAGGAAATAGCTTGGGAAATTGTCTCTAAGACTTTTTGCAAGAAAAAAAAAACTTAAATAAATTTAAAGCAGTACAAATCTGAAGGAATTGCTTAATTATTTGTAACACATTTTTGCGCTGACAAAATCAACGTTTTTTCTCTGTAATTTTTTGCGATATTTACATTGGGTCAATTAAACTTCTTTAGAAATATCCAAATTTAATGATCTATGTTAGTGTCACCATAGTTGAATCCTAAAAAAATTTACAAATTTATCGAATTATTGAAACGGAAACTATAATGATTGCTCTAGGTATTACTTTATAAGTGTTCAAATATTTTTGAACTAATAACCAAGGAATTGATAGACTATAAACTAATGTGGTGATGAATTATTGAATTTATTACACCCAAGTTTTTTTTTTTAAATTAACCGTAATCTTAAATAACTATTTTTTTCTTTTTAGGACCAAACAAGGATATTTAAAGGATATTCTGGCTACGAAATGTACTTTATCTGTTGGCTGATATTCGAAATGGAAAAGCACTTTTTGAAAAAGAAAATTACGGTACTTTATAAAGGTATGTGACTTATTTTTTCTAAATTTTTTTTTCAAGAGAATATAGTATATAGGATAAAGACAATGGTTGAATAAAGATTTATATTCTTTATTTAGTAATATCGACATTTAATGAACTACGTTAGAGTGTCACCATAGTTGAACCCTAAAAATTTTACAAAATCGAATTATAGAAATGGAAACTATAATAATTAAGTTGTGGGCAATAAGGACGAAGCTCCTTGTAGAATATTATTTATTTTATCGCCAACGTTTCGTCAGTCATTCCTGACTTCTTCAGGACTCTACAACGAAAATACATAACATTTAAAAACAGCAACACATTATTGTCAAAATTATAATTTTGACTTAATCATAATTTATTTATAATTTTGACAATAATGTGTTGCTGTTTTTAAATGTTATGTATTTGACGTTGTAGAGCCTTGAAGAAGTCAGGAATGACTGACGAAACGTTGGCGATAAAATAGGTAATATTCTACAAAAAGCTTCGACCTTATCGCCCACAATTTAATTATTATATTTTAAAAAAGACAAGGACTTAAACAACATGGAAACTATACTTATTGCTTTAGGTATAATTTTATAGATGTTCAAATATTTTTGAACTAATAACCTAGGAATTGGTAAGGTATTAACTAATGTAGCGGTAAATTGTTGGCGATGAATTATTGAATTATTAACCCTAAGTATTTCTTTTTAAATTAATCGTAATTTTACATAATAACTATTTTTTTTTCAGAACAAACAAGGATATTTCAAGGATACTCTGGCAATGAAATGTACACCTTTTGGGCAGCTTTATCTATTGGCTGATCTTCGAAATGGAAAAGCACTTTTTGAAAAAGAAAAATACGGTACTTCATAAAGGTATGTGACATATATGAGTATAGTATATAGGATAAAGACAGTGGTTGAATAAAGATATATAACCTTTATATTTTCATACAATTTTTCGGTTGATTTAAATTTGCTGAGAACAAAAAATTTAGTGACATTTTTGACCCTAATACACAATATTTTCCAGTGTTTACCCAATTATTATAATTATTAATTATTCTTATAAAACTCTTAAAAATGCAAATTCTATCATAATTTATTGTGAATAACTTTCTTATAAATGCAACTTAATTTTAACGAAAATTGGTATAAGTTTTGCAGAATATTTTCAATTTTACACTGAATTTACCATGATCATTCCACGGTGAAGCTTTTGAATCCTTAATATTAGAAATGATTTTCGTACCAACTGCCAGTTTACAATAGCCTTTTAATTTCAGTAAACAAACTGCTTAATTCCTACCTTTCAAAAAGTTGTTTCAAACGATAGAGCATTATGACTAACGCCTAAAGAAGCTAATAAACTAGTAACTTCCCGTGAAATATTCACAGCCTAACATTGATACAACTGACAAATAACTTCCCGTGATATCTTCAGAATCAACACTAATACAACTGACAAATGATAAAAATTGACGATTGAATGAAATCCAAATGACATTTGAAATCATAATAAAAATTAGTTAGTTCAAATTTGAGACAATGGTTGCATTTCACTCAGACGTATATGTTTACAATATTTGCTCTCTGTGTTTATCGATATTGCACATACATACGTTTGCTTCTTTTTCTTCTTCTTCCTCTTTTCTTTGGTACTTTCAATGTATTTCCCATAACATGTATTACTCATGTTTTGATAATTGTTTTTACTGAAAATGCGAATTTCTGTTTGCTTTTGAAATTCTTAAGTGTTGTTTGAGTCATTTGATTGCAAATGAATTGTTTTTAAATAGTTTTATTAACACAACATATATTGACACAAATATTACAGCAAAATTTTATCCTACTTGGATGGAGCATTAATTTCAGGAATCAACCAAAAGTAAGATTTTTTGATCGAAACCGTAGGTTCCTTAATTTTAGTAATTTTTAGCAAAAATATTAAAATATATATAAAAATAATGATCTAGAGAGGCCAAATTCCTAGCGAAAATAGGTTTTTTAGTTTGTTTGGACATTGTAGGATTATAGTCTAACAATTATTTTTTTTATTGTTATTTTCCGTCACTTTATAACAGGTAAGGTCTTTAGCGACTCTAGGGTAAATAAAAATCCGTAATCGAGAAACATCGAAAATTTGTTCGATATAAGAATTGAAACCAACACCTACCAGGTTTAGAGCGGTCATCTTGACTACTCGGCCACCAGTAGGCAATAATTAATTTTTCTTAATTACAATAAAATAGACAAAGAAAGAAAATTAATAATGTAGAGATAGCCCTATTGAGTTGTAGACTAGAATTAACGTTTTCCATAAGTCCTAATGTAAGTTTAAATTACTTCTGTCCAAAAACCTTTGAATAAAAAGCCCATGAATTTGAACATTTTAAACTTTTTTTATCCAAGTTATTTTTCTTTAAAATTTAGGCAAAATTCTTTATACAATAGTACTGAGATAATACATTTATACTTCAGAAAAAATACCAACTTTTTTTGGTTGAATATATTTATATAATTTTTTTCTTGTATACGTCCGGTTTATTAATAATTCAAGAATTAGTTATCAATTTGATAGTTTGCGATGATCTAATTGCATTTTAATTGATTGAAAATCGAATCAAATAAAACGAATAATAGAGAGAAAGGTGAGTTCAAGGTATGTGTATCTTGACACATTTCGAATTTTACCACTAAATGGCAATACATTAATATGAAACAAAGTTGCACCAACTGCAACAATCTATACATTGGCTAAATGCATCTCTTACATAGTACATCAAAAGTGACAACGCTATAAATTTCAAGTGGTACTGAAGACTTTGTAAAACATGAATCTTTATTTTCTATGTACAATGTACATAATACTAAGCAGCAATGACTTTGAAAACATTCAATCGACAATAATTGGCAATTACTCATAAAAATAAGGAAGTGCATTTAAGTATTCAATTCGGTCATAGGCATTAAAAGATATATAAAATGTATACAATTTTCTGTTAATAAACTAAATTCAAAGTTTAGAATTTCTTTGAAGAATTACAAGCGCATCGGATTGAGTCTTCAATTGGATAAACGCCCACGTGTTGGCGTCGAAAGTGCATTTTACTATGCATTCAGTAACAATACTTTGACCTCTGATTCTGAGCCTTCTTCACTAACGGTACTAAATTTTTCGATTTTAAATCGATTTTTCTCATAAAATCCTCAATTTTCATCAAAGTAGTAATCGTATGCTTAGGAGAAAAATATGAAAACTGTTATGTAATCCAAAGGTTGTAGGAAAAATGGGACTTGGTACAAATAAGTAGAATTTGTAAATTCTTGAATAGAAAACTACTTTTTAAAGATACATTTTTCGCTTTCACTCTCAAAGTAAGTGGTTGATTTGAATTTGATTTTGGAATTGATTTTTTCTGTATTATTATGTCACCATGCAGATTATAGTTATGTCAATGAATTGGTCTAAATGATTAATTTGGATGATTTTTTAATCGTTTGGCTGGAGAGTCGGAGTTTTCGTTGGAGTCAAAAAGCCAAATTCAAATACAAAAATGGTATATAGTTGGAAAGGGCTTCTCAAGAGCAATCGAAAGATACCACTAAAACATCATATGACCGAGTAAACAATTCGGAAATGTAAAATAATGAACACATTATTTTACATATCACGGACAATACAAGGCCATGTCCATGACACAACCAAACTTAATTTTTACCAGGGACACTAATATAAAGTTTCATAATAGAAGTTAATACATAAATATAACTTAGAATTTAGGATATTTACTTGAACACTCTGAAAATATATTCAAATAAATCAAAAGAAGGTTGTAAGCCGCATTGGCTTGTCGAATACGTACTTGCAATTTTCCAGACCTTTAAATTATTACAACTCAGATTCCACCTACTCTAGAGGATTGTACTTTTAAATACCTATGTAACCCTCTATATTTACGTTTTATATTAACAAATAAAATCTAAATATTTCCCTTTACAAATATTTAGCGAATTAGTGAATTAATTCTAAGAAATATTGGATTATATAAGTTTTTAATAGATTGGAGCAAATGGAGTGTCAAATTCTTGAGGGAATATATAAAATTATGATTTTTTAGTTGTTTATTTAATCAAAATATGCTCCATTACATTTATGTGGATTTTTTAAAAGAGATATGGACTAATTTGGCCTGCAAAAGATTTTGCCAGAAAGAGAAACCGTTGAAATAAAGAATAGAGTGCAACCACGCGGGAAATTTGATCTATTGTTAGGAAGAAAACATGAAAAAAGTTATAAGTATAAGAGACAAGGAAACCAAGAGTATAACTAAACCATGTACTATTTGTTTAAAAAAAGGATAGATCGTATTATCTTCATAATTTAGTACGGTCTATATATGAAGTTTTTTTCCATTGGAATTTCTCATTTGGGTTTTTATTACAGCTCAATAGGGATTTTCTTATTGGGAATACCCTATTGGGGCCCTATGAGGGCTAAATGCATACCTTAAACTTTCCTAAAATACAGTAATCCCTCCAATTGCGCGGTAGTCCCGTTCCCCAAAAACAGTGCGTAATACAAAATCGCGCAATGTGAACCCTATTTTGTATGAAAATGGGAGGGGTAGGTTCCATATATTAGAAAATTTTCCAAAAAAATTAATTAAAATTTGTTTTAAATCAAAAAACAACATTGCACATTAGGGTGATCCTTAGTAAGGGTGTTTTCGAATTTCTTTGCTCCCAGGGGCTCAAATGTATACAGTAGTATATACTGTTAATATGTAATTTAAATTTGGTATTAATAACTTAATTCGCGCAGTAGAAAATCGCGCAAATAAAAACCCGCGGAGTGCAAGGGATTACTGTAATTACTGGAATTACTGTTTAGTCGAATATTTATTTTTTACAATTGCACCTTCTAATTAAAATACTAATAAACCTATACCAGACTAGAAATTTTCGAGTGAGTCCTATGGAGTCCCTATTATGGCTGCCTTTTTGAGGTCCCAGTTTGGGATGTAACGCAAATCCCTTTTGGGCGATTCTAAGGTAAGGTCGCAATCCCAATAAGGTCCCAATTAGGAAATCCCAATAAGACCCCAATTGAGCAATCCCAATTGGGCAATCTGTTATCAAACATTATTATCTTCTAGTGTAAGTTCATTCTTAGTTATATTTGATGCATCTTCCGAATTATCAGATGCATATGAAGATTTTGTAGTCATTAGTCGCTACATTGACAAATTGTTGGATTGACGCTCTTCATTTTCTGGCTTGTGAGTACTTGCAAGCTGCATATCTTCACGGAAAAATCCCTGACTCAACCATGATTTATGTTACATAAAATCAAGATAAACCGCACGGAAAATTAGGCCATTTTGGAAAAAGAAAGTAAAACTCGTTGTTTGAGCGGAAAATTTTCATTTTAAGAAAAGTCACGTCTTATATAAATCACCTTATCTCAATCAAGTTCTCTTCAGAGAAGTCTGCCCTTTTTGTGCCAGTAAAAGGAAAATTGAATGAAGAATTCCATCAAGTAAAAGTGGTAATCGTCCCTCAAAATCTTCAACGTAGATATAAACATTGCATTTTTTATCATTAAACTCTGGCAATTTTCTTATCTTAATATTCTCGTATATTAATGTTTCTTTGGTTTGTCCGTTTCATATTTGAAGCAAAAGCGATTGCTTCACCGAATAACATTGTTGTTAAACTTGAAAATTATGCAAATGTTTGTAAGGTGGTGCGGAGGCATAAGTCACCAATGAGTGTTTTTCAAGAAAGATTTGAAAGATAGATAGTGAAAAAATTTCACAACACACAAAATACAAATTTTTTGCAAGTTGAGGCCTAATCATTCACAAGCCACACTATATAGCTGGGGCCGTAAGTTGGTGAGAACCGCGAAAAAAATTACGGGCAAATCTGGGCCAAAATTATTTGTAATCGTAACATTTTGAATTTGCACGAAAATTGGTCAAGATTAGCAGCTCTCGTTAGTCCCAAAGCGTCGAAAACCAATTTATTTGGGCATAATGGGCCGAGGTGTCGGTCGCTCCTACGAATAGTGGTTTTTCGAGTTTCGGCTCAATCTAACATTTTATTCAAATTCTATTGCTTAGACACTATGCGTTGTTCGCAAATATTACTAATTACTAACGAAAGTTAAATGAAAGCAAAACCCATAGTTTAATTTAAAAAAAAATCGATGTGAGTCAGCGATATGGAAAGTATAATAATCAAACCTATTTTATTTTGAGTTTTAACAAATCTATAAAAGTTAAACAATTTAAACTAATTGTTAAACTAAGACCAGGAAAAGTTTGTAAAGCTTACAGAGTGGTCAAGAAAATTTTTTAAGTCAGAGAATTTAATTGGGTTAGAGGAAAGTCAGGGAAATCAGGGAACTTGATAAGATTTTTGATTAAGGATTAATTTAGAAGAATGTACCTTTTTTAATGCTAAAGCACCTGTGAAAATTTTAAAGCGATCTACTAAGTCGTTAAAAAAGTTATTGCAATTTGAAAATACTCTAATTTTACACGTAATCTTATAGAGATTCGGTAATTGAACAGACTAAATTCATTTTTATAAGCAAAAAAATGCTACTAGACATCCCAAACTTTCAAAATATGTAGTTTAAACTTTAGGGGACTACTTTTGCATAAGATTATTTGAATTCACTACACGATTTTTAAGAAAAATTTCCAATTTTCCCTTAAACTATATGAAGTTCTTCTAGTATCGACCCATTAATTCGTCTTATGGTACGTTATACGACGTAATTATTCACGAATTTCTATTTTTATTTACTTTTGTCTCCGATTGAGTCTCCATAAAATCTTTGATATTTAGATTGGAAAAGATGCAAACGTAAATATTTTAAATGACCATATTTTATATAAATAAAGCCCGTTGGTTGGATATAATATGTTCGGCTCATATCGCTTTTAGAACCGACTAATCTGGCAATGATTGTTTTTTTTTTGTTTAGTATGATGAATATTTTTTATTACTAGTAATTTCCCGTGATATATGCACAGCCTAACGTTGACACAACTGAGAAATAATTCCTTGCGTAATATTCATAGCTCAACAGTGCCCAACTAATAAATTGCAAAAATTGGCGATTGAATGAAACGAAATGACAGTTGAATCAAATTACATCAATTAGTAATATCAAACATATGACAACTGTATTTGGTTTTCACTCACACCTATGTGTTAACAATCTTTGTTCTTTGTCTTTTCCGACATATGCACTTAAATTTGTCTATTATTATATTGCCGATTATTGCATTTGGTATTTGATTTTAATTTATAGAGCTTATTTCCAACTCTACAAGAGTTAAAGTGTGGAAATTATAGATATCTTAACTTGTTGTTTTTGTTGTTTGTTAGCAAATCCTAGACTATACACCAAATTTCAGCCTTTTAAAACTTTGAGAAGTACCCAAGAAAGGGTACATTTTGATGAGTAAATGGTATAATTGACGTATTTTAGTTCTTAATCTTAATCTTCAAGTCTCAGGATTACATTCTTCAAATGCAGCATTTTTTTTTTTTTAAATAAATAAGATCAGAGAAAAAAGTGAATTTTGGTGAGGACAGTCAGGGAATTTGTGTTGAACAAAAATTGGACACTTTGAATTAAAAATTATTTTCTTTTTCTTCCTTTTTTTCTGGAGTATTTCCAGTGCTATAGCATCCAATATAAACACTTTAACCTCCCAGAATATATGCTTCCTGTAACGAAATTGATCGTTATTTTTCCATCGATTGTTTCAATTATGGGCAGCCAACTCAAATGATCTCGGGGGTCACTTTATATATATATATATATATATACCCTAAGAAATATCCTATTATGAAATGTAGATATAATGCAGATATTTTCAATACAAAAATTTTAACTGTTTTGGTCATTATTTCGTTAAAGTATGATGATTCTCCTGGGTCTCTCCGGCCCCCATTTCTATAATGTTCAAGGTGGATCTCGTGTGACCCGCGGTCCACGGGTTTGCCACTCCTGGTTTTCTTACTTCTTATACCCCAGTTTTCTAAGCTTTTGTAAGCTACTGCCTATAAAATTACAGTTACACTTCATAAGCTAATAAGTTCTACAGTCTCTAGCCATATTAATAGACGCGCTATAGGTTTTGTTTGAAACCTAAAGTAAGAGCTACTTTATTTTGGGTCCATATTTTTGATTGGGATTAACTTTCCTGTACACATTTTATTTATTACGCTTATTACTAACTAGCGTAACCAAAAATCATATTTGCTAAAAATATATTTTTACCATCAAATTAATTAAACATCTTCTTAGTTATGGCCAGGCGAATTGTTTAATATTTAATTGAAAGCTCGTTTACTGATATTTAATTTCCCATTCTGCGCAGTATACTGTCTATGTAGGACAATACGGTCTGCAGTATTTGGGGATGATGATTCCATAAGTGAATAATTTTTCTAACGGCTATTTTTCTTGTGACCACCTCTTTAGCTACTTTTTTCTTCAGCAGCTGCCATATATTTTCAATGGGTTTCAAATCAAGACTATTATCCTAATGTAGGGTAATAGGGATAATAAACAAGGTCTTACCCTTACCCAGAAAATATATTTCTTAAAAATCAATACAACTTTTTATAATGTAAAAAGTAAACAATACTAAATTTAATTTAGTAGAATATGTAAATTTTGTATAAAATCTTAAGTGTGTCTAATAATATGGCCCGGGATTGTATCTATTATTGTTCATGTTGTTGAAAGGAATCTAATGATGAATCGTTTTAAGATACTAATAGTATTAGCATAATACAACGAATATGAGATGTAATAAAAAATACTATAATATATAATTGATTAGATATAAATGTAAAGATGTATTCAAGGTAGGATAGCTGAGAGAAGTGAGCAGGGGGTGAACTCTCGTGTTATTTTGTTAATTTTTTGAAAGTATGAAATGTAATTTGTGATTTCTGAAATCACTAAATTAATTAACACAGCCAAATACAACTTGTCTAAAAAAGTCGATGATGGCATTTATTAACAAAAAATTAAAGTTCATCTGGTAAAAAATATAAAACACAGAGTGAAAGAAACTTGTATTCTTGCAGGGGAAAAATGAAGATGATATAGTAAAATATTTAAAAAGAAATCTTCTTTTAGTAATTGAATATATTTCACAACAAAAACCGTACAAACTGCATTTCTACTGGACCCTAGCCAATATGAAATGTTGAATGTAAAATGTTTGCATTCACTTAAAAAAAATATCTGATAAATTCACAAATTAGCGGTAAAGGTCAACTTTGTGGCACTATGATGAAATTTACAAATTTTTTTTCGAAGCAATTAGTTTTACCTTTACCTTTCAATTTGCTGATTTTTTGCAAAAGTTAGAGTAGTAGGTAGTCGAAAGAAAAAAAAAATGGAAATCGAACAACCGTGTCAATGTTATTGGCGCGGTTTTTGGTGAAGAGAATCTGCCCCATCTGTTGTTGCGAAACTGCAGCAAATGATCGATTTAATCGAATTGATTATTCAATAATTACTTACTTAAAACCAACATTTTTTGTTCAATTGAAATATTTCATAAGAATCAAGTTTGTAATGTTGCATATTGGATAAAATTACGAAGATTTTTTAAGTTATCCAATTAATTTTACTTTTCTTATCAAACACCCAAAGTGTTTACACCTTTTGTGATTTGACCTTAAATTCAATGAATTTTCCATCGATTTGTATCTGACCACTAATTTATCATTTGAAAATAGGCTTTTTATTGTTTTATCTTACAAAATTTTCAATTTTTTTTTTTGGTTTTGAAATTATTGAGTAAATAAGTACTCGTTTGGGATAAGTAAGTGAATAAAAATTCATATAATTTGGCTTTGAATTGTTGAGTAATTTGAAACTTTTCTTTTTCTATTCATCATAAAAAAAACAAAATGAAATGAACTCAAGGCTCTTAACCCTTTATCTAAATTGGGTTCGTTAATGCTTTCGAGTTTGAGGTACAAATAATGAAACGAAGCGATTTTAATGCTAATGTGGCATTGATTTAAAAATCTTTCTATTTTTTTTAAACTTGTTATTTACCGTAGGTTTATAACTACTAAAATCTTTAGCGATTCTAGGGTTAATAAAAATCCGTAATTGAGAAGTATCGAAAATTTACCCGATACAAGATTCGAACCCAACGCCTGCTAGCTTTGGAGCGGTCATCTTGACCACTCGGCCACCAGTAGGCTAATCAAATTTTGTTTAAAAAATCTTGGCTATATAAAATTAGAAATTGTAAGATCCTTAACCGACATAAATTTGGGAGAATTTGACCATATAAAAAAAAATAAACTTTATTATACATTTAAATATTAATAGTAGTTACATTAACCATCATCCCTTAAGACCATTTTACAAGTTCAAACAATTCTTTTACAATAAAAATTTTTGGGGCTTTAAAATGAATATTAAAAACCGATGAAGATACCTAAATGTGTTTTTTCTTACTTAATGTGAAATATTTGTATTGTAATAATAAATGAAGAAAGAATAATTTATTATTTATCATATTCTCAATAATCATTCCATCAAACAAATTTCCATATCATTTTTATGTTAGACAAAAATTTATTCAACTTTAAATTTTTTAACAATGAAATTATCAATAGTTACATAATAATATATGAATTTAATTTATGTTTTTTAAATAAATGCAGTAAAATTTATTTTTTGAGTGAATCTCAACCTTAGAAAATTAAAAATGGTAGGAAACCGAGTTACGTATACAATTCTAATCCAGAATTATAAAAAAGACATAATCCGGGGAAATTAATTTTGAAAAAATAATCAGAAATTTAATATCTTAGGACAATGGAATGTAATGTCGTTTCTGTACCTATAGACAATCAATCGTTATTTAACGGCTTATAAATTATTTTAAAGTGGTACTTAAGACATTAGAGAGACTGGTTAACTAGTAAAAGATTTAAAAAATATTTATTATTACATTGAACTTTATTCTAAAAGGGTTAAACAATTGAAGGAATACAAGTTTGGCATTGTATGATTTTCGAGATTGCCAGGGTAATAATTCAAAGTTGCTACCAAAAACATTTTCAATATTTATACAAGTAATAAAATTAATTAATTAAAATTTTACGATGTTCAAATAGGAAATATTACATTAGTCAGACAAGACTAGTTGCCCAAGAAGAGTTTCTCCTATTTGACAATTATTTTTTTTTTATTCTGAAATCTGCAAAACACTCCTAATATGGACTACAAAGTAATTATTATAAATCAATTATTTATTACCTCTAAATATTTTATTTCACGATTAGAACGGTTATTTTTTTAAATGTATTTAATAATATAAACCAGGAGATGTAGAAAAACGATAAACGTGTTAGTTAATTATTGAAGGTTATGTAATTGCGGCAGTTTGTTGAAAATATTTTCAATAATAAAAAAAATACGAAAAATCAAACACAAAATTTATCACGAAAATATTATTATATTGTAATATATTGATAACTATTTCTTGCATGAATTGAAAGTTTGTTCCTAATATAATATCACTGTTCTTTAACGATTGATTCCTTATTGATTCATTTATTTTGGCCGGGACGAATGTAACGAAAGATTTTTCGCAGTAAGCGGAGGCTTAAAGTTTTCAACTGGCTTGAAATTAGTTGAGAAGTCAGAGAGTAGGGAAGGTTGCAGTAGTTCTATCTTCTTTACTTTTATATGCTATATATGTATATTCACTTGCATTCACAAGATTATAATATTATAAAACGTAAAATATAAAACACTATTTTTTACAGAAAACTATTGCTATAATTACGATGTTGTAACGTAAAAATTCAAACGTAAATATGAAAGTAGGTATAAATAAAATATGGTAAAGAATAAGATAATGAAAGTCTGGTCCTATATTATGTAGCTTATTTAAACCAAAAATATTATCGCCTTATTAGTACGTCAAGCAATTGCAAAAAAAGACAATATATTGAAATTTTGAAAAAATTTTTTGGAAATCTTATAGCCAAAACATTCTGCTTATTATTTTTTTTTCAAAAAGGACGGAAAAAAACGGATTAAGCAATGTTTTGAGATTTTCTAAGAAACAAATAACATGTTTTTGGAATTTTTTTAACCAATTTTGGTTCTCAAAAAAATATTCAAAAATATAGTTTTAAAAATAAAAGATAATAGTTTTTATTGTTGAATTAAAACGTTTTAGTCGTTTTTCTTGTTATGATATTATTAATTTACAAAAATTCCCATTACGTTTGGCTTTTATTTCGTTAATTATAGATTAAATCAAACTCAACCAAGGCAGGGTTATTTTATTTTAAAGTTATAAATTTAAATCCTTCCATGTAATTCTTAAACATATTTGAGGTATATTTCCCAAATACAAAAATCAGTTACCATTAAAACGTCAAAAAAAAAAAAAATGAATCAATAATAGCCAAGGTATAACCCAAAAATGCCAAACCCATCAAATCATCTAATTCAAAAATTTTCCCAAATTCTTTTTTAATGTTTTTCACGAAATTTCCAAATTGATTTCTTTTAGATACAAAGATACTAAACTAATGACTTGGAAGACTTTTCCCAAAAAAAAAAAGTTTTGTTTTAATCGTTGGTAATTTGATAAATAGCGTGAAAATCAATTAATCTTATTAATTAATATTTTCAATATTTGTTAAAGGCTATATAAAACATAAATTATCTATCAATATTGGGTAAATGATATGGGAAAAAGATTTAAAATTTATTGAATTTCTTGCTTCAGCCGATTTCGATTTAAATTGATCTAAAATTTCAGTGAGTGTCAAAATTATGATTCATAAATTAATAACTTAATAAGCAATTGAATTTTAATTTATTTAAATGAGATTGTAAAACCTTAAAAATTATGAATGATTTAGTGTTGGATTGCTTTGCAAGTTCATTCAAGAAATGCAGAATTCAAACGCGATGTATTGTATTTTGAACAATTTTTTTTGACCGGAAGTTTCAAAATAAAATTAATGTGTTTTTTGTTTTTCCATAGTTTTCTTATGTAAAGCACATTTAGTTTGCATTTTGTATTAAGAAATAATTTTCCTGGTCACTAATTTTTGAGTAAAACTAGCCTGCTTTTTGAAAGAAAACGAAGCTTGTAGAAAAACTATGATGAAAATATAAGCTTTTCCGAGCTTTCAAGACTTAGCATTGTTGCTTTGGTCTTCAAATACACATTTTTTTTTTCCATTCTGTAATTCCCCTGGTAAATTTACTTTTACTTTCTATCAGTTATCTTCGATAATTTCGATAAATAAATCGATAATTCGATAATTTCGATAATTCAAATCAAATCAATAGACTATATGCAAACTTTATTTAAAAAAATCAAAGGCTCCTTTCCTAAAAAATTTAGGCTTTAGTGACCAACAGTGTTTTATTTACGTAGATACTATAGAAATATTTCGCGATTTCCTGGCAGGAGCTTCAAGGTTCCCTAGGAGACCACGTCTCCCAGTTTGATAAGCACTGATTATAATAGATTATAATTTTTAGGATAATTATTTTAAATAAGAAGAAAATTCAAGTTATTTAAGATCTTTTTGTTTTTTATTTAGTATTTTTATTATTCAATTAGCTACGTTTCGTTACCAATCGTAACTTCCTCAGGCTTCTTGATTCACAAAAATATTTTTTTTTATTTTTGTGAATCAAGAAGCCTGAGGAAGTTACGATTAGTAACGAAACGTAGCTAATTGAATAATAAAAATATTAAATAAAAAACATAAAGATCTTAAATAACCTGAATTTTCTTCTTATTTAAAAAAATATAAAAGCTGAGAACTGAATTTTATCATCTTAGGATAATGAAAATAGATTGTAGCAATATTTTTTGAATAAAATTATTGAAACTTAAAAAAAAATGTTTTTATATATAAATAGAAGATAAGAGAAAATATTAAGGAATCTGATTATTTTTTATGATCCAAAATGTAATTTAAACTTTGGTTGAAAAAGATGAATTAAAATTTTCTCTCTCCAAATAGTTGTTCAAAAGTTATTTTTTGATATTTTTTTTTAACTTAAAAATTTTATTTGAATTTTACCTATTGCAAAAATGTAATTCTCCTAAAAAGTAATAATATTGATTTTTTTAAAGTTCCTGAGATTCATAATAATTGATATCAAAATAACAGTTTGTAATAGCGATACAATATCCTTTCTTGAAAAGAGTCTTTTTATGCCAAATTTAGTCATTAATAATAATACTGTCATTTGCTATAAACTTTAATATTATAATCAGTTCTGTGGAAAATTCTTCATAATTTTTAATGTTTTCTCAATAATTTCCAATATCATTAAATAATATAAAATAGATTTACACTATATTTTTTCAATCCCCAAAGTTTAAAGTAAAGTAATTCCCGTGGAAATGAAATATTATTAATTTTCTTTAGAATATCAATGATATAGTCATAAGGATATCGAAGATGATTGAAAATTGATTTCCACCAATAGAATCCAATCATTACCGTTTTTTTTTTTAATTTTTAGAAAAATTTAAAGATTTATCAATATTATAAAGGTAATATGATACAATAAAACATTACCTGACGATGACAGCTAAAGCTGTTGAAACGCGTTGTATTTAATAAAGAAATAGTCATAAGATATAATTCATTAAGATTTATATTATTAAAGAAACGAAATGTATATCAATTTTACTGAAAATATTGATGAAACATTAATTATCTTGTGCTTTTTTATGAAAGCATTTTAGATGCATTTTAGATGTGCTTTTTTTTAATTTTAATCAATCAAAATGTGGATTGCGTACCAAATATTGTATTTATCAATAAGAAATAATTCCCCTGGAAAAATATTAACGGTTTTTTTTTCATATTTTTAAATATGGAAAGTATGGGAAATGTTTTTTTCTAAGCTCTTTCAGGATTGCATCACAAGTTGTGTTTGAAAATAAATCAACAATTTTCTTTGATAAATGCTTAATTTATTTCCAAGACAAAATTATAAATTAATTAATAATATGTCCTATGACTCAATTTCTCCTTTTATCCGTTAGTAATGGCTATATGTGTAATTATCTTAATTTCTTCTTCACGAGCTTTGGTGCAAAGAGAAGAAATTGAGTCATAGGACATATATTATTATTCATTAACATTTTTCAAAATATTCCTTCTATTTTCAACCCCCAAAAACTTTATTTTGAATTCTACTGTTGAGTGTACAGAAATGATTCTTCTGGTAAATAAATACACCTAAATCTCTTTTAACACGATTGTTTTTACACGAATTTGATTTAACAAATAAAAATCCCTTTTAACACGAGTTGTTTGGTTTTAACACGAATTTTTGTGTAACCACGAAACAAATCCTTCAGTTAGTTCTAACAATGTTCTTTTATAATTTTTTACACGTTTTTTTTTTGGGAACTTATATATCGTGTAAAAAGAGAATTTCGTGTATTTTATATTTTCTACAAAGTTAAAAATGCTTCAAATAGGTATTCATACGTTTGTTTTAGTTTTAAACATGAGGGTTTTTCAAAAAAAAAAAAATGGTTTTCACCTATGATAATGTTTAATTACACCTAGTTCTCTTTTTACACGATAGACAAGTCCCTAAAATGTTCGTGTTAAAAAAAATCGTGTAAAAACAAAATTTAGAATAAAAAATTTACTAAAAACTTCTTATTAGAGTTAACTTTAGACTTTAATTCGTGCTTATACAAAAATTCATGTTAAAAAATTAATTTGTGTTAAAAGGGATTTGTTTCTTTTTAACTTGTGTTAAATGAAACTCGTGTAAAAAGAAAATTAGGTATACTTATGATTGGAGAAAATTGGTTTGAATTGTTTGGTTTAGTTTTTAAGGAAAATACCTTCTAAAAAAGTAAAGTTTTCTTACCACAACAACAATGGCTCTTCTTATCCAAATTGTCGCCAGAACAATAAACTGCAACAGTCTTTTCGTCCACAACAATACTGTGTCTGGCGGCAATTTGATCCGAACTATTATTCTTCGACGTCGTCACCGAAATCGACGTCGAACTAATTAAACTTTCGTCCGTTTGTCCTTCTTCCAGACCACAATCCGATTCATCATTGTCCATATTCACAATACTAATTGTCTCAACACTACAACCAACCACATCCTCCACCGCATCAATCATCATTCTCCAACAATCAAAGAGCGACAATCAAAAAAACCGGCAAACCAACAAACTCACATCAATTCCGTGTGTGCCTTTCGTCAAAGATTCCTTCACGGAAATTAAGCGCGCGAAAATTCAAATTTTCTTCCAATTTTCCGGCGCGATTGCGAGGATTTTTACTTTGGGGCAGTTGGTTGAAGCTCTTTTCTGTTTACACTGTTCGACACCATCATAATATAATGTAATAAGATCTTCGGCTTATGTTTAAAAGTTGAGAAATCCCTCCTCTTGCTTGTTTCTGTAATGCGATTAATAAAAATTGCCCCCCTTACCCCCGATTGAACACGACCGTCGCATTTCGCTGTCTCCTATACTGGCAATTATAATACCAAGAAAGTACTATACAGTGCCTTGAATTGATCTTGAAAGTTCCAAGAGGATGTCAGGTGTGGAAAACCGTTAAACGTGAAATTGGATGGTGCAAAACGATTTTCATTTCAGCAGAGAAAATCGGAGAGAAATTTGGAAAATCTCAAAAAAAAATATTCTAAATTTTCTTTTGTGCTTAACTTTTGTTAGCAATTTTTATTTTCATAATTATTTTAGTCTAAAATTATTATATTTTTTCGTTAATTAGTAATTACTTAATCTAGTATCAAAAAAAAACTTTGTTGGCTATTTAATAAAAAGTTTAATAGTTCAAAAAAATCATGAAATTGAGAAATTTGAAAAGAATAAATTACCTGTTGGTTGATGTAATTCCTCTGGATTTACATACCAACTTAATCTGTAGCCAAATTCAGCAACTCCAATTTCTCAAAATTTTAAATATGTTTTCATACTTTCTGTAAACGCTTTTCATTATCTTTTTATTTTTTTTCGGCCAATCAGGGGGTGCAAAATATTGAAAATTCAATTGATTTTTTTGTAAAGAAACTATAATTGTGCGAATTTTCTTTTGAATGTGAAGCAGTTGTCCATGTTCTTCACCAGTAGAAATTCATATTCTCTTATTTCATTAATTATAAGGTAAGTACAGTCTACTGGTGGCCGAGTGATTAAGATGGCCGCTCCAAAACTAGGTAAAGGTGCAAGGTTCGATTCTTGTATCGAGCAAATTTTCAATATTTCTCGATTTACGGGTTTTTATTAATCCTAGAGTCTCTTAAAACCTTGGCAGTTATAAAGCGTTACAACGTTATAATTAACAGAAAAAAAAATTAAGAACTATTGCTTCTTTAGATTTTAAATCCTGTGACTATTTATTCGACTTTCTTGAGAAAAAAAAATCTAAAAAAAATCCCTCCCCCTCCTCCGAAAATGTTGCCCCATCGGAGAAAAAGTTATGCGGAATGTTAGCATCCTTATTTTTTTAAATTTTATTGGTTCTTAAAGTAAAGATTTTAAGCTTTGATTGATCGATGGGGAAATTATGTGGCTTATTTCTATTTCAATTTTTAAATTATGAAAAGAAATGCGTATGAAACATTGATTTAGGACTTTGGTTAACATTTTTTGATATTTTGGATTTACATAATTTTAATCTTTCTAATTATAAAGTTTTTTAAATGTTGTACTTATTACTAATTAATGAAAAAAAATCCGAAAAAATAGCGTCTAAGACTAAAAATTTATAATAAAAATTTAGCTTAAAAATAGTCAAATAATTAATTTTAAAGATGCAAACTTGCAAAGGTTCGCCAATTTTGTATTTTTTCGTAAAAAACTTATCCGAACTAATCGTGGAGAGGATGTAAAAAAATAATCGATTATAGAAAAAACTGATTGTTTCTTCTATAACAATCGATTAATTATGAATCGATTTTTTATGTCTATTTTTATGTCCGCAGCTCTCCCGAGTAAAAATATTTACTTTTTCCACGACTTTTCATAGTTATCAATAATGATAGATAGTTATTAATAATTTTCATTCATTACACATACCGTAACATATAAAGATGAAAAAAAAGCAGCCATCGTTTCAAATAATATGAAAATATCGATTTTTCCAATATCGATAATCGATTATTATTGAAAAGAGAAAATCCGATAATGAATTAACTGAATTTTTTTCCCCAATGTCACATTCCTAATTGTGGAAGTGCATTTGAATATTTTTGATATAAAATGTATGCTATATTAGTTACCAAAATTAAACCAAAGCATGAATATTGAACCAATTTTCGAAAACTTTCCTTGACTTACTAACCGAGGCACATATTTCGATTGCTTACTAGCAACTTCTTCAAAAATCATTCAAGTGACATGAATTGTAAATTTACACTTGTAATAGCCATTAAAAAAAAATTCTTGGCAATCGAAATACGTATTTGTGACAATATGTTAAGAAGTATTTTTTGGCGTTTGCAATATTTGTTTTTTTAACTTATTAGGTCAATTATACTACTGGAAGCTTGTACTACACTACATTTTTATATATAACAAATATAGTGTAAACTGAAATGAGCTTTTTCACAATTACATGTAATTGACTTAATTGCAAGTAATTTACTTGTGAATTTATTGGATTTATTAAAATTTGCCTTCGGTAATATTTTCAAAATGACAAAAAGTGATTTATAATACAAAAAAAAAAACAAATAGTTTAACGCTACTTCATTCAGTACTTAAGTAAAACAATTAATTATACGAATTAATTTACAGGATTATATTTATTGCGATAATATTATAGTAAAACATTTTACATAAATGATTGTAATTTATTTAAATTGATTACATTTTCGTAATGATATCTCTCGTAAGATTGAAGAAAATATCAAATTACTTTTTACAAACAAATTACTTTTTCTTATTATGAAGGAATTAAATGCGATTGTTATAAGGAAAAACATTTTAGTTTGTTTTAATAGTCAGGGGAATTACGAAAGATGATAAGAACATAGGAAAACTTTTTTCGGAAATTATTTCGATAGTCACAGATTATAATTTTAGGTACGGACATTAGATTTTTTGAACAATTGAAAAGGAAATAGGTATGTACATACTGACAATGTGAAGATTTGATTTTATCTCATTTATCCAAAATTAATCAGGGGGACTATTATCATGTGGTATTTCCCCTGTTCCAAATAGTATGAAGATTTGAATTATATCGTTGATTTTGGATATCTTTTAGTTTCGATTATGGTTACAAATTTTTTTGACATGTAATATATTTAGAGCACATTTTTTTTTATCAAATATTTTGATATTTTTAGCATCAGACTAGAGATTTTGGAATACATTTTAATTAAATATGATTTATTGCTATGTCCCCGACAGATTTTTCTTTGCAAGGCATTTTTTTGATAATTCTGAGTATACATAACTTTATTTTGTACATTTTTAATTGTCGGAGGTTGGAAGATCCTAGCTTCAATATATGAGCCGTTTATTTTGAAACTGGCCTAATTCCATTTCAAGAATAGCTCATATAGCTACTATTTTTGCAGCAATAAACGCATAAATTTCACAATCAAAGAAGTTAGTACTAGTGAGTCGAAAACGAATATCATATCAATAATTTGTAAAAATGTTATAGTACAAATCTCATATCAGCATAATCTGGTATATCAGCAAAGCAAAAGTTGTCTTATGGATAGTCGTTGAGATGGATTTACGCCACTTTCAAAATAAACGGCACATATCTTATATATAAATTGGCTATCTTGCCGTGCGTCCGTGCAGAATGGGCTATGCGCATGCGCTCTGTTATCGCCACTTACGCATTCAAAACGTTGGTAAGGGTACTCACTCACTAATATATTTATTTGTGAATACGTATTTCGGATTTTCAGGCTTACAATAATATGTGAAAGCCAAAAAACATAATGCTCACTTATAAACTTAACTTAACCTTTTCAGATACTTATATCTACTTATCAGAGTTTAAATTTTTAAGCAGACCCTAAATTTTTGTTTCTAATAATAAATCAACTTTGTTTTATATTAAGCAGTAAAAACGTTTCGCTTTTAACGAACTTTGATTGATTATTAAATTTGAAATTTCGATTGTTTATTAAACGTTATCCCTTACAAACTTTGCTACCGTTTTTCACTCTTTTAGGGGAGAAATTTTCAAAAACCCTTTCTTATTATATATCTGAATCGTATAAGGAAAACACTTTCCAAATTTCATCGACACAAATGTGCAATTATATTTGAAAATACAATGTAAAGCGAAAAAAAATAATGACCTTTATGTTAGTTAACATGACTAAAAAGCTATTCGATTTCGGACATTTGGACGTTGTACATACACAGTTGTTGAAAGTAGGTGGAAAGCATGGAAGTAAATTCGAATATTTTATTTATTTTCAATAACAATAGTTGATTTTCAAATTGTTCTAAATACCGAAGAAAAGTTAGTATGGAAGATTTTATATTTGAATTGACAATGAAATATATGGCAAAAAATTGCTACTTTAATGCTTTTCAGCCGAATATGTAATTACTCCAGATCACAACCATTGGTTCATAAAATAAAATAGATTTTAAAAAGTTTGATTGTTGAAAAACCAACCAAAATTTAAAATCGCCTATTTAGTATAAGTACTACATAAGTATTAAACTTGCATACTAATTTAGTGAAATGACGTTATTTAAAATGTTATTAAAATGATATAAAAAACACTTATATCTTATTTCTTAATAAAATGTTCGATAAACTTTTTTTTATATTAACAATACTTTGGTTATTAAATTTAAAATTTCGATTGTTGATTTACTCTACATTATCTCAAATTAAACAATATATTGAGATAAAACCTTTAGTTGCGAATGCAACGGGCAACTACTAATATCCACATAAAAGTTTAATCTGTATAGTTTTCATATTTAAATTTAATTTAATTCTATTGTATAAAAGTGTTACACAAATGGATTTTGTCTTTATAAGAATCTCTTTTAGATTTATATATAGAAATAAAAATAAATGTATATGAACTGCAATTATTAGCGGTTACTGTTAAGGGAGACGTAATAAAGGTAATGAAAAGGTTTCAAGAAGTAATTAAATGGTAAATGAAATGCGTTTTAGCCAATCTTAGCGCAGTTGGTGTGCATTTAAGTGATCATCTGCTGGTTGTTGTTGGTTTTGTTGTTTGGCTGGCGACTAGCAACAGATACTGTTACTTTTCGATAATTGTATCGAACAGGTATGAGGTAATACTTACATGAAACAACATGTCGTTCTCATGTTAGTTTCTCATAGTTAGAAGAACTCGTTTCTTCCTGCATGCATAGTACCTACTACAGTATCAACCTATTTATGCATCCGATTGTTGCACTTGCACATGTGTTGTGGTGACAGCAGACAGAGAAAAAAGTGTTTCGATTATTGTAAATCGATCGATTTGATCGGAATTTTTAATGTGAAATGCCTTAATGTATTCCACATATTTAAACAAGTCTATGTTTTTCTGTAGGTACAATGAATCATCCAAACGCTCATTATTATTGTATTTTATTTTAATGGTTCAGGAAATGTTAAACATTTTTTCTAACTTTGATTTCCTTATCACACTACTTTAGTTAAAAATATATTAGCATTTGAAAATGGATTTAAACATACGAGGATCGGTAATCAATAAAACTACCAAAAATATGTTCATACCGTGTACTCCCGTTATACAGTTTTTTTTTTGTAATTTAACAAATGGAAGTCTCACAAAAGGATTTTGGACATTTTAACAAATTCTATTCCTCATTTCTGTGTATTTGTAATTTAGATGCAACGTAGGGGAAGCCCGGACAAAGCATATAAAATAAGGAAAATTGAGAAATAACCACAGAAATATGTAATATGTAAATGTGTATGGCACATACATAAAAATTCTAACATACATATTTAACTAAGATTCAAATAAAATCTCCTCAGTTGTTCGTTTTACCCTACCCGGTCGGATAAAGCGAGGGTCAGAGATATACATTTAGAGGTTCTAGGTCAAACGTATATTTGGGACCCCCAGTAATTATTTTTTGATAGTTTTAGTAGTTCAATACATTTTTGAAATAAAAAAATTTCAACTATATTGAAAGTTCTATAAGTTTAATATTTTTAGTAATTATAAGTTTTGAAAAGTTCATTTTATTTTATTTCAATTAGACATATGTTTTTGTACATGAGAAGAACTGTCAAAGATACTTTGGAAAGTATCTAAAAATGATACCTTTTTAGAAAGTATCCGAAGTTACTTTGGGTTTCAAGTTACTTTTAAACAAAAAAGAACTTAAATACTTATTAAATAATTATATCCTTAGTTACTTTTTAAGATATTTTAAAATATAGTTTTTAGTAACTAAATACTTGATAAGTTACATTTTTAAAAAGTATCCGAAGTTACTTTGGGTATCTAGTTATTCTTAAACAAAAAAATAACGTAAATACATATCTCATGTGGTTTTTTAAGATACTTTAAATTATGCTTTTTTTATTACTGTATGCAAATGTATACAATATATATACTACGTTTAATAACGTATAAGATAATCAGACAATGTATTTATTATCTTTATTAATTTTAGAAAAGAAAAGTATGTACCGCTAAGGCACCGCAACCACAATACATTAAAAAAACGAAGAAGATTAATGCAAGAAGTATATTTTGAATTTTATAGAGCTAAATAAAATACATAAATATATGCAAATATCATAACATACCTACAACCAGACCTTCCTGAAAAAGTATCTCAGATATTTCTAAATAATTTAGTTACTTTAAAGTATATAAGTTACTGTATCTTAGGTTACTTTTTTTGGCAAAAAATAGCTAATATCTTAGATTCTTTAATAAAGGAATTGTATCTTATAACTTGAAAAAGTATCTTAGATACTTTTTTACAAAAAGTTACCAAAATAAAGTATGTACTAAGAAATTAAAATTGGGTACCTCACTACCTAGTTGTACAAAATAATGTTTAATTTATGATTTTTTTGGTTTGGCAAATTTTAACAGTTTTATTTTTATTTAACTCAAATTAGCTGTTGGTGTATTTTGATTTTTCATATATATTTCTATTTCATTTAGAGTTTTATTTTGTTAAATTTAATAAAATCCCATATAAACCTCTTATACTAATGTTCTATCGATTTTAAAGTATGCTGTGGTTACAGAAGATTAGATATTCATACTTTACTTTTTCCTAAACTATAGAGATAAGAAATACATAATCTGATTACCCAACAACTATACTTAATACGTAACGAAACTTAGTGCTTAGTACACAAAATAAAAGTTAAAAAGTAACTTAAGATAGTATTTAAGTTCCTTTTTTCCATGTGTAACTAAATACCCCAAAGTAACTTCGGATACTTTTTAAAAAATCACTTATCTAGTAACTTGATACTTTCTAAAAGTATTTTGACAGCTCTGTCTATACTTAACATAATTTAAGTAAAATAAAAATAAAACACTTAAAATTTGACAAAACAAAAAAATCCCAAAGTAAACATTATTTTTTTCAACCAGGTACCCATACTGTTGTTTGCTGCATATTTCATTTTTAGTTACATTTTAATATCTTATATACTTCTCGGTACCTAAGATACTTTGTAATGTTATAAGGCACAGATCTTTTTAAAAAGTATCAAAGATACTACATAGTTACTTTTTGCCAAAAAATAAAGGAACTAAGATACTTTTTTCTGATAGCACTGTATTTACGTTATCTTCAAAAAATAATTGAAAGTTAAGAATCTCAAAATTATTGATTTTACAACAATTTTTTTTGTGAAAATTCGTCAATTAAGTGGTCAAATTTAAGTGCTTTTAACTTATATTCGTTACTGACATAAATAGCAAACCTAAGTAATTCACCGTATTTTGATTGATTATTTATTTGAAATCGATTTTGATAAGCTTTAATAGAAAAGCTTTGCTCCCTACTGCAGTTAATAATCATTAAGTACAGAAAAAATCTTAAAACAATTTCAATATTTCGAAATGTGATTTCTTTTTTTTTTCTACTTAACTAAAATATAGATTTTTGGATGGATAATCTTTTTATGGATTATTTTAAATGAATTATTTATTTAAACCGACTCCTGTTATTGCCGGGTTAAAAAGTTTTGGGTCCCTAAATCCTTGGGGTTTCAGAGACGCGATTTAGTCGACTTATAAAAATGCTCAGGTTTTTAGTTTGACTGATTTTTTTTTAATGGTAGCCGTATGAATTACTATATTCCACATTGTTGTTAAATGAATTATATTGTTCTATATTCTTTATATTGTTGAATATTTACTTGCATATTTAAATAAAAAATATAGAAATTTAATAAGTTAAGGTACTAAAAATTGGTTTTGTAGGGATTTTTGATTGAAAAAATTTAACAAAACTAAAAAATTTAAGATAAATCAAGTATTATTTTTTTCAAATATATACAGTAAAAATGTGTTATTTTTTTTAACCTTATTCTTTTTATACCCGTTTTATACACGATACACGTTATTAATACATTTCCAATATATTAGAAAAAAAAATTATCAAACATCATAATTTTGATTTATTCAAGTACTATGAACCATAGATTCGATTTCCACTCATTTTGACAAATTGAATATTTGTCTATTATGTAATATCCAAAATGCAAGATGTTTTTAAAAGAAACAGGTAATTTGTTCAGTAAAATAATACAAATAATAAAAAAAAATATATTTTATTACTATAATTTTTTCAAACCATTAGTTAAATATAAAAAAAAAACAGTCTTATTTTTAAAGTTTTCTTACGCAAACAGTGTAATGATAAAAAATTTAAACAAAACCCAAAGAATAACTTATTTTTTTTTATCAACAAATTTTTATCTTTTTTGCCAAGTAACGTCATTCTGTCAATAATCTGTCTATAGATTTTGAAGATTGGTTGAATCAAATGATTATTTTTGTATTTTATTTTTATTGTTTTTATAAGTTTTGCCTCTCAAGTTGAACTTCCAACCAATAAATCAATTAGTATTGTTTATTTATTAGAGGGATTTTTTTTACAATAAAAAAGACGAATAGAAGAATAGACGTAATTATGACCTACGACAAGAGACATTTGCAAAAAGCCAAAACATGAAATGTTTTAATGATTAATATGGGAAAAAACCACTACGCAAATCTATGAACTTTTATTTGGAAAAAGCTATTGGGAAATTTAAAGCTCTAATCCTTGTCAATCTGATAAAACTAATCGTATTAACATTTTTGGTCTCTGGGTCTCTAATATTGAATTATTCAATAGGAATTAGGTTCAATTGTTAAAAATTTCAATTGTTTAATCGTAGTTGATAGAACGATGAATTTAAATTCGCTAGGTGGCTTACACATTTAATATTCATTGGGGTCCCAGAAGTCTACGTATCTATAGACCCATAACACATGTGAATGTTATTCGGATTGTTCATTGTACTATGAAGAATTATGTTTGAAATTAGGCCTCATTTATTAATATCGAATTTGTATCAATTTTTTATAATTTTTCAAAGGAAAATGCTTTTGCAAATACTAAATCCGGTAAAAAATTTCCTTTTTCCTTGTGAAAAAGATAAACGCCTTTATCCCAAAATGATTACGGCTAATTTGTATCCTTCAATCAATATATTTGTCTTCAACAATTTAAAACCAGGAAATCATTTATTACATAATATTACATAGTTTTTTATGAAATGTATGAAAGCAATTATTGTAAATTATTTTTTTTTAAATTTAATTAATTCAAAAACTACACATTAAAGTTCAATTGAAGTCAACCGATGTCAATGAATCTTTTCATCTTAAATGCAATAAAATATTTTTTTTCTTTCAATTTTATAACGTACATAACGTTTTTACGAAAACAAAGTACATTTGATAAAAGGATTTATAATTTAAACTTTGGAAAAGAGTACTCCACGTACCTACTTATGTAAAAGAAAGGAACATAAAACGAATAGTGGTTTCTATTAAAATAAATCTTGTTTGCAAATTTTATGTTATCACTATAAAATGCAAATTCAATTATGACGTTTTTATTACTACTAATGATTTTGTGTCATCATGATTTTTACTATAAAAGTGTCATACCTGGTACCACCTGCTTTATCGAACGAAAGTCAAATTTATTTTGATACGATTTATTTTGAAATAACGATATACGGTGTTATGATTCTCTTAGGGTCAACCTTTACTACCTAAAGTAGGCCATTCACGCTCCGACTTGCAGTCCAACTAGTGGTCCGACTTTCGAAGTTGGATCTAAAGTCGGACCGCGAATGGTGTTGTTGGAAGTTGGATGTCTAGTCGGACTAGTCGGATCATTTAGGTCATCCAACTAGTAGTCCGACTAGTTGGACTGCAAGTCGGAGCGTTAATGGCCTGCTTAAATAAAAATGATTCTACAGTTTTGTAATGATGAGTACTGTAAGATTTTTTTTTCAGTTTCAGAGATCAGAGATATATTTAAAGAAATACCGAAGAACAATGTTAAGTGGAAGAATTTGTGGTCCAGAAGATGTTTGAATACATTAAAAAGGTACGTGGAGAATTGGATACTCTCTTAGAACTCCAGATAAGCTATTGGTTGTTAGATGCCAATATAGTAACGCGCAAAGTTGAAATAGTCGTTAAGTTTTCTAAAGTTTAACAATTTTCTCCGCAATTTTCTTAATTTTTTTTCCTGTTGAAACTTTCTATAAGGTACTGAAATCTTTTTTAAAAAGAGATGAATGAGATTGGTTTAGTCCTTCTTAAGGTATGATTTGACCAAGGAGAATAGGGATTTATTTTTATATATAGAACATAAAATTCTTATATCTGTTGGTTCATTTTATTTTTTAACCTAATATTAGGATAAATAATTGTTTCAAGATATTTTTGTTCCAAATTTAATGCATTTAATATTTTTGTCTGTCTGTTTGTATGTTTTCTTATAACTAAAAAACGAACCAACCGATTTTAATGAAATTTAGTATTAAGATACAATACAATGTTGCACATACTATAGACTATATGTCATTACTTATTAAGGAAATATTAAGGGAAAGTAACCCCTACGTAAAACTAAAGGATGGAGATGCAAAAATATGCTACTCTATGGCGTGTGATACATCGCTGGAAAAATCTTAGAAGAAGTTTACTTACATTTTCATAGTTGAACTTATAATTGAGTCGCTTAAAACCAAAGTGGTGTAAGTCATATTATTCAGAGATGTAATAATTTTTATCCAAATAGCTATTGAAAAATCCCACTTACCAAGTGTTTTTGACCAGCTATCTACCGGTATAATAATGAAGCTTTGACTTACTTCACTTTTCCAATAAACAGGTAACTACCCAAGGAATCATTTCAGTTAATAAAAACGGAAAATTCGAAACTATGACTTACATCACTTTGGGTTTAAACGGCTCAATTAGTACTACAAATTCTTTCAAAAGTGCAAAAATTGTCTTCTTGAAATATAAAAATGTTTGTACACAAACAAGCGTTAGAATTGTATTTTAAATAAGTTTCCTATACTCAAGGTATCCATAGAATTTCCTCTTGAATTCATCACATTTTATTAAAATAAATAGAAAATCAATTTCTTTGCATACAACTTTACTCCTTCACTTATATATTAAGTACCTACACAAACTTTCCGGAGTTTATTATAATTTGGCATTTGAAATGTTTATTGAGTAAAATATTCCTTTATTACACTTGTCATTAGTTCCATAAACTTTACTTATTTTAATCAGAAAATTTGATTGAAAAATGAAGGTCATTTTTTTCCAATATTGCCAAATAAATAATATGCAGACATATTACACTTAAACTTTGTGTTCATTGATGTCTTCTTAAAAAAATCAACTTATAGTTTCTCAAGTAATTACTTTTCGCGAATTGAAATAAATGTGTTCCGCTTATAATTTCTGCTGAAATTTAATTTTGAAGGCAAATCAATTGAAGCATTTCATGTAATATTCGTTTATTATTTTAATTGGTATCTTTCAAAAAAAATGAAATAAGGGGGAGGTGAAGCATTTTGACTTACCAATTAGTATAGGATTAATATTATATATATAGTTAAAAAAATCAAGCCTTACTACAACAATTCTCAACTTTAACTTCACCGAACTTCGATGTCTATCTTAGTATCAACCGAAACCGAAACCTATATTTAGGATTCCTTTGTTAATTTATTTATTTGGTTTTTCAGTTTTACTAATTACAAATAAACGTTTTAAATGGAAATAAAATAAGTTCAATTCATAGAAAACCTATTTGGTAGTAGAAATAAAAACAAAAACTACACGAAAGCTCACAAACGGCAGCTTTTCGGTTCCGTAAAAAATCGATCAGACTATCGACCATAGTATACTAGCTGATTCTTAGGACTTTCCTTGCCTAACACATTATTTTGATGACTCATTTTCTTTTAAGCTTTAGATCTAAACTTTGTGAATTATTTACTTCCTATCTCAGAAATTTGCAATTTTCCATTCTTTGCATCCAATTAACATATTGATTTTCTGCTAAACTGCAGATTTAGTTCCTTGCGTGGTTGAACTTTTTCCTCCAGAACTATTTATCCTTGGCAAGATCTTTCATATCGAGGCAGCCCATTCTTTGTTTTTCTGTTCCAGAACTCCAATACTTCTTCTTCTATTTTTTTGGTATTTCTAGTTTTCCTTGGTTCAAATCATATATCTAAATTGACTATCTTGCCGTGCGTCCGTGCAGAATGGGCTATTCGCACGCGCTCTGTTATCCCCACTTACGCATTCAAAACGTTGGGGTACTCAAAACGGGTACTCACTCACTAATGTATTTATTTGTGAATACGTATTTCGGACTTTCAGGCTAACAATATGTGAAAGCCAAAAATCATAATGCTCATTTATAAACTTAACTTAACCTTTTCAGATATATCTACTTATCACAGTTTAAATTTTTAAGCAGACCCTAAGTTTTTGTTTCTAATAATAAATCAACTTTGTTTTATATTAAGCAGTAATAACGTTTCGCTTTTAACGGACTTTGATTGATTATTAAATTTGAAATTTCTATTGTTTATTAAACGTTATCCCTTACAAACTTTAATACCGTTTTTCACTCTTTTATGGGAGAAATTTTCAAAAACCCTTTCTTATTATATTCTGCATCGTTTAAGGAAAATACTTTCCAAATTTCATCGACACAAATGTGCACTTATATTTGAAAGTACAATGTAAAACGAAAAAACTAAAAAGCTATTCGATTTCGCACATTTGGACGTTGTACATACAAAATTGTTGGAAATAGGTGGAAAGCGTTGAAGTAAATTCGAATATTTTATTTATTTTCAATAACAATAATTGGTTTATTTAGCAAGTCGCGACATAGCCTTAGCAGCTAGAGCGACCATAAATAAATAAAAAATAAAAAATAATTGGTTTTCAAATTGTTCTAATTACCGAGTTATTATCGAAGATTTTATATTTGAATTGACAGTGAAATATATGGCAAAAAATTGCTGCCTTAATGCTTTTCAGCCAAATATATAATTACTCCAGATCACAACCATTGGTTCATAAAACAAAATAGATTTTAAAAAGTTTGATTGTTGAAAAACGAACCAAAATTTAAAATCGCCAATTTGGTATAAGTACTACATAAGTATTAAACTTTCATACTAATTTAGTGAAATTACGTTATTTAAAATGTTGGTATTAAAATGATATAAAAAAAACACATATATTTTATTTCTTAATATAATTTTTAATAAAGTTTTTTTATATTAACAATACTTTGATTATTAAATTTAAAATTTCGATTGTTGATTAACTCTACATTATCTCATATTAAACAATATATTGAGATAAAATCTTTAGTTGCGAATGCAACGGGCAACTACTAGTATTTAATAAGAGTATTTATTACAAGAATGTGACCCATTTAGCTAGCTTTCTTCTTCTCATACATCGAATTTCTTCAGTATTATTATATTGGGGCTCGTATCGTCCATTTAATGTTCTCTATTTTTATAAATACTTACTGTTTTAATTTTTTCGAGATCCTTATTAGAATATTAGAGAGCACTACACTCCATAAATAGGAGTTGATTTCGGAATTGAAGTTTCAAAAAATTATTTAAACTATCGTTATATTTTCAAATTTCAATATTCCCAATTATTGTCATAAATTTTCGTTATATTAAGTCACTTTCCTTGAATTTATTTGGTGGATTGCCCGCCATTAGTAAAAAATGCTTCCTAAATGTTTAGTCGGACCACACTTTCTATATGATTTTAAATAACTGATTTTTATCTTTGACATTTAATGATTTTCCGATAGCTGATTTTCTTTTGATATATTCATTTTTTTTTTACTTTTTTAATTTTATATTCGTTTTATAAGTTCTTCTCGTGATAATCAAGTCTTACAACATCATTTGTAGTTTTTATTCTGTTTCTGCTACCAGTACCAGGTCGTCAGTGTATTTTATGACTTTGATACTTTATCCACCCAAGGCAAAATTATCTAGGACCCTTGGATTTAATTCTGCTGATTTAAATAAAATAGACGATAAGCAATATTCTTGCTTGAAATCGTTTTCTGAACTTTGGGGTCTCTTTGTGACTTTAAATCACAATAATAATCAAGTTTATAATTAAATCAATTTTTTGTTAATCAATTTTAATAATCAAGTTTATAAAGTCTTTTAAGATAAGCTTTTCAAACCAAGTACATGATTTACTTGGGTTGAAAAATTCATCCAATGTCTCCAATATTCCCCCTTGTCTCTGGCTCGTCAGATGAAGAAACTATTTGATAATATCACATTTTTGTTTAGGACAAAAAAATGAGCATAAATTTTCTTATGAATCCTATATTTTACTAAAGGATAATTTTCCCTCGACAAAAAAGATTGTGTTGAAAATTTACATAGGAGATTAGATGATATTAAGCATCAAACGTTGATGAGTTTTTAATTATCTTTTGCGATCAATAAATTAATAGTAGAAAAATATGATTATCAATTATATCTAAAAGGGTACTCATTAAAACCAATATTACTTAATGCATAAGTTACTGGAAATTTCTGCGACTTAATCAACAATTTTACCTAACATTTTTATATACTTTTGTAATTAAAACATAGAAAACTTTTATTCAATAATTATACAAACACAATTGAAAATTAAAAGCAAATATTTTTTATTTTAACTCGAGTGAAATGCAACTTATGAGAACATCACAAACCTCCTTATACATATTCATTTATTCAAAAACGTGACAAATATTTTCATTTTCTCAAGTTTTATGATTAATTCAATTTAAATATTATCATTCTATAATTAATCAATTTAAATTTATACTTCTCAAAAGACGGAACAAAACTAATGAAAAGTAAACAATTTTAAAGATATATTTACTCTAACTTCTTTTTTCGATTTCGAAATCAACAAGTAAAAATCAATCACAATACGACAAGTTTGATCAATAAAATAAAATATTTCTGTCGAAAATCTTCCGTCATTTTAAGGTTTTTCCGCAAGTTAACCAAAATAAACTAGAAAAAAAATGATTAGTTTATTAAATTGCGATTGTTCTTTATTCGTCCTATATATTTATAGCTCAATTTGTAAAAAAAAAATAGAAAAAAATTGTTATTTCTTTTAATAACTAAGTAAAACCATTCCAAGTAGACTCTGCCTCCCTCTGATTATTTATGATCATTGAGTATGAATTTATATATTTTTATTATAGTAATTATCATACCTTAAGACGGATTTTATTTTATTTTTATTCATTTTGTATAAATTGTGATGGCTGTTGCACTCTAAACTTGCCTATAGGGTATTTTCTTTTAAAAAAAATATTTGTTAAGTTTTGTTCTACACAATAAAAACTATTTTTGAAAACCTACTGATGGTCAAATGGTCTAGGTGACTGCTCCAAAACTTGTAGGTATTGAGTTCAAATCTCGTAATGGGCAAATTTTCGGTATTTCTCAGTTTACCGAGTTTTATAAACTCTGGAATCGCTAAGGACTTTGGTAGTTATAAATAATTGGTAAATATCAATGAGGATTCCGCATAAAAACGAAACCCTCATAATCCGTATGGCACAACCCTTTTACTATGTTCTATGATAGTTAAATACTAAAAATAAAATAGTAATTAATTAAATAAGAAATAGAAAACAATTTTTTTGCTTTGGGTTAATTTCCATGTGCGGATATATCACTGTGCGTTAATTTTTGTGTGAGGAATTTTCTCTGTGAGTAAATTTTTATGTGGGCAACTTTCTGTGGACAAATTTCATATGAGGATTTTTCTAGTGGGGAAGTGACTGATCAATCTTTACTCGAAGGCTTTTGGCATTACAAATATGAACTTTATACGAAAGGTGTAATATACAAACCACAATACTATGATGTCAAGAAACAACGACAAAAAAATGTAAGGATAAGATACCATCCGTAAAACTAGGGGATGACAAACTTTTTTCAGTACCTATAAGTGTGTGATGTATTATTAAATAGATCTTAAAAGTGACAACAGAGTTTCACAATATTCAAGAAAATGGCATTAGTCGAATCTTCGAGTTTCTCTGATTATGGTGAACGAAGATGAATCGGAATTTTATGCACTTACTTTTAAATAAAATACTGAACTTCTATGGTATCAATTTGTATGGATCTTTTTCTATTATTAACTTCTTACGGTATCCAGATATTTGCCCCCTAGAAAAATCCTCACACGAAAGTTGCCCACGTAGAAATTTACTCACATAGAAAATTCCTCTCACAAAAATTAACGCACATTGATATATCCTCACATGGAAATTAATCCACAAGAAAAAAAAATTGTATTTAATATTAACTTTATTATAAGTATTACTAACTTTATGAATTTGAATGTATAGCTTTTTCACAAAACCTGGTTTTTTTGTTTTCAAATAGGTTAGTAATGTATTATAATCCTAATAAAAAAATAACATTTAATTAAATAATAAATAAAACAAATGTTTATGCTGTGGGTTAAATTCCATGTGAGGATATATCATTGTGAGGAATTTTCTCTGTGAGTAAATTTCTATGTAGGCAATTTTCTAGTGAGCAACTATCGTAAAATCGATTTCTGACAGATTTGACTGTAAAAAAATTTACATAAGCCTACTAGTGGCCGAGTGGTCAAGGTGACCGCTCCAAAACCGGTAGGTGTTGGGTTCGTTCCTTGTATCGAACAAATTTTCAGTATTTCTCGATTATGGATTTTCTTTGACCCTAGAGTCGCTAAAGACCTTGGTAGATATAAAACAACGGAAAATAACGGCTAAAAAAACTATTAGGTGTTGGATTCGAATCTTGTATCAAGCAAATTTTCAATATATCTCGATTTACGGTTTCTTATTAACCCTAGAGTCGATAAAGACCTTGGTAGTTATAAAACGATTACGTATAACAATAATTATAATAATATTAATAACAATATTTAAAAAAGATTTTAAAAATATCGGTTCTAATGATACAATGCACTAAAAAGGTAATAAATAAATTTATGAACTGAATCTTCGTGCCGAATGTACCATCGATATTAAGGTGATACTAGCTAATTAAGGAGAATTGTAAGCTATCTAGTTGTGCATCAAAGCGAGAGGTGTTCCATATTACCAATTTGTAAACAAAATTGCACCCCTCGCTTTGATATCAACTTGATAGCTTGCGGTTCTCATTAATTGGTTCATATCGCCTAATATCGATGGTGCAATCGATACTACGATTCAATTCATAAATTTATTTATTACCTGTTTAGTGCATTTTATCAATAGAAGCGAGGTTCATAAAATGTTTTTTTTAAAATATTTTTATTTTCTCCGTTTTCATCTGTCAATTTATTTTTAATATCAATTTTTTCAACCATTGTCTCAAATTTGAACTAACTGATTGTTGTTATTTATTTCAATATACATGCGCCTGTGTAGGTAGCGTCTGAGGTAGGCAACCAGAGATTTTTTCAAAGTTAAATGTTTAATTAAAATAGAAATACTTGGTACTTATTAAATTTTACGATGGATTTATGCATTCTTATCGAGAGTAAACGGGTGGCTAAAATTCAGCACGATAAAGTGCTGGGAAGCAGTGGCGTGCACAGAGATTTTAGGCAGGGTAGGCAGAAATTTTTAAAAGCTACTTTAATATAATTAGAAATACTGCATGTTGGTTTTAGTTCGTCGTCATGATGAGTAAATAATGAACCCTATACCGATTAGCCAAGAAAATTTTAAAGTGTGAATTTTCCGATTTGTTTTTTTGCCAATCGATAGGAAATCGTTCGTAGAGGTATGTGAAAGAAATCGTTTCGTTTATGACAAAGTAGTTTAGCGGTAATAAATTAATAAAGAAAAATTAATTAATTAGTCATTGATATAGTACAATTAAGTTAAGTAAATATGGTTCAAAAAAACATACAATAACAAAAATGCGGGAAAATTTAGGAAAGGGTTGGTTAAATATAAAACTAAAAAAAAAGTTTAGGAAAACTAAAAAGATCCTCCCCCACTTCGAAAAAAAAATAGAAAATAAAGGCAATCATGAAATTAATTTTTTTTCCTCAAATTATATTTTCCCAAAATTTTACAAAATAACAAAACTCGAAACATAACTAAACAGGCTTTTCTCCCAAATTTTTTCATCGTTTGTGAAAATCAACTTTTCATACAAAAAATTTTTGAAAAAATATATATACGAAGTAGAACATTAAGTGTTTTTTGAAATTCGGATAATGTTTATCTTTAACTTTTTTTTTTAGTTTTAGTTTTAACCTATCGTTTCCTAAATTTTCCTGCATTTTTGTTATTGTATGTTGCTTTAAACCTTATTTCTTTACATTTTACTATATCAATAACTAATTATATAATTTATCTTATTTATTTAATTACCGCTTAAAATTTTGTAGGCTAATCGGTATTGGGTACATAATAATGTCGATATTTTTAACCACAAATATCCATAAATAGACTCATTTTGTAAACTTTATTAAAGAAATACAATATAATAATCAGGATTAAATCATATACATAATAGATAATACATACATTATAAAAAATTATTATAGTTAAATATTAACAATGTACTTAGATTACTGATCGTTAAATCGAAACTATGACTGCACATATATAAATATTTAGGCACGAATAGTTTGTGTCTTTCCCGCTGCTGGACTCAGTGGCGCTAGTGCATCGCAATGCAAATATTACCAGTCGCTTACTTGAATTTGAACGAACGAACGAGCTGGCACAATCTGTATACTGTATAGATGATATCCGTTAAGATTTTTTGTTTTTTGACAGTACTCGTAAATAAAATAAAATTAGATATCAGAACAATATTATAAATATTTATCTGAATTATGTAGGGTAGGCAGTGTCTTTTTGTCTATATGTTATGCACGCCACTGCTGGGAAGTAGGTGAAAAATTTGGCTATAAGTTCGGTACCTTACAAACCAACGACAAAGTGACCTAATACAAACGAAGTAAAAAAATCCTTTTTTTCTCTATAAAATCTCTATGATTTTACAGTTTTATTTTGCAAGCCATATGATAAACCGCTACTTCAAAGACCGTTTTAAACTTGATAGGTCTCATTTGAAAAACCAAAAGCAGCTTAATGATTTTTTTCAAAATATTTTTTACCTTTTTTCAAATATTTTTTTTGATATTATTTATTAGTCTTGTTTTTCTTTTATTCTTGTTTCACTATTATTATAATATTTTGTAAATAAATGTGGCACCTTTCATCAAATACATACATATTCAACTTTACAATGCTAGAAACCGTTTTTTGCTACGTTGTTATTTTACCGAAGCCGTTTTTTCGAAGGTAAACCTCATGACCAGATCATCAAACTAAAAAAAAATGGAGAAAAAAAACCTGAAAAGAATTTATCTCGCAATTTTTTTTATCTTAGCCAGAGATCCAACAACCAATTACTTATTATTCTGTTTGACAAAATACAAAGGTAAAATGGTAAGTTTTAAGAAAGTTGCAGAATATTTACAGTCCCTTGGTATACTTGTATGTACCTATGTGGTTTTCGTAATTATCTGTATTATTTTTATTATTATTTTTTTATGATTTTTCAAAGACCTTGATGTGTATTTTTGTATCCGGATTTCTTCTAAAGGTTCTTAATTTCAATTTATTTTAGCAAGGACTTCCTTAGTCTAGTTACGGTGAAAGAAATCAGGAACTTATCTGCATATATGTCTATACCTCGGGATAAAAGTGTATTTAATCTAAATTTTTGTAGAACCGGTTTTTTTTTTTGTAATCTAAATAATCTTAATTTCAAGTGTAATATTTTACTAATCTATCTACTTTGCATACATTATTAATTGATTGTTGATTTTACAATTAGAATTTCAATTAAAAATATAAGACTGTAGAAAAACTGCAAAAGTTTACAATCTTTCCTGTATTTTCCTTCTTAAGTTTCTTAATTTTTTTTTGGGTGAAAAATAATTTAATTTTCAAAAGAAAATGCGTAGAGCCTTTTTAGATGGATAGTTTGTTGTTTGTTTCTTTTAATTTTAGACAATAAATATTTGAAATTATCCAATTTACATTTAAACTGTTCCATAAACTTCGACACCGTGCGCCAACATGTGGATCTGTCGATCCTAGCTAGTCTACCAAAATAATATATTATTTTGTGGAAAAATTATAAAAACCATTATCTTTAATATGTTTTGAAGTTCAATTATCTAACTCATTAATCTTAATCACATGAATAAAATAAAAAGGTTAAAAAAAGCTTATAAAATCAAGAAAATTTGCGTCAAATGTATCTTAGTTCTGACGCATTTCAGACGATTGATTTTAAAGTTTTACATAAAATCTCAATAGAGTTTATTGTCGTTGATCGGAAATATTGGTAAACAGTTTGTATTGTATTGATTATTGATTGGAAAACTGGACTTCAATTTTCTATCAAAATTGCTTTCATGAAGTTGGTTTGTCTCATTACTAAATTGTTACGTTAACACGAAGATATTCCAAGATATCCCGTTTAGATAAACGGACATATACCTTTTGGTCACTTAGTGCTGTCAATGATCTTAAATTATTTAACAAATAAATTTTATTTCTAACGATTCAAATATAAAATTTCCGAATGAAACAATTTAGAGCATTCAGTAATTTTTCCAGGAAAATCAAAAACTAGATTTTTATTTTTTTATTTACAAATTTTGTTTTGGACCACCTGCCTCTTGTCAATAATTGCAATGAGTCACACTTACAACACTCGTGGGTTAGTTGTGTCCAATGACACAATTAACATTAAAGATTATATTATCACAACAGTAATAGTAAGATTTTAAAATGAGGAACTTATTTGTCTATGAAAAATATTTAAAAAAAAAACTAAAGAGATGTCATAGGTAGGACTGCAAATGATACATTAATTTTTTCAATTGATATTTTATCGTGCATCAATATTTTAACATCGATGTTGAAACCAAAACATCAATCGTTCTTCAAAAGATATTTTATGAATTTATCATAGCACCATCTTCCGTCCCGTTCCAGATCTACACCAGGAGTGGAGAAATTGTCGATCGTGATTGATCGGTAAAAATAGAACATCAAAAATATCAGAACATTCCTACAACTAATTTGGACAAAACAAAAATAAAACAGTCAAAATTTGTCAAAATAAAAAATTCACCCAATAAAAAATATTTTGTGCAACCAGGTAGCCAGGTACCCCACTTTATTGTTTTAAGCATACTTTATTTTTACTATATGTTCAGAGGATAGTTGTTAGAGCAGGCAAATGGGTTAATAATTTTTGTTTAACGCGACGTTTCGCAATGATTTATTGCTTCTTCAGGCGCTCAAAACGTGTAGTATTAAATTCGTCATATATATTATGATTGCCTTGCCATATAACTATTGTTTGTAGTAAGTCTACTTGTAAATTGTACATTTAAAATTAAATTAAAAAATATAAAATTTGAAGTTTTATATTTTTTTTTTAAGTTTTTTATTTTTTAATTTAAATTCAAATGTTTTTAATTTTAATTTTAAATGTACAAGTAACAAGTAGACTTACTACAAACAATAGTAATATGGCAAGGCAATCATTATATATAACGAAATTAATATTGCACGTTTTGAGCGCCTCAAGAAGCAATAAATCATAGCGAAACGTCGCATTAAACAAAAAGTATTAACTCATTTGCCTGCTCCAACAACTATCCTCTGAATATATAGTAAATTTACCACCAAGGAGCTGATACAAATTTAAAACTTTATTTTTAGTTAATTTTTGTTATCTTATGGTAGATACTTTCCGGTATCAAAGTTACTTTTTGGTATTTATTATACGTTTTTGAATTACAAGATATAGCTCTTTTTTAAAAGTATCTAAGATACTAGTCACTTTTTGTCAAGAAAATAAAAGATCTAAGATACAGTAATTTAAATGCTTTAATGTTTCTTCAGTTACTTCAGAATAAATAAGATTTTTTTTCTGACAATTCTGCTCCCACTTTACCCATTAATAGCGATACACGATATAGATTCACTATTTTCACAGAAATCTGATGACGATTTCGATCTTAAACCTTATCCTGTATTACACTTTCTCTGACTTAATTCTCACCAAATGCCTTTATAAAACAAAAGTGTAGCTCCTTAATAAGATGTACGTAGTTGTATTTAGTAGCGCACTAATTTAGATTTTAAGGGTTGTAATAACAATATTAGATATTTAAATCGAATACGACCAGGCTAGTTGAGAAAAAAGGTGCTCATTTGATATTGGTTCAAGTTAAGGATATAAAAAACACTTAAACTTTCATAAATTTTTTATAAAATCATTGATTTTTTTTAAAGTTTAATTTAATTTCTCGAAATTATCAGTTTCACCATTCGAATGAAATTATTTTTATGCAGATTATGGAATTTTTATGGACGTTATAAATATTTGATGGACCACAAAAAATTGATGACATTTTTATAGTTTTATAACTTGTTGGATCCTTTGATCAATATATCGTTTTCATTACTTCAAAAGTAATAAAGATCAAGACGTTTTAAAACAATAAAAGATCATTTTTGAAGTTTTACTGTTGAAGATTTAAGGTTACAGTGAAAACCGAAGAAAAAGTAAATTAAAAAAGTATTATAAATTGTCTATCTTTTTGCTGCCTTAAAATTTATTCAGTTAATATGATTTCAAATTTTACGCAAGCTTACGCAAGTGTTTGTATAATTAAAGCTAAAAAGTTCTCAAAGCTATTGATTCTTTTAAATTTTTGTTTTTTTTTTTACAAAAAAAAAGAAGAAAATCCGGCGGCCATATTGCACTCGCAGTGAAAAAAATAAATAAATAGAAATGCGAAAAGGAAGACAAATATATTTTTTCTAATCGTAATTTTTCTTTGTTTTAAATTTTCTTTAATTTATAAAAATTGAACAAAATATTTTACATCGCACTGTATTAAAGCTTATGAGTTTTCCTAGTTTTCAAGGGATTGAAAAGTTAAAGATATTTTTAGAACTTATTTGGACTTAATTTCATGAAGGCAAAAGTAAAGGTTATAAATAATCCCACTTTATTTTGCTTTTGGCATTCATTTCCGCATTATTTAAAATGCATTTATGAGAGCTGCGTTTTTATATTTCGTTCTCATTTCTTTCATTCTGCAAATGATCAAGATTTGTACTTTACGATTCATTGTTAAGATCGAGGTAATGTCTGTTTATAGTTTTCAAAGAGTTCATTGATCATTGTACTCAAAGCCGGTTTTGTCTGATTTAACATTGAGGACAATTTTTTTTTGTTTGGGAAAAAATTAGGAAAAAATAAAAATACAAAGTCTTCAAATTGAAATTTTTTTTCTTAGGGTCATAGAATTTGATTTGTAAATGGATAGTTGCAAAGAAACGCCAACAATTCTACATTAAAACTTCTTTAAAAGCATGCCCTATTTCTTCCATTTTGTTTAGTAGCTATTTTTATGGTTTTTTGCATTGCGATTGTTTTTCTTAAAATTATATGTAGCTGTCGGAAAATTTGAGTTTTCACCGTTTAAAATGTGGTAAATGTTTCATGAAGATAACTATTGATTTGGAAAAGAAAAAACTTTCAAGTTTCTTAATAGATTTGATAAAATTTTATCTTGCAAAAAGAAAATAAGCAAATGATGTCGTTACTTCATAAGATCGTTACTTTTTGATTTGCTCATCTAAAAATAATATTTTAATTACTTGAGATTCTGGAATGGCAGGCCCAAAGCTGGATCAAGTTCTTGCATGCTAATCTTTAACTTTTCTTCCTATATTTGCTATTTTTTAAAAAAATTCAGGATTGAATTAATTCAGTGGAGGTCTAAAGACTGGGGTCGGTTTTCCAGAAAACAGGTTAGACGGTTTCATCAGAGCCGGATTTAGAGGTCGAAAGACCTCGGGGAAATCAAGGAATGGAGGCCCCTTGGTTTCAAATTATTTTCCATGTAGAATGGACAATTTTTTCAGTCGAGTATAGATTCTTTTGCGATTTAACAAGCATATAAATATTAGGGTGATTTTTTTTTTGGTCCCATCGTGAAATTTTTTTGGAAAAACAAAAAAAAAATTCTCTGAAAGTTTGAGCCTTTAATATTAATTTTAAGTCCTCGACCAAGACGTGTAAAGATTTCCCATTGAAAATACACGGAAACTCTGATTTTTTAATTTTAAATTTCTATATCTCAGCGGCATTTCATGGGATCTTAGCGATTTTTGCCGATCATTGAATTAAAGTTTAAATCAATGATCGGCAAAAATTTCACAGAAACATTAATTCAAGGCTTAATATCTCGTTTAATATTGATCTTAGCGATTTGGTCTACAGGACCTTTTTTGTAGGAAATCAAATTCTCTACAAGTTTTTTATTTATAATTTTTCCGTAGCTCTTGTTATTTACGAGATAAATGCAAAAAAAAACGCGAATTTTGTGGAAAAATCAGGTTCAGTGGCCCTCACCTCACTACTACCTCACCGGTGTGAGTTACGACTTTGTCGCAGTGGGCACTTTTGTAGAGCGTTTAATTCTGAGAAAAAACCATCTTCGGTAAAAGCGATCCCATGAAATGCCGCTGAGATATAAAAATTTAAAAATAAAAAATCAGAGTTTCCGTGTATTTTCAATGGGAAATCTTTACACGTCTTGGTCGAGGACTTAAAGTTAATATTAAGGGCTCAAACTTTCAGAGATTTTTTTTTTTTGGTTTATCCAACAAAATTTCACGATGGGACCACAAAAAAAAAGTCAAAAAAAAAAAATCACCCTAAATTAAATAAAATAGGGAAAAAAAATTATCTAAAATTAAATTTTAGCATTAACGAACGAAACCTTTCGATCCAATCGAAAGTTTAAGTCCACCCGTACATGCGGTGCAAATTTTTACAAAAAAAAAACATGTTTAAGGGATGAAATCGATCATCAAAGTGTCAGAAGAAATCATCAAACTATCTAAACTTCATTCGAATGTAACATCGTTAAATGAGGGATGATTTTCGAACAAAGTACAGTTTCGGGTTCGTAACAATGTATTAAACGATAGTATAACAATCTATTTCGAATTCGAAACAAAAACATTTTTCGTCAAAAAAAACCATGGGTTAATTAATCATCGTTGATTTTTCACGAAAATCGTCAAATTTAAAAAAAAATAAGGATGCCAATCGAAAGTATAAGTCCAACCGTAAATGCTGTGCAAATTTTTCCGAAAACAAACCACATTTAAGGGATGAAATCGACCATTAAATTGCCAGAAGAAATCATTAAACCATCCAAATTTCAATCGCATGTAACATCGTTAAATAATTCGAATAATCGAATAATAAATTCGCCGAAAAATCGTTAATGATTTCGATGATATCCAGTTCCCGAAGTAAATTAGAAAAAGCTTTGATAGACGGTACTGTAGGTAAAGGCAAAACACGAAAAAAAAAATAACAATGGAAAAGTTGTTTATTAATGTTTACTAGTCTGAATTGGATTTTTTTTCCGAAGTTTCTATTGTGGGGGCTCCTCTTTTGTGCAGGCCCGAAGCTATAGCCCCGATTGTCCTCCCCTAAACCAGCCCAGGGTTTGATGCATTGATATTTTCAATTTTATCCGGATTAAAATTTGATGGTGGAATTTCATAACTTCTTAGTGTTATTGAATTAATGAGTTGTCGGGGTTTTTAGGCTGCAACCCTCAGTAAAGATTATAGTTTATTAATCCAGCCCTTTTAAAATTCTAGTATATGATATTCCTAGTATATGATTAGTCCTTTCAATAGAAAAAGGAAGAGCTAAGAAATAATAATTCGATGATTTGCTTCTAAAACATTAAATACCTAAATAAGATATACTGGCTTCAAATGAGATATCAAAAGAAAACAATTCTGGATTTGTTATTTAAAATTGGGTGCCTATAATTTTTTATTCAGCTTATGGGATTATGATGCACTTTCTCAAGATAAATTGGGACGTCTAAATGAAAGTAAAAACTGCAACCCAACTTGTTACACCATTTGGAAAAATGCACTTACAAATATTACAGTAGTTTTGGTTTACTCTTAGTTGGTGTCAGACAAAACAGAACATCTTTACTTATCGTGGATGAAATTCAAGGTTCCTAGTCGTATACTTCAAAGCTTTTAGATTAAAGAAAAAAAATACTTAAGCAAAAAATTTATTGAAAAAAAAGCTATAGTAAAATAGAAACTTAATGACGTGTTCTGTTTTGTCATTCAATATGTGTAGATATCAATTGATATACTTAGATTTCTTTTGTTTTTATTCTCCAAAATGAAACTCATAATCATAAATATATTTTTTATAAGAGAATAAAAAATATCAACGGAAATATTTTTAACTCCGAGGAAATGTAAGGATATATAACCTTTTAAAATGCATATATAATAACTTTAATTTTAAATGAAATCATAATTGAAAAAAAGAGAATTAACATCGAATTACGTGTTTTTACAAAATATATTGTATATATTTATGAAAAAATATAATAATATATTCTCAATGCCTTACTATTAACATGTTTTTGAGTTTACAAAGAAAAATATTTTTTATGGATTTGCGATTGCAACTTTGGTTTCTGCAGTTATTAAAAACAATTAAGAAGTGATTGTACTGTTGCTTGGTGATGTATTTTTTTTATAAATTTTTTTTGAAGTAATTAAAATATATTGTAACTACCGTTAAAGCTTATTTGTTGACCAATTAAACCCAAAAGTTAACAGTTTCACATTTCGCAATATAGTTACTTTAGAAAAGAAAAATCACGAAACCTTTTCTAAAATATTCAAGAGGCAGTTTTGCAAAAGCATTGTACATAAGAGGAAATTTCATAACATCAACTACTTGCAAATTTTGCCGGTGTTGTCAAGCTTGAAATTAAATTCTACTTGCAAAAAAAAAAGGAAAATGAAATATTTATATTTAGCCTTAGATTGATAATATTTGCGACATT